>JACAXG010000042.1:1559787-2199075 GCA_018881555.1 Amblyornis subalaris
CCCAACAAAAACCTTTGCAAGCCCTAGGCTTATATTCATCTGTGGCATGTGCTTGACTGGCAGGCTGAATTTTGTCATGAATAATGTTTAAAAGGCACTGGCTTTCTTCCACAAGCAACACATAACTTTTCTGATCCACATCTAAGGAGGCAAGTATGCAAACTAGACACTTAGAACATGATCATCTTTGTATACATATTTTCCTGCTTCCTATTTTCAATTGTCTTTGTCTAAAAATGGGTCAGAGTTGGCAGTTACCTATGAAGATGCTATAATGTTGATTGGTTTTGGTTTGCTGCTTGCTCTARTGGGTAAAAGAAGGCAAACCTATTACATGGGTGAAAGGTGAGCAGCCAGGTCAGCAGCTATCCAAACTGGCACAGACGGTGAGGCTCTGTGAGTTTATTCCAATGAAGACACTGCACACACAGTTCCATTGTACAATATGTCACACACAAGAGGCTATCACAGCTTCTTAYGATGTCTCGTACATCACAGAACAGAATTTGACTTTTCAAAATTAACCTGTTTTAAGATCATAAATTGTGCCAACCATTCATCTGCATGGGGGAATCACATCTGAAAATTAAATCCTGAAGTGTGATCCATCTGTTTTCGCTGTCAGGCTCAGCCCCAGGAACTCCTAAGCAGTTGTTGTTGTTGCTGCTTTTTAATAGGGTAGGACAGTAATGCACAGTCCTCCAGATGTGTCCTGATCTTATCTTAAGATTCACACACTTGACCTCAGGTTGACATTGAAAATCCATCTGAGGCCCAACAGAATTACAGTGCCCTTCATAAAGAGGAGAAAAAACTTCTGACACTGAAGTGCTGGAAAACCTTCAGTAACCAGTGGATGGCTCTGATATAAACTTTAGCAGCCTAATGAGAGTGGAGAGAAAAAGGAGGGAGTTTTTTTGACTTCTAGTGTAGCACAGTACTTGTTCTTGTCTCCTGAAGTCTAGTTACTGAATGCTGAATCATGTGACAAGGAGGCCTGTGTTGCATTATATCAGAAATATAAAGATAGATCATTTTCTTTYCCCAAAAGTTTGGTAATTATTAACTCAATAAAAAGCAGGCCTTTTTTATTTTTGCCATCATCTATGGGTAGGAGTGAGCAGCAGATAATTCACTGTCAGAGCATTTCTAATTTTAACTAGTGTGGGTATTTCTCAGATAAGCGAAGAAAGGTAGTGAAACTGTGCATTGATACAACTCAGACAATGAGCTTCTGGACCTACTGTAAGTGCTGATAATACAGACCCAATACCATTCAATGTCTAAGTCATTTCAAACAACCATATTTAATGAGATTTGAGTCTACACTGCCCTGAGCAGAACATTAATATAACACAAGGCACTGAACTACTCTAACATCCCATTCACTTTATACAAAGCAATGCAAGGGTGACTCCAGATGACAAGTTGGCACTGTGATTCCTCTTCTGTTCCTTAGAAATACCAGGTGCTGTGCTGAGAAGCAACCAGCTTTACCTTTTGGAAACCAGAAGTTTGTTTTCTTACTGGCTGCAGTGGACCTCTGGGGATAGTTCTGTAAACCACCCAAATAAATCTTATTTTTATTGGAAATGTGCATAGGACGAATAAAAGGGGAAATATTTTGCATTGGAATATTTCCGATAACTGCAACTTTAAGACGTAAGTTGACATGAAGGACTGCCTTCATCATTAAAGAACTGCATGGTACAAGCTGCCCTGCCTTAATCACAGCTGTCATGAGAAAAGGAAATAGATTTTTAGGGTCCAGATAGGATTTCTCCTTGGAAATGTCAGGAGTGATTGATGTAAGACACAAGTAAAAAGCTACTCACTAAACGTGTGTTGTCTACACTTTGAATCCTGCCTCCCCCCACCCGATATGGTGTTGTCATGATTTTAACAAGTCACAGGAAGAGTTAAGCTGTGCTTTCTGAATAAATTAGTACAGTCACAAAATGACACTTCCCTGACCTTTGCAAAAGGTGGAGAGTATAACGGTAAGACATACAGGGCTGTTAAACAATGTCGTTTTTTTTTTTTAACCACTCTGACAAAAGGTGCAAGCTCTTTAAAACAGTTTCCTAATGCACTTCAGCAAGAGAGCTAACTGACTGTCATAAGATGACATGCGTAACACAGAGATCCTGCTACACATTTTGATGCAAAGGAACACCCTGTTAGTTGAAAATCATTGCTAACTGGATTCAGATGTTAGAGATGAAGTACATGGAGCACAGTACATTTGGTAAAGCTTAAAGAAGCTTTAAAAAAAAAAAGAACATAAATCTTTAGCTGTGGCCTTTTATCAGCTCTTAATTTGTCATGGTATTTTAATTACTGACAGTGTAAAAATTTTAATCCATATGTTAGGGGAGATGATGCTTATTTCTTGCTCCTTCTCTTAAAAAATAGTTTTTAAGTTATCAGGCCTGCATGCACATGGAAGTTTTAAAAGCTGCAATGGGCCATTTTGAAGTTCTCTTGGCTCCATGTTATGCACTTATTCAGAAAGTTTTACCCATTCTGACATTCAAAGTTAGAAATTCAAACCTTAAAAGTGACATAAATTTGTTTGGGTGGCTCCATTTGGATGGAACCTGGTTTTCTGAGGGCTTCTGCTGAGCATTGCCATAAGTTGCATTTTAATTTTTTCAAGAAGGGTATTCAAAGAGATAAGTATACAATTGGAGGCATTTGAAAATAGAGAGCAAATCTGTTCTCTTATGTGGTGACAGACTGCTTTTCTTCATTTTTTTTTTTATTTTTTTTTTATTTTTGTGAGGTTGTTGCCCTTTTAATCACCTTATTTTCAGGACTTATATGTGTGACTGCTGAGATATACACAAAATATGATCAAATTGGTACATGAAGCTAAGGGAAGCAATAAGGTATTCTCAGTACTGCATGACTGCAGTTAAGTCATTTTGAAATCAATAATCCCCTCGCAATTCACTGTGCCACTTGACTGGACATACAGATGCAGATGCCCTTGTAAATGAATTTACATCGCACTGTGCTTGTAGCCATATAATCTTTCTTCCCTTCTCAAGTCTGTCCCATTTTTCCTTGCTTCCGTTATGCATATGAAACTCAAATTAAGATTGCATGTAAAGTTGACTAGCTATTCCAGGTTATTTATTGGAAATGGAACTATATAAGCATACAATATACGGTTTGTTTAAAATTGATTTACCTAACTCTTTCCATAGTCCCAGGCAAATGCAATTGTTATACARCAGAGAATTGTATTGTGGGGAAAAAGAAACATAAGAAAAAGGAAGTATCAATTGATAATTTGCATCTAGTTTATGGGGGACTTCAATCTGGTAATAAAGAGGGTAATTATCAAATAGAAAAATTAGACATGACACTAAATTTAAAATTCTTATTAGTTACAATAAGTAAAGATTTTAGCAAGAAGATTATGTGTATTTCAAATGCTATCTCAACATTGCTCAGACACAAGCTTAGACTGAAGTCCAGGAGGTGGGTCATTTCTGGGGAATGCTTTGTTCTCTGGGAAATGCAAGGTTCTTGTTAGCATCTTTCATTGGTCCATCCATGCCTTCTCCTCCCCCTGGTCTGTCTGCCTATCTCTACCCTCCCTGCCCAGGGCACTCTGTATTAGCCAGAAAGAAATTTGTAGTGTCTGAGATCCAGCTGTCTCAGAGTGACAGGCTGCAAGGGAAGATGGCATACAGAGAGCCTGAGGTTCATCTGTGTTACAGAAACTTGGCCCTGYGGACTGTGCAGTGGAAGTGTGAGTCGTGAGCTATACAGAATGGCATGGCTTAGCAAGATTCCTGAGCTGATTTCTAAGGCTATGATATCACCAACTATCATCACTGGTGTGCATTGTAACACCATGAAGGAATCCAGACTCTGACAAACCAGACATGATACTTGATGGTGACATCCCTGCCCCTGGTGGGACTAGATGATCTTTAAGATCCCTTCCAAACCAAGCCACTCTATGTGTCTGTGATTCTTTCTATGATCTGGACTGGTCYAGAAGTCTCTAAGGTTTTGGCTATCATAAGCTGCAGGTGTGTAAGTTCTTCCCCTTCACAAGGAATGGGGAAGCAGAAGGACTGTAGCACGGTAGGTTTATCTCCAAGACTCTGAGTTCTTGCATTGAAGTCTGAGAACCTGCCTTTTGCTGACAGCCTTTAGGKACTGGCATACAAGGGAAATGATGTCTTTCAACCAGTGCAGCTTCTTTAGAGGAGAAAGTAGAACAGGACAGTTGAGGAATAATCAATCCCAGTGAAATGCCTTCCTTAGTCTCAATGCAGATTGGTTTCAATTCTGAATCATGCTTTGCTTTCCACATAATTCTGCTATGTATATATATATGTATATGTATGTATGCATGTATGTATTTAAAATACATGTGCACACACACATGAAATAATATTTCTCAGTGTATTTTTTCACCCCCAAAATGCCCAGCTTTTTTTGAATTCTATTCAGCCACTGGGCCACAGTGACCTTGTGGTAATCACCTCCCCAGGCTAAGAGTATGCTGTGTTCACAACCTATCATTTTTGCTGAATATTCTCTGGGTTCTTTCTCATTGTTAGGAATTATATCCTTCCCTTAAGACTGGGACAATATCCACATGATACTCATGGAAACCAAGCTGTAGAGAAGACAGATCACTGGCATAGATGGAAGAGGAGTAGGTAGGAAAAATGGCTTTGGTTCATCACTTCTAACTTATTAAATAGACTTCCCTTGGGCCTATCTAAGACAAAAGTGCAGAAGCTTTGAGTTTCTACATTTGCTTTAGGTAGCACAACATAACTGCTTTGCTTCAAGGAGGTGGAAAAAGCAGACTACAGAAGGGCTGTGCAACGTCCTTGTACACTTGCCTGTGTGAATGCGGACGTTCCAGCCAACAATGCCTTTATTTTATTGTTAGATACTATTTTCCATTTTCTGTAGAAACAATAGTTCCTTATTACTCTAAGTTGGCATGACATAGTGTGAAAAATCAGATGCTGCTTCATGCAGGCTGAGAAAGTCACACACATTTTCACTCTGTCTACAATCTTTCATAACAGCTTCAGTTTGGAGAGGGATCTACCTGCGTCTTGTTTTCCATTGCATTAAAAAATGCCTCTTTCATTATTTATTTGACAAAAGCCAAAGGAAATGAGATCTACTCTCTACATTGTTAAGTCACAGGGTTTTGTCARCCTCCAGAGATTTACCTGTTCACCTCATAGTCATCACTAAATCCCTCACTGTTGAGTTGGGATATCTTCATGTTGCTTAGAAAAAAAATCCCTAGTCATTACCTCAAATCCTATTATCCCATCTCAAGTCTTGAACAACTCTTTTTTCCTGTGACACACTSATGAAAGTCAAGGCAGTTGGATAGGGCTTTGAGCAAGTTTGTCTTGTGGGAGTTGTCCCTGCCCATGTAAGGGGTTAGAACTACAACATCTTTAAGGCTCCTTCCAGCCCAAGACGTTCAATGGTWCTATGATACTGTCCCTGCTGAAAGTTGTTCTAATCAGCTGTTATGGCCAATCTAACATTTGTGTTACATTTGGTTGCATGGGCATTGCTGAGTCTGACATCATGCAAGAAATCCCACATTCCATGGAACATTTGAAAGAARCAACACAGAAGAACCAGAAATCATGCACTCCAATAATAAAAAACTGAAGCAGATCTAGGGATAAAAATTCAATTTCATTCCTCTGTTTCAACATTCTGGAATTTACTTCTTCGTCTCTCATCCATTTTTCCAAAAGTCTTCCAAAATTCTTTTTCCTACATGAATGTGCACATGCATATTTCTGCCTCTAGTTTTCTACCCCTCATGTGCTTTTCTTTTTTTCTCTCCCTAATCAGAATTAACAAGAGAGACCTCAAAACATTGTAGCCAAAAAATTTTTAAAATTGCTCTGTTTCAATGAAATTACTTTGCTCTGATGAAGCAATGTTTTTTGGATGAAAGTATTTTCTGTTAACATGTTCCTATAAACTCCATTAAAAAAATATAATCATGAGAAACTCAAAGTGAAGTAGAAAGTTCAAATGATATCATCATCATCAGTACCCTCTTAGAGAAAACCTATCCTAGCTGTCACATACCTGCAACTTTCAGCTTGTGTTTTTGTGCTGAAATAGTACAAAGCAATGAATTTTTTATAACTTCATATATTTGTTACTGCTGATCTACTAAAGATGTACATGACACTGCTTTATTTCACTCTTCAGAGGGCTTACATCTATGTATCTATCCCTGTTGATGCATATGTGCCTATATATACCACTGAAATGASCAGATTTGCTTGACTTTATGAACTACATGCCAGACCACATCAGAAGAACTGCTGAGCTTGCAAAGTGCAGTACCACACTCCTCCTTCCATTCTCTCTCACTCTCTCTCTCTCAGTGGTGATAGTTCCGGCCCTTCAATTTTTTTAACCATTTCGTGATCAAGAGTTCAGAGAACAAAAAGGATTTTCTTCACGTGTGAGTAGYGTGTGGTCTGTGACTGGAGTTTATTTATTGGACTCCAAAGCAGAACTACGTACCTTTCTCAACTGACTAAGTTACATGATATGGTCAACATTTCAGAAATGTTCAGAGTGAGACTCTTGGGAAATGGAGATGCTTGGAAAATCTGGTTACTCACAAAGCCAGAACAGAAGTTTTCAGATGCTTGGAATGCTTGAAAAAACTTATGCTTTTAACATTGCTTAAATAGGTTCTTGCAAAATATGGCCTTAACTCTATGTGTTGAGAAATTTGAATTATGACCCTGAATACTCTTTGCCTACACCTCAGATGAATTTCTGCTGTCATTGGTGCTGCTGTCTGTTGGTTAGCATTAGGATTTAGTTGCCATGATTAAAATTAGGATGTTCTTAGTTTGGAAGTGTTTTTCCTGAKGTCTCACATACATAGTAAGAGTCTTTCTTTTTTTGCCCCGATTTATGCAGTCATTGTCAGTCAGTCTCTGCATTGCTGGTCCAGGGTAGCATCRTAGTTTTCTGATCGTGTCATGTGGCAATGCTGGTTGATGTCTTTGCTTGAATCTGAGGAAAGAATGTGCTTTTTCAAAGGAAGACTTTGCCTCTGTCAGAAGCAGGCTGTGTGCTAAAGATTTGTTACTCCATAACAAAAGGCGACCACTGATTTGCAGACACAGCTCACACTGATGTCAACGAAAGCCACACATAGAGTTCAAGTGTGCAATGGGGCCCTTTGCCTCTAATTCATCTCAGGGCTTGTCTTTTTTTAATACACATCTTTGAGCTGAAAGAGATTGGGATATATTTTTAAAGAYGTTGGCTGCAGATCCATGCTGACGAGAGGTGAGAAAATCCTTCCAGTTCCACGGACAAGTCGAAAACCTGCCTGAACAAACTGCCAGTTCGACTGTTCTTAAAGTGGCCACAGACCAGGGAATTGCTGCACRCAACTGAGTGTCAAATACTCGCCTGGCATGTTTTGGCATAGTTTCATTTACTTCAGCTGAAGCATGCTGATTTTCATCAGCTAAAGATCTGGTTTTAAAGTGCACATATATATTTTGAAGCTCCATCCTCAAAGTTCACAAGTTTCAGCTTTGGGGTTTTTTTTCTGTTCTCTCTAGGGTAACAGTTTAATTTCACTGAGCTGTTCCTATATTGGTTTATTTTTTTCTTGAAGAATATAGACATGATGAAAACTGTTGGGCTGAGCAAAGAACACTATGTTAAACTGTAACTTCTGAAGAAAAGTAGCACAATTCTGCACTGGCCARTACAAAGGTGTATTTTTTTTAAATAGCCACTTTACATACTAAAAAAAGCATTACCTTTTCTGCCTCTAAGTTTATTCTTTATAGCCTTTCTTATACTGAGACTCAGCGTGGTGTAGACTGATAAACAGCAGTCACTGACTTGTATTGCAGTTAAACCAAAGAAGGAAAACTAGAAAGATTTTGAAGCAGGCACGTGACAGGGAGAGAGGGGAAAAAAGTAAGTCAGAGTGCAAACTCTCAAAGTCTTCAGAGACTAGAGTATAACTTACCTTGAACTAAAAATAATGCAAGTGAGTGTATGCCTCTACAATAATCACAGAATCACAGCATTGTTAGRGTTGGAAGGGACCTCTGGAGATCATCCAGTCCAATGCCCCTGCCAAGGCAAGACCACCTGAAGCAGGTTACACAGGAATATGTCCAGGTGAGTTTTGGATGTCTCCAGAGAGAGAGAGTCTATGAYCTCCCTAGACGGCCTGTTCCAGTGCTCTGTCACCCTAGTCCCCTAGATGGGCAGTGATAAGAAGTTTGTGCAGCAGATGACATGATATTTCCTCTGCCAATGGGGCACTCTTGGTGGAAGTCTAGAAATTTGTCACTATATTTGGTTATTGTCATTTTGATAATCCTAGAATAAAGTGTAAAGAAAGCAGGAATCCTGGTCTCCTACAGCTCCTTGAAGAGTGTCTGGAATTGAATCTTCCTGCAAAACTCAATTTTCACCAGATACTGGTGGTCATGAGCTTGTCATGTTAGCAAAGCTGACCAGATCTGAAGAGACACTTATCCATTATCTCACATTCAGAGAAGTTTCATGACAGTTCTGAACTCTATCCAGTGTGGGCACCACACATCTGGCAGGGCTACACCACCTAATTTCAGGGCTAGAGACRTCACAGCCTCTTCACCACAGGGCTCTCTGCACATTAACTGAGTGCTCAGCCAAGCCTCCTTCCCTGGGAGACTCTTGAGCTACTTCTAGAATTCCCCTCAGCTTGGCTTTCTAAAGTATGCAGTATACTCCTAAAAAAGTTTTAGGTGTGTGACTTGTATGTTCTGGAAAGTTGTAGTATTCTCTGTTGCCAACCCAGCACTGCTCACAAGCAGTGTGTTCTCACTCAAGATCGTTGCAGACCAGAGTGGTCACCATAATTAAAAACAGTATCTGTTCAGCATTCAGGCTGAGCTGAGAGTCTGTTTTCCATGTTAATCACTGCTAAATTAGTTATGCTGTTACTGAATGGGGAATTAAGACTTAGGTTTTCAAAGTCTCCAGCATTAAGTTACCAGTCACTGTCCCAAAATGTCATTTTGGTTATGCAATTAAACAGTCTCCCTGAGAGCATTTAAACAGAAACCAGTGTGCATTTCCACAGAGTTTCACATCCATTCTTTTTCATAGAAGGCTGAAGAAAAAATTTATTTTGATAAAATGTTAGGTCAGTGTTTCAGATTGTACTATGACACAGAGCATGAGAGAATTTGTGTGCCTAGTATGTCCACCTAGACTAAAAACAAGCTTGTTTAAGCTGTACAGTGGAGTTGGAAACAATCACCCATTGGCTTTGCAAYTCTCAGTCTGTATACTTGGAGGATGAATTCTGTTGTTAGAAATTCCCTTTCATCTTTAATCTTCCCTGGCTGTTGCAAATGGGAGGATCATTCACCTCTTTGACATAAATTGTTGTGTTTTTGTACATTTTTCGATAGCTGCCATATTAACAGAAATGGATAAATTCTAGCAGGAGGCAGAATTATTCAGCCACATATGTGTGCTCCTTTTGCTCATACATTATACTACATTCTAATTTTACGTGATTGTCATTAATTTACTAAAAAATTATTTTTCTTATTTCAGACTGAGAGCAGAGATRCCATTTTATAAGTATTGAAACCAGCCAGGCATCCTGAATATTTCCTTGACATATTTTGGTGTATTTCTAAGTTGCTTTATCAGTCATTAAAGCTCAGCTTGCAGTACTTAACAATCTTGGCCTTGATCCTATAAGCATGCATATGCCTTGCTTTATGCATATAAGCACTCTCATTGAAATCAATATTCATCCACATTACATTAAGTACACACATAAGTGTTTGCAGTATTGAGGCTGCCTTTTTTTTTTTTTCCTCTGTATTCATACTATTTTCTGCCTGATGTCTATTGTAGTCTTTTGAGTAAATGATTTGTAGGCTGAATAGGGCTCTTCAGATCACATTCCTCACTGAATGATACAATTCCTCCTGTAGTGCCAGGACCCACTCAAGGCTTTTCAGTTCTGGAGGCAACATTAACTTCCACTTCCCCCAAGAGCAAAATTGAATTTTGTGATAATGACAAGAAATATTCAAGGAGTGCATGCAGAGAGATGTTGACAACTGAGGGAGGCCAGTAAGGGCAAGGTAGATGAGGGTCCAGAAAGGCCAGGGCATGTTATGGAGAGCAGTGTGTGTGTAGGAGTGGTCCATAAGCTCTCAGTAGAGCTCTGTGTTGTGGAAGGAGAGAGAGAGAAGCCAGGGCAATTTTGGGGGAGGGGAGGAGGGTCAAAGGAAGGGAGTACTGCTGTTCTTGCTGTCTGTATATCTTGTCTCATCATAAGTTGGCTATGGATCATCTATTTGCACARTAAGTTAAAAAAAGTTTCAGGGAGGCTTTCTCCTGGAGATGTGCAATATAACACTCTCATGGCTCTCCATTCTTTTCTGAAGGAAAGGAAGCCTTATTGAGAAAATGAATCTTGGAAAGTTTCATTACAAATGGTCTGTTTTAAATATTAGACCCTCCCAGAACAAATTTCTCATTATTAATATTTTGTATTAGGATCATTATCTATGACTTAAAATGTTGGATTGAACAGAGGACTTTATGCCTTTTACTAGATCTTGTTTGTTAGGCTATTTAATCTGTCTTTTTTCAAGGGCTTTGATTTTTTTTTTTTAAGAAAGACTTGTATGTCAACTCATTGCAATTATTAAAATTCTTCATTTTACAAAAAAATAAAATTTGTTTTCTGCCATTTGTGCTGGCTCTTTGTGTTTCCATCTATCACAATGAAGAAGGGACCAATCATATTCACTACAGTTTGCAGTAAATTTGTCTCTGAAATTTGCGTGCACTGGCAGTGGAATCTTTGTCTYACAATGGTGGTAAGACAGTTTTGTCTCTTATTTAACTTTATGTAGCTGCACTGAAAAATAAAACATGAAAGCATTTTTTTTGGTTTGATGTTGAATTTATTTTTATAAAACAGAAATACTATGTTTTACTTTTACCTGAAAATGTTTCTGTAAACCTGAATAGATATGACGTTTTATAGTTGTTCATCCATTTAGGTCTTGGCTCATCATTCACTATTTTTCCACTTTTTCTATAGTGTGGGACTCTTTTGTTATAGATTAAGTTTTAATTTGGCTCTCCAGTTTATTAAGTACATGACTAGAGATATTCATCAATTATGCCCTACTTCATCTGTACATATTTCAATACCTTGGAATTTAAAAACTGAAGAACTGTGCCTGAAAAACGTGTGCTTTTTCCACCTGTGTCAGGTTTTTTAAGAGAAAAAAATTACATCTMCCTAAAACTTTGTTTCTTTTAAATCCTAGGCCTGTGTGGCTACAACAAGGCTACTTTCTTAGACATGAAGACATTAATCATATCTGACAGATTTTTCTCTTCTATAATAAGCAACATTTCTCATAATAAGACATAAAAATAGGACATGAATTAACATGACACACCACAGAAGATCAGTGAGTACAAACTCACATTTAAATTTCCAAGCCTTTTGGGGCTATGTTAATTTTTTGCACCATTAAGTAGTTTCCAGTTTCAATCCCCATTTGTTCTTAGGCAAAACCACAACAGAAGCACACAATGCATTACAGCCCTTACTGGCGGAAGGTTCCAGCAGCTCAGCCACGCTCTCGTCCTCCAGAGGGCAGTGGGTATTTCAGGCGCTCTTCCAGCCCCTGAATTACTGCCACCAACATCTGGCCTTTCCAGAGATTCCCAACAATGGAGCAGTGGGGGCGAAGAATTTCTGCTGGTTGAAAGTGGAATTTRGCTTCAATGAAAAAAAAAAAATTAAATAAAAGAGAGGGGAATGTTTGGTTTATGAGTTATATACTCTTTAATTAGCAGGCTTGTATAATACTTATGACCACTAAAAGTCTGGAGTTAGCTCCAGCTTCAGGAGTCTCTGTTTTCCACTGTCATGTAACCACCAATACTATTTTAGTTCAAGTGCAAATATATAGTATTAGAGTTTTTTTTCAGATTTCCTTGGGAGATGAGAGAGAAGGGGGAGTGTGATGAGAGAGAAGGGGGAATGTGATGAGAAAGTATTCATTTGTCCTGTGTAGTTGCCTACAAATGTATTATAAACTTTTATTGCCTTGGAAAGTGTTATGGAGTCAGATTGATTTGCACTTGCAAGGGATAGATACATGGGAACTTCTAAAGGGAAGCTATGTTGGTCAGAGGATTTCATATGGTTGCAAGCAGCCTTCTCCCTGGCCTCAAGAAACCTGTTTTTGAGAGTAAATAACTGAATGAAAACAGATTTCTTGGAAAACTGTTGTAATTTAATGCATGTAAACAAAAGCTTTTGTAATAGCCCTGGTCACACTGGGATTTCTGAAAGAATTACTTCAAACAAATATCAGTTTTTAATTGGGAGACACCCAAGAGGGTGGTAATGGTGTAGTCTTTTTATCTTTACCTTTATTTTTTCTTAAATTTTTCCTTTCTTTTCCCCCTGAAGTGAGAAATATTGCAAGGTTCACAGTGGTCTCATTTGAAATTCCTATCAGACTTTTTTAGCACTAAAACTTCCACAGGATATCACAGAATCACACAAGAGTTGAGGTTGGAAAGAACCTGTGGGGATCATCTAATCCAACCACTATTCTGAGCATGGTCAACCTGAACAAGTTTGCCAGGGCTATGTCCAGTCAAGTTTTGAGTATCTTCAAGCATGAAGACTCCTTACCCTTCCTTGGAAACCTGTTCCTGTGTTCAATACGACAAGTGTTTTTCTTGTTATTWAGCAGGATTTCCTACATTTCAGTTCATGCCCACAGCCTCCTTTCCTTTCACTGGTCTCCACTAAGAAGAATCTGTCTTTACTTCTTACCCTAGGATTGCCCCCAAGCCTTCTCTTCTTGAGCCTAAACAGTCCCAGCTTTCTGTGTCTTTTTACAAATGAAGGACTCCCCAGACCAACTTTGCATCCCTTCAGTGAACTCACTCCAGTAAGCCTTCGTTTTTCTTGCATCAGGGAGCCCAGAATTGGACCCAACATATCAAATGTCTTACATGTGCTGAGCACAGCCCTTCTGCCTCAATCCAATAACAACACCCTTCCTAACGCTGCCCGAGATTGGTAGATGTTGACCAGTGCTGGCCCCAGTGCTGAGCCCTGGAGTGCAACACTAATGGCTGTCCTCCAGCTGGACATGGTGCTGCTGATAGCAACCCTTCAAGTCCAGGGTTCAGACAGTTTTCAGTCAACCTCACTGCCCATTTATCTAGCCAGTACTTAGAATCATGGAATTATTCAGGTTGGAAAAGACCTCTAAGRTCATAGTTGCCCACTGGTAACCTAACACTGCCAAGTCCACCACTAAACCATGTCCCTAAGTGTCCCATCTACAGATCATTTGAATACCTCCATGGATGTTGACTCAGTCACGTCCCTGGGCAGCCTGTTCCTCTGTGCTCGACCACACTTTCAGTGAAGAATTTTTTTCCTAATATCCAGTGTAAACATCCCCTGGTGCAACTTAAGACCATTTCCTCCTGTCCTATCACTTGATACTTGGGAGAAGAGGCCAACTTCCACCTAACTGCAACCTTATATGACTTGTGCTCCAGACTCTTCACCAGCTCCATCTCCCTTCTCTGGACAYGCTCCAGCGCSTCAATGTCTTTCTTGTCCTGAGGAGCCCAGAACTGGACACAGGATTCGAGGTGTGGCCACACCAGTGCTGAGTACAGGGGGACAATCACTGCCCTGGTCCTGCTGGCCACACTATTGCTGACTTGGTGTCATTTGCAAATAGAATGAGGGTCTCCTCRATCCCCTTGTCCAGATCATTGATAGAGACATTAAGCAGGACTGTCCAAAATGAGCCCTGGGTAATCCTACTAGTAACCAGCTGAATGTAGCACCATTCACCACCACTTTCTGGCTTCAGCCATCCAGCCAGTTTTTTACCCAGGAAATAGTGCACCTAGCTGAGTCATGACTAACCAGTTTGTCCAGGAGAATAATGTGGGAAATGATGTCAAAGGCTTTACTAAAGTCTAGGTAGACAACCTCCAGAGCCTTTTCCTTATCCAGTGAGTCACCTTGTTGTAGAAGGACATCAGGTTATTCAAGTAGGACTTCATCATTGTTCATCTATGATGATATTATGGAAGATTTGGAAGTCAAATAATATGCACTGTTCTTCCTTCATCCATCAGGATAGTCATTCGATCATAAAAGGCTGTCAGGTTGATCAGGCACTATTTCACTGTTGTAAATGCACACTGATTTCATCTAATCACCTCTTTCTCCTTAATATGTTTTTCTTCTCATTAATATGTTTGTAAGTGGCTTCCAGATTTTTTTGTGCCAGAAGACTGAGGTGAAGTTGACAGACCAATTGTTTCTCAGTTTCTTGTCTTTCTGCAAGACAGGAATGACATTTATTTGCTTCCAGTTTTCAAGAACATTTCCTCACCACCTTGACCTTTCAAATATAATAGAGAGCAGCCTCACAATGACATCTGCCAGCTCCCTCTGTGCTTGTGGCTGCATGCTATCAAATCCCACTGACTTGTGTATGTCCAATTTGTTGAAACATMGCCTAACCTAATCCTCTTTCACTGAGGGTAGGTCTTCTTTCCCTCTTCATGTTCTCAGGACTCTGGGATTCCTAAAGGCATGTCTTTTTCATAGAGTCATGAAAGGGACCTTAAAGATCATGTAGTTCCAACACTTCTGCCATGGGTGGATGTTACCCACTAGGTCASGTTGCCCAGGRCTCTGTCCAGGCATTCTTTGAATGCTTTGAGGGATGGGGCATCCACAACTTCTCTGGGCAACGTGTACCAGTGCCTCAACACCCTTAGAGTAAAGAATTTCTTCCTAACACCTAAATCTCTGCTCTTTTAGTTTAAAATCGTTTCCCCTTGTCTTGTCATTAAATGCCCTTGTAAAATCTCCCTCCCTCTTTTTTGTACACCCCTGTAAGTACTGAATGGCCACAATAAGGTCTTCTTGGAGCTTTCTCTTCTCCAGGCTGAACAACTCCAACTCTCTCAGCCTATCTTCATAGGAGAGGTGCTCCAGCCCTGTGATTATCTTTGTAGTCCTCCTCTAGACTCAATCCAGCAGGTCCATGTCCTTCTTATRTTGTGGCCCCCAGGGCTGGAAGCAGCATTCCAGGTGGGGTCTCACCAGAGCAGAGGGGCTGAATCCCCTCCCTTACCCTGCTGGTCGCACTTCTTTTGGTGCAGCCTAGGACATGGGGGGCTGCAAGTGCACATTGCTGGGTCATGTCCAGCTTTTTATCTACCAACGCTGCTATGTCCTTCTCTGCAGGGCTGATCTCAATGAGTTCTTCTCCCAGTTTGTATTCATGTCTGGGATTGCCCTGATRCAGATACAGCACCTTGCACTTCGGATTGTTGAACCTCATCAGGTTCTCATGGCCTAATCTCGAGTTCTTGGCCTAATTCTCTGAAAAATTCCAGAASTTTTAAAATAGTTTCAAAACCAGAGGTCTAAAATTGGACCAATAGCTAAGCAAAATGACCATGGTYATATATAATTAATAATAATTTTTTGAAAATGCCCATGGTTATAATATAATAATTGTACAACGCTAACCAGTAACATAGCAAGATGGAAYGGAGACCTTTATATAAGCAACAAACTTCCTCTGTTTTGGAAGTGAATAGTTCTGTACTATGTGAGAGCTGAACTGCTTTTATAGGATGCAGTAAAATAATGACTTAATCAAGAAAATCTGATAACAAATACAATAACTGAAAATAGAGTTTGTTCAGTGTATGTTAGCAAAATAATCTTAATAAATATTTATTTACATAAATATTTTCTCATCTTTCTTGCTCAGTGAAGACAAAGATTTTGGAGGGCATGGATGGGTGCTGGATCACACTTAAGAGGAATTTCATACTCTCCAGTCTGATTCAAGAGATYGATAAGAGGTCTCAACTAGTGCTGACCTCACCCTGTGAGAGTCACACACGCGGGGGCTATTTGCCCTTTTTTTATATATCCTTAAGAGATGAGTTCATTCTTGATTAAAAGCCTGATCTTTGGAAGAAACAAAATTGAGGGGAGAAAAACAAATGCCATAATCCCCTCCTGCCTAGTCRAAGTTTTCAACCCATGTCACACTAAGAAATGAGAGGTGGATTTTAGAAATGAGCATATCTATATTTCTATAGAAAAAATGCATGATGTGTCTAGTTTTCCTAAACTACTTTTCAGTAGTAGTTTCAGAACTGGGTATAAAAGACAACTTTTTGAAAGTTTCAGGTTTTTTGGGTTTTTTTTAAACTAAGAAAACAAAGCCTCATATTTTTAACTGTCTTTATTAAAACATATCATAGTTTGATTCTGTGATGACAAACTAAAATTTTCCAATGGTGGGAAAATAATTTTCCAGAAAGTTCTTACTGAAGTGTTGATAAGGATGTATCACAGTACTTGAGGATGCTGTATGGGCTGATAGAACTGCTGTAGTAATCAATGAGAGAATCKGCATCTAAATAACAGATATAGTTTCTGATGTAACATTAAAAGTAGATTTAAAAAGCACAAATCAAAATGGTGGTGTGTGAATGTATGGGAATCAAATCATGATTTGGTGTCCCTAAAATTTATACATCACAGCAAAGCAAAAGAACTTGAAAAAAAAATTAATTTCATTTACATTTTCATTTTATTTGGTTTTAACTCTTTGAAGTAATAAGTTCTTCACTTAAAGCCAAAGAATTTTACTCATAACAGAGTGAAAGGTTGAGGAATTTGAAAGCAGCAAGTGCTAAAACATGGAAGCTTTTCTTGTCTTCATCTCTCTTTACCTTTTTAACCATTTTCAGATAGTGAGGTATTCAGCTTTGACTATGTGTGGGCCCCAGGGAACGCCACTATTCTTGCTTGCCAAATCATAAAGCGCACTTTGTCCACCTACTGGTCTGTGGTTTGCTACTGATTCAGAAAGTGACATAATGAATAATGCCATTATCTTAACACCAGTTGTGGATAACATCGAAAAGAGATAAGATTTCAACACATTGTGGCAAGAGCCTTATGTGAAGGTCCTTCAAGTTATAGTTCTAGAATAATTTTTACATTGTGTACTTCATCAATAGATTTCTGTRTGATAGAGCAGCCGAGACTATATGTGTTTGATAGGCTACATTTCATTCTTTAAACTAGCATCTAAGTGAGCCTGGAAAAGTGTAGAGTCCTTGACCTCCAGACCAGCACAGYTGGCTTTCTTCACTACTGGAATGCAGCCTGTAGCCAGGTTGCAGACTTTTACACTCATACTCTCCCAGTGGCAATACCTGTCTTTACATTCATCTTGTCCTTCATGAAAAACAAAATTATTGGGTCTCCCCATCCCAACCTATACCATTCAAAATTCTTGTAAAAACTTTAGACAGGGGTTCTTTGGTAGAAATGCTCTAAGTACAGGCTCTCTGCATGCTTCCCTACAGAAGTTATGTAAAGGTTCATGAAGAGTGAGAAAGGAGTATGACTCCACTGCTGGAAGATGGGAACATACGCCCAGGACAGAGGCAGACCTTCTGTAAGGCTTACATGTTCTRTGGAAACCAGCCCAGAGACTGCAGCTCAAAATAAACCGTGGCCAAGGCRTTATGTAGTAGTCACAAACTGAACCATTCTTGAAAGAAAGCATTAAGAGGCAGATAGGTTTGACAGCAGAGACAAGGATGCCTACAAAGTTTAGGCACTGTTGAATTTAAAGCCTGTGGTATCACCATCATGATCACTAGGAGTGAAAATTAMATACAAATGCTAGGATGTCTATATGCTGTCTGGAAGCAAAGGTTGTTCAGGAATATTGTTTGATGTCTGGAAGAAAGCTCAGTAATACAATTTTGGCCAACATATTTTAGAGAAAGAACTGTTGATATTTACAGGAGACAAAGTCCTGATGAAAAGGATATTTGTTTGGATCTTCTGTGCATGTCAGAAAAAGTGATTTAGGTTACAGGAAGGACGAAAACTTAAAGGAAAAATTAGTCTGATTTGAGCTCATTKTCATAGAAGGAAAATAGATAGAATAAGTGGTTGGCCCCTTACAGTGATGAGCTTTCTTAACCCCTCTTGGGTTATGGAAAACCGAAATAATCTCTGCATTTCTTCCTATTTTAACCATAAGGGACAATGGGAAATYCCACATCAAATTGCCATAAAAGGAAAAAAAAGAAGCCCCAAAGAAGAATTAGTTGTTTAAGACAGTCATTAATTCTATAATAGGAAGCCACCATGAACCAAAGCTGAATACAGGGCAAAAATACTGAAGCTGTTGAGTTGATTTTATCTGAGCACCTAATGTGAACTTGCCATGCCAGCTATGGCATGAACTGATGATATTACTCTTAGGTTTACCAGGAACTGACAGAAGGGGTCAAGATAATTTTCTTTGTCCCTTTACGCTGTAAACTTCTCACTGAATCCCTTCTGAGGTTAATATTGAAACGTGTTTGATTTGGCTGCCTGGTTGTTGAGAGTGCTGTCCTCCGGAAGAGGTTGTTATACTCTCTGTTGGAGAGTAATGTTCTGCAGAAATCTGACATAGGATCCAAATATTAAASTCTTGCTTGCTGTCTAATGACAGCATAATATTTATCTGCTATATAAACCTATATATAGCCTTTATGGCTCATTGACATCCCAGTATGTACTGTTGGTTGCTTTTAGTTTCCAAAGATTTTATTCTTGTGGCTTAGGAATGCACAATCACATTGCCAGTTCAAGTGGAAAATGTAACTTGAGTAACATTATGTTTCTTGCTTACTTTAATGTAGGGAGACTGGGATCTCAGTAACTTCACAAGCAGAGTAGTAAAATCCTCATTTTATACTTAAAATGTTTGAATTTTCAGTCAGATATAATCAGAAAATAACCACATGCCTACTACTTAATTATATCTGAAAGCACATGAATAAAATGACTTTGTAGGTTTGTTATAGAATATAATTAATAAACCCCTCTTATTTGGTCACATTCCCTTGTGTTATCATAAACAGTCTTATCCCACATGCAAAGAACTTTCTTGTTGGAAAATATATATGACCTTGTGACCTGCAAAATTATGAGAGAGGAATTTTGTCTACTTCTTCTGAAATATCTTGTTCTTTTTAACAATTGTATTTGTTAGATACTTATTAGATGGCTGTAGTGTCACTAATAATTTTATGAGTTTAACATTACTTGTCAGAAACAGTGAACTCACACCTGCAAAGAGTAAATGACTGACAAAGTGAGGATTTGCTCTGACACAGTGGGGTCTGCAGTATATAGTTACATATTTGGATTCTTCAACCCCGCTTTTTTCTTTTCACAATGAGATTTTGCTAACTCCTCCTCAGTGGCCAAGAACCTAGTAGTGCTTGTAGAAATTATTATCTTAATAGTAACAAGTTTTTGCTTGCAAGCCAAATAAGGACATCACTTTGTACAGATATTTTTATCGGTAGTGGTCTCAAACTTGCACAATCATCACTTCCTTAAGGCTTCTGGCATTCAGGCATGGCTTTATCTCTGTCTTTTAAATGGGTTGGAATCGTGATTCCTGTATAAGAATGAAATGTAAGAGAGAGTCTGGAGTCAAATGTGTGTGTCCTGACTTCCACAGTCATGCTGGAAACTCAGCCACAGGAGGGGCTTAATCATAACACCAGCCACAAGGGACTATTGGGCTCCCTTGCCATCCTAATCAAGACACCAAGCAGAGGAGCCTGAGGACTCTGAGGAAGAGAAGCTGAATTGGCTTAGAGCTGAAATATAATGAGCAGGCATAGCCTCTGTAATTCTTTCAGCTGAAAACCTCACTGTCTTAGTGAATCAGATTGGTGTATTACATTCTATTAAAACTAATTGTCTACAAGACTCATAGGGTAACATAATATTATTTTAACATTTTTGGCTCTAAGACTGTCCTTATACCTTTAAATATAAAGATTATTTCTTGGAAAAGTGATTAGAATATTAAAACTCTATAAAAGTAGGCATTAGCTGATGATCCTGTCATTATGTTGAGTACCCATGGATTCACCTCAGCACACCTAGTGATTTCACAAAGGCTATTATCTCATGGCTATATCCCCTTCTTCTGAGCTTATTACTTTAAATAAAAAATGTTAATGGTTTCTGAGAAGCTCATGATGAGAAATGGAGAATTTCTTGACAAAGAAGCATGCTTTCCAAATTTCAAAGCTTGCATTAAACTTTCCAGCAAATGCCTGAAATTCTCTGTTGGCCAATAATATTGCAAGGTGAATTTAGCCTTCTTTTATACAGAGCTGCCATTTGGATATGCTTTATTATTATTTATTAAATTACACAGCACTGCATGTTATGCATAGCAATTTCATAAGAATGTGCATTGTGTTTTCACATACAGGGAGAATGGAATGAAATTATCAATTCTGAATCATAAACGAGGTCAGACTGGATGATCTAAAAGCTCCTTCTGGCCTTAAAATCTGAGGTCAAACATTGATCTCAGAATAATGGGTATATGGGTAGAGGAAACGATGGACATTTTAAAGTCTGAAGAGCAGACAGAATGGCTTGTAAATATTTGGCTGTATTGCATGTGTACCCTGTGCTGGGGAGTGAGGAGAGCCGAATGCTTTTGAGTGAGTCACAAGCAAAGAAAGAGGTTGCAGTAGGAACAGCAGGTGTTTAAATGGAATTTAGGCCTTTGCAATAGACCTCAGTCTGTGCAGACTGTTGGCATTCATAACAAAGGCTTTGGATGCCAGTGAAAAACAGTTTCCAGTAGTAATCTGCCTCTCAACTAGAGATACTCCAAGACCCTCTGCTCTTTAATCCCCTAGATCAGTGAAGGCTGGGACTCCTTACTCTCAGACCATATCCTTTTGACTTGCATGTTTCTTCTCTGCTTCCAAATCCTTCCAGGGCTACAGAAGTAGTATCTTCCGGGCTCTTTGCACGTAGTGCAAGCTACAGGGAACCCCTAAGATGATTTGGGAGTAGGTTTTGCTTAGCAAAAAGCGATGCCAAACATAATCGCAGTTCAGAACCATCACAACAGCTGGGAACCAGAGGTGAGTCAGAAGGTTTGGGCACTGGCACTATGCTCAGCCAGTCCAGGGAATAACCAGCCTCAAAGGAACCGTGCACAGAGTTCTTGGCAATCAACTAAAACATTTTGAGGGGAGGAGTAATCAGACTGTAACTTTTGATGGAAGGTGGTGAAAGGAGGATAAACTGGTGGAGATGAGGAGACCACACTGTTGACAGCACAGGCCAATTCTGGCGTAATCTGTGTGTTTTGTTCTTCTTAGTCACAAAACAAAAAGACAAACGACAAGCACTGAACTAAATGAAAACAACCTATCTGGACATATGGAGAAGAAATGTCAATGCAAACTACTGCTCAGAGAAATATACCCTAAAAAAATTAAGTCCCCAGGGGTGTTGAGATATTATTATTTACTAGGGTTAATAAAGGAGGGAGAGAAGGCAGAGTTATTATATTTTGCAGGTGATAAGCCTATTCAAGCAAGAAAGTATATCAGCCAGGGAGTAGAGGAAAACTGGCACACACTGTGCACTAAGAATGATGCTGGCAAAGGCCTAACTGAGTGAAAGCCAGAGTGGCTCAGTGGACTGGATTTCTGTTGCTGCAAATAAAAAACCTGTTAAAAAAGTCATAAGAGAGTTTCAGGGAACTTGTCAATGAGATTTCCTCCTAGAATATTGAAGCATGATTATGTTACACTGAAGAAAGAAGAATTTAATAGCATTCATTGTACATAAAGAAAAGAGACCTTAACATTAAGAAATGTTTCACATACCTGAGCAATGGCTCTTGGTTTTGTACTTCTGAGAAGTTCACTTTCTCTTGACAGGGAGGTGAGCCGAGCATAACATGTCTTCCTAAGCAATGCAACCTTTTTCCAGCTGATGTCTTTACAAAACCTTGATCAATTTCTCTCCATTTGCCTTGCCAACATCACCCTGGATATATGAGAAATATGGACTATGCTGACTAATCTTTTGGCTAGTCTCCTCAAATAGAGAATCAATGACATTAATAAAATAGAGGGGGGAAAAAAAGAGACAAAACTTGCCTTAGGAATACATCTATCTACGCAGCAGTTTATAAAACACTAAGATTTTTAGCACAGTAAGTGAATGATCCCTACACTTTAGTGTGACCCCTCCTCCTGCATGTGTGGGTGGAGTAACACTGCTCTGTGTGTGATTGACACAGATCTGTCTACTCTCAGGATACAATCATAGCATCATAGCCTGCAGTTTATGGGCATTCAAGACATAACTGATGATGAAATAGCTGCAATGTAGACTACTCCCAAGGCAGGAACTGAAATGCAGTTTTCCAGTAGCAATGGTGAGCTGATCTGGGAAGGATGGAGGTGTCTTGGTTGGAACAACAGTCTGGAACAGGGACAGGTACCTTCACCAGAAAAGATGGGCCCTACACTTCTAGCACATCACAAAAAAGGTGGACTGAGAATTCTGTTTTATCTATTTCTCTCACTTTTCTCTGTGTTGTCAAGTCCTACTGGTACAAATGTGTAGCCAGTCAGGACAAGGACTAGAAGGTTAGGATGTAATGAGATATTTGATCTCTTCTTCACCTTGGAAAAATGAAGTAGCTGGACAGCAGCACATGGCAGACTTGCATTGAATCCTCTTAAAAATGTTTTTGACATATAGCTTATGATCGTTACCCACCATAAGCACATTAAAGGCATATCAGCATGGTATAATGCTGTACCCTACAGCAATACTCTAGGCATCTATTCACAGAGCTCTAGTGTTAAGTTTAACAGTTAAAATCTAGATTCAGAAGGGAGTTAGATCGTAGAGCAATAGGCTTGCATTCCCTGCAGCATTCGCTGCAGTATTTTGGAGTGCCAGCCTAGAAAGGTAAAGATACAATGGGAAGAAASTATTAGGGACACTCAATAAATTCATCCAGTCCTTGGAAAGGTATGACCTGCACTGATTTTCTGTTCAAGGAAGTTTAAACCAAGGATATACGTAAGACACTAACAAAAATAAAGTGACAGATGCTGTTTAAACACTGATCAGACATAAGGGGAGTGTAGAAAACCTTTTCACATGAGGGCCCATAGCTTGCATGTTGTATGAAGTACTAACTTCTATCCAGAAAGATGTAAATAAATCACAGCTGGGGTAGCCACAGGAAAATTAGTTGTGCACCCTGTCCCCTCAAGCCAGGACTGAGTTCTTTTTTCCATCCTTATCTGAATGTAGGGTGTCAAGTCTGAGTCCTGTGCACAATTTCTTTTATTCATATTCTGATAAAGAGACAACAGAACACTCAGAAAGATTTTCCGGTGCAGTCTTCTCAATGTCTGTTTGTATCAAAGACTTTTTAAAACAGTACCAATGAGATCTATACCACAGACTTGCTAAGAATTTATGCAAACCTGCTGTCCTAAAACTAAGCATTGCCAAAAGACTTTATCACACATTTATGTAAACCTATAAGTTTCTGCTCTGAAGGAAAGCCTGTTATAGGGTCAGAAAAGGGCAGGGAGGGCTGGTTACCAGGGAGACCATTGTGTCATGGCTGAGCTGGTATTTCAAAGACATTCAGACTTCCCTGTAGAGGGTTAACTTTGCAACTTCTGGAGTTGCTCAGTCCATCCATTAAAACACATTTTTGTGTTAAGATGATACATCTACGTAGCTGAAATTCTTGCTGTACCCAGACCCAGAAATAGGATCTGGCAAAGCTGTAGGCACTGCAGTAAACGGTTCCTAACATTCTCTGCTTGGGTGAGGAAAGACCTTGCACTTCAGTCTGAAATGTAGACCGGTTCTGTAAATTCAAACTCTCCACTTAGGTTCCTGTTGGGACTTCACAGAGTACTTGCTTTCTTTCATGCTAGATTTATTTGAATGACCTTATTATGGAAAATGGGATTTTATATCTCAATGCCCATTACATTTTTTTTTTTTATTTGTTACAATGAAAACATTTCATTAAAGGCCTTATTGAATAGCTAAGTGTGAATCTTGGGAATGAATAAAAGTCATTTATTGAATCAGCCCTCACTGGAGCTAAGAAAGCATGTACAGCTGCAGAACTATGAAATGCTTAATGCACTTAGACTTTCCTAGGAAAATGCTACAAAACCCAGCTCAAGTTTGCTTTTAAAATAAATAAATGAAGGGCCCAAGTTGTTCCATTTCAGGGCCAACCTTCATCCTTTTAGTGGAGAAAAATAGTACCTCCTAGGTGGAGGGAAAGTGAAATCACTGCTACATCCTGTCTGTGACTGTTAGTTGCCATCCTCACTCTGGCAGTCCTCCTTGCAAGGCTGAAGGGAGTGGACTTTTCAACTCCTGGACCTTGTTTGTCCTTGAGGGCAGAAGGGGAATCATCAGGATCTGTTTACCCCAAAAGAGAGGATGGAGCCACTGGGGCTTGTGATGTCTGCCACAGAAACTCAAATCATAATCTCCCTCTGCACTGCAATTAATTAGATTATTAGAATCATTCTGAAGCTTTAACTTAACCTATAATTCAGTTCTTTCCTCTTTTTAAATTAGTTAAAGTCAAAATACAGATGTAGGAAATTCAAATGTATTTAAAGATCAGGGATTTTAATKTGGGGTCATTATTGGTGTACACCATTGGTTGTATTTCAGCAGCTAAAGAAAGGGGAACAGATTCTGCTCCTTGCTACCCCACTGTAAATCTCTAGAACTCCACTGATTTCAGTGGCATTTATTCTTGAATTACCCTGTCTAAGTTGACAGCAGAGTATGGCTGACTGTGACTCCATAGAGATATATACTGTTTATATGTTGTGTCTATTGTTGATTAAATATGCACACAAATGCAACAAGCCATCAGTCAAAGAAATCACATTTGCTCTGCTGCCAGGATATAAACTAAAATCCTGAAAAGAGAATGTATTCCTCTGATATATYGAATGATACAATTTCAATAGAAAGCATTGCTTCACATTACTTTAATGTGATTAGTGCCTGTGAAAGGCACTGAATTAACGGATTGGAAATGGGTGTCCTCTGTTCACCGACTAAAAACCGAAAAACTCAACAGCTTGTATGCTTTACCCAGTTCTACCAGTCCTCCTTGACCCTGAACCAAGGGTCTCTTGTGACAAACAGGAGATTTCCATTGCCATTGCTGCTTGTTCTGAGGAGCACAGAAACAAGAAACCAGCTTTATTCAAAATGGCTTTCTGAGACATGAATGTTGGCCCATTGCATTTCTTATGATCTGGCCTGCTGTAGCAGAACTCAGCTGCTCTCAAGTTGTTTTAGGTCTGATCCTGGGATCAAAAATTGGAAGTTTAGCCAAGTAGTGTTAAATAAAGGTCCAGTACTTAAATATCCAGGTACAACCTATGCATAGTAAGTCTACTTATTGACAGGAGTAAATTTCTTGGATGTCTCTATACTTTCAGTTAATGCTTAAAACATTTTATATGAGACTTATCACACAGAAGTATAGATAGATATGGTTGGGTAGATCCTATCTATCTGCTCTGCCCAATTCTTGTTATGAGGTTCACAGATTACCCTGCTCATCTTTGGCATGTTGTATCATTTTGGTTTTAGAGATGTTGCTGTAAAGTCTAACTGAAAATGTTCATAATAAGGAGGCAAGATGAATAGTCAAATATCTTTCCAGCTCTGAGCATCCTAGTAGTCCATAACGTTCTGAGAACAGCTGAATGCGTTGCATTTAGCTGTACATTAATAATGACAATGATGTAGCACTTGGATGTAGTACTGACTTCATGTGTGTTTCTTGGTTATTTACAGATGTCTTGATTCTCCATGGTTTTGATCACTCATACAAGGTACTTGGAATTCATACTCAGCTGATTCTTTAAGTTTGTGAAAATCTGGTTCTTTGTGGGGTTGGATGCAAAAGTCAACATGTTCCTATATAGAATTTTGGTGAAATAAAAAACGACTATTTCACAGATACCCTCCAAAGGATCTGTCTCTTGCCTTCCTTTTTTGCACCTTGATTGGTACCTTTATTTTAGTGGTTATTTTTTCTCTTCTTAGTGATGTGTAATATTTATCAGTAGCTGCATTGACTCAGTAGAACTCTTTGAGGAGTGAGCTATCACATGCCATTTTTAAAGATGATAGAATCCATGCACTAGAAGCCATGCACTAGGTTTAATACTCTTACTGGCAATGGATGAACATCAATAAAGGTCTTAGCCATAATTTTTCTTGCATAAATTCAAAATATGTTGCCATCAACTGCATTAATAATAATGTGAAGTATTAATTTTGTTATTTAGAACAAAAGAAAAATAAAAGGAAAGAAAAGAAAAGCTGTCTGAGATTCACTTTCCTACCAGTGCATTCCCTGGACTGCTGGCACACAAAGGTTAATGAAACCTGGAACTGAAGTAGTAAGTGATGTCAGCAGTTAGTACATTATGATTTTCTCTCATCTATTCATCTAAAGTGCAGAGCAGATAACTTTAGCTATCATCTTCAGCACAAAAAAGAAAAAAAGGGAGTTCAAGGCATTGCCAGCTTTGTCTCTTAATTAAAGTAAACACAGTAAAAAACATTTCCATTAAAAGAGAAAGTTTTAACCTCTCATAACATTCTGACCACATTCAAATGAGGGTGGAATGCATGCCACCTCATGGGAAGAGCTAGCAGTATAAAATTTTGCCAGTATAGTGGCTGCCAATAAAAAATATTGTGATTTTCATTACACTGTGCTCATTCATCATTGGAAAAATGCAAGGATGAGATCTTCCATACAAGTTCAGACATATGCCCTTGAGAGCTACAGAATGACTTTCAATGCAATTCCAAATGTTAATATCCCCACAGGAATGCAGATCCAACAGAGGAACCTACTATTCTATATAGCCATCATATTCACCTCGGTGAGTGAACATCATGCATCAGTGTGGCTTGATACTGTGATTAGCTGCTTTGGGGCTGTGATGAATAATCAGCAGCATTGACAGTTCTTCCTCAGGCTCCTGGATTTGACATGCGAAGACTCTCCTTGATTTTTTAAGATTTTTTAAAATTTATATATATGTGTGTATATATATATACACAACACAAAACAATGTAACACAGAACTAGCAATATTTTACTGATTTGTTTTTAAACAATTTTTATTTTACATTATAACAAGGATTAAGTGAGAGATCTTAAAAAGAATTAAGAAAGAGAGTGGAGGGAACTCCATTGCCACAGAATAATAAACAGAAGTGTGGACAGCCACATGTTCTCCTCACACAGCTTTAGCATGTTGCATCCAAAT
The DNA here is from genome assembly GCA_018881555.1 of Amblyornis subalaris. Taxonomy (NCBI): domain Eukaryota; kingdom Metazoa; phylum Chordata; class Aves; order Passeriformes; family Ptilonorhynchidae; genus Amblyornis; species Amblyornis subalaris. The sequence goes on from JACAXG010000042.1 coordinate 1,587,156, forward strand.
TATTGGGCTTGCTTCTGGCGAACTTCTTACCAGATAGGTCTTGGCAATTTTGGAAGAACTATTGCTTGAAAAGACAGCATTGCTCTGTTCAAGAGAGCAATAGTACTCAATAGAAGACCAGTTAAAATAATTTATGGGATGAAAGAATAGAAGAATTAAAATTTCAAGGTCTGGCTTGAATTTAGTAGACATCAACATTCTATAGACTTTCTGAAAGGAGGCTATTTGAGAGAATGACACTTATTACTTTTATTTAAAAATGCAATATAGAAATTCAGAGTCAGGAAAAACAAATAGAGAACAACCTCACCTTACCCGAAACAGAAGTTTTTCATTTAAAGGCAGTTAAGTGTTACTAGTATATGAACTGTGAAGGGAGAGAGATGCTGAGCCCCTACAGAGGTATCTTAAAGTTATATGATAAATGTTCAGATGAGGACAAAGATATTGAAAGAAACTGGATGATATTTATATTTACTTCATTTGTCTTGCTTTTGGCAGGAAAGAAATGAAATTTAAAAAAAAGGTGCTAAACACAAGAAAGGTGCATAGCTGATGATGTCTGTACTGGTGCTAGGCAGTCAGGGACAGGTTTATCAGAATGGTTCAGGGAATCCACAGAACCTATTTACTCTATTATCTAATGGTCTGATCCTTCAAACATTTATGCTTGGATTAATGGAAGAATGACAATCACACTGAGACTGTGGGATTACCTGCCACTGAACACCAGCGTAAGTGTTGGCAGGACTCGGTCCTAAATCCCTTTGTGATGGTCAATATCTTTCAAATTGAATGATACTAGACTAACACACATTCAAAACCAGGCTGCAGCCTGGCGTTCTTCTGGCAGCCAACATGATTGGGGCTTGATTCCTACTGACTTCAAACCTTCATGTATTCTCTGTGCCTGCTCTCTGATTTTCAGAAATGTCAATGGAAGGCAGATCTAATGAGTAGAACAGAAGTTTGGACTTCACAATTTCCTGCATTTTAATTTCATGTATTAGATTAATTTTATCTGTAATATGATTTATTCAATCCTAGAAATAGAACTGGATGGGAGGCGAGACATTGTTCAGCGATAACTGGGACCCCAGTCACAGACGAAAATGCTGTTATTTCAGGTGTGTATAATTCAGAGGGAGAAGTATGCTCTTAACCTTAAAACCAGGAAAGATATGTAGAGAATTATTGAGGGAATGTGGTAATGCTAAGAGACTGCTGTAGATCTTCAGTAGGTCTTAAGATGTTGTACAACTTCAACTTTTATGCTAAGGCCAAACAGAAATGTCAAAACAAGATGAATTAAAGGAAATAGTCATGGACAAGAGACTACAGAAAGAATTAACTTTTCACCTCCACAGCTAGAGCTGACCGCAGACCAAGAGCAGACTGGTTTAGGTAACCACAGGATGTAAAACTCCGGCTAAAGGTTAGACCTAATCTGCCCAAAGACAAGATGACAAATGAAGTGCATCCACTTGCCATAATTAGATAACGATAAGAAGGCTTTGCTTCAGATTGGCGTTTGCCTTGCTTTGAACCTGTGTTCATCTTGAGATTCTTACCTGCACGGGTGAGGAGATCTGTGTTGCCTTTAAATGAAACAAATGAGACCTGGGCAAAATTTAGCTCTAACATACTGCCTCCAAATAATCTTTCCTAGCAGGTTAAGAAATGCTGCCAAGTTTATAAACGTCACTAGTTTGTTTTAAAATGTATTTATATTTATAAAATTGTGTTCTATGTATGCCTGTTCATAAAATGTTTACACTAGACTCTTACATTAATTCACTATATTATTTGATTAATAGTTTCAGTATTTTAAAAGAAATTCTTTGAAATACTTCAGCTTGTACTTTAATGGTCCTTTGAAGTCTTTTGGTTCCTAGATCATGCTGGGGCATTAACATCACTCTTAAAGCAGAGTAAGTCACACCTATGTCATTCTTGGGAGATGTTTGTCTAACTCATTCTAGAACTCTTACTGCTGTTCAGTGAACTTCTCTGATCATCAAAAGGTACTTTCTCCACCCCAGTTGTATCACAGCTTATGTTTCATCTATTCACACTCACACACATTAAACCCTTCTCAATTTAGGACAACTTCCAAAGTTCACAGAGGTCAATGGAATCACTTGCACTTACTTTGATAGAATCAGGCCCTCAGAGATGAAAAACTTATTTTATACATTTTCAGTCATCATTGCAAGGTCATTCCATTTAAAAAAGGAACTTTCCTAAGCAAACATCACAATCTGTGGGTGGGCAATGATGTTTACCTTAAAATGGAAACTTTTTTCCCCCACAGGTAGAATCTCTACATGGTAAAATGCAGAATATGGCTGAAGCTGTAACAACAGTTCTACTGGAAATAAAGAAAATTAACTTGCTTTAAGAAAAAAAAACAGGGTACAGTAAAAATGATAGGTTTTTCATGTATATTAAAAGCTTCATGTAAGCATAAAACAGAACTGAATATATCTTAACAAATTGCTCACTGAATGAGTTTTGTCTCTGTGAATTGTTTGGGATTAAACTGTGATTTTCTCAAATGCATTTGCTCTTATTGCTTTACTGACAATACGTTATGAAGAAGTCTCGATCTGTAGCTCATTTTTGATCTCTGTTTGTTGGAAATAATAATTACATACTACGTTTCTTTTTCCTGATTGGGGGAGTGGTGTAACTGTTAGACATAGGTTTCCAGTGTCAGTACTATGATTAGGATTTTAAATTCGGCTGGGGACAAGTTGCTCTGTGATTCAAATCACACTGAAAAGCCATTGACTGCAGCAGCCCTGGCTTGTAATCACACTGCTCAGTGGTAACCCAAAATTTGCAACCTTGTTCATAAACATGTTCTGTGGGCTGAAAGTACTGAAAGAACAAGCAAAGCTCTGCAATCCATAGTTATTGACTCATGTTCTGGATTAATTACTATATTTTATTTTTATAATTTTTTTTTTTTTCATTGGGAGGATTATAGGCACAATTTAAACTCTTTGTGTAGGGAAACAGATTTTTAGACCCATTTTAATAATCACCATTATTTTATTTATTATCAATTAAACATTAAATTAATAATGCTATTATCTTGGGATCAACATCCATGTTGTGAAGCTAAGAATTTAAAGATATTAATATTTTTTTATTATTTATGTTTCATGCTATTTTAATAAGGTTTCCCCTTCACCTTCCTTTACATAATTGCTGTATATTTTCAACATTAATTCAAAATTAATGGACATTTATTTATGGGAATTAATTTTGTTTCTATAATAAAGCTGCTAATGAAACATATTGGAAGGTTCGTACTGTGGAACCAATTATTTCCTATCATATCTGTAAGTAACATTACAGACCAGCTTGCAGTTATGTTCCGGAACATAATTGTTATTAGATTTTGTGCAAGTTTCCTCAAAACTACATCTAAACATCAGCAGCCTTCAGTCTAAGTAGTTCACCTATAAACTTTAAACAAACCATTAGGATGCCCTTTGGATTTCTGAGGAATAGTTTTTTGACAATAAAGAGTTCATACTGAAAACTCTGTATGGAAATTATTCACTGGACCCTCTCAAAAATACACAAATATGAGACCTTTCATGGATGGAAGATATCGTGAAGAAAGTTTATTTTTAAAATTGGTCTGATAAATCAAATTTAGGTGACTAAAATGAACTATCCCCAGTTCTTTTTTGGTCATCTCATCTCTCAAATAACTTTGTGGCACTAAGCAGTGAAAAGTACATTTTAAGAAGCCTGATGTGATCATAAGACAACAGACAGAAAGATGAAGTGCMAATTATTGTTCATAGAAGGATGCATTATGGTGGCCTGTTCTATTCGCTGTCATCACGCGATTCATAACATTTCATCCTTTATTTCTCATACCAGAGGAAATTACTCTTCCTTGCACCCTAAGTAAGCAACACAATGTGTGATCACCTATAGCTCAGTTGAAGGATTTACTTTTGGAAGTTGTCTCTCTCCTACAGTGACTCTACATGGAATTTTCTTTACACCCCGCAGATTTCAGTGGTAGACCTTCTCAATTAATGTGAACTTGAGCTACATCTGGTCCATGGTATCCTCAAAGCTACAGAGAATTTTAACAGCACAGTATCTGGTTTATGATGCACTTGGAAGTCCAGTTTTCGAGTCTCTGCCCTAGAGTAGATAATCTCCCTCTTTAGGCATGACATTTAACTTAAGTCTCAAACAATAGTGATTGCATCAAAAAATATCCTTTAACAGCTGTGCCATGTGAGAGAAGTCTAGGGTGGAGAGAGTGTGAGGTACAGTGAATTCCTTCCTGGTAATGGTCTTATGCCTGACCATGTGAATTTTAATGATCCCTATTTTAGCAAACATAAATACCATTGTTCATAAAATTATCATCTTGGTCGTCAAATTACCTTCCCCTTTTTAAAATTCAGCTGAAGTATTTGACTCAGTGACCCTCCATGACAGAAATCCCACAGGCTGATTACATGCTGTGTGAAGTATTATTCTCTCTCTTTTGTTTTACATTTACCTGTCATTAACTCTAAGTGACCCTGCTGTTGTTCTGGTGTTCTGAGGCACTGTTAAAAAGATGGACTGGCTAGTTTTTGACTCTACCCTTCATAATCTTAAATGCTTTAATTAAATGCCTTCTAGTGTTTCTTTTTCACCACTAAATCACCCTAGCTCTTGCAACCTTCATATGCAAATCCTTCTATATTCCTAACTCTATTTTCTGGACTTTTACAATTTTAATATTCTTGCACCATTCACATCCCAAACTGAATTTAACGTTTTATATTAAGGCATATCTTGCCTACTACTCCAGAAGTAAATATTTTTTACTTTTAACATAGAATACAAATATTCATTTTCAATCACTTGACATATAATCTGAGACTGATTTAATATTCCTTGACACTGATTCTCTCTTATATTGTATGACTGATCCTCAAATCAGGCACGGACATACTGAATAAGGAATATATGAGAAACCAGACATGGCTTTCCTCCTCTCAGGATCAGTGTGGTTATGTCTTCTAGAAAGCTGAGCAGGAGCTGGGTTGCTCTGCTATGCACAATGGGGTATGGTGTCATATTTGGTATCTGAGAACTGTCCACTTTCTCTTCCCCACTGTTATTTGCTCCAAGGTGCAGTTGTGGATATCCTATACTTTCTCTTCCTGAAATGCTGGGAGGGATTACTCCAGGTCCTTTGCTTACACACTGTGCCTTCCAAACCCCATAGCCCTCAGAATCACTGAGCTGTAGTCTGTGACAAAAGCAGAAACTCATCATGATCACTAATTTTCAGTTTTAGAATCTATGCCTTTGACTAGAGACTAAATGGATTTTAAGACCAAGACCAGATTTTCAAAGGCATTAAAATGCCTCAGAAGGCATATAAACAAATAGTGAGAGTCAGTTTCAAATTCAAAAAGCCCCCACAAATGCACAGCTATTATTCACAATTTCTGTTGATATGTAACTCCATGATAACACAGTTCTGTGGCAGTAACATATTTTTTAAGTGTGTAATAAACATTGAAAATATGCCAAAATGATGCCTACCACAGGATTTAAAAGCAATTGTTTATGTTATTCTGCTTGCTTTTGGATTTTTTGCTTCAAGCTTTGCTTTATGTGTACAGTAAGTCCTCCGAAGCTTACAGAGCAACACGGCTGTGATCTTTCTTGCGGAGAGCTGACATGCTTAGCTGCACGCCTGTGGCATGTGCAGAGCTCTTACCCGCCAGGCAGTGCATCCTACCCCGGCGGGGAAAGCCCTCCGACCCCTTGGCCTTCCAGCAATGCACAGCAGAGACACTTGCCCGGTGAGGCAACAAAGCCTCTGCTTCCCAATAGTTAAAATCAGGAGCACGATCTGTGCACCAGCAGCATTTCTCAGGGAACAGTGGGACATTTTGTCTCTTTCTCTTCAAACACACCAAGTGTAAACTGTCTGAACCACAGCAGTTGTCTTTGTGTGGATGAAATAGCAGGGCAAAGAAAGGCCCTATGAAATATCTGTGGTTAGTGGCTTATTGAGGGGGGTGAGGCAAGAAACTAGTTTTTAATCAATGTGATAATCAATGACATATGGCATCATGCTCTTGCCTGATTCCATTCTTTCCCTGTGTACTACAGGTCTCAGTGGCTGCCCCGTTTTTTCTCCCAGCCCAGGCTCTTAGCAGGCCAACTGCAAATATGTCTACTTCTTTTTTAATACATCTATATTTGAAAACCAGACAGAATTCTTCAAAAGAGATTGTAATTTAGCTGGGGATTGATTGCTTAACCGCCACTCTTTGTTGAAGAAGCTGTGATAACACACACATGCCCTTGCTGTGTTTTCCCATACCAGTCTGACTCCATGCACTGCTTCGTGATGCCACTGGCCAAAGGTAGAAAAAGAGCTGAGTCAGGGATTTGTATGCTATGATTCTATATTCATATTTTCCTGAACTGCATTGCAAGCAGTATGAATGAAAATCATAGCGCGTTCTTCTGATCCTATGCTCCTTTTTCATCTATTAAATTTGGGTTCATAAAGTGAAGGCTGTGCTGCATATCCTTTGAGTAGCATTTGTGTTGGCTTCTAAGAAGCGTTTTTACATCTCATATTTTGGCTCTTTTGGTGGCACAGACACCACAACGTGCTTGCTCACAAGGCTAGCTTAAAGCCTTGCATTTTGTGCAGAAAGTCCTGCAGATCTGTGATTTTGTTGGTCTTTTTCAAAATGAGTGCTGAAAGTCACTGTTACAGCTCTTTTTCTGCTTCACATGACTGGATTTAGAATTTCCTTGTACTCACCCAACATTATTTTGGGAAAACTTCTCCGTGAACTAAATGTACAGTCTGTGAAGCTGCAGGGAATCTTAGAGCTTTACTTTGAAGTCCAGATTTTCATGACCAAGGAAAAACAATTCTCTCATATTCTCATTTTTCTCTTGTTCATTAATGATGAACATATATATTTCACCTTTGGCTTATTTTGTATTTAAGGATGATCTTCCATTCCCATTCTGCTATCAGCAACTTGGTTCCTCTAATTTGTTGTTTTTACATTTGTTTGGTACCTACCACTACCCCAAACAGCTTCCTAGGGCTGTTTCTAGACTAGACATGTAAATTTATTCCCTTATGTATGTGACAGTTTCTCTCTGCGGGATGCTCAGTGAGATAAGACTGCCAAGGCTGAACTTGGGCTACTTTTAATAAATCTCTTTCCTTCCTCTTCTTTCTATTTACCACAGAGATTTTGCCTTGACAAGCATTCAGTTTACCAGCTGCAGTTGGGATTCCTTTGCTTGGAGCTGAGGTCTATGTGTAGGTAAATTTAATTTAATTCAATAAATACAAGTACATTAAAAAACTGTGTGTAGACCACAGAAGGTTTTATAAAATTGAATTTAATCAAATGTTGTTACCATATTTAAACTAAAACCCTAACACATACTTATATACACTTCTCATGTGTTCATAAAACATGTCAACAATTTCTGTAAGTCATCAGCCTTTAAGTAATTCAGGTCCTGGATAGTTTCCTTACTCGTGCTCCGTGGGAGCTGGACTGCCTAAGTTGAAGAAACCCCAGCTTCTAACTCTAAGTTATAGAGTAGAAACCAGATGACAAATAGTCAATAATCTGCATTCAGTAAAGTAAGCAATTATAAAAACATACAAGGTAACCACATCCAGAAAAGAGTTGATCTTCCTTCTGATTGGATCCATGAGTAGGACTGACACTCTGACAAATAGTTCTTATTTTAGGTGCCACATAGTGGTTGAACTTTCTCTCATAAACATTGGACTGCTCTTGCCTATAATTCAAGAGAAGTTTTTTGAGTAAACCCAAATAGAAACAAACGTTCAAATAGAGACTATTGTAATCTTTACATCATTTTTGTGCCCTTCATACCAGGAGGTTATGAATGTTTATTTACTACTGACCACATAATGAGGTATTTGGAGAGGTAACATCGTTGTTATCCTGGTGTCTTGCCTCTGTAAAAACTGATCTTTTATATTTATACTGCTGAAACTAGAGGTCTGGGATTTGATAGTGACTTGCTGAACTCATTTAGCTTTTCCTTCCTTCATTTCAACTTAAACCTTCCAAGGTATATGCAACAGTCACACTTGCAATGTTTCTGCACCTGTACAAGATGCATATACTTTTCATCTTTAATAATAAAAATTAAATGTGATAACAGCAAACCAATCTGTTGTATATCATTACTACAAATAATCTCCACTATAGAGAAAGTGGTTCATAAGTCAAGCGAGTCAGGAAGGTAATTTACCTTTATTTATTATCACTCTGCCCAACAGGCTTTTGATACATTGGACCCTTTACAGTTTTAATTAAATACCCTCCAGTGAGAAGCTTTAAGTCTTTGGCATTCTTCTCAAGACTCATCATGTCAAGGGTTAAGCTGAATTTCAGTATGTTATAGATTGCATGAAGCTTGCATGGAGGTTTTTTGTGTTCAGGCAATAGGTCTGACTTTGTGGCTTGCTAGCATGGAAAAAAGTGTTGTGTCTTGGAGTTCACACTACTGCAAATAAAGGTGGCTGTTTGGAAAGCAACAGGAAACAAGTATATTGAGCAATTGAGGAAACAAGTATACAAGGGAGAAATTGTAAAAACTTTATTCAACAAAGGTGCTTCTACCTGTTCAGCTCTGTGAAATACACAAACAATAGCTTCCAACAGTGAGTGACATTTTGAATAATAAAATAACATACACACCTCTGGCCAGTAGCAAAGTGAGTCTTGCTATACACAAGCATGGGGCACGAGTTTGTTTGTGCAACAAGCCATAAATGTGGAGACTGGTCAAGACATCACAGAGTCAAGACACTGTGCTGGAATTATTATACAAATTGGAGTGGATTGCATGCTTTCAGACTTCTTTTTTATACCACAACCTCAAGCATACACTAAAATTAAGTGAAATATGTATTAAAAAAATCCAAAAAACAAACAAACCAAACCCACTAAACCTTTAATAAATATTAACTCATGGTATGTCGATCACCTTGTGTGATGCTCAGGTGACACACAAACTTATTACAGGCGATATATAAACAAGTATGCAAAAGTTCGCTGAGGTACTTTTCAGGGAATGTGGGTATAAGCATCACAAAAATGTTATGTCACTGCTCTTTAACTTAACAGGGAAATTCTATAGTAAATGACTAGATATTAATTCCCATGGCAAGTGCATTTCTGTAGAAACCATTGTATTACTACAGTGGCGTGCACAAAGGAAGTGGGTTACTGCTGGTCTGGCAGTGATAGCTACCCCTTAGGTGGTGTTACCATAAAGTCATTTTGACAGTTTTCTTAATAATAATTTTCTTTGAAAATTATGTGTGGCTTTCTTTCCACAACTGGTATTGTGACTAATAAGATATCTTTCTCTTCCTCCATTGAACGTATACAATTATACAGTTTGAACTTTTCTGAAAATCCCACTCTATATCAAAAGTAATTTTTTTTTACTTCAGTTCAGTATCAATCATACTTCATCATATATCCTGCTCTAGTTTTAATTCATTTCAGTGTGTGCCTATTCACACAAGGTAGCTTTACTTTCTGACATTCTCGCCTATATTAATGAGTAATTGATTTTAAACCAAGTTCAAAATCCATTCAGACTCACAGGAATCTTTCCTTTTGAAGATTTCAGATCATGCTAAATCCATGAGATAACTTTTAACATTTCTTTTGCTGTTCTTACGTTAGTAGACAAGCTGCTTCCAAGCAATTTGTTTGAAGAGATTGTGATCGGTCATTTAACAGCACTCTTCGTCTTGCATTCTGGGTCAGCCACATCACGGCGCAGAAAGACAACAGTTGCCCTATTTCTGTGGCTATCTGGCACACCATTACCTCATTTAGACAAATATGAAGCCTTTGATCTTCTGTGTTCTTGAATAGAACCCAAAGGATTGACGTGAAAAGGAATAACTGATGATTTAAAAAAAATAAAATAGACATTATAGAGCTTTCAAAACAGCGCAAATTAGGAAATTACTTGTCTGCCAGGTGGGTGGTTTGTTTTTTTTTCTTTTTTTTTTAGGAAAGATTTGGTACATACATTTGTGAGTAATTCAAAAGACATTTGGATACACTTCACAACCTTCTGCCACTTTTTCAGACCTGTCTGAACTTCTGATGAGAGGTGCCTAGATTGCGGATTTCAGTTCTATCCACTCAGCAGTATCTTTTTTTCTTTAGATTATGGTATGACTCCACATCTGTTCCAAAGGTCAGTGCTAAGATCACGCCTTGGAGAGAAATTCTGCATACATTAATCTAAGACTATTCTCTTGATATTATAGCTGGCTGGGACACACAACATATAGATGTCTTACCAAGTAGTATACAACTTTTGGCAGTGTGAGGGATTTGGGGTGATTTTTGGTCTTTGTTTCCATTTAACCTTGTTGCTCACACTCACATCACATTCATAACAAAACTGCGTTGAAGCTGTGTTTTTTATCTCTAATTTCAATCTAAACAGCCTTGCTGCTTCGTTACTTCAGCATTCCAACATGAATTTTTACTCACATGCTCAAACAATATTTGTCTTTCTCTTTTTCTTCCTAACCACTCCCTTCCTTTCATTTTAATACTTCTCTCTTGAATCTCAGGAAGGTAGGTTGGGTTAGCACAGTGGAGGATTAACGTTGCTATAGACCTTCTGGGTCAAGAACAGTCCATGTCCAGCAGTTCTGAATGTGGATTAATGCAGATGAATGTTCACAGCTGCTGCATCTGGTCTTGTTGCTTGGTCTATTAAAAGTGCCATGTGAGGAAATTGGGATTTGGAATAGAACTTTTGTCTCTTGATGAGAAAAGTTACAAATTTTGTTGTACATGGGGTGATTTGTAGTAAAATGGGTATGAACTTTAGGTCTTTGCCTGCTATTATAATGAAAAGACATTAATTATTAAAACAGTAATTATTAAAACAGTAAACACCTCAGGCCTCAGTTTAGGCTTGGAAAGTGAAAAAAATATATTTCGAGAGAAGAGTAGAAGTAAAGTGTGCCTGTATCCTTCTGATATGGAAATTATCAGCATTATATTCTTCATCTTCTAGAGTGAGACATCTGGAGTTCTGTCTTTATGGTCTTATTTCTCCCAATAATGTAGTGATTTGCATTTTCTGTTTGTGCTGTCTCACTCAAAAAACAATGACTAAAGTTTAAAAACAATCAAAAGATGTTTTCATTTAGCTGCACCTATCCATATTTACCTCAGAAAAATGTTCTGTCTGTGCATGCGGGGTTTTTCCTCCACCTGGCATTCAGGTTTGAAGTTTAACAAGCATCCTTCTGATGTTATTATCTTCAAGTGAAGCCCAGAGATCACCCAAGGATCACTAGTGCCACCCATGACCCAGCCTTACCGAACTGCTACCCTCAGGCCTGAAAAGCAGCCCAGCAGAACTGGTTATGGTTGTGGTCAGCTAAGGTAGAATATGGCCACTCTCTGGTTTTATACTGCTGAAATGCCTCAGGCTCACCACGTCACCTTCTCAGCTCAGCTTCCTTCCTTCCCTTCAAAGTGGCCCAGCTCTACATAGAGAAACATTCTTCTCTCACTGTGTTTCTGATAGATCACGGCTACAACCAATAAAAGCAAAATCTTTGAATCCAATAGAAAAAGAGAGGGGATCAATATAAATTATTTTACCATTTCATAACAATTATTTGAACATAATATACATTTTCAGTTCACTTGACCCAGGGCATGTCCCACTGAAAGATTTACCATTGAGTTCAATGTAAGAAGAGGAAGGCTCTACTATTTAAAGCTATCATCCTATTAAGACAAATGAGAAACACAATCAAAGCTTTTCTGCTGCCATTGTCTCACTGTCTTTGAACATGGCCTCAGCATGGCATTGTTTTAACAGTGAAGGCCAGGTTTTCATTTATAAAGAAGTTTCAGGTGATTTTTCTTTTCATGTGAAAGAGAATACTATAGAGAATATTAAAAAAAAATCAAGAAAAATATATACCTAAACTTTGTTGTCTCTTAGATTTGTTTCTATTTATTAGTTTCCCTCTCTAGATTATAATAATAATAATAATAATAATAATAATAATAATAATAATAATAATAATAACAACAATAATAACCATAACAACGAGACTTAGAAACTATGTCTGTGTTGCAGACATTAAAAACCCCAATAAACTATGCAGTGCTTTCTAAAAACATTTGAGGTTTTGGAATACATAAGGAGAAGGTGTGCCAAGATACTCCTGTCTGAAATTTCTCCTGTTATACAATGGGGTTTCAGAATATTCTTTTACCTTTACCTCATAAACCACCTGGAAGCCTTTTCTGAGATCAGGTGCTTTAGGATGATGGGTTTTTTTAGCATGTTAAATTGTTTTTAAGACAAGTCAGATACTACTTTTTTCCCCCATTGAAACCCCAAATCTATGTAATTCAGTGAGTAGACACCAGTAGGCTGACTTTCACTAATCTTGGATGATTTTGCAATTTGTCTTAATCTCTCAAGCAAAATATGGTCTCATTCAATCTTTCCGCAACATTAGTTCCTACTAGATACTTCAAGCAAACCTCTGACTTGGGGATTCTGCTTTTAGGGCAGTTTTTGAACTACAGATTAAAAGGTAGAATGCATAAAATGTTCTTGGAGCACTGCACAACTCTTCTTCCTCAGAGAAATGCCTGGAATACTGGGCTATAGCTGCGATMGTCCCTCCATGGTATTTAAATGGGGGTCTCTGGATCCAAACGAACACCGAACATGGGGAGGCAAGGGGTTGCTCAGCCATGCCTGAATGGACACAGGTCCACAGGGCTGAGCAGCAGGGCAGAGCTCTTCCAATCTGAGCAGTGTGACTTAAATTCAGCATATGGTTTGTGCATAAAGAGCTAGGAATCTACATTTTTAAGGGAGCAACTCTGATCTATAACTGTTCAGGGCTCCAGGAAGCAGCAAACTATGTAGAGAAACATTACTTATGCAAATGTAGATCAAATTAGTCAATTCATAGGGATGTGAGACAGTTAAAGTGTAGAAAGCTTCAGTCAAATAAAGTGGAGTGTATTTATGGCAGAGAAGTTGAGAAGACCTAGGATCAGTGGTCTGAAGTCAACACAATATTTTGAGGCATAATCAGCAGCCAGGTTTTGGAAAAGGTGAGCTGAGACCTTACAATTTTCACTGAAGCTATCACGAATTTGGAGGTGTTCAGGAACTCCTGGGACCAGACCCATTGTTTAAGTTACTCTTCTCATGCTTCTCATTTAAAGGAAGATCTGGAATAAATTAAGGTTCAGAGAGTTTTGAAAAAAACTAGATTGGCAAGCTGGTAGTGCATTAAAATTGGGGGTCTGCAATGAGACAAAGAGCTGCAGTCTGGCACTACAGGGAGATGGAGGATATGAAGAAGAGGTCCAGTAAAAGGAATCAGCTCCAATATGTACATTTTCAACAGAGAATGTGTGTTCTAATGAATAGAAGAATATCTATAGGGATTTCTCTGATCTGTGGTTCATTACTCATACTCCCTCCTCAGATTTCACCCATATTGACAATAAATTTAGCAAGAAGACCAAAGAATCTTGTATTTGTTAAAGTTTCATGCCATCATCAACATATTCTGCTCTAAGACTTAAGTTACTTCTCCCCACTGTAAATAATAGTTTCCATACTTTCAATACCTCGAGGGAATTTGAAAATGACTAATTGATGGTTTTTCCCTGCTTTAAATCATTACTGTATTTTGGACTTAGAAATGTGTGGCTAAGTCAGCCAGTCGTCAAGTGAGGAAYTATTCTCCCCAGTGCCAACAGTAAATTCTCCAGTTTGCTCAGCAACCAGTTGAACAAGCTCCTCAATATTTAACTACGTCAATTGTAAACAGGCAGATTCTTTGCCTATGTTGTTTTCTCAGGAGAATCTAAACCCTCCTTGTCAAAATATGCGTTACAATGGACATTCATCTGCCTCCCTTCTAATGATGAAGTTTTTCACATTGTGTAAGACAATGCCTGCTGTCATGCATCCATTAAAACTCCATCCATAGAGCCATGTCTAGAACAGGGTGGCTGGCTAGGAGTTGCAAACTTCCAAGGAACTTGTTTGCTGTGATGAGGTTGGTTTTTTTTTTTTAACTCTCTTGAGTGTTGGATGCATAATATTTTCAGGTAACTCTGACTACTGTGTGATATTTAATCACCTCCACTGCCTCCCAGTAATCACTTTTATTGCATTATGCTAGTCAGCATATTCTGTGCACTTTAATATACATGAGGTTGGGGGAGGAATATTTTTAACTGAAGGCTTTATAGAAAATTTTGCATTTATTGATTTCTGTTAAAAAAAAGCAAACTGTTATTCTTAGAAAATCGATGAAAATGATTGCAGTGGCCATATTTGTTCAAACAAACAAATAATACAGTATAATGACAACGCTATCTCTCATTTCCACATTTCACCTGGAGAAGGAAAACATTTGATCTGGAAAGCCTGTGTACTATTTCAGTCCACGGGAATATCTTTTATTCATGTGTATTAAAAAAATATGCAAAGAGTTTGTACAAGTTGGCTGGGAAAAAAAAAGTTTGACAAAAATAAAACAAATTCATCCAAACAAGCATTGCAGATTTGGGACTTCTGGGGCCAACCTGGCAGAGGCAGTCTTGCTATCCTTCTTTGGATATATGCTGGAAATTTTATATGTATAATTTTTCACAAGTAAATTTTTGCATTCCAGACAAAGCTTTTCACAGGAAAACTATGCCATGCATATAGAGCAAGCCTCACACAGCTGATGATTGCAAATCATCCATTCTCAGTGTTTACCTATTAAAAACTATGGAAAAAAAAGGAATAAAGGAACTTATGAATTCGAATCAGGTAGCTCCTCTGGCTTGCTATAACACTGTACATGCTTTTTCCGAGCTTTGTGAACACAGGAACTGCTCGTTCAAAACTATGTTCACAAAATGAAAATCACAATCAAAATGTAATTATTGATACAAAAACAAGAATCTGCTTCATTGCAACACATTTTCTTATCTGAGAATGTGAGTGTCTCAACGATACATTGCATCGCAGCACAACCAGCTCAACATGTCACTGTTACATGGCCACCAATTAAGAAGGATTCTTGGCATGAATGATGTTCTGCCTGAGGCCAGGTCACTGTCTGATGTAAAAGATTGGAGCTTCGGGGCACTGACGGTTCTGATCCTCTGTTCTGTACAAACTGAACGAGCTGATTATTACAGAAACCTTGTGAGCCAAGGCGCTGCTATCATCTCCATTTTACATATGGGGATTGAGGTGCAGTCAAAAGATGTCTTTGAATGCTCACAATGAAAAATCTAGAGTGTGATTTTTTTCTGAAGGCTTAAAATTTTTCACTACTTCACACATTCCCAGCACAGTTCTCATTGACTTAAACTTGGCTTACCTGCAGTTGCATTCAAAATTACCAGCAAGCCCATTTTTGGTGTCAACAGAGTATTATAACAGCAACACACCCCTGATCATAAATCACAGGTGAAGGAATAAGCTTGCTTTCTCCTTGGAGCAAAAAAAAAGTCTTCTATTTTTAAACAATAGAATGATTTTGATGCATCTTTTAACTAACCAAAAGTAGCATCTTGACAATTTTAATGGACTAATTATACACTGATGGTCATCTAGAAATGTGCTCATTTTCAGGTCCTTATGTCCTGACAACTCTAAGAGTTATCAGCTGGAAAATTGGCATGCAAACACAGAATTTCAATCACGAAAACCCTGCAGGACTGGATTTGACTATCCTGAGGTTCTGCCTGCAGTGTCAAGGGAGATAAAAGGTTTTTGATTCTCCAGATGTAGGATAGAGTCAGTGTCCTGATTAGTTCTGCTAAAGTGAAAACCTTTCCAATATATTAAAATGCACAATCAGAGCCCTGAGAATCTCAGAGATTAACAGTAGTTCACAAGGGTTCACACTGACCTTTGTTTCAGTCTCAATTTGCATGAGTTCGCAACGTCTGCATTTTGCTCTGTGTTTCTGGTTGGAAACCTTGAATCCCCTTGCCAGAGCCTGGAGATGGTGAGAGTGCTCATCTTAACCCCAGCGTGGCATTCACAGCGTAGCTGCCAGTATCACTTATGCATGAAACCAGTCCTGACAAACAATATTGCTTTAAGCCTCTTGACAGCATTCTTCCCATGAAATATTGTACCTGTGAGGGCTCGAGACAATCCTTCTGGCTTTCTGTCTGCCTGTTAAGTCTGGTGCAAAGATGGCTCCTAACAAGTTCAAAGGCAGCTCCTGGTTTGTAATACCTTTATGGTCCTACCTGCAATATTCCCATCTACTCCACCACAATGTCTTCACCACCTTCAGGTCAAAAAATGAGTTTTCAGAGATAACCCTTACGAGGCACTGACATATTCACTCATGTTCTTCTACTGAAGCACCTGCCTGCAGGTGACAGCTGCTTTCCAGTTTCCTATAGCAAATACAGAAGGCAGTGGAGGGCTCCTGTATATCCTAACCATTACGGGGCTTTTTATTGCTCTCTCCTGATTCTGCCAGTGTGCTGCATCATTCCATGATCCATTCAGGCAGTGCCATGGAACTTGGAAGCCTGCATGTTCAATACACCCTTCAAACCGCAATAATTTATCCAGAAGGGAAACAGGACACAAAGGAAAGTCCCAGCAAGCCTCCACAGTGAGTTTGGGGCTCACAAGACTGTCCTTTCTGGGTCTCCCTTAGCAGTTTGGTCTGTGACTAACAAATATCCACTTTTGTCTCACATGAACACCTGTAAGGCCAACAAATGGCTTCAAGTACAGGGGTCACAGAGCAAGAGAGAGATTGTGGCAGTTGCTGAGAGGAGTCTTGTTATGTGGCATCCTTTTCAGCAACATCTTGAGAAGTTAGGGAGAAGGGGGAACAGCTTGAGAAGAAAGGCAGTAAAAGGAAGAAACCTTGCCAATAAGGAATAAATGGAATTTCACAAATTGGAAGGGAAAAGATAAAGGAAGGTCATGAGAAGTGTGGGCAGCAGAGCCCTTAATTTATACATGATGCTAAGGTCCCTTTCTTCTCCTAGTAACTGCCTGTCTCCCTAGAGTGGCAAGGTAGGGTTACTCAAAAAACAAGAAAATGAGAAATACCTCTAAATCTCTTTAAATCTGCTAATCATATAATACAGATTACGGTAGCCGGAAATAAAATGTTGATTTAGATGTTTGAAAAATAAAACATTTAGGATTTTTTTCATCCACAACTCCTAGAATGAAATTCAATAATATTGCTCCAGTTAAGTCACCTCACGAGTTCTAGTTAACTCTCAATCACATCATAAAACCATTACTTGGGTTGGCATCACTCAACAAAACCAACCTCCTCCATGAGGTTGAGTGGTAATGGGAAGCAGTGTGTGTAGGTCTATGAAAGGGCAAATAGGACATGGTGGCAGAGCCTTTGGAGATGTCTTTTCGGTTCCTGACTATGGTACCCTTGGCCCTTAGCAGTTTCCTGATTCCCATACACATTAGAATTCACTCACAAATTTGGAAAGGGGAGAAAAAAATGGAATGGAAAAAGTAATCTAATACAGTCCGACATTCTTTTTCATGTTACATTATCCTGCCAACCGATGCCATCAATCACAGTTTTTAAGAAGCATGATGACATTCTAAATGGTCTATGAATATTACTTTGAAATTGAGACTAATTCCTTGGATGAATTTTAACTTTGCCTTCCACCTCCCCCACTTTTTTTTTTAGAGAGAGCTCTATCTCTCTCTCTCCCTCCCCACCACTCTTACTCAGGATTTCCATGGCCACTGACATGTCAGACTGCTGTAATTAAACTACTGAAATAGCAGGTAGAAATACTATAAGAAAGTTTCTGTATGGTATTTTAAAGCTTTATTGGAAAGTATTTTAGGCTGAATGAAAGATATAAGAGACCACAAAGCTACCTGGCAATATTTTTTACCACTCTTCAGTAATTTTGAACCATCAATTAATATAATGCTTCTGAAAGCAAGATTTTAATTGAACTATGTAAAAGGAGCATGACTTATGCCTGGTATATGATACCACTCCAAATAAAATCCAAACCCAAACAGTCCAAATCCAGGATGGAGGTCTTGCCTGTCAGCTTCTATAAGTCCTCTGCCTTCCCATGAACCAAATATAGATGCTGAGATGACTTGGACATACACATCTGTCTATACGTACATGCATGAAAGACACACCTGTTTATAAAGTATAATTTTAAGAAAGCTGGGCTCTTTCAATAATCAGTCTTTGTTTTTGAATGCCTTGAAGCTAACTCACTGGCTGAATAGACTTTTCATATGAGCAAGGTATGACGGGACAGAGTTTGCAAATTTTGTGTGCACGATCTGCAAATTGTTTGAACCATGGAGCATCTTACTGAGCAGGCAGTCTAATGGCTGGGTTTCTTTCTAAGGGCAAATATGCAGGAGGAATTTTCCTCTTTTGACACTGGGCAAATATAAAACTACATTATATACTTTATTGCAAACTACAGCCAGAGAGGATTTTATAGTATTTGCAATCTGCCTGGGTGAGTGGTAAGCTAACCCATTTCATAATTTTAAGCCTCACCTTTCTGCAGTGTTGCAGTGTGATCTATCCTTCTCTCCTGAAGCAGGCCACCAGGCAGCAATATTTTTCAGACATGAATTCTGTAGGTACACATTCCTGCAGAAGTCCCACTTTGCCCCATATCACTCTTCTTTGCATGCAGAATCATTGGTTTTGATGGAGGGCAGCAATTTGTCCCATGGACGCTGATGGACAGTCCATGCACATGCATGTATTACTTTCAGGCAAATATATGAAATATGCTGTCCTTCCCAGTCACTAGTCAAGTTTTAAAGATGCCTACCTTTGTTAAATCTAAATATATTTTATCTGAGTGTACTCTCAGATACCAAGTATTTGAGGCTGATGGATAAGCCATTTTTGAACATATAATTTTGGGTTGACTTTTGTAACCTCTGCTTAGACATCTAAAGGTGACAAATTTAAATTTGTAAATACTTATCTGGGAACAATAAAGAGTACATTATTTCAGGGCCTCAAACCTGTAGTAATTATTTGCACTGCTTGAAGGACTGAGTGAAGTTTTTATTTGGAGGTCAGGGTATATAATTAGAGAGTACATGATCCTTCCGGCCTTCACTATCCCTTAAGAGGGTGCAAACTGGCATGGATCCACTGAAAGCCTTGAATTGTTATTATTTACCTAATAGCTGAGCCACAAAGTCCCAAGTGAAATTAAAACCTAGCTTTATTATAGACTGTAAGTGCAATGAGGCAGCTGCTCTCCAAAGAATGTCACTGTTGAAATAAATGAGGAAAAAAAGGGAGAGGAACAGACAGGCATAGAAGATAAAAGAGCCTTTCTCAGGTGATGCCTCAATTTTCTGAGGCTTGGCACAGAGTCTTGTTCACTGGGCAATGCTGCCTTTTCAATAACTTTGCTACTCTACACCAGTGCAAGACCTGATCTTATGAATCTGTTTCTAGATTATAGAAACAGATATTTTATATCTCTTTTATATTAGCGCTGAGAAACTGAAGTTCTGAATCAAGTTGGTGAGAGTTGGGGGAAGTGCACATCTGGACAGGAACCTGGGGTCACAGCGTGATCCATGCTGACATGGACCTCAGGAGGTCTGTAGCTCAAACTGCTGCTCAGAGTAGGGTCATCCATGAGACCAGGTTGTTCAGTGCTTTGTCCAGTTGTGTCTTGGAAACCTGCAAGGACAATAGCTGCATGACCTGTCCGGGCAGCCTCTTCCATTGCCTGACAGTCCTCATGGAGAAGTTTATCTCAATATTCATTTGGAGATGGTGTTTCCACATAAATTTCATTTAGTTAAATTTCATTAAAGAAGAAAGATTAAAGAATGAGAAATATTGAAAGCAGTTTCCTTAAGTATTTCAGGATTTGAGTCTTTTCAAGGCTAAATTCACAAAGGGACAGAACATATGACCTGTGACAGACCTAATTGCAGTGGGAAGGGAGACTGTACATGTTCATGTGCATGTGCCTGGAGAAAGTGGGGACAGGCCTAATACTTAACTACTGCACTCAGCAGGGTACAGAAGTGCCAGAGCTATGCAGGACTAAATTAGCTATGGGACCAGAAGAGTTTCAGAGGTAGCAACCTACCGCCCTGCCTGAGAGGTAGAACTTAGTACCTCAGGTGCATCCTGAAGGTAGTGTGACCATGCAGGTTTCAGACCCTGAGAAAGCATCTCTGAATTTAGGATTGTACTTGCCCAAATATAAGCTGTCACTGAACTCAGCTTCACTGTGCAGAATACTCCTTCCTTCTACAGTGCACCTGAATTGCAAAAATCAGTGACATAAGCAGTCATAAGAGATGAGCATGGAAAATGCCTACCCAAAAGTGGCTTAAGGAATATTTAAATCAGACAGAAATAACACCCAGAGTACTCAAGAACACAAAGCCCTGTGCTGAATCATGCAAATAAAGGTTGGAAGCATGGCTCCCCCACATCACAGAATAACCCCTCTGAACTGGCCTCATTGGCAGAAGTATAGTCCCTTCTGGATCTTGTGGCTAGGACTTGAATCTCATTAAGAAGGTAGCTTTTCATATCCTAAGTTTTTTTTATTTAATTAAAAATACACCAAATTTAACAGAAACATTTTGTTCCGGGCTGGAGAAACCTTTTGTTTCAACCAGAAATACTATTATGCAAACCAAGAGGAATCCTGAAAGTGATAATTTCAGAATGATCCAAAACCACAGAGCATGTACATGTGAGTTGTGATGAATTTTTGTGTAATAGCCAAAGAACTGAAAAATCAGTTAGTTTCACAGATTTTAGCCTCTGTCTCCTTGAAACATAAATTAACTGAGGTTCAAAGGACAATATTGAAAAGTATTAGTCTCAAAATAAGCTTTCAAGGATAAATGGCTATGCCAAAAACATTAGCTATAGTGGGCATTACTTAGCCCACACTGTAAATGAAATATGTGAAAGTACACCAGATAGTAGTAAAATATAGAAACATGAGGACTAGATTAGTATTAATGAGAGGTCCAACCTTTTAATTCTTTATTTCTCTAGTTAACCACTCTGTGCATTAATGACAATGGAATATTTTATGACTCATCTTCTACTACCTATGTTCACTTAATGCACTCATCATTCTTTCATCTAAAGGTAATTGTTTTCATTCACATGTGGTTTGCTGAGTGTTGAAATAACAGTCAAGCAACACTGATTTCCCTCTCCCTGATTTTATTCCCCTTTGTGAGATTAGAAACAGGAAACTCAATCGTTGTTTCAAAGCAAATCCAAAGCATTACATTTTCTGACAGCTGTGTCATATGACTCTCATATCAGAGCCTATAGAGCCTATACAGCCCGGTGAGGGGTCTGATGGGGAGCAGGAGTTACTGTCTGGTTGGTCTAGAGTGGCACTTTGCATGCAAGGACAGATACAGAGTTTGACATCTTCCCTCTCAGAAGAATGAGAGGATTTTTTAGAGGGCTCATGGTTTAGATAGTAGCCATATGTTTTTYACTTCACTGTAGAATATTCAGAATCTCTTCCTCCATTCTCCCCATATCATCACCTGAATGAGGGGCTTGCACTGGCCCCTTTTAGCTGGTCTCCAGCCCCCTGATCCATGTCTCTGTCCTGCTTTGTGTAATGCATCAAGAGATGCAGGTCTGTTGTGAAAGAAAGAAAGAATGTGGATTCTGTGAGAGATTATTTAAAATACTATTTATTAGAGCTAATATTATGAAAGTAGCACAGATAACCACACAGCCTTTCAGATTCTGGGAGCCCTGACTGGTGTGAGACCAAATAGGACTCTGTTCCATGTGCAGCATGCCCTGCAGATCCAGAGAATTTATGGATTATCCATCCCTGGAAGTGTTTAAGACCAGGCTGGATGGAGATCTGAGCAACCTGATCTAGTGGAAGGTGTCCCTGTCCACGGCAGGGGGGTTGGAATAAGGTGATCTCTAAGGTCCCTTCCAATCCAAAGCATTCTGTGATATTACTGTTGCAGAGTTTCTCAGTTTTTTGTCTTGGATTTTCTTAGAAGGAAACAACTCTATTTGTCATTTCTGCAGTCAAAAAGAAAGGATGTTCCCACGAGAACTTCTCGTTGCACTGTGAGATAAAGGCAGGGCCAGGCAGGTGGTGAGGGGGCCTGCACCCGGCGGAGCTGCCCACGGGTTCCTGTGGCACAGCGCTCTGGCTGAGGCTGTCCTGCAGCCAGGGATTTGGGCAGCACAGCCAGGCCTCAGGAACACACTGCCTGTGCCTGGGCACACTCAGGCCAGCTGTGCTGTGGATTACTGACTCCTTGATGTACGATGGTCCTCCCCTCAGGATCACTGCTCCTTGCTGTCTGCATCCCCCAGGCTGGGTGAAGTTGCAATATCCAAATGCTGTTGCCTGTATAAGTCAATTTTCGTCCTTCCTTCTTTTTTCTTTTTTCTTTTTTCTTTTTTTCTTTTTTTTAATCCACTGACATCAGCCCCTCCACACACACTCTCTCTCTAAACCCTAATGTCTGCCCTCTCCCCCTCTGGTTGCATTCCAAGACAGCACTAAAAGAGGCAGTGCCATTTTCACAGGTGTTGGGTGACTTTTGCTCTCCTCTGAATTTAGAAAAAGCTGCAAGCACTCTGGCCTTCTGCTAATGCAAAGCCCAGAAGGACTCTTATAGCAGCAACATAGAGCTGCTCAGTAAACTGCAGATTAAGAGCCTAAATGCTGCTAGGCATTTGCCAAGGCCCCCTTGTTCTTCAAGAAAACAAGTTAAAACACACTGGGCAGTAAGGAATAGTGGACTTTATGATTGCTAAGTATCACTGCCTGGTAATACAGATGTTAACTGCTGCACTGGTTTCTGTTTCTAACCATTTTGTGATACCCTAGAAGTGCCTCATAATAGCGCTTCTAGCAGTTTGTCCTACTTTTGAGGTTAACGACCAGTGAGATGATAGGAAGTGATAAAAGTACAAGTATGTAAGAACAGCAGCACTGAATATCCTTCCTTTACCAGACTATGTGCAACCCTCCTCATACCTTTCCCACGAACCTCTTGAGAAGAGTTTGTTATGCAAACCTGCAAGATGTTCACACGGTAATGAACAAAGTCAGTTAAACTTCAGGGTGTCTCTTATTTTTGCAGTTACTCATAAAGAATACTTTTTTCTTTTTTTTTAAATAGCATATCACACATAAGACTCACCAATTAAAGTGCAGCAGAGAAAAAAAAGAGGTAAATTGCAGAAAAAGTTTCTTTCCACAGACAAGCTCTTTTCAGGTACCACCATCCAAGTTTTGTATCATAGATCAAAAAAATTAAAAAATTTTGTATTTTATAATCAGACCTTGGACTCTGAAATAAACTGGTAACATTCCCCTAAAGCAAGTAAAAAAGACTGTTCAAGAATTTTTTTTAGGACTACATAGTTAACAGTGCAAATATTTGACAGACATATTTGTCATAAAGGTTTGGTGAAAGGTCTAATGTAGATAGAAAAAAAAAAGACAAAAAGAAAGATGAAGATAAAAAAGAAGAAATAAAAGAAATGCTCTATTTAAAGTCCCATCAACAAAAATATATACCATATATATTTATATAGCCAGTATATTTCTTGAAATTTAGAGAGAAAGTTCCAAAGTTAAGGAAGAAAAAAATATCCAGGCATAAGGTTAAACACATACAGAGTGTGTAAAATTTACAATGATTTTAACAAAAACAACAAATTGTCAGGCATTCATCATGGAATTTGTGCACACATTGCACTGCTTTTTTCCTTATTTATGCTTGCTGTGGGGTACGGGGTAGTACCTTCTGTTAATGAAGGATTTGTTTTGACCTCCAAAGAGCAGAGCCAAATAAAGGAATGTAATAAGCATCACTGCATTGTGTCCAAGATCTGAGTTCAAAACTAGAGAGTAATGGGCCGGGAGAGATTATTTGAGTAATGCTGGGCAGTTCTAGGACACTACTGTCMTTCAAGCACAATACACCCAGTCTTTCAAGATATTCAAAAAAGAAGCTTATTAACTTCTTCAAGTTAATTAAATTACACAGTTCTGCCTGCCTGATATCTTCAGAGGTATTTATACATTTTTTATTACAAATGCACATTGCTGTGTGTTACAACAATTTACAATCCAGAGAGTGAAATATGGAAAACTCCTGGAAAGTCTCCACCAGCTCCTGCAATCAGGGCATTTCCAGGACTGTCAAAGAAACAAATGAAAACTGTCCTGATTTCCATCAGCCTAAAGAAGCCGAAGTCAGTCTCACAGTTGGGTGCTTCTCTGGCTATTACACTTCCACCCTGTCATCAGGATGAGATTGTTAAAATGTGAAGTTCTCTCTATGTCTGTATTAGCAGTTTCACTAGGGCTTGAATTTGCTTTTATAGAAGCTTCACTACCTATTATGACAACTAAAAATATTTTAATGAAACCTCTTAAAGGCAGATTAAAAAGAGTAAGTTTTTTTCAGGTCACTTGTGGAAATTAACTTCTTAGCCTGCTGATTTGCTGTCACAGTTTCTCCCATGGTTAATAAAGGGCTAACAAGTCCTTTCACTCAGAGAATAATTGTATGTGCTATTGCTGGTTATGCCTTTATCTTTAAAATAAATGTTTCCCCATTTATTTAAAAGAGAAAGAGAAAAGAGGAGAGAGCAATAAAGGAAATAGAAAGAGAGAAAGAAAGAGAGAAAGAAAGAAAGAAGAGAGAGAAAGAAAGAAACAAAGAAAGAAACAAACAAAGAAAAGAAAATAAACAGTCAGCCTTTTTGCTGCAATCCCTTCTCCTCAATGTGTTTGCCAAAGTTTCCAAGTGATGCATTTCATGGTGACATGTCACATGTTGTGTCAGTCATACTGTATTACACTGGCAGACGTGACTGACAAAGCCCAAAGTGACAGCACAATACAACACATCGTCGAGGAAATTAGAAAAAAAAAATGTTTCCCCAAAGTATAATGAAAAGAATGCTTTTAAAGATACCTCCTAATTGTTCTCTTTTTGCCTGCTAAATTCTGTAGGACTGGTGAGCCTTTTGTGAATCATGTGCAGGAAGCACTATAGTTTTATTTAAGTCTGAGTGTCTGGGAAGTGGATAAAACTGTGAGTATGTTAGTCGGGGTGGGGATTAGAACTTCACAAAACTCTTTTCACACAGCTGTGTTTGTGGCTGGCCTGACACACACAGGTGAGTTGTGTATTCTCCTACAATTTGGTCATACTTCATCTTTTTTCTCTTGCCATTTCATGAAAGATGGGCTGTCCTTAGGTGCTGTGGACAGATGTGCTCTCCCACTGTCCTAGTTTTAAGCTGCCCAAATGTAGAGTATTGTAGCCTGGCCTCTGTTTTCTTCCACACTGCTAAATAGCTGCTCAGTTTTTGCACAGCTGTGGGCACAGGAAAACTGAGCCTGTACTTTTTTCCTGTTATCTCGGTTAAATTCATCTCTGTGACCAAAACTTTTTTAGTTTTGTCTCATTTAAAAGCCATGCTTAGTTGCAACCTAAAACAGGCCTGTAGCAAAGACCTGAGTTAATTTAAGTATTTCTGGTAGAAGACTGTTGTTTTTTTCTAAGCAAGGCCACATTGTAGAAATGGTATTTGTGGTCAATAGAATATTTTGTTATTCTGCCACCTCTGAGGCAGGGGGTGGGTAACATCCACCAGTCCCTTTACTATTTTGGCACTGCTCCAGACACATACCCTTGCCTAGGACTCTCACCTGACTGTTGTAGTGCACACGGACAAGGAGGAAAGCAAGTCAGGGTAAGGTTGATCAAAAGATGACATCTCTCTCAGGAAAAGTCCAAGTTGGAAATGATGCAGCTAAGCGGGAACAAAAGAGGGATGGACACTTTTCCACTTGATTGAAGTCTGATTATTGTTGACAGAGATTAAATCTTAATTTAACAGGGTTAATTTAAATTGACAAATGTGACCTTTAAACTGAAATAACAGTGGTCTTTCACTGGCTGAATGCAATCAGTTAAAGTAACACCATTTAAGTTGGGACTTATACTCTAATATATTTCTATTACGTAATAAATTACTGCATATACTGAATTGCCACAACTACCCTAGGACACAGCTAGATCCCACTAAATGCAAGTGAATGAGATATTCGCTCAAGATGTAGTAGTGTCTAAGTCCATATCCATGTTTAAAAACCAACATCATGTACATGGTTCAGCTTAGCTGACACACCTTAACATGTTAAGCTATGATTACTTAGTCATATGTCTGAGGTTTCAAAAGAAGTACTTTTGTGTATGGAGACTCACTTTATATAATATTTAAGCCAGGTAAATAGCACCAATAGAGTTTACTAGAGAGCAGTATGGAAGATCATATCAATGAGAATTTCAGAAGGTCACATTTGAAAAAGTCAGATCTGTCAGCCAGCTCTTGAACTCTTGCAAAAGATCATATGGTTCAAAGTGTAACCTGCAGTCAAACTTGGTCCACAATGTATGTACAAAAATTACTTTACCTTACTTTTATATTTGTTTGAACACTTTGTTACTTTGTGTTGTTCCTTGATGCTTTCTGTTGGACTAGACCCTTAGAGTATTATTTATTTTAGCTACTGGGATATTATGAGGCAGGCGAAGCACAGAGAATTTAGGAGGCTGTAGAAAGAGCTCAGCCATTCTCCAAGCCAGCCAAGAATAAAACATAATACATGAAAGTTCCTTCCATTTTAACATCATCTTCTGCTGATTTACTGAAGTGGGGCAATGGACCTAACACATATACATAAGTATTCTGATCCCTTTAGACCCATCTACTATCCTTTCTGATGCACATTGCAAGTAATGGGTGGGATATTGAAGGATTAAGCCTCGGATGTAACATTCAGCTGCCTGAAACTGATGTGGGCAGATGCCCCATCTTAATTCTACATGCCCTACTTAATCTGTGTGAATATGTGAAAAGCCATTCTTCCAATTCCTGCTGAAAGTCACTCTTGCTCAGGTTTCACTGAGAGAAATTATTATTGACGACTTTGCTTGCAAACATCTGGCCCAAAATGTTATGTAAGACATAGATTTTATTATGAAAATATGTTGTCCTCTGGTTTATAACAGGAAATAATAAGCATTGGCTATAGCACATGCTTCCTAAGCAAGACAGGTTCTTTTTTGGCATACACAGCCTCTCCCTTCTATCAATGTCTTAAACACAGAGAGTTTGCAGTCTTTCATTTATTGTGCTGGACGAAGCCCACACAGGCTAAAGTACCAGTGAAGTCGTTAAGAGGTGCATGAATTCAGGGGGGAAAAAGGGGAGAGAAGAAAAGAAAAGCTGCTTCAGAAGACCTTTTCTTTCAAGTAGTCCCTGTTCCTTGTCAAAAGCTTTTGGATGTATGGCCTGTTCCAAAATCTTTTAGTGGATTTTGCATACAAATTCTGCAGAGAGCGGAGGGAGAAGGGAGGGTCAACACAGCAGGGCCTAAGATGTTAGGATGAATCTAAAGTTCCATTGAAACATTTCGCCTGTCTAAAATAGGATTTTTATTTTTTCAAACTACAGAGGAATAGATGGATATTAAAAAAATACCTACTGCTTCCTTTTTCTTGTCGCTCTCTGCAAAGAACCTGCATGGCCGTAGGTTGAGAYGTGACAGATAATTAGTGTTGGGCAGACTTCAAAATGGTTGCAATGTGAGTCTGAAAAGTTTGTGTGTTTATGCAAACTTCTTTGGTCTAGAAACAGGGTTGACAGACAAGCTTTATTCTTAGGAGGTTCTTGCCACCACCCGATTGTCAAAGAGTCTGAAATGTTGCAAGAATAAAGTGTGATGTTTCTGTAATTAGGCTTTTGAGCTTTGTTTAGATTGGGGTCGTGCACATCAGCATAGCTCTAATGACGTCAACTCAGGATCTGCCTCATAAAATTCAAAGGGAAGTTAAAATAAATCAGCATCAATGTGGTTCAGTCCTTTTTTGTCTTCAAGGAGTGATCACTCTAATTTGGGTTAAGTTTGAGATTTCAGCTGCTGATCATAGAACAAGCATGAAATTAACCCCGTTGATCCAAGTACCTCACAACTTCAGTAAAGTGCTAATCTATATCAGCAAATATCACCTGAGCCACATTAGCCACATTGGCCGTTGGCCACCATGGATTTATCCATATCATGTCACTGTGCAAAGGTTCATTGTGACTGGTTTTGCAGTTTCTGTTTCCCAGCTAACCATTCCAGGTTTTGCTTTACGTAATTTCTGCAGTCCAAAAAGATAACTAATTTAAAAAGAAATACCTTCCTTCATCTTATACTCTACTCTGAATGCTATGACTATGACTTCATACTGACTGAGATCCTAACTTGTTCTCCCAGCTGCTGGACTGTTTGGGAACACCACTGAAGGAAAATGCTGGGGCTCCTCTGGAAGAAGCATATATACACCCACTCTTAGCCACTTGAAGAGAAGATAAACTCTAGACCATGAGCATCTTAACGGAAGGTGGTGGATGTGCATTGCAGACAAATATGAACACCATGAAAACAGAAGATGTGAGATTAGTGAAGGTCTGAGGTAGAGTAGGAGTTTCAAATTTGAAATAAAATCCTCTGCAACCATTAGGAATAATGACAGCAAAGGACACCTTTCTCCCTTGTCATGCCACCAATGCTACAAACATATCTGTAGCTGCAAAGCCCAGCTCTGCTGGAAGATTAAGAAGGGGTAAAAACATACACTTCTATGCCCAGAGAATGCTGGCAGGCTGCAGAACTGGCAGGGCATGACACCTTGGTCTTTCTGCTGGCTGTCCTCCTACTGGAGCATGTGAGTGCAGAACTGAGAGCATCACAATGGCCCCAGTGAGACTAAATCTGGCTGGAAATCAAGAAAATCTAAGTTTATCTTGATTCCACATTACTCTCTGGGAATTTGGCCCAGCTGAATGCACCTATGTGGTGCTGGGACTGGTTTCAAATTTGCAGCTCTTTTATTATCTGATTTTGCTTTCCTTTCTAAAAGCCGTCCGAGCATTACCTGCTRATGCTCCTGCTTGGTGACAACATAGCCACAAGGCAAGGCTACCTGGTTTGCTATCAAAATGTAACACAAAAACTGTTACCTTCATTATATGTGTTATATAATGGAGTAGAGGTTTCATCTGGGTAGGGTTCAGTTTAAATATACTTTAAAGTGGTCTTTAAAAGGAACTAACTCCACTGTGTAGCACTATTATAACACCAGGGAGCCCTCATTTTGTGACCACTCTGCTCCATGGATGTGAATGTTCAGGTCAGTATTCACAGAAAGCCAAATTCAGGGCTTTGAAAAGAAGCTGTGATATCTCTAGTTTGTTATTTAATCAGTGAGCCAGTCTCAGGCTTGGTTTTATACTCATGACTGACTGTTGAAAGCCTGAAAGATAATGTTCAGGGATAGTAGAAAGGGAAGCAGGCTGTCATTTCTCCTATGCATTCCCCTGACCCACCACATGCTCAGACAAGGATGAGATAGGCTTATCTGCATTTTGATTCTATTCAGTAGTCATTGTCTCTGAAAATGTGCAAATAAAATAATGAAGACCGTGATAAAATAGAGCAGGAAAAATATCTCTTTATTTAAACCAGCTGTTTGGGTGCCAGCTGCTGAGTAACAAATACATCTTTAATGAAATCAAACAATCCAGCAGGATTTATTGATTGCTAACAATTGTTTTAAATACAGTCTGGTAGGCTGGGCTGTTTGCATCCCTTTTTGTCCAATTAGTTCAGTTGCTTTGAATTAGATATACTTTGCTATTATCTTAAAAAAAATACAGCTCACTAGACAGTGCATTATTTTCCTCCAGAACAGTGTGGGAGAGATGCATAGAATGAAAGATTTTTGATGCTATTCCAGCTGTTTAGAGGAAGGCAGCAGTGTGCCTTGTCAAGCTCTTTCACCTCAGCAGCTTCAGTTCAAATCCATCCTGAGATCTTGAATGAAGAGGATGTGGTATTCACTCCTTGGAGCCTGTTGAACAGTGGAAAGAACAAGAACTCCTGTGTTTTTGTGGCACTTCAGAGCCAATTTCTGCAAGAATGATAAGAGAGTCCTGCGGAAACTTAAATCTTAGGGCTGACCTCTATCTGCCTGTAGTTCTACTCTTGCTCACATCGAGGGGAAATAAATCAGCACTATTGCAAGCTGATAGACTAGATGGCGGAAGAAGTCCTTTCAGCTCTTTTTCTTATGAACTTGGGAAAATCTGCCATTGACTTCAAGACTGAAGAAGTTCTACTCCCAGACAAAGCTCTGGTTTTTCACAAAATTGCACACCAGTCATCAGTCATACCAGTACTAGCTGGAAATCCCTAACCACCAAGCTGTTTTCAGTATGCCTGCACAGCCATTGAAGTATTCATTACGGGACTGATCCTTAATGATCCCTGCTCCTACAGGCCTTTTAGATTCAGTAAAGACTGTCTCTGATTTCCTGGGAATTTTTGTTATGAAAGGATGGAGCACTCAGTTCCAAACATGCATGTTGAATGCAGCAGAACTACGTGAATTCATTGCTGCTGACTTCAGCTCTTTTATCTCTGCTTCAGTCAGCATGAGAAATATTGTTCTAAGTGTTGGACACACCTCACAGAACCACAGTAGCAAGCTAAGATAACCATTCAAAGGCACATTCAGATAAGAAAACAAATGGAACAGATAATTGACTAGAAACACTAATGTGTTTTTTTGAATGATGTGTTTAGACAAACAAGTGCTGGCATATGATATATTGAGACTAAACAGTAGTTTGAAACTGTAGATGCTCAGGCCCCACACTGTAGGGTAATGCTATCAAAATGTTCACAGATAAATGGCTTTGTTTTGCCCATATAACAGCTATCCACAGAAGCAGACCTGGTGGTATTATAGCTGTTCCAGTGCACAAGAACTGCTGACACCAAGTGTGCAGAACGGGACTCATATATATTGACAAACTGAATGGTTCACATGAAACATACTGGCTTATCTGAGGCTTTCAATCATTTCAGAGTGCATTGTGCTTAATTCGGCACCCCTATATTACAGTAGGGTACCAGTGTGTGAGGATGGAAACAGCACTTACTGTACACCAGAGAGCACCCTGACTTACTGCATCACCAAAAAAACCTTGTATTAGCTTTAYATCCGACTCCAGATCTGAACTCTTCACTGTAGATTCATGTATTAATCTGCCTGTGTATTCAAATATAGAACTTCTTTTCCTCATGAAATACACAAATCCCTGCTTCTTCCAGGAATTTTATCCTAACAGATAGCATGGCTCAGGTTTTTATATCTGTTCTAAAATGAGTGTCAACCTGTTCACTAGTGCAGTACTGGTCAGGGGGTTGTGGTGGTGGGTTGTAATCATTATATGGACAAACAGGGTGCACCCAGACCTGGCACCACCGCAGTGAGGTTGGAACAGTGGGACACCCTGATCTTTCTCCGCATATTGCATCTTTACAAAGTTTCAGCATGTCTGCCAGCAGATTAGCTGTGGTGTGAAAGCAGACACTTACCAGGTAGCTTTTGCTTAGCAGTTAGCTGACACTGCAAATCAGTAAGATCACTAAAAGCACCAGCCTAGATCAGCACCTGATAAAAAGTCATTGGCTATTGGTTTTGATATGCTTTTTAAAGGCCGCGCAGAGCAGAAAATCATCTATTAAAATATATGCTACCAGTGAGGAAAGTCTTTTTTGACAATGTGAGCTTTACATGGGCTGCAGATGTTCCTACTTTTGTCTGTGCCTTCTTTTTCTTTCAGATGTAGTATCCACTGAAAGATGCCCCACAGATATTGTATTTTTAAAGATGTATCCTTGTCCTGGCCCCCACTGTATGGAATTAGCGGCTGCTATGAGATCAGCTGGCATGTCACTGGGATGGCAGGATCCTCTGAGAAGGTGAGGGTGCCCAGGTGTGAGTGAGGCTTTCACTATTTTAAAGACTGAATGGAATGATTGATTTAATATTTCAAATTTCTTTGATACAGAAATATATAGTAATGGCAGCAGACCTACATACCTAACACTAATATTATTTTATTCCATAACCTAAGGAACTGAACTGCAGTTGAGTCCCTGCGGTGCTATATGTTGGATATAAACATATTCTTACTTCTACACAAGCCAAAATCAGAAAATATTTCTTTTCCATTTTACCAATCTATTTGAAAATGGACTCAAAATCTTTGCTGACTTGCAGTAGTACATTTGCCACCTCCTACCTGGTAGAATAGAGAAAACAGCTAATCTGACCTTGTGCAAACCAGCTGCATCTGATAGCACTCATCTTTTGTGAAAAGAATCCAAATAGCAAAGTCAGGTAAAACATGGGAAAAGGCCCAAATACATGGAAAATCCAGTGGTGGAAGCAGTCTGATAGGGTGCATACATCTGTAACTTATTCAACATAGCTCCTCCTAAAGAAGAAACTCAGCTAGGTAATAAAAAATTATTCCCTAAAGATGCCTTTTCTCTCAGTTGACACTGAAGGGTACATGGGTAACTGGCTCAGGTGCCTACACTGCAGATCTTCAAAGCTGGATGAGATCAACCCCATGAGACATGGCCTGTCTCAGGTCACAGCAGAGCTCTCTGGTAGGATAAGGACAGAGACAGATCTGTAGTTCAGCTTCTCAGCAGGAACCATGAGCCTGTCCATCCTGGCTTTTAGGAACATAATTTTATATTATCTGCATCACCTGGAGAAAGAGCTAAACTGAGCTCACATTTGCTTGTCTTTAACCATAGGGATCCTGACTTTTCCCTTTCATGAGAGACAAGTCCAGAAGCATCTCCAGCTTTCTCCTTTCCCGTTTCCTGGATGTCGCCTTCAGTGCTAATTTGAAAAATGGTGATGAAAGGAGAAGATTGACCTGGAGAAAGGTAAATGCTTTTAAGAGTGCCTTTGACACCACAGTCACAAAGAGATCTTATATATCAAGAGTGTGTKGGGATAGATTCTAATCAGAGAGGTTTCACAATCCTTAAGCATATGACTCAGAATGAAGCCATCTTACATTAGAAGTGTTTTTGTCACTTTCAGAATAGATTGGTGGGAAATCCCCTGCTCCAGATTTCCTACATTATTTTTTTTCTTCATTCTCAGCATCGGTCATTTCCCCCAAGCACGTTTGTTTCACAGAGTCACAGAACAGAAAGGACCTCTAAAGATCATCAGCCCTCCAGCTGTGGGCAGGGACATTTTGCACTGGGATCAGATTGCTCAAAACCCTGTCCAGCCTGAATTTGTTCCTCATCTTCCACTGAGATGCCCTTATATTTTCCACAGCACAAAGTTCTCCCCAAAGCTGGCTAACATGGTAATCAAGGGTCTCCAGGTAAATGGGAATTGAAAAGTCCTCAATTGCCTGTCGGACATTGTTAGATTAAGAGGAGTTTGAATTCTATATTTTTATATTCCTTTTTCCAATTTTAATGAGATATCTAGAATCTGCTGTACCAACTTTTTGCCATATCCCATCAGGGCATTGGACATGCATTCCAGTGTTTATTCCTGTTTTTTTTTTTTATCACTATCTAAAGTTACTTAAAAGAACTGATGAGTAGTTTCAGATGGACTGACTTATAGCACATTGGCCTAGGCTGGAAAGTGACAGAGGATTTAAGTCCTTCCTATCTTCACTTTTTTTGGTTTTTTTCTTTTCAACATGTGATATGAAAAGAAAAGAAGCAAACATGTTTCATTTAACATGTTCAGGCATATAACAGCTAGTCATGCACATGAAATTTGGCATCTATAAAACCAGATGTCTCTTGTAAAAATCAGGTTCAAGTATTTTATCCAAATTCTTATGGAATTCTCTCGGTTTGTCTACTTAAGAACACTTAGCATTGCAAATTTACAGGAGTAAAATTCAGTCTTGGCTTCAAAATCTTGCAATGTAATTAACTGAGACTTTATAAAAAAAACATAATTTGCAAGCCAGCACACTATTAACATATTAATACTCTGACCCTTTTGTATGAGGCTCATGAATTCAGTTGTGCTACATCTATAGGATGCTGTGACAGAAGTAGAAAAGTGAGGTAATGTAGCTCAATTACACCAATCAAAAGGTTGCTGTGTTCAAAGACAAGGATTAGTGTTAATAATTTTTCTCCAGGGAAGAAAATGCTCGATCCAGGTTCCTTTAGGGCCTGTAGATCCTTGTCAGGATGCAGAAAGGAAAGGACTCACATAACTAGGTCATTTCAGCTCCTTTTGTTTGGCAAGAATGGCCTATGAGATAAAACATTAGGAAAGGCTTTCCTCCATAATTGTTATTTTATTATCATTGACTACATTTACTAGGGTTGTATAAATAAATTTGTAAATAGATATTGCTTAAACCTTTAAAAATTGTCATAAAAACCACAAAAACATCCTTCATTGCTGGTTCAAGACTTTCAAATTACATTTATTATTATACAATGGAACAATAATTATAGATAGTGCATAAAATGCACAGGTATTATTGCATTTCTCTTTGTATACATGTATGCTATTTTAAAATTGTTGGCCATGTTGCAGTAACACAATGTAGCTGAAACTGGGACAATACATCTTAGATGTACTGTTCACATTTGAAATAGGAAATAAATCTGTCTGCACTGAGTTTATACCTCCCTTTTTCATCATTATAATAATTTTCTTACAGTAAAGAGAAGTGCAAACAGAATATGAGATACATGTGTAGAACTTGCAGCTCCGGCAGATGAACAGCTTCTGTAAGTTTGATGTCACTGATGAGTTTTAAGGAGCCTAATAAAGGGCAAAATCAGAGGGGAATGCATCCAAGGCTGATTAAGCTTAATCGGGCTGCTGTCAGAGATAGTAAAGGCTCTTGTCAGTGCCACTCTAGCTCCTGCCACAAGCCCAGGAGAGTGATATCCCGATTTGTCCACCTCCAAATATTTTTTCCCATCTGGTCTCATTAAAAAGTTTACGGATACTATTGTGATGGCTTTGCTGTTTTTCACTGGAAGCTCTGTCTTTACACAAGGCAAGTATTTGAATTAGGGAAAAATATGGTG
Organism: Amblyornis subalaris; assembly: GCA_018881555.1. Lineage (NCBI taxonomy): Eukaryota > Metazoa > Chordata > Aves > Passeriformes > Ptilonorhynchidae > Amblyornis > Amblyornis subalaris. The sequence continues at coordinate 1,622,318 of JACAXG010000042.1, forward strand.
GTAGATAATGGAAAGCAGGAAGGTGGAGGTACCGTCTGTCTAGCCTATTTATATTCTGATATATTATTAACACTTGTCTTGGATTTCTTTGAAATTTCAGGACTGAAATTCAGTCCCTGATAAGTCAATGACAAAACTGTTTCTGTGTCGTTAAGATCTTCCTCTGATAACAGCGAGGGGAGTGCAAGGCAGATTCCTGTGCTTTTGTGTTCACTGTGTGCCTGGTAATGCTTAACTTCAATTAGATAGGGCTGGGTCACATTTCAAGCTTGACACATGTAAATATTTCCATTCTTTGGTGTACCCCCATTTTCAGTCATTTTGAATTCTTCAGGCGAATAAAGTTTCCTCTATGACTCTGAAAGGTATTGCCAAAATATATGCTGTACTATTTTCCCATTAACAACATGGCAATTATTTGGGAAGGAATTTTTTGTGYACTAGTATATGTATATAGGTAAAATAAATAATTCATGCAAAATATACTGTGCATATTGTGTTTTTCTCCACTTATTACAGGAATATGTTATTAACATGCTTAGGCTTCTGTAGAGGTTTCATTTTTCATGTCTTTTCTACATACTTCTCATTTCCCTGTCCTTATGAAGTTTCTAGCATCTAAATAAATTATGTCACRTTGAAATGTTTTATGGGAATTAGAGCCATAAAAATTAGGTCTTTGGGGGTATGGGTTTAAATGACTTCCTGGTTTCTTAGGTGTGTGATTTTTCTCTCATTCACTATAGATTTGTGTCGTTAACAAGGTAGAAAGAAAACTGATATTTTTGTTTAAAAAGTAAGAATTGTAGTTTTTTCTCTTATACGAAATAAACAAAATCAATGCTTTCAAATGCTTTCAAATTTTATGCATTATAAAATGTTCTTGTTTAATTCTTATGTTTTGATTAAATCAAATTGCTTGTTTTCTTATTTTAACTTATTTTTAATCACAAGGCAATAGTAATTCTAGATGACAGCTAAATGTTCTATACAGCAGTGGTCAAAATGGAATTTTCCAATTTTATTGTAATGTATTGTTACATTTTTTAGGTGACACTTCCTCATATTAGATATGTTTCCAAGAATTTGTCTCCCATGAATTCTCTTTTCCTACAAGAAATATGTAACATCAAGTAATTTACAAGAGCTCTAACAATGGTTTCTCTTTCCTCAAAGTATTGTGTCACTATTGATTTATACCAATGAAAACGAGAGACAATTCAAGTAATACTAATTGCTTATATGAGGCAGCATGTAGAAATATTCAAAAGAGGAGTCCAGCAGTGTGAAAATTATATTTGCAACATTTTTTCCCTCTCTCTGGGTTTTCAGTGGATTTTGTTCCATTATAGAATTTTGCAGCTCAGTTTTCAGTAGGGAAAATTTTGGTGATTATTAGCTGATATAAATGTTATGGGCTTTGTATTTATTAGTATACTGAGTGTCTTAAATCTCTGACTTCATGTATTCCAGTTCCTCAGATTCAGCRGTTGCAGCTAAATAGATTTGCCTAGGTAGATTTAAATCTTATTTCAGTCTTGGGCTTTATGCAGCTGTAGGCAGGGTGCTGGGTCTGATTTGCTTCTTGAAACAGACCTCTGTCACTAATTTCTGGTACAAAAGGAAGCCAGTAGGAGACTTGATCAAATGGTACACTCCTTTTTTAAAAAAAAAAAATTAAATAAAGTAAAAAAAAGAAAACACCTCAGTCTTCAGGAGAAAGGATGGTCACTTTGACAATTACAAATTTCTCAGAAGCTATGGTCACTTGCAGAGGAGAGCTTTATTTTCCAGTCTTATCAAGTGACATTCATCTAACTAAACATGGATGTCTAAAATGTGTTTCTGAGTTAATCAATATAAGCTTCCTTTATAGTCAACAGAATGAAACAGGTATTTTTCAGAGTACTGTATCACATTAAAAAGTAGACCTCTGAAATAAGTACAATGACTCATGCCTTAAAAGTTCTTATAAATCTCTACTGACTAAATGGACTCTAGACTGACTAGCTTAGAGATAAATATCTATTCTGTTCTTGCCTGATGCTGGGTGAGATGAATCCTGCACTCTTCATCTACCCACAAGAATTACGAACTTTTTGACTTACAAAAATGTGCTGACATATCCTGCTCTATTTTAAGCATATTTAAGAAACTGAGCGATGTTTCTCTAGGTCTGTCAAAAACTATTAATAGACATCAGCAAAGAGGAGTGGTTTGTGTTTAGTTTCATCAGCACAGATTCATTTTGTGCTTGAAGCGGTTTTGAGCTCTTCTGTTGAAGGCTACGCAATGAGGTCATGAGAAGGGGAGAAAGCAAACCCTGAATCCATTTCCCCTTGCACATTTTGAATAGGGTGTGGAATTGTGCTAATATAATTCCAATAAAATCAATAATTTTTAGTATTCTCAACCTAAGAAATAATTTTGCCATTTGCCTCCATGTAACACTGCATCTCTCAGCTTATTACCAGCAGTGTGTAAAAGACACAGATGCAAACTTATCAAAGACTAACCAAGACAGGATATCTCTGATCCCTTGATTCCYTTAGGGGAACTCCTTCCACTTAATGCTGTGCAAGCTAGTTATTTTCTCAAGCTCTCTGGAGGCTTCTGAAATTTATTTCCAAAGGTGTCTATTCATAATGTGTTACTTTTTTTATACTGTTTTGCATTTATTTATAAAGTGGAATTTATGCTTTTTTTAATCTTGTGTGCATGAGATATTTCTTTCCTCTTAATATTCCCCTACTGCAAGATAACCCCTTATGAGGGGTGAAAGATGCACTCATTTTTCAAATTTTCTACTGTTTCTCATGGAGGATAAATGTGTGCTGACTCACTTATTTAGCAGAAAATTCAGTTTAAAATCTTCTGATTTCTACAGTATATAACCATACTTCCACCTCAAAGGAAATCAGGTTTCAAGAGAGCTTTTTTCAGACATTATTTTCAGAGAAGCATAATTTTCAAGTATGCTAACTCTTATTGATTAAAAAAGACTCAGAGCCACATAGTAGCACGTCAATGGCTAAGCCAATAAAAACAAATAGCATTGTAACTGATCACACACATAGGCAGATTCTCAATGGGTGTATATCATCTTCGGTTCATTAACCTCAATGAAGCTAAATGGATTTTACATCAGCCCTAGATCTAACTTTAATGTGTGAATCTGTTACAAAAAAAAAAAAAAAAAGAAACTTTTATTGAGACATCAGAATTTGTAACATTTTTTAATGCCTGTTTTACAGAGGCTGAGTGCTGCTGGATGAAGGAATTCTGCCTTTATTGACAGTTCCTGACACCCTAAATTCTTCGGGAGAAAAAAAAAAAAAAAGTACTCACTTTTCTTATCAGACTTCCATGGATCTGTCTTCGTTTTGGTTTAAAGTTCTTTCAGGGCTTGTGAATGTTGCTAGGAAAATAGTCGTCAAGACTGAAATGTTTTGATACATCAGAGAATAGTAACTACCCAGGGTGTGAGTTCTGAAGCCAACATTCACAAAATAAGAGGTGAACACAGCATAAAATCTGGGCTGTAAATTATTATAAGGAAAATAGAGATTGATTCTTCAATTTTTCCGCTAGGCACCTCAATGCCTTACTTCAGTACTGAGCCCTTGTCAAATCTTTGGATTATTGTAGCATCATAGGCTCTACCGCAAATCTTATTGCTACTTCTGATGTCAAAAACATTACGGACAGTGTAGGTTTTCAGGTGAAATAGTTTGGCACATGTCCACGAACACCAGATATTCACACTGAGCAGCTGAACTTGTGTTTATTTCTTTCTTTATAGTGATACACCACAGACACAGGCATCCCAAAAGGTTGCTTCTTCTTACAATGTCTTTTTTCTGGAAGCTGTGACTGCTTAAAATTTCTGCCATGCTTTTTTGGTATTGAATGTGAAATAAAAGAATAAATAAATATTCCAACAAAACCAAATGAAAACAACATACAAACAGACTTTGAACTGGAGAAGTAAATCTTGGTACTTAGATGAAACTTTAACAGCCCTTAAAACTATTCGTAAAATAGCGTTGTGATGAGTCAGACACAGCTCAAAATAAACTGAGAAAAGTATTGTGTAATAATTCTTGAACACGTTCCTTCTATTTCTTGGCCTTAGTTAAATTATCAATGACACAAACAACTGTATAAATTATGGGGGAAATTGTCTTCTTTTGTAGCTAGTGTGCTCAGGAAAAAATAATGTATTTAATCTTTTGCTTCACAGGTGGCTAATACTGGAGAATATTTCTGTGATGAGACTGCCTTTAATAGTGTGTCCCCCAGTTTGTATTTTATACTTGTGATATTATTAGTGTAGTTTTTGTATCTGTGTATTGAATATATCAGAGTATATGCACAGCAAATTCAATGTACATGGTGTTAATAAAATCAGGCACAAGGTGCTTGCATATGTAATATACTCACTGGGTAATGTTTCAACACTCGTGTTTCATATTAGTGGCCAAGGCAATAAACTTGACACAAATTTTGTTTGTTCTTTATATCTACTCACACTAATGATTGAAAAATACTGCAGTTAATAACTTTATGCATTTTCTACTTGTTCTTATTTATGTGAAGTGAGGTTTAAGACTTACTTAACTTWTCCATCAGACAGGAAATGTTCTTTTCTGATTATGGGTACTTCTAAAATTGAGATAAAATTAATCAAGTCCAGAACCTGTCTTGCCATGGTAATAAAGTAAATTAGATGTAAAGTAGAATAATTGGTGACACAGAAATGCAAACAGTTTCTGCTAATCACATGCCTTGATATCCCTCCCATATCCTGCACTATATGATATTCCAATGCCTAGACATTTTAGAGATCCTTTTCCAAGGAGCATGTTAACAATTCTGCAGCTCAGATTAAACAGGGCAATACTCAAATCTGTGTCCTGGCACTACTTTATTTATGTAGAGACATGCAAACMTTGTGAACTGGGCCTGTTTTCCCAGGCCCAGTGGTGTGGTAGTTTCAGAAAGACCAGGAAGACTACACTTTCTCATGGATCCAGGATGGTTAACTAAAGGTGAGAGCTGTAGGATGGAGAAAGCTACATTTCAAGGAATGTGCAACAGAAAGGCCCTATTTAGCTTGGTGGAGAACTTCTGCAGGTGACTAAGGACACTTGCAGAACTCTTTTCACTTCTGATGGCTTCCTATGCTTGATTTCCTGATGGAGTCTGGACTTTGTCATCATGCCTGAATTGACTTCCACCCAAGCTTGTATTAGTGGCCCAAATGGAAAGGTCTCACATAGTGAAAGTGGAAAACATGCAAGATAGTATCCATATCTAGCTCTAATGAAGAGTATTTACAAACTTGCAAAACAAAACGGAACCATCCACCAAAATAAAACAAAATACTTCTCCCGCAAATGGAAACAAGCAACTCCAGCCCCAAACTTTTTCCTCGGAAATAAACTAGAATACAGCATGTTGAGAGGAAAACAGAGAGTACCAGCTAGCTCAGCTATTGCCCTCTACTGCTCTTGCTTAGACACTAGCATGGCGAGAGCAGGMGTGGACCTCAGGTGCTTCTAGAGATTGATTTTGAAGTGCAGCTGGGAGGTGTTGTGGGAGATGCCCACCAGATACACAATGGAGGTCTCAATGGCTGCTTCTGGTCAGCCTAAGTGCTTGCAAGGGCTTAGGAACAAGGACAGGTAGCGATGATTGCAGAGTGAGTCTGACATATTTTCAGGTGAAACAATTTCTCAATTTAACATAGCCTGAGAAACGTTGGATGGTCCAATGGGAGATCACCAGCAGTCCATATGACACTATTTACAAGTTAAGTTATATAAGGGGCTTTTTTGCAGTTGGGAAGATTTACCAAGGTCACCATCTCTCTTGCATGATGGGCAGTACCAGTTTATTTCCAGGAAAGTACATGACATCTTGCTGTAGACAACACTTTGCTGCTTTTCTGATTATTTATTATTGCATTTTGTTCGGGGCTGGCATTAGCARACGACTCAGGAGTGTGGTAAAGCCATATGGTCTGGTGTTTGTGTTTGAGGACGGGTACTCAAGGGATCCTGTGCTCTTCTACTACTGAGAATGAAGAATGTGCACTGTGAGCACTTAAGTGTCCTGGTCAGCTACATCAGCCCTTGCAGCATCTGTGAAAATCCAGGAACATTTATATACTTTCCTTRTAAGGTTAATCATAAAAGTTCCAGGAAGAGAACAGAGCTGGCCTGTAGGAAGGATTGAACAGAYTTTTCCACTTTCCATACCATTTTTCTAACACTGAAAGTCACGTATTTTGATATACAATAATATTGCTTTATCCACAGGAAAAAAATACACTGTAGATTGATATGAGGTGGAAAGCATGTATAGTTGGGCACTGAGAATAACAGTTGGCTGCAATTAAGTTATGAGATATGAACAGTCACTCCAGATAACACTGTGGGATAAATGGCAAAGGATGGCCAAGGACTAATCACATCTTCAAAAGGTGTGACCTCCCACACTAAAGAGTGTTTAACACCATGCTATGATATTATTAACTCAGGTGAGTGTTGGTGAATAAGAGCAGTTAAAGGGCTTTTCTTTGGCTTTCTCTAATACAGCAGCTGACCAGACCTATTTGATAAGGAACCTGTGGAAAGAGATGAGCCTTGGTAGGATAAACCTTGGAGGAAAGTATACCACAGTAAAGAAATCTTAAAAGATTCCTCTTCCTTAAAACCCCTCATGTAGACTCATTGTCAGAAACTCTACTCTATTTTTATTTTGCATTTCGTCTTATGTTTACTTACCAACATGCTGTCCTGTCCAACATACAAGGATTGTTTCACATTATCTTTTGCCTGTTAGCATCAAAACCATGCAAAAAATCCCCAAAAAAACACAAACCACCACCACCATCAAAAACCAAAACCCTGGAAGATGTTTTCTTGAGCCTCCAGTTTATCTCAGTTGCAGAAATGTAGGTGCTAGACCCATGGCAAAAATCCTCCTCCCACTGCAGACTCAGATTTGAATGAGTATGATGACGAGTCTTTCCTATTTCTGAGTCATTGTCGAATAGTCTCTCCACCTACAGAACGAAGTACAAGAATGAGCTTTATGAGTGAGGTCTAGACTGATATCAGTCTAGATATGTGTGGAGTTTTCAAGTCCACAACTTTCAATTCTCTTTTGTATCTGCAATCCACCTCAGATTTTAGCACACTTCCTGGAGTAGGCAGAAAAAGAAAGAAAAGAGAGAGGCAGTTTTCTGTATCAGTGGTTTCTGTTGGCACCATTTGTATCGCTATTCACTGGCAATGGTGGAGGGCAAGTGTGAACTGGAGCCTCATCTGGATTTCTCAGGATGAACTGGAGGAAAAGGCTGCAAAGAAGTTGCAGTAGTTGCAATGTCTGAAATGCAGAACACCAGAAAAGAAAATGAAAAACATTTGCTCTGTAGTATGAAATCTAGCTGCTATGTGGTACACTGCATAATACAGGCATGCAAATCTTAGAAACAAATGAAGTCTAAAATAGATATGGCTGAAGAAGTTTGAGCATTTGGGGGAGCAAACAGTACTCTATATCTTGATTTAGGTTGTATTCAGATTTKTCTGCCTATTAGGTGCAGATTTTACCTGTTTGGTTGGGGTTTTTTGCCAAATATTCTTCTGGGGTTTTTATTTTAAAGCCTACTGAGCATGGACGGTTTGTTCTTTTTCCTGCTTACTTGCAGAATGGAGGAACTGCCCCAACAAAAATCTTTATCTTTCATGCCCCTAAAGTACTGAGGAAATAATTCTCCCCCAACACAGAAATTTCCACTCCACCTTTCAGTTTCAAGCTATCTGGAAATCCTGCCTGGCTGGCAGGTTAGGAAGAGCAAGCATAGATCACATAGAAATTTCCAGTAGGAAGTTTTACTAAAGTCATGTTTAACTGATTGCCTCATGTCTGACACCAACCTCAGATTTTGAAAAAGGACTTAGCAAGGGACAAAAAACCACAGCCAAAGTGATTCTGTTTGAATGAATTATAGGTGCCAAAGCTTTTTCTCCCATTCTAAGATCCTGATCAGTCCAAGTACTTGTCTACATTGAAAGTACACAAGTGCATTCACACACTTACACATATCAAATGTGTTACTGGATAAAATTACCAGCCAACAGAGACCAGAGCTATAAAGAAGATCTGGGCTGAGAAGCAACCTGGGAATTCATGGACCTCCCCTCTACAGACTGAGCAGGGAGACCAGATGTTTTCAGCCTCTGATGTGAGCCAGGGGAAGCTCAGTGGCCCACCCGCTTCAGTAAGGGTGAGGTCTCTGCAACAGGGCAGTGAGAGTGAAAAGGAAGAAAATGGAATAATTGACGGGGGGGGAATGGGTGCGAGAAGCTGCTTAATGCAGGGACAAGCAGGCCAGTGTTTTTGGAAGTCTTTCAGTGTGAGCCACTTGTCTGTGCCTGTCGATGAATAAATAAACTGCAACTTTTTAAAGGATGACTAACCAAAACTGAGTATCCAAAAACTACCTAAAATTTAACTTTAATGAGCACTTTAAAAATGTATCTTTATGATACTAAAACTAATATACATGTTTTTTAAGGGAAAAAAATTATAAGATGATGTGCTTTATATTTATGCTGTCACTCATGCTTTGACTCTGATCACTTATCTGGATAATTAAGCAGTATCACTGAGGAACCAGATACCAGAAATCTGATATTAATCCATCCCTCTTAATAGTAACGCAAAGCCACTGGGGTGGAAAGCAGCCTAGTCTTCTTAATCCCCTTTTACCAACATTTCGGCATCAGCATATCTCATTTATTTTCAAAAGTGGTTCAAGACACACTATCGCTGGCTTAAGTCTAATTTAGGCTTTAAATCAAAATATATTAAGAAATTCAAAAATAGTCAAGATTACCAAGATTTCTTGAGGGAATGATTCACAACCAGCTCATGTCCCTCTGACAGGAACTGGGGACAGCTAAATGATTGTTGTATGTCTGCACCGCTTTAAGGTACAACACTTTCCTTTGAATTAAAAGAAGGCAGGATTACAGTGGAGACCTTGAGATCCCACTGCCATACTTATCAGGTATATGTTAATGATAGTCTGAGCAACTTCTACAGACATTAATTCACCTGCCAGTACTGAAGAGTATTCTATTCTCTCCCTTGTGTGTATGTGTCAGTGTTTATGTGAGCCTTGTTGTCCCCTTCAGTGGTTCTCAGAGTATTTTTGGGTTTACTTTCAAGAGTGTCCTAAAGCCCCTGTTAGTCGGTGATGCTCTCATTAGCCCCTTGTGCATTTTGAGGTGGCTTGACTTGAACTCAGCAGGAATATAATTTGGCATGTACCACAGCAGTAATGGTGGTGGATAATTGTGGGAATGGGAAAACAGCGCACCTCTCCCTTCCCTGCCTTCTCAATGCAAACCAACCTGAAACAGGCAAACAACACACCCCCACACTGAGCATCATCCCTCAGGTTCTGCTTATGGTGCAAAAGCACRATCCCAGCTTGATGGCATGAGTTTGGGCTCTGCTCTTGGCTTGTGGTGTAAGGCAGGTCCAGCTGTCACACTTTCTATGGCAACCTCGTCCATTCAGCTCCAGTCTCAAGTGGCAGGAGTTGGTACTGGGTAGTTTCTTCTAAAGACTGACTAGCTACAGATATTGGTGTGTTTGAATCACGAAAGGCAACTTTGATTTTGATAGTTATCTGACTGCAGGTTGTGTGCTGTTTACTGTCATACCATTGCATTAGTTACTGCTGACACTCCCCTGTGCATATTGAAGCTGAAAAACTAAATATATTATGACAAAAACAATAGAAACCAAGCTTAGCCATCTACTTTAGCCCCAAGATGATGCCTTCTAGGTCTTAAAAGTCTTAATGAGGAGCTGAGAAGACATGTGAGTCCAAAAACCTTACCTACTACTTACAAAGTCTTCAATGACCGTGTAATGTGGAAAGAGTCCACAGTCATAGTAAAAGTATGAGGCACTTCACCTTTTTTTTGTGGCTCTGCCATCRGGGACAGACACACTTCAGCCCAGGAGCCTTCAAGAGACTGCTGTTTTCCCATGCATATTTTATTAAGTGTTAGTGCCACCAAACACTGTACAGATGGGGGAATCTATCACTTTATAAAATAATTAGTCTGCTATTTCCATGACAAGAAGAAACAGCAGCATGTAGGCAGCAAACTGAGGTGCTGCTTTTACCTTCCTCTTCATTTTTGTAGTTGTACCAAAACAGGAAAATATTTTTACAGGATAGGCCAATAGTGCCACAGGAATTGAATTAGAGCATCCTTAATTAATATGTCAGAATATGAGAAATGATGAAAATATGTATAATTAAATTCTTGCACTAAAAACAGGATTATAAAATGCGACTAAAATAGACCAGGGCATATTTTTTGTGCCTTTTATTTTTTTCGCTTATATTTTTATTTTAATTTAAAGAAATATGGTTTCTGATATCTTTGCACTGTATCTTGATTAGCTATTACATGACTGACTAAGAGATGGGTCACCCCAAAAATTACACACTATTTGTGAAAATGAAAAGAATTTTCCCAGTTCTATGAGTACAGTGTTATTTTCGGGCTAATATACAGTAGTAATAGCCTGGCACTGTGGCAACCTACATTGTCGATAATAAGAAGCTGCTTGAGACAGGTGCTTGAAAGAGCAAACTTCTTACATAAATTAAATACCTATTTTCAACTACATGGCTCCAATTTTCAAAGGCAGTGAGTGATTCTGGGTATTCCAGTTTTCCAGGGCTCAAAATCAAACATATGCAGAGGGTCTGATTTTCTAATTTTCAGTGTTTATGGAAGATCCAACTTCATTAAAATGTCTGAGTGCCTCTTTTCTTCCCCTGTCACTCAGGAGTTCAATCAAATAGGTCAGTTTGGATGTTAGGTCACACCTATGCAGTGAGTAACCTCACAGACTATTTTGCATTAGACATTTTTTACTCTGTTAATCTCTTTTTCTTGTGCATATGCTGTACTTTCGTTAAAGGGAAATACTATAAACAGAAAATTTCTTTTTGTCCCTTCCTTATGGAAGATTTTCAACTCTTATGTGGAAATGAATTGTAGACTAAAACTGCTGTAAAAACATAKGAACATGTGACTGGTCTGTACGAAACAAAAAAGACACCTTCCTTAAAAAAAACTCAGCTGGTATTGAATCCAATCAAGTGTTATTTATTCAATTATTTGGTATATCAGTCATATAAAACTCCSTGTTTTTTCACAATTTGTCTTAGCAAAACTTGTCACTCCACATCCCACTCAGATCCTCAAAAGATTTCAAAATCCTGAACCCAGCCTGGATACCAGCATTATAACGGGAAACATCCAGATGCATCCATTGGCAAAAGAAAATCTATAAACTACAKATAATGAAGAAGTAATTGTAGGAAACTGATTTTTCTGTTCTTGTGCTTTCCTAGCATTCTGCTCTTCAAAGAGATAGCAAATATTCTATTGGTTAACATTTAACCCAAACTAATAGGTCCAATCTCACATACTCAAATAAATCATAATGTCTTTTCAATTAGTTTGCACTTTCACTCGCTGCTGTCCTGAATAATTAGGAAAACAATTCACATTTCGCTAKGAGATGATATGAAGTGTTATTCCTGTGATAATTACCAAGCTGCAGTTCAGTTTCCCTGGCTCCCACCAGGTCACCAGGGCACAAAAGAGGACACCATGAGAGCATTAATGAGCTCTCATTGAAGATGTTAAAAAGCTTGTATTGATCTGTTTGTCCAAGAAGGAGATATTTAAGCCTTTCTGCTGAGGGCAGGAGAGACAGAGATTCATATCACAAAGCCTTTTATCCAACCCCTTCTGTTTCTGGCTTCAATATTGCCCAGTCTCAGCATGTCTGGTTCTGGAGGTCATACTTTTAAACTTTCACAACATTTTTTTTTCTTTTTCTCTTTCTTCTTTTTTGTTTWAAAAAAAAAAAAAAAGGAAAGAGATAATATACAGTGTACACTTAACCTTTACTACAGGGATCCCTTTACACAGCTAGCTATTTCTGAGAACAAGCTGCAGAGCAGTAAGATCTCCCTTCTCACTATMTACCATTCACATACATCTCAATTAAATTAAGGACACTCCAGACAATGCAAAGTCTGACTCAGTGCAAAATTTTGTTCATATTTTGAAAGATCAAATCAAATCACTTTTGRGGGAGCTCGATTAGACTTTTCCCTCCAACATCACTGCCTTTTTGTGAACTTCTGTACTTGCTATTTCTGGCTGGAAGTGGAAGAACTGTAAGGGCGCAAAATTACCAGTTCTTGTGGTATCTTCAGAGGAGATCTTTTCTGCGGGAAGGGGAGGCAAATCTTGTCCTGCTTTAAACTCTCTGCATTGTTATGATATACTGCAGCTGTAAACTAGTTCTGGGTACACTTTACTAGTCATCAATTTTGTCTGGTCTCTTTTAAATGCCACAATGAACTGTCAGTGAGCATTCGCAGCCTGTGTGGAATAGAGTATGGGGGAAAAATTAATGTAACTGTTAAAGCTGTATTTTCTTTGTTTATATTTGTCACTTGAGCCAGCTGTTGTCTGGTTCAGCAAGGTTATATCTCTCTTTTTGCTACGTCTTATTCACATTCATCTTGATATGAACAACTCAGTGAAGCCACTTTTGTGGGTCTATTGTGAATGGTTACTAAAGAGACGTGGGATCTTTCATGGACATTGTTAAGGAGGTGTTTAAGATGTGCTGCTTTCTTAACATACAGCAAAGGCCGTTATAGCTGAAAATAGCTCACATAAACACTGACACATGTTAGTTTTAAGCAGCTAGATCAATACAATGATAGGAGTCTCATATAGATCTTTTTTTTCCTGATCTGTCTCACCTGCCTGAGTAGGCCAGTGCATGTGGCTTATAAGCAAGCCCAGAAGTTCTGAAGCTTGCTTCTCTTTATGTTTGATCAAACCGGTTTAGTCCACTGAAAACAATCCGAATGACTGCAGTTTCATCAACTTCACTAATCTCTTAGTGTAGTACTTATTAGTAAACAATATATATTTAATGCTAACAGACAGAAAGGCTGGTAAGAATGAACTTGCCAGGATATCACACAAGGCCACTCCATCTCAAGGTTGTAGTTTGGGTGTAAGATCAGAGCTCCATCCTTCTCGACTTGCTATTTCTCTTCATTCTTATGTAACTTGAATATCATCTCCTTTACTTTTCTCTACATAAGAATGTAACTTAGACTGGAAATATTTCACAAATAAAAGAAAAAAAAAGGTGATAGTCATAAAAATGCTCAGTCAACATCAGTGTCAACATCATGATGTAGAGAGGTAGCAGACAAAAAAGAGAGAAACTTTTAGACCAAAATCATGCCTATGATATGGTCTGACAATGGTCTTACTGGCAGACTTGCACTTATAATTATGTGCTACTGATAGGGGAATTTTTATATTAACAAGTGTGTCATGGAAACATTTACTGACATTTGCTTGAGCAACAAAAATAAGGTAGAGAAAGAGCCTGAACACATAGCACAGGTAATGCCATGCTTATCACTCAGTTGCAATCTGGGGCCCTGCCTGAGAGCGGGTTTACATTGTCCTTCACACATGAAACAAATGGCTATTCAAAGGAATGTCAATGGCTGCTGCAACCATGGGATTTAAGTGACCAACAGCCTGTTAGTGTTGGAGGAAACTCTGATGGGAATACCTGTTTGGGGTTCTAGGCAAATTTATGGTCTGAAAAGGTTAGCACGTGAGGAAAGGCATTAGGGAGGCAATACTGCCTCTCTACTCTGCCCTAGTGAGGCTGCATCCGGAATTCTGTGTCCAGTTCTGGGCTCCTCAGTACAAGAAGGACATGGAACTCCTGGAGCAGGTCCAGCAGAGGGCAACAATAAGGATCAAGGAACAGGAGGATCTCTTTTATAAGGAAAGGCTGAGGGAACTGGGCCTGTTCAGACTCAAGAAGAGACGATTGAGAGGAGACCTTACCAGTGTCTACAAGTATCTGAGGAGAGAGTGCCAAGAGGATGGATCCAGGCTCTTCTCGGTGGTGCCAAGGAGTAGAACAAGAGGCAATGGGCAGRAACTGTTACACAGGAAGTTCCACCTGAATACAAGGAAGAACTTTACTGTGCAGTGACCACGCACTGGAACAGATTGCCCAGAGAGGTTGTGGAGTCTCCCTCCCTGGAGGTATTCAAGAACTATCCGGACACAATCCTGTGCCACAATCCTGTGTTCTAGGCTTGAGCAGGGAGGCTGGACCAGATGACCTGCTGTGGTCCCTTTCAACTTTACCCATACTGTGATTCTGTGAAAGAAGCTTTTGTGATCCAGCTGTGCTCTTTGGCAACAGAAAGACTGTTAATAATCATCATTGCCACATCACTTCCATACAAGTGCAAGTATTCAGCTGTAAAATGAGTAGTTAAGGTCTTAAGTTAATATTGAAGCATATAACCTTTGAGGATATTTGGCAAATAGCTGGTTAAAACTCTGGGTGTACCTGAATTTTTGCAATGAGAAGTATACTGCTTTGCCCTGAACTGGCCTATTCCTTAGGCTTTTCCAACATTGATATATGTTCCTACTAACCTAGGGGCTGCTATAACTTGAACCACTGTCTCTGTGCCTGAGGAAGCTTCAACTAGGTCAGAGATAGTCTCACTTATGTAGAATCAACAAAGTCAACAGGCTTTTCAGTTTTTGAAAGAACAAATGTTTTGTCATTTTTATATCCCTTTACCTGATCTCCTAATGAAAATGGTCTAATGCATATAAAGCGTTCCTGTGAAAATCTTGTCCTGGTTTTCTAGGAACAATTTCCTCCTGCTAAACCAGAAAGAGCTGTCTGCAAACCCAACAGACTGAGACAGTTCTCTCTGTTGAGCTAATTTTTTAGAAATACTTTTCCAGAGAGTCACAAGGAGAGTGAGGCAATACAAAGGCTTCCACACATGGTATGTAAACATTCGTGGCCAGCTCTAAGATGCATTTTTCTGAGAATAGATTTCATAGTCTACCACTGCAGAATGAATGAACACACAAGTCACACTCCCAGTTGCCTGGCACAGTAATGTCCACTTCAGGGATGGAGCTGGCAAGAGACCATGTGCCTCTCTGCCACATGTGGTGACCACTTAATAAAGATAAGAGGGAAAGATTCAGGAACAAATAAAATTGGACATGGATAGGAAGTAATGACCCTTGAGTGACAACTGAGGTTATGTGGATGAATATTAAATGTGAAGGGCCTGAATTATTCATTGAAGGTTCAAGGTAAAAGGGTTAACCTGCTAACATCCTCTTACTGACACCTCACTCAGGGTAGAAATCCCAGATCTGTGATGCTTTTCAAACTTGGAGTCCCTCTGTGCATAAGGAGAGGTCCTGGTGTTCTCACTCCTTCCTACTATGGGTATTTCTTAGTGGACAAAGGTCATCTTGTAAGTGCTAGTAACTTTGCCACAAGCTGTGCAGCTACAGTAACACACAACCTCTGGGCTGTCATGGAGGCAGGTTGGGGGCAGGTTGGAGAATGTATCAGGAGTAGTGTGGCCAGCAAGATCAAAGAAATGTTTGTGTCTCCGCACTTGGCACTGGCGAGCCCACACTTTGAGTACTGTGTCCAGTTCTGGTCCCCTCACTTGAAGGAAGGCACTGAGGTGCTGGAGCGTGTCCAGAGAAGGGCAACGGAGCTGGTGAAAGGTCTAGAGAGTCAGTCATATAAGGAGTGTTGAGGGAGTTGGGGGTGTTTASCCTGGAGAAAAGGAGGTTCGGGGGCACCTTATCACTCTCTACAACTGCCTGAAAGGAGGGTGTAGCAAGGTGGAGGTTGGTCTCTTCTCCCAATCAACTAGTGACGGGACAAGAGGACATAGCCGCAAGCTGCACCAGGAGAGGTTCAGGTTGGACATCAGGAGGAATTTCTTCATGGCAAGGGTTGTTAAACATTGGAATGGACTGCCCAGGGAGGTGGTGCAGTCACCATCCCTGGAGCTGTTCAAGTGACAAATAGACTTGATGCTTAGTACCACAGTCTAGCTGACAAGGTGGTAATCAGCTAAAGGTTGGACTCTGTGATCTCAGGAGTCTTTTCCAACCTAAATGAGTCTGCGATTCTGTGAAGCTAATAGTCTCCCTGGCCTTCCAGATGTTATGAAACATTTCCACATGCCTGGCACTATGCATGTCTTCTGCTCACCTGTCTGACATGAAGAGGTTCCCTCATTGTCTGTTCTACTCCATTTAAAATGACATGACATCAGAGGGAGATGAAATAATTACCAGCTCTTTCTGCCTTGTCCATGCTGCCCCTGGAAGGAACTCGTGCATGGTAGAATAAATACCACAAAGTCCTGTATGGTCAACCAACCTGATGTCCCCTGAAAACAAACCGGGTAGGCATAATGGTGTGGGAGCATTCAGGAAGATGTCTGTTCTGGGAAAAAAACACAGAAATGTCAACACTGGAACACTACGAAATAAAAGGAGGCTCTGCAATGGTTTCACTGACAGCACCTTACCAACTGTCCTGGGTTAGTTAAATATTCTATTACCATCCACAAAAGCTGGATAAATTTCATAATTACACACCTGGGACTCCTTATCTCAACTGAGATAAGCACTCCAACCGACAGGAAGTACTACCCACCCTGGTTATCTGATCTCAGGTAATGGCCCATTAGCACCACCCAGCTGATTATCTGAGCTCAGGTAATGGCCCATTAGCACCACCCAGCTGATTATCTGATCTCAGGCAATGGCCCATTAGCACCACCCAGCCTGACTACTTAGCCTGAACCCTTCCGGAACATTGTGAAGGACCCTAGGACTCCTCCAAGCTCATTACTGAAACAATAGAACACCCGGAAGATCCTCTCCCATTGTGAAAGTCCCCGCCCCTGGGGGAGGTGCCAGCCAAGAAGCACAGCATAAAACAAGGGGTTTTGGATGGGAGAGGATACCCTCGATTCGACGGGACTCCGCTCTCGGGACTCCGCTCTCGACGGGATTCTCGACTCGGCTCGACGTGACTGGACTCCGCTCCCCGGAACTGGACTCAGCTACTCCACTACCGGGACTGGGCTACCAGGCCTTCCTGCAGGATCAGTGCCTAACTGGACTGCACAGCTACCACCCTGGTCAACAGGGTGTCAGGTTGTACCGTGACTCTGTCGGTTTGTTTAAGCCCGTGTTTCTGTATTACTGCATTTATTTTAACCTTTTTTATTAAAATTGTAATTTTGACCTAAAATCTCTCGAGATATTCTGTGTGGGGTTAATTTCCCCTGCTGGTTTACAGCCAAACCAGCACACCTACAAACCAGAGATTGCAAGGGACAGAGATGTCGTATGAGACTGGAGTTTGAGAGGTGACTAGAAAGTTCCTCCTCACCTTTCTGCTCCTTCTGTTTGATACTATTTCTTTCAAACAGGTGTGAACACAGGAACTCAAGGAGAATGGTTTGGAAGATCAGTTTCTGGCCATTTGGCCAGATATTGAACAAAGACTCTCCACTCACAGACACTTTAGCCATGCAATTGCTAAAATCACACCTCTCACTTCTGCCTCATATTGGTTCTGGCCACATCACGCAAAAAACTTGTGTCTGCATTCAGAGCGTGGCTCCTGAACTTCATTGATCCCATTATCTGGAAGCTGGAATGAGTACACTTTGCTCCCAGTAAGCAAAGTTATGCAGCTTCAGTAGTTCATTCTGGAAGTATTAAAAAATTCAGACTGAAGCAGGAGCCCACTTCTTACATTATGTTACAGTGTTAAGGTAAATGCACCTTAATGTAGGAAATGTAGGCAGGAGAAAAAGAAACAGTGGAGAAGAGGAACAGAGGAGAACTGGAAAGAGTAGGAGGCAGAACAGGGAAGTAGCCAGCAGAGAATATTTGGTAGTGCATATCTCCTTCATAGAACAGAAAATTTGAGCAATTAAAAAGGTTGTTCATGTAGAAAAAGCTTTTTTTCAATAGAAAAAAAATCGACATAAAAAAATGTCTTTTTTTTCATGGTCTACACCACCATCACCACTAGGGAGAGATCACTTTCAGCATGAGCAAAATCACTCTGGGAAGATGAACAACTCCATAGCAGTATAGATCTTCAGATTTTACACTGTCAAATTATTGTAATATGATATAACCGAGACCTGTACAGAACTTTGAAATTCTCCTAGTTAGCCCTCTGATATGTACTGTTTCTTCAAGAATATCTAGACAGCTGATACCTTGCTGCAAGGGCCTTTGGATAAAGTAGCATAACTTCAGGATGAAGCTGAGGCAAACACAGACTGCTTCTGAATAAAAGCATCCACACAGGAGTCTTACACATTAAACTAATGTGCTCTTACTTAAGCCTTTTAGAGATTTAGTTTAACCTTCTTGGCAATCTCTTAACAAGAAGAGAGTAGGATCTACACCAGCATGAAGAAGAACTGAAGTGTACTTCTCCAGTTCTAGCTACTGCAAACATAAAATTTAATCAGTTGATTGTTAAATATAAATCTTTCCCTTTCCCTAGCAGGTTAAGTTTCAATAACTCCTTTATCGCCCTTCCTCAAAGAGATGCTCACTTTCATCACCATAGTTTTAAATTTCTGGCTGAAACAAGGAGAACTGATCAAAACTACATTCTTGTTAAGTGGGGAAGGTCAGACCTCTCTGGTGGTTCAGCAGACATATTAAGTGACTCTTGCTAAGTTACTGCACTGAGATGTTACCAACAGCCTCCTACAGGAGTCTTGGACTCCTAGAGATCTCACAGCTATTAAGAATTTGGAGAAAAAAAAATCGTGGAGATGGAGAAAGAAATGAGAAATAAAGAAAGTCTGAGCTGTGCTGGAAGAAGATAGTGAAAATATGCTTAGGTTCTACATAATGAGTGTGCTATAAACCGGTAGATGCACAGAGTGACACTGACCTTAGAGACCTGTGCAGATAAACATGTACTGTGGGAAAGTTAATCAAATTAACTGATCTTTCCCCCAGCAAAGTCAAAGTTTTCTTCTGACTTCAGTTTTCAGCCTCCTATTAACAGTTATTTATACAAAAAAAGGAAAGGGTAAAATCAACTGTGGAAAGAATTGCAGCAGTGGCAGAAAACCCTTAGTCCCCTCAGTTTTAATGTCTGTCTACCAGACTGGTTTTCACATGACACCTCTCTATAAATGAATCCTTCTGTACACTTAGATCATCAAACAGACCAAGAAGACTGCAAGGTGCCTGACACGCTTTTCTCAGGATTCAAATTAAAACACTGACTTGAGATTTTATTTTAAATAGTGCCCTACTTGCTTATTTTGCTGAAATCAGATGGTTAGGAACTTGCAAACTATACACACTCTTGCTTAATGCAAATTGTACATTTTTATCATAAAGGTTAACAGAGAGGCAGGCATTTCTGATTCTAAGTTCTCATTTAAGTTTGAAATTAAAAGACTTCCCATTCTCCTTCACTTTGCAGGAACTACACACAGCACCACCTCTACTCCTCAAGCTGCAAAATTAGTACTTCAGGGAATTGGGCTCTCTGCCTGACATTAATCAGTGAGTGTTTGGGTTTAACCATCCTTTCAAAGGACGATTCTTGCAGTTGCAGTAGCCTAGGTTGTACTTGACAGCTCTCCTTCTGCAAAACAGCRGCAGACAAATCCACGAGGCCAAGCACTGTTTAGTATCCCTTATTAGTTGAATAAGATCAATTCTCTGTTTTGGCACAAAGAGCAAAAATATTAGTTTAAACCTGATTACTGTTTGCTGAGTGGAAGGCTGTTTGGGGCACTTTAAATAAGGTCTGTCCTACTGCATGCTGCCTGCCAAAACTGTAATTAACCACTGTACACGGGGAAAAAAAGGGAAAAAAGAACAGGTGTTTTTTTTTTCTTTCTTTCAGTAACTTTCTTCCTATAAAACAGGTGCTGTCCTTCCTACTTGCCAACTACAGAAAACTTCTTGCAATGGCAGGAAGGTTGGGACTGCATGACTCAGAGGAACTGGAAAGAAGAAAAGACAGCTATAGTGAATTTCCATCCAAATAGCTATTATCACATTGCTACTATCAGTTATTAAAATCACAGAATGCAACATTTAACTTGCTCCTAAAATTTGGAAACATGAGAAAACTAGAAGGGGAAGAAATGCAAGAGCTCTGGGTATCCTCTTAGTCTAAACTTACTGAGATGCAACTCATGGGCCTCGACTGMAGATACCTCCTGCTAATCTCCCATTTACTGCAATCTGGAAAAAAAGGCCATAAGTACAGTCTGGAAAGCATCAGGCTATGTCTTGATTGCATTGGAAATAGGAAAATGTTTAAATAAAAGCAGAAATTAATTAATTGAGTCAAAATACAGTCAGAATCGTAGTCAAAACACTGATCATGTGCTTTCTTTTAAGTTTTCTCTTTTTTCCTGCTCAGTGACTTCTGACAACAACAACAACAGAAAAAAGGGAAGGGAAGTGTTTTAAAACACAGATCAGGGYTTTAAAATCAGTGGTCTAAGGATTCAACCACTGAACTTTTTTTTTTTTCTGTGATTTTCCGTGGTTTGCAGTGATTATCCTTTGACTATTAAGTGTGAATGGTGCTGTGTTTGCAGGGGTATTTTAATCTTTTCAAACTTTGAAAGTAGAGCTGGTTAGGATTTCTTCAATATTCTCCCCTCTGCTACCTCGTGAAATACCGACTGGCCAAAAAAAGGTTTCTCTCCTCTGGGACAGAATTTGTGGGAGGAAGATTTCAGAGATTTGCCCTACAATAATCTGTTACTCAGTGGTCATTCACCGAAGTGGAAGAGACTTAGATTAAGATCAGCATACCATCTCAGGAGCTAAGGAGATCTGAATGAGAATCTTCAGTATCCCAAGTGAGTTGTGTAATAGAAGGACATTCTGGATTGAGGGGAGCATGTAAAGGAGCGTGGTAGTCACAGTGTGCTCTTATTCTTCCTTTCTTTTGATAAACAATATCTAGAAATTTTGGCTAATTCTGATGCAGATGTTTTTCACAGCTATTTTTTTTTTAATTAAACTTTTTTCTACCCTTGCCAACCTTCCCTTGGCAGTTTGGGTGGTGTCTTCTAAGATTGTTTATTATTGGCACACACAGAGTATTCCATTTTAACTAGGAAAGTGTAAAAGGAAAAAAAAAATGACCTTTGCTTCATCAGAGCCCAAGAGCTAACAGGTCCACTAAAATAATAAACACTCCACTAAAATAATTAAAGCACTGTGGCATAACAAAGGTCAGAAGCCAGTCTTCTATATGTCAAAAAAGGAATAACGTTAATTATTAGGGTGTGTGGGGAACGCAATTTTATTTACAATTGCAAGGTTATCATGAGATCCTCCATCAAAATATATTGTAAAGTGTAAGTGGAAAATACACAAAACCTTTACATGGAACTGAACATGTTTAGACATGTGATGGCATGTTTTCACTGGAAAGGACATAGTGTGTGTATATGTTACTTTAAGACAACATATCCTCTCTTATTAGGGCAGTGATCTCAGGAATACCATTTCCTCTGTGCCACATGGTGCACGGATATTGCAGTTTCTAGTATTTGTTGTAATCTGGGTGTCTGATTCAATTGTTTGGCTATCTTTGGAGGGTGAATGTGATAAAGAGTGGGACCATAACCCAATCTTAAAAGCAATGGGAAATAAAGAASAGGCCCTGATATAATATATTTTTGGACAGCTCTGGATGACTATTTCATAGGAAACTCTCCTCCTAACCTCCACTCCTACTCTATGAGTGCAGGCGTACTATGGGTGACACTGGGGGTGTCTGTATCTACTGAAGTGTAAAAGAGCACAAGAGCAAATGTAGAAACACTAACCCATCTCGTACTCTCCCTGTGGTTGTCTGCAGGCAAACTCTATCTCTGACTCAAAGCACCTCATCCCTACTTGGGAGAAGCTCAGTTCTGGATGGGTCTCCTGGACCACATGGATGAAACATTATCACCATCTGGATGCTGAATGCTTCCCTTCCATCTCAGTATGTGATGTGTCTTGTGGATAGCTCTGGTCTTGAGCACAGATTTCACCCAACACTCCTCAAGCAATGTCAGTCCAAGGTGTGAAGCGAGGAGAGCTTGCCTGCCATTCCCAGCCTGCACTCACCCTCTGTGAATCTGATCTGCTCTAGGCTGGAGGGTAGGGAATGCAGCGGAAGGAAATCTGAGTGTGTTCTCTACTGCATGTTCCTAATTTTTTTTCTTGGAAATTTATGCACAATGATCCCGATACACACCTAAGAGCAACTATTACAAATGCTGCAGAGAGGGTTTACACGCTGTAAGAGACTGAAATATTAATGGTTAATGACTCAAAGCAATTTGTGGAGGTGGCAGGGTACTTTGCTGAGGCCAGGCTTGCACTCCCTGAAGGAGAGGAGGTGAGTTTTTGGGTGTGTGGTGGCATGCCTCTAGTCCCCGTGAGACAGAGAGAGTGAACACCTACCACCGAAGGCTACAAGCTGGGCTTTGAACTAGATAAGAGGGAGATCCTGTGAGGTGGGATAGTGCTTTTGATCATGCCACTAGTCCTCCCTTACATGCCCTCCCCGTCCCCTGAAAGGTCACATTCACACGGGACATTCACATTCACACGTAGGCCTGAGGGTATTCACCCCTCCTGATGGGGCATCGGTGTCATTTCACTCTAATCCACCCCAGGGGATCTTTTAACAAGAACCTGGGTTACCCTCACCTTCAGGGGCAGTKCACAACACATGCACCCAATACGTTTAATGGGTCAAGGACATGGTGCATTGAACACAGACCATCTGCCCTATCTGCACATGCTCAGGCAGCCATCAGTGGGGAGTTTCCAAGGAAGAAAAAGAAAGACACCTAGCAAAAAAAAGGACATTCCATAGCCTAATGATGAACATTTCCTTGATTACAAAATGGCAGCATCACATTCCCTCTCACAGACTTTATCCAGCATGGTCTTGGAAACCACTGATCAGTTTCCCTCTTTTTAAAAAATTAAAAACTCACCAGGTAGGATATGGTAGATACCAAGGGACAATCTTCTGATACTATACACTTAAAAGAGAAAGAAAAAAAAAACAATTTTTGCTGTCCTCAGTTAAAAACGAGGGGAAAAAAGAGAGGTGACAGGCATGTTCCCGATGAGGCATAAAAGGAGGCTTTCAGGCCAGTCAGAGGCTGGGTTCACACAATACTGTCAAGGTCCCAGATTTATTCTTGACAGCATTAGTGCCAAGACCACTATTTATGTTGCTTTAATCAGTCACACTTTTAAAATCACCTATGCTCAGCATTTATATCAATGAGGTGATAATATTGCTGTCAAGCACCAATATCGATAGTTGTGTCATAATCTAAACTCTTTTAATCTTCTCCTATGCTTGCATTAATGAATCTGCAAGCCAACAACTACTACTACAACAACAAAAAAATATAAGGATGGTTCTGATTATGACAAGTGACCATGGAAGAGAAAAAAACCAGCCCTTTTTTGCTCTTTGCAAACTATTTTAATTTGCCTTTAGCCTTCTCTTTTTCTGTCTGACTTTGAAGGCATTGTCAGCACATCCTACTGATTTTCTCATAGGCTACTTACATCTCTGAAAATATTTTTAGGGTCTATGAAAGTGTAAGGCAGGTAACCTCTTCCCTAAGTGGTTGGAGAGAGGGAGATAGGGAGGAAGAGGCAGAATAAAAAGAAACCTTGGTCTAATTCTGGTATGGGGAGGGATCATTGTGCTTTTCCTTTGTCCTTTTTTCTTTTTTTTCCCTGAGCCTACCCTTGCAGCTGTCAGCCTCAGTTCTTTTTCTATAGTAAATAAAGTCTTTCTTGGGTTATAGCTTTAAGCAATATTTTTAATTAAAATTCAATTCAAATATGAAAGTCAAAGAAACTTTCAAAGCAAAATCTACAAACTGATTCACTCAAAGGGTCTGTTTTCATTGCCATAGCTACAGATTACTATAAAGAAACTTGAACCAGACCTTTGACACCTAGGAAGGTCAAAAGTCCTTTCTGCCTATGCTAGGACCCTTTTGACAACTTCCTGTATAATTTGACTGTTATTTGCGTGTCTGGTCACCGTCTGACCCTGAAGTCTGGAAAAAATTGAGAGGCAGCATATATCTCTCTTTCATATGRACCTCAAAAAGGGCACTTTTAATTGCATTTTGGTGAGAAACCTACACATACAGGCAGCAGCTGGGGAAGGCCCTAGACTTGTAGGTTAGGGATCAGCTTGCCTCATGCTACCGTAGTTCGGTGCATATGAGCTGCTCTGTGCTGTTATCTCCACAGCAAAAATGGATGTGTTTCACAGGTTACACAGATTTCAAACTTTACAGCACTTGCCCCAGTGCTACAAGCTAAAATTGGAATTACACTGCTTTGCCTTGAAATCTGTGCGTTTCATATGCTTCCAATTTAGAGCCCATTGTGCTTATGGGGCCTTAGTGTGCCTGAGGTATTTTAAAGTTGCAACCCTAGCTCTTCGTTATACCTGTCCATGACCTCCCCCAGAAGAAAACCTAAATTAATAGACCAAAGGCATCTGTGGCAATCTTGTCATGTGTCTACACTGGATATCTAGGGGTTGGGGCAGGTTGCCAGGCAAAAGTGCTACACAGCTTAGAAGCAGACAGCAGTTTAATGCAGCAACATCAGGTACTGTCAGATTGTTCCTCCTTCATCTTCTGCCCAGCACTGAGCAAATCTGGTGAAAAAAATTGAAGACCCCAACACCTCGATCACAGCATGCTGTATCTCTTCCCTTCCCAGCAGGCTGGTGTTGCCTGTCCTACACCCTGCATCCTGAGATGGGACTTGTCAAAAGGAGTTAGACACTGGTCTATAATGCTTGACACGGTGTTTCCAAGGGCTGCTTGATGCCTTGGAAGTTACAGATACTCAAACAGCAGCAGTCCATGGGCTGCCTCTTCCCACGTGCAGGCAGTGCCGTGTGAGCRGGAAGGAGAAGCAGGTACCCATGGGCATGGTGAGCGGTGTGAAGGTAACCATCCAAACAGCACAGACAACACGAGATGATTCTTGCAGGGATGTGAAATGATCAGCAAAAATAACAACAGGTAAACACTCAATATGGCTTCAAGTTTGGGAACGTGTTTGTACCGCTTTGAGAAAAGTGATTTATTCTCTCAYACTGTGAAGAGACAGTGCTGACCCTTGTCTTTTTACCTCAGGAGGGCTGTTTATCACTATATTTGAAATTTTGGATCCTAAAGCTGTGAAAGACATGACATAACAAAGACAAACACGTTTTCATGAATAATGGCCTTTCCCATGCAATCCTCTGACCCCTTCACTTTCCGTAGGGAGAGCTACTTTTTGTGTCAGAAAGCTATGCAAATTGGATGCTGAGACTTGCCGTGTCAAGCCCCTAATGTGGCTCCTTATGGACAATATACGTATCCATAGAGGAGAGGGGCGTTTAAACATGCAGCTACTGGACAAAAGGAACAGACTCATCTTCTGTTGCAGGCACTGACATATCAAGCACCCCTAAAAACATTGTGAGGGGCATGATAGATCAATGGTTTGATTCCTTGTGTCAAATCCCATCTCAGGATGCAGAGTGAAGGGAGGCAACATAGCCAGCCTTCTGCTCAAAAGAACGCTAAGGATAGAAAGATATGTGTGCATAAATTAAAGAGGGAGGGAGGTTGAGAAAAATTCCAAAATAGTGCTTCTGTTCACTAGCATTATCTACAAACCACTGTGCTTAAAACTGGTAAAATTACAYAGGGAAAAAAAAAAAAAAAAGCTGTGCTTTTATGTGTTATTTTTTCATTCAGTTAATGATGCACTTCAGTTCACTCAGAAATAGACACGCTTGAATCAATAAACAAGGACTAACTGAACACAGTCTATCCAAATGGCACTGTCTGTGCATCAATCCTAAGTACGATGGCACAGAGAGCTCTACTTCTCAATGCTGGGCTGAGGAGCCCAGGACATTGCTGTTATTTATTGATACCTGACCTGGAATCAATGGGGCTGCAGGCAGCTTTGCAAGGTGAGCAGCAGATAGCCAAGCCTTTGGTTCCCCACAGCAGGGGTACAGCCGGACAAGACAACGCCAGGGTGGGCATCAGGCCCTTGCTTTGTGGGAAACATCATGGCGTAATATGGGGGACAAGATGTTACAGGAGTCCCAGAAATCTGACTGTGCTATGAAGGATGAGATAAAGACAGGACAAAGAGGGGAGTACTGGACCCATGTTGAGATACTTACTGCCTCTACCAGGGGGACTAAGATCATGAGTGTGTGCTTGTACTGGTAAAAAGTAGTGACATTTCTTTTGTGAAAGGCGAAAAGTTTTGGGGTTTTTTTTTTTGTTTGTTTTTTTTTTTTTTTGTTTTGTTTTTTTTTAGCTTTGAATGGAATAAAACTATTAGAGCAACTTTTGAGTGCAGCCCAGAGGGAGTGCCCCGCTACCCAGGCTATGTATTAGTGGGGACATGAAGGTGTTTGTAGCTCTAATTCCCTGCCTGACCATTCCTTTGGGTGCAACTGGCCTCGAGCAAGAAGAAAAAGGAGAAAAATTAGAGAAATGTAAATAAGGAAGGTAACTTGCCATTTGTCACTTGAAAGTCCTTATTTCATGGCCTGTTCCCTGTTCTCCTGGAATTTTGTGTCATTATCTCCTGTTAAAAGGATTTAAATGACATTATTTGCATGGAAACTTGCATACAAATGATGTCGTCTGTGCCACAAAGTTGCATTACAATGAAGGGAATGATGACTGTGTCACATGTACGTGACATTCTTTGTGTCATTAAATTTAAAGTCAATGCTGGCAGTTATAAACCACTCACGTCTCAAGCAAATACATCACTTCTGATCTGAAATGAATATTTTAAAACGCCAACTCCAACTGCATCAAACAGCGATAACCTGCAATGTCATCTTAAAAAAAAATAGGAGGCAAAGACTCTAAACAAAGGTGGACTTATGGGATTGTATGATACAACACAAAGGAAAATATTTTAATAAGCTGTAATAATTTCCAGGCAAACAGAATTCATTGCCTGATGGTTAGATCCTAGAAACATTTTTAAAGTCCGTTCAATATCACGCGTTTCCAGGAACGCTTATGCTTCTAGAAAGCTTCAAGATTGTTAATTTTCAGGCAGAGTAGATGAATTAATTGTAGAGCATGTTCCACAGCACAGACCTCTCTGTATGTTGTTACCTTCCATTTCCTTGCCACAGTCTGACACTGACAACAGGCCATGCCTTTGAAAGATCTCCAAACTCTTCCAAAGAGTCAAGGGCAAATGATGACAGGGAAGGCTCAAGCAGTTATCACTGTCAAAATGAATGAGAAAAGAGGAGGGACAGTAGGTGGATTAGGAAAGGTTTCATACTACTGCGATGATCAGAGCCACGCAGCAATGAGAGCCAGACAAGTAAGTACATAGACRGATCTGCTCTGTGATTGATGCATTGTTTGTGCAGGTCAGTGCAAGGTAAGGGATGGTCGCCGTGTTTTCGCGGGAGCAGTGGTAATTGTGCCCGCAGTCGCCAGCACTGACCCTGCTGGTTCAGAGCCAGCTACTGCCATTTTTCACTGATACAAAGAAGGGCTCTGTAACACTTCCTTTAGAAAGTTATTGTTTTAACAATAAAACACGCTGTGCAATGCCCAAAAGGTTTAAAAACTCAGTTAAATAGAGAAGATCTGTCATCTAAATACCTCAAAGGAGCTCAGTGTCTTGCTAAGCTGCTGTGCAGTTTAACCTCTCACTGCTCCCCCCCAGCCCCATGTACACTCACACACAAACACAGGCCCCTCTGAAAGAAAAAAGTTTCTCTTGAAGAGTGTGTCTGCATAGGCTCAGCAAGGGAACAAGCAGAGAGGAAAATCTCTGTGCATGGGTCATTTCTCTTATTGCTACCATTTCAAATGTAATTGAAACATTCTTTGGAGAAAGCTGTGCTACCCACCCCTTCAGCTTTGATATGGCTTTTTAATCAGAGGACATTGTTATTTCATAATGAACACGGAAAGCATTTAAAACATTTTCTAAATGGAGTGCATTACTTCTGACCGCAGCCAAAAGACCACATTAAAAGGAGTTCAGTGGAATCCACTCTTTACAGTCTTCTGGGTTTGAAACATTGGTGCACATGTGGAATATGCTAAGACAGGGGCCTACTGGTTGCAAAGGTTTAAACAATGAGCTGACTTAAAAACTGAGCAAATTCAGCAGCACTCTCTGGTGTATCCCTGTCATGCTCCAGGGAGRTTTGATGCCAGTGTTATGCCTGTCCCCAGGTGACAATGTGGTGCTACCATCCCATCAGGTGGAGATTGGGCAGAGCTTGCACAAATCTCATGGAAGCCAGATCAGTGAACATAGCAATCTGATCACAGCAGGGAGCTAAAGTGTGGCAACCAGATTAACACTCCAGTGCCTGTCTCTTGGTTTAGGACCAGAGCAGTGGTTGGGGGGGGTGGAACCAGAGCTCTTCCACTGCCTGCCCTTTCCCCATTCCTCCAAGGCAGTGACTGATTTCACTCCCTACTGCCATCCTGCAAGCTGTCACAGTGCAAGTAAACCACACATGGGAAGAAGGGCAAGTTTGCTTTTTTGTTGGTTGTGCACTGGGGATTGTAAATGAGCCCTTAATGTCTACCTCATTTTATATTTTAGGATGTATTTCTTTCTTCTAAGAGCACAGAAGCAAAGATTAAAAGCACGATATGACTGAAATGATGCACTGGGTCAAAGTCCTTTTATCCTTTTGCCCTAGTCTGTCTAACATTTTCTTAAATCCCATTCTACTCAGGTACATTCAATTACAAAAGTGACCAGAAATAAATCAATATTAATTACATTTATTTATATATATATATATATATATATGTAAAGAAAAACACAAGCATAAAACACAAAATTGATTAGATTAAGATGATTGGATCTAAGACAGGCTGAAACCCAAAGTAGGTGTATCAGTATTTTAGAGGAGTTCAATGCAATCTTAATTGCTTACTTTATACAAGCAGACATTGGTGAGATACAGTGCCTGTGAAGTGACAGAAGAAATGTTTTGGCTGCTCTTTGATGTAGAGTTCAGCTGTTCTGGTTTGTAAATATAACAGAACGAAAGGATATTGTACTCAACCCACTTCAATCAAGCAAGACACTGAGGCGTCTAAACTGCCGTTCTTCCATTGCTGAGGCTGCTGCTCAGAACAAAGACATAAAGAAAGGGAGAGAGACAGAGGGAGAGCCAGGGTTGAGAGAAAGAGGCTTCTGCATCTTTAATAATTAGCAAAGAACTGCAGTGTTTAGCCTGGAAATTATGGTACATATGCTGTCCACTTGTTCAGGACCCCTGTATCGTGAGAACAAGCAAACATTCATCATCCACAGATGTTCGCCAGGCCCAGGTGACTGAAAATTCAATGCACAGGCTTCTCACAATGGGTCGAATGCTAATTGGGTGGCTTGGGGAGATTAGAGTAGCCCTGGAGCTATTCTCTATCTGCAAAAGTCTCACAGACAATAGGGAAGTCAACAGTGTCTTTCTAAAGCTCTGCTTAACTGATGCTTATCAGAAAAATTAGGACAAGTAAATAAATAAAAAAAATACTGCCAGTTCCTCTTTCTGTTTTCCTTCCCCAGTTGTGAGCTAGCTGGTTACTGCCTTTCTCTTGCTGCATGACTTCCTATAAATAGGAAATAGGAGAAGGGAGGGGAGATTGAGAACAGGTGGGAGAAGAGAAATTGTATATGAACTATATCAGGAAATGCGAATGGGTGCTGAGAAGCGTATTTAGCCTACTGAATACTTCAGAAATGGAAGTAGGTTTTCTCAGTGCACTGTCTGGAAAAAAAAAAAAAAGGAGGTGTTTATTTAAAGTTAAATGAGAATCAGGGCAGTTTCAGAGATGAGCTTGAAATCCATGAAAGTGGATTTTGCTCCCGTGTTTGCTTTTGTCTTGTGGGTCTTTAGAAAATCTTTGTTTCTCAAAGTGTGAAACGGGTCAGATTTTCCTGAAGCAAGCTCTGCAGTGGTCTCTGAGCTCTATGGATGTATTTTCCCTTCCCCAGAACAAAGAGCCGAATCACTGGAGATCTGCTGCTGTGTGGTGGGGTGCTGCAGACTTGGATTATTTCAAAAGATCGGTCGGTCAATTCTGACACATCTTCTCAAGTTTATTCCCTAATGCTAAATGCTTGACTTATAAAACTGCACTTGTCGGGGTTGTGCAGACATGGGCAGCATGTGGGACATAATATACACCTCAGCTAAGTCCCTGTTTTTGACAGGGATTTCATAGAGACAGTCTACATTTCCATAAGTGGACTCTCACGGTGGTGAATCAGGCTTGATGAATTTACTATTAATTTCACTGGTGTGTAATTATGAGATGAGTAAGGGTGTGCTGACTTTAGCCTATTTTCATTCAACTTCAGCGTGTGTTTAGGGAGAAGTCTGYGTGTGTTAAGTGAGGCTGTGAATTAATACCTGGTTATCTTGTGGTTCATGAGGAAACTTTCAGCACGATTGAATGTGRGCTAGCTTGTTCTGTTTTCAAAGAGAAGCATAAAGCACCGTTTTGCTCAAGCACCTTTGTCTGTCTTTCAGTGTGGGGCACTGAAAGTGTGTAAGTACCTACTCAGTCATGTAGGTTTTTTCTTTAGGTGGGCAAACCCTACGCTTGTATGTGTTTCACCCAAGTATCACCCAGGTTGGAACTTTGAATCTTAGCAAAGATGTCTTGAAATGCTGATGAGGTTAGCTGAAAAGTCCGCCAGCATCAGCTAATCTTTTGTGGAATCTGGACCAGTTTCCAGCAAGAAAAACAGAAAAAAAAAAAACAACCCAAACCGGGTGAATTCCCCTTGCCTTCAGGCTTCATTATGAAAGTTCTGCAGAGCTCRAGGAACTATGTATTTTATTATTCTCTCAAATCTGCCCTTTCTAAATCACCTTATTCTGATTTAACTGCAAAAGGCATTACTATTTTGGGTTCTTCCTATGTTAAAACTGAAGCAGTAAGCTAGGGACTTTCATAAGAGACCGTTCTGAAATGTCAACAGATGGCTTGCTAATCATGTTAAAAAAATACTCATTCCTTTTCTAAAATGGCATTTTTTTCAGTAAGTAAATCAGAAAGGAATGTTTATGATATAAAACATATTACTCACAACGTCTTTTAATTATCATACTTAATCATCAAGGTCAGGATGATAATTGTTTCTAAAAATTAACACCTCATTTTTCTGAGATGCTTACCAAAATATACGGTCAGAAATATGAATTACTAGTCTGGAACCCAGTTAGGAAAATGCATCTTCTGTTCACTAAACCAAATGTATACTTAAATACCATGAAGCCCTTTAAAACTAAATACCTATTTAAGGCACAGTCTAATTAGTCCACTCACTGCCTAGTAAAAGCATACAGTACCATATGCCCTAGAATAGGGTGCCATGTGGGTGTTCAGCAATGACACATATTTGCAAGTACTTTATTATGAGATAACGCAGTGCCATTAATATATCTTAAACATGAATGTTTTTTTGTAACCTATTGGAGACAACTATGGTTGGCAGTTAACACAAACTACCATGATATCTTGGCAGCAACTGCACTTC
The DNA here is from genome assembly GCA_018881555.1 of Amblyornis subalaris. Classification (NCBI taxonomy): domain Eukaryota; kingdom Metazoa; phylum Chordata; class Aves; order Passeriformes; family Ptilonorhynchidae; genus Amblyornis; species Amblyornis subalaris. Next base: position 1,653,997 of record JACAXG010000042.1, read on the forward strand.
ATTTGTAGAGGGATGAGCAATTCATACGGACCACCACCTTATATCATTCATGCTACTACACAGCAGCATTTTAAACATGTTCAGACTGTTCAAGCCATATCTTCTGCCTAGAGACATGTTCTCTCTTGCTTGCTTGTTTGCTTGCTTTTTTCTTCTTCTTGGTCCTAGACCAGTCATTTTCTGGATGTTGCTCTGCAGTGATAATATTCTATATTATAAATAGCAGGGTTCAATGCAATTATTTCTTTTCCTTAAKGAAATTTTTTATTAGTATCTCCAAACAGCAAACAACATATAGACTAAGGCTCTGAGATTCATTGCTTTTAAATCCAGGAGGAAAATTATTACAATCTTGCTCTGTCATGACCCAAATGTTGTTCTCTGGTTATCTCAATCATATGGTTTAGTGTTAGGTAGCCCTGCAAGGAGCAGAGAGTTGAACTTCAGGATGCCTATGGGTCACTTCCAACTTGAAATATTGTATGATTCTAGGTTTCGTGTGAGACTTGGCATAATAAAAAAATATTTTCATTAATTTGTGAATTATTTTTAACTTGTCTAAATTTTTTTTTTCCAGAGTCTTGCAGCCATCTATGCGTTCTGATTTAGTTTTGAAAATTCTGCTCCCACCTATTCTCTAGACAATGTGCAACCTTAGTGCAGATTCATTAGTGCACTGAGAGGCCACGTTGAAAACCAGTGTTTTATCATTTTTTCCCACCATTTACGATATCTTCCAGTAGATGCTGTTCAATTAAGAAGATGTAGTATCGCAAATAGAACTAAAGCAGCATGCCAATTTTTAGAGATAATCACACAGCACAGCACAAAATGAAACAATATAAAAAAAGTCTTTATGKGAAGCAGCTGCTCACAGGAAACACTGTGTGTAATCTTTGGCCATATCAGAATTTCAACTCAAGTTAGATTCACTCAAGGAGTAAGCGTGTGGGAGAGAGAGATGACAGAGAGACACCCTGCACTTCCAGTTCTCATTTACCCCAGAAATGAATGTAATGTAAGACTCTGTACAGTCACAGAAAATATTAATAAAGAAGTAAAGAGTAGGAACAGAGTTTTAAGRCCTGGTGCATATACTGTTTTCAATAGAAGAGTAATATTCTAGAAACAACACTAGAACCCATCAGTGTACTAAAAATAACATGTTTTACTGGTGAATAATCTTGTATTGGTGAAAAGTCTGATGCTAGACAGAGAGTGGAGTAGAAACTGCTCTGGACAACATTGATATCAGTGGAAGCATTTGCATGTATTCGCATRGCTTCATGATCCAGGTGAAATCATAGAGAAATCGCAGATTAAATCTTAATTCAGACCTTACMTTTTCTAAAGCTGGCTATGGAGTTCAGTGAAGTGACTCTTATCTTATATATATGTATGTGGGGGCAATTGGTGATCTATGATGGCACAATTACAAAGGGAAAAAGCTTCCAGCTGAGAAAGATGGATGTCTCTAGGACCAGGAAGGGTTGCCAGTAACTTGCCAGTTGATCCTGTTGCCACAAATAACAGTGCAGACCAACTTCTAATTGTGACATTTGCTTCCAGATTTTTCCTCAGTTCTTGGAAGAATACCACCGAAGATGCAAACCTGTGGGGCTTGTTTCTGAAACGGAAACAGCAAAAACTGGGTGATGGAAACACCTTACTCCTTTCAATCATGCTAGCTTTTGTCCTGGTGGGTGTTGTACAGGCACCAGTTTTTAGGAAATACAAAAATTAACAGCCAGTGACAGCGGCTTAGTTGATAAGGCAGGTAGAACACTGGATTTGACTCCAAGATCTTTTGTCAACACACTTGAGTGGAGTAAACCACTTATTTTTCTTTGACCCTAATAACAGTTTATAAGATAAAATCTCCCATAAGGAAGGAATATCTTTCACAAAATATATGGATAGCACCCCTCGCACCACAGTTGTGATTTCAGTCAGGGTCTCTGTGTGCTCTGCTGCCTGAAAACTAATGAATAGTATTGAGCTTGATATTTTCACATAGTTTAAAGGTTAGAAACTTTTTACCCTAAATATACCATTGAGCATTTTTGTTCAATTTTTTTTAATAGAAGTTCAGCAACGATCTGAAGCTTTTCTCTTTCTATTTGTTGAAAAAAAAAGATTTAAAAATTGATGTAGAAAATTATAACTCGATCTTAAATATATTCCATTGTGACAGGAGGACAGATATCAGTGTCTTTTTGTTATGTGAGTTATTGAAGTTTGACATCCTTTGAGGAATATTTTTCATAACCCACTGTTTGCTACCCTGTCTATCCAATTATTTAGAACAAGCAATCTGTCATTTTATTGTTTCCTTCCAATTATATAACTTTGGTGACAGTCATGGCAGAGTATCCTCTGTAAGTAAAATCAAATCTCACTGTGGATTCCAATTCCAAGGGCTGCAGAATATGTGTATGTGTGTACATGTGCGTGCATTGTGTGGAAATGGAGTGGAGGTGGAAATATGAAGACAACAGTTGGTGAGTGTCATTTAAAAAATAACTGCTGGTACACACTGCAGAAAGTCCGAAAGGGAAACAAAATGTATTTTTCTGATTCTCAGTTCTCTAAAACAGAACAGGCATAACCTGTACAGGTAATGGATGCTGTACTGCAAATATTGAAGTGATGACCACTCTCTCTCTCTCTCTTTCTCTCTCTCTCTCTCTCTCTCTCTCACCCCCCCAGAATTATACAGCAGTTCATGCATTTAGCCTAAAAAATGCTATGACAAGGAAATATTTAGTTTTCGGGGTGACCATTCTGTCTATCTGTCCATCTGGGATATTAGTCTGTCAATAAAGCCATAAAAAGGGCCAGTCCCTTGAAGCTTGTATCACATCAGACACATTTAAACAGTGAGGGACACACGGGTTCCTTGGTTACAGCATGTTGATCCCTTCAACTTCAAAAGCAGTTGCACAAGGCACCAGGGATGAAACTGACTCTATTATTTTAATTTAGTGGCTGATGGAGTCAGACGGGAAATTTTCAGATTTGTATACTAAATCTGAAACTGGAAGCAAGTCACTAGGTTGTGCCGTCTTTGTTGGCGGCAGAGGGAAGGGAAAAGCATTCAAGTGGCAGTTGGGTCCAACACCAGTTAGCTAGTCAGAAAGTAGAGAACAGCAGTGAAGCTGAGAAGAAACAGCATGCAAACAGCTGCAGTGTGAGATAGAATAAGTGAGTGTCAGTGGTGTTATATGGTAGAGCTGTAYGAACACTTTCACACTCAAAGCAAAATTGTCAAGTTATCGTGTCCAATTGGGCATGGATTTCTTATTATATCACTGCAGTACCACAAGCTGTACTGGTTGCAGAGTCACAGAACCCTTAATTTAAAGAAGCAGGGGAGAAAAAAAGGAAATTAATAAAATTGTTGGTTTTATTTGAGATATTTGAAGAAGAATATTGCACTCTACTGTAAACCTATGCTGAACAAAATTATGTAAGCATATGTTTATGCCATAGTGAAGTCATGCTTAAGTACTTTGTTGATTTTGGGCTTGTTTCAACCATTTAAGCTAAAGTTGCTTTCATATAGTATCTTTATTTTTTTTCTTTTCCTTCTGTCTGAACATTCAATGTGTTTCAGAGTCAGCACTGGCCAAGCCAGTTCTTCTGTGTATCTTGCTTACACTTATAAATTGTGAAGATGTTGAGGCTTTTGAGGGCTCTTCAGCAGGAGCTGATAGCACGATCAGAGAAAGTTCTGATGATTACAGGCACTATGAGGGAGCTGACCTTTATCAACTTCACAGAGATTTTTCAGATGATTATGCAAACTTTATTAAAAATCAAAACCTTTTATTTATGATTTGGAGTTGATGTCCCTAACCTGAGAGTATACTGCACCACTATTTCTGATAGATGTTGCTCTTGCTTAGCCTGTATACATCAGATATTTTCTAACAGAGTGAGAAAACTTATAAACTGTTTACAATTTTATTTACACCAAATTTCACGAAGATTTTGATGCAGCTTTAAATGTGGTTCAGTCCTTCAGCTTAAGTATTTCAGCATATTCAGTGTCCCCCACTTTTTCCTGCAGCTATGTGAGGAGGTCAGCTGGGGTCTCAATATTAGAATGTTGCTGTCCTGATATATAGATGAGAGGTCTTTATATATAAAAAAGTGTAGTGGCCTATTAACATGGACAACTAGGTCAACATGCCCACAACTTGTTGCAGATATTTACGTCATTTTACAAAATAACAAAGGCCAGCAAATAGATTATAGCTGACAGAGCAAATAGAATCCAGGAGACCCCTGTACCATGATGGTGCCCAGAGCACTAAACATTACTTTGAACGACACGTGAGGAACAAAAAGGCAAGAGAACTTGGGAACATAAGCCATGTTTTCATAAGATGCCAAGGAGTGATTGCTAGTTGCAGTACCCTGTAAGAGGTACCAGAAGGAAAAGCACAGTGGGTATTACTATGCAAATGAGCATATCATGAAGTCCTGTGGTTTCACAAATTTCCAGGTGTTCTGCTATTGCTCCTCCAGCTTCTTATGCTGAAATAGAGTCCTGCACCACTAATTCTAAATAAAATGAGCTAGGACTATTTCTAAACCCAGTCTCAGTGCTTTGAAGCCAATGCAGTTATGATAAGTATGATTTTTTTGTTACTGATAGTTCTGTGTTTGAATATGGTGGTAAGTATGAGAACAAATTCATCAGTAATTTCTACCAAAGCCAACCTACAAGTCAGGGCTATTACAAAAAATCTTAACACTGGCTACATTGAACTTGTGCCAGGGATAACTAGAAAACAGGACACTTCTCAGATCTCCTACATACACAAATCAAAACAAAATGCAAGCCTCACTCTGTTTAAAAGAAAGAACTCTGACTGGAAATTCTCCATACAGCATGGATTTGCATGCTGGATGTAAATTTTCTAGGATGTTTTTCCAGAAATCTGCATTTAGATAGAAGTATTTTACAAAGTCTAAGCCCTAAGATTTTATACGTATCTTGATCTTTATTTTCCATTTTGACTTTGTATGTGTGTGCTGCAGACACATAGAAAAAGTGAAAGATGGGGTTTATTTGATAATTTTGGATACAAAGAATCCAGAACATATTCCAGTGTATTAGAAAAATTGCAAAAAAGAAAATCCTTCTTCAAATCCTGAGCCCAAATGAACTAAACCTTTGGGATCCTTCAGCCAAATAATTGACAAGGTTTCTTGAGGAACATACTCACTGAGCCTTAAACAATCCAAACTTGGCTTTTTCTTTCATCCATAAGAAAAATAAAAACAAAAACAACCACAAAACAGAACAGTTTGGGAGATGCTTAATTAATGCACTTGTATTTTGTATTCAAACTCCTACTATTTGTTTCTTACACTTTTACACACATTTGGAAAGCTACCTACCCCTCTGTAGCAACACATTTTTTAATGCAGCAACACATTTTTTAATTCAGGAAAAAAAAATTAACCTTGGCAGATTTGTTAAGGTACTAACTCAGTTCTCTTACGTTTAGGTTTTCCATGATATTATAAATATTTATCTTGCATTTTTATTCCAGGCCATTCTCCTTCTCCAGACACTGTATGTCTCTTTAGCCTGCTCCACCCAAGTTTCCTGTTGCCAGAGAAGCCTCAGGATTTATTTTTAATTCTGGAGGTGCTCTGTAGCTGATGATACAACAATGATTTTAAACCCAGTGAGTGGCACAACTGATTCACATCACAGCTTATATCTGCACACGGTGCAGTCAATAGCAGTGCATCAACTGTGGGGGCAGATACATGCCTCCTGTGCTGTGCCACGAACAAGGAATAAAATCCAGCATGCCTTCTTCAGAGAGAAAAGCCACGGGCTGTCTATAAAACCAGTGGGTTAGGTCTAGCCTAGCAGCCATGTTCCCTGACCTCTACACAAAGACAACGTTCCCAGAGACTTGTACCGCTTCCTTGCAAGGCAAAAGGTAACTTTTTCATAAAGGAAGTGGGTATACTGTAGGTTCCCTCAGGGAAAAAATCRAACCAACCTATTGAGTGATTTTCTAGGTAAAAAAAGTAAGGACCTTTTCCTCTCTAAATTGTTTTTACATTTCTTCTTGGAAATTAATATTCCCTTCTTGTCTTCTGATATCCATGCCTTCATAAAATAATCCATTGATATCTCTGAGCATATCAGAACTTTCTGACCTCTCAAACAACATTGTTTTCATGTTAAAGGTGAGGGCTCAGGGCGAGAAGTTGTGTTTAGAGATCTGTTCTRTTTTGCCATAATCTCCATCTCAAACCTCAGTTACTGACAGCAGTTTTGCAATGCAAGCTGAACAGGATAATTTATTCATTATACATCACTGTAAATCTGTACTGAATATTTTCCTGGAAAGTCTAAGGCTTAGTTAAAGCACACATATTCCTGTGTGTGTGGCAAGTGAAAACATTTTTAATAGCATTAAGGGCTCTAACCTGGAAGGTGCTAAGTATTTTCAGTAATGTGTTTTGAGCCCTYCATTCTGAGGATGACTGACRGCTTTTAGGATCAGGCCCTCATTTTTCACCTAAGAAATGAAATAACACAACAGTTTAATTTGAAGTGACTTTGCCATAAACTTATTTCTCTTTCGGAATGGGTTGGATATCAGTAGGATTAAATGTTCTGACTATAGAAAGAAATTCCCTCAAATGTAAGCTTTTAAATGCCCCTTCAAACAATGATCAGATGTGGAAAGTTGAGATCTGTTTTCTGTGTGTGGCAGACTGGCAGCAACTGGACCTYGGCTTAGAATTTCTGCCTTCACTAACAGAATTTTGTTAGTAAGTCTGCCAAATCCAGGAAATTGCTGGCTGCTTTGGTGGAAAGTGAAGAATTCAGTCGGTTTTTGTCATCCCAAAAGGTTTGCGCTTATGAAGCGGTCTCTTGTATAATAAAGTCCATTTGTCTGATGTAAAGGATTTCAACAGCTTGTCAATGTTCCACAAGAAGCAGGAGGAAATTGTTCGGTTGATGCTGTATGTAGAGGTGATAAAGATGCTGAAATGCCGTGCTCTGTGTTCTCCTGTTCTTTTGGTGTATCAAGGATATGTAAGCAGAGTGAGAATGTGATTTAATTCGAGGTCAGCCACAGATGTTACATGAGGCCTCGTAGAATGAACAAATGAATAATAAACAAAATTAAAAGCATCTATGTTGTCCTTATAATCTGCCTGTTTGTTTGGCACAGTGTATTGTGGAAAGTGCCATAAATTTTAGTTTAGTTAGGTCAGGTTCTTTGCATGTTATTTTATCTATTGATACTGCTTGGGAGCGGGGAGACAAGAGATGAACCTAAGGATAAGAAGGTTTAGAATTAGTATCAGAAAGGTTTTTTTTGATAGAAAAATCTGTTCAGTTCCCAGACAAGAAGACAGAAGTCTGGTTGCTTGCTGCAAGTTAAACTTGAAGTGGACAAAGCACTGCAATGTATAGATAGAACCAGGATATTCTGTGCTCTTGAATCTTTTCCAGCTCTACTTACCATGGGCTATCATTTATGACTCCTTGCCACTCATGTATTTGGGAGGGTAGAATTTAACCTGACAGTTGTATGCAAACATTTTAAAAAAACCCATTGAATTATTTTGCGAAGAGTGATACTGGTGTGTCTTAGAAAACGAGAAACCTATAAAAAGAGTTCAGGTTCTAAGACATTATTTATTTTTCATTTGGGAGTAGTGTCCAATGGCTCACTAAAGTTTCTGAAGAGTTCTGTGGGCTGCTGTTCCTCCTGTACATAAATATTATCAGACAAAGCTCATGTGTATAAACATTCCCAGACTTGGACTCGTTGCCAATTCAAATCCTTTTATATTGCTCTTTTCCTTATGTAGATCTAATATTCCCAATGCACTCCAGCAAAACAGCAATTTCTATTTATAGTTTCTCTAGTCTATATTTGCTATAATGAATATGGATAATACATTCTCACAGAAGTTATTAATACTACTGCTATTACATGCATAGCAATTGCATGGTCCTGCTCTCCCAGGCTTTCAGATGGAAAGAATAGGAGAAAAATGTTTATGTTTCTCTACTTCATGAAAATACACCAGCAGCAGGGCACCTAAAGTGATGATGCCAGGATTGCTCTGAATTATATATGAAAAATCTCTCTTTTTTTTTTCTATTGGAACACACTGTATATCACTGGTGTTCCCAACATGTATCAGGGGCTTCTTGAAAATTTCATGTTACACCTATGAATATTGACTAACAGCACTATATCAACATTGTCAAAATCCAGTCCTAATATTTGACAACATCAAAGGGAGACAGGATGCATTCGCTCTGATGGAGCTTGGACATGAGGAATGATGTGCAGAAAGAAGGAGTGGAAGAAGATAAGCCCTTGATATCAAAAGACTAACATTCAGTGTTCTTAAAATAACTAACATTAACTATTAGTGAAGTTGATTTAAGCAAAGCTGAAATGTTCAACATAGCACATTCCTAATGTGTCTGCTTAACAGAGCCAGTTTGTGATATCGTTGAGCTACTGTACGCAGAGAACAAATAAGGCTGTTTGTTTTGGGGTTTTTTCCTTTTTTTTTTTTTTTTTTTTCTTTTTATTCTCCTGAAAGAGTTGCAGAAAGCTGGGCTGGATGGTCTTTCTTAATGTAAGTCACTGATTAATAAAATGTGTTATAATAGGTGTGACATGCACTTTAAGACTTTCAAAGCTATGTAGTCTCCCATTAATTCAAGTGCAAATTGGAATATGGTTACATTCTGTTGAAATAAAGTGACTGAGACTTCAAGGGTCCCATTTCACTTACATTTATGAAGTTTGTGATAATTCACCACAGCAGCAAAAACTGGCAAGAACAGAGAGATTCAATTTGGTCTCTCTCTTTCTCTCTCTCCCCCTTTTCCTAATGCTTAATAAATTTTCCAGAAGAGGGAAAATACTATCTTCTCAGGACTGTTAGTTTAAGAAATGTGCTGTTTGCTTTTTTCTTTTATAAATTAATTACAGTTGAACCTTCTCCTAAATCCAGAGAAAATATTTCTGTTTGTAAAAAGGTTTTTCATACATTATGGCCTAATCCTGTATGATTTAACTGTGGTCATGATCTTTTTCTCACACTGTGGAAAACATGATTTCACTACAAAACACTTTTTTTCCCCCTGATATACAGTGTCTTTCTGGCATTGTACAAGTCATTGAAGTAGTTTACTTTATTTCTCCTTTTTCTTGGAAAGATAATACTTCTGTGGGGAGAGTCATGAGGAAGGGCTCAGCTTAGTCTTATTCAGCATAAGAGCCTTTAAGCCACCCATTCTAGGTAACAAGTTTGTGCCAGTTGTGTTTTGTTTGTCTGTAGCTGTATGTTTTCCTCATACTTTTCTGGGTGCAATCCAATGTCTAATTTCCAAAACTGGCCCACTGAGAAGATTTATTTAATCACATTTGTCCTGCAAACAACATTCATTCAGAAGTTTCAGGAAAGGTTATCGACACACTTCAGAAAAAGAAAATGAGCAAGAGAAAGGAAGAGGTTTGCTTGAGCGTTCATTTGACGCATGTTAAGAACGCCTTGAGGTCCTGGGACAGGCTGAGATTTCAAAGAACAGAAGAGCATTCACTGAGACAGTGCATTGGCTGAACAAGATAGCTGTTGTTTATAGAGTGTAGTCTCACAAACAAAAAAGAAAAATATTTAGGAGGAGAAATGTGCACAAATCAGTGACCAGCTGTGGCTGTCGTGTAATTACTTGAAATCARAAAGTAAGGCAAATCCATCCATACTTTAGAGGTAATATTTGTGCCTAAAAAAAGGAAGGCTTTAAAATTGTGTGAGAGACTGACCTTCCTTAATCTTCTACATTCAATTTAATATGTTGATCTCATTACACTGCACCTGTCATACCTGGTATCTGTAGATCAGGGAAGTAAAAAATGGTCAAGGCATCTAATAAAAAACCAGCCTTAAATTCCTTTTTTGCTCCATATTCATGTCCTTGTTAAAAGTACATTGCACTTATGTAACACTTTCCATGGGAGAATCTCTGGCACTGCACAGCCTCCCAGAATGCTGGTGAAATAGCAGGCAGTACTTTGCCCATTTCTGCCTTGAGAAAGCAAAGGAAGTTGCTTGTCTTTTTTGACAACAGAAAGCTTGTGAAATGAAGCATGCAGAACACCATTGAAAATTAATTACTTTACAATTTTGGTCAAAGTTTGGAATATATAAAAAATCCTCATCTTTTTAGAAATCAAAATATTTAGACCCAGACATGGAAAATTTTACTAACTTATTACAATTGATAAAATTCATGGAAGAACTGTGAATCTGGGAGCGACACTCCAGGCTCCTGCTCTCTTGCTCCAAAAGATGTGTAATCCTGCCTTTATATCAAATGTGTGAGTGAAATGAGGAGAGCAAGGTGATCCTGCTGGGCTTTATCATGTTGCTTTGCAGCATGTATGGAAGGTACAACAGAGGCAGAGGTTATGCCACTGTTAGAGAAATCTGTTTTCACAAAGGGCTGAGTTTCATAATGAGACAGTAAACTGAAACAGAGCAAAATGTCAATGCCTTCTTCATTTAGTTGGAAAYACTTTGAGCAGCCTGCAAGTAATTATTTTATTTGGTGTGTAGATATGTAATTGCACTACATGGTTTTTAAGCATGAAGCTGAAATAGCCCCACATGAAAAGGAAAAAGTCCTTTTTAGTGGTTATGAAAATAAACTGTTAAGCACCCAGCAGTGAAAGGGTCAAAATGGTTGTATTAACTGAACTCTCCTGAGGACATATGTTGTTTACAGTATACATTTAAAATAATATTCCTGGCTAGTCAGGCTTTCCCTCAGGATAATGCAATTACAACAGTAACAGAGGATTAATTAAAGACTCTCCCATAGGTGTTGCTAGAGATCTTGAATCGACCAAAGGGGGATACATTACCAACTCAGCACAGAGGTGAACAGACCAGAGCTGTTCAAAATAATTAGTTAGGCACAAGGGCAGGGTTGAGCTTTTTGCCTCATTTATCTGATTTTGATTAATACTGTAATTTCTTTTTTTTATGCAGAAGAGGCATATTGGTTCCCATTTGTGTATGAGAAATGAGTAAGGAAGATCAAGCTTCTGAATAAGGAAATCAATAGCAAATGAATTTATTCTGGTCCAGTGTCAAGTAGGATATAATTTTCTTTTCTTTTTTTCTTGACACCTGGTTTAAATGCTTGGCACCAAAGGGTAATTTTTCTGCCATGAAGGGAACAACAGTCCTGCTCACGCACAATGCAGGGAGTGATGCAGTTGCATGACAAGCAACAACCATGACATGAGAGAGTGTTAGAGCTGGAGGCCCACCTCCCCATTTTTTTTGCCTTTATAATCGTCCATGCATGTACATACGAAGTCCTGATAGAAGCTGAGTTATCGTTCTCAATTGGGCAAGGACACTAATTTGAAATTATGCGATAAAGTTGAAAAAAATGAAGGTAGTCCCTCTCTTCAAAGGTCTTTTTAAGAAAAAATTATAGCAATCCATAATGGGTTATTTCCGAATAAATGGTTATTTTGGTTCATTTCTGTMTTGAGGTTCCTGTTCTGGTTGAATGTCTCATTCAACAGAAAAGATAGTGATCAAAGTTTAGATGAAGTGTACAGAAGTCCGCATTAGAAATGAGTGAGCACCCCTCTGAAAGGAGGTGTACTGGGGAGATTTGTGTTATATCCCTCACGCATCATAATGTGTCAGCAGACTGATTTTGGGCTGTAAAGCTAATATTAAAGATTCTGGGCTGTTCTGGATGTGTGTGCCCTGAGGAGTGTCAAGGCATCCTCCCATTCAGATGTGATATATTTGTCACACTTTTTCCATATAAAAACTGTGCAACAATCTCAAAAGAGAATATTTAAATAAACCACAGAATCATTTATCTAGAACCTGCAATAAAAAAAAAAAAAACCCTCATGAAAGAAGTGATAATCTCTTCATAGTGAATATTTTATTCTAAAATCTAGAATTCAGATTCCTATATGGGGCATATTATGCCTATCTAAGGATCTGATCCATTTTAAAGGTATGGGAAATCTCTTACTGGCTTTATTTTGCCATTAGCAAGGACTTTGTCTGAAAGGCAGTAGAGTAAGATGAAATGAAAATTAATGTATATGATGTATATATTTGCTGTTTATTAAGGGTTTTTTCAGATAATATCAATATGAAGATTACAATAATATAATATATTTCACTTATTTAGCCATAAATGTGAAGTAAACTCTATGATGTTCCAAATTTTCTTAATGAGTAGGGACACTGTGCCTTTTAATTTCTGAAGTATCATGAGAGAAAGAATAGAATTCTAAAATGATAAAAGGATATATCTCAAATTTAAATCAAAATTGTAGAAAATTGTAACATAGAGAAGAAGTTAGGTTTATTTGTGAAGGAAGTCTTAGGAAAGTGTTGCCTATTTCACTGCGTGAAAAACCTCCTCTTTCTTGATATAAAGGCAGGTTTAGTAAAGAGTATTCAAGAGAATACTGCAAGGAGAAAACAAAGGACTTGCCAAGAAAAATATTAACTCAATGTCTACTCTACCTATAATTTTCAAAGGCAACAGTTCGCAACATGACCCTGGTGGATTGTTATGTGCCATCACGTTTCACAATTGCCCCTCGATAAAAGACTCTTCACTGGGAATCAGAAATCATGTGTATTCATATAAATGTACTTTTTAACTGATCTAAGAGACTACAGTATGCTATAAGAACACAGTTGTGTCCCACTGAAGGAGTAGAGGTTTGTTCACATTTCAGTACCTGTGCAAATGGCAGATTTGCCTGCCATGGCATCCGTGCCTCGGAGGTTTTCTTATGGCTCCGCTTCAGATCTTGTCTTTGTACTGTACATTTGCACATATCTATCAGTGCCTCCAGGACTGATGGCAGTGCTCAGCATGTGAGCAGTGTGCACTGCAAGTTTGACCTGCCTGCTAATATTGGAAGCACGTGGCATCTGTGTGTTTGTGGAGAGACTTYATAGATCACATGTGATCACAACCTTATGTCGGCAGAAGATGTGCATGAAGCTGTGCATGTGGAACTTGTTTTGATATGGGTAAGACAGTGCAGGCAGGTAAAAACTTTTTCTTTTTTGTAAACTTTTGCATTTCTGTTCATTTCACAGACACATCGGTTCTAATGTCCTCGCCTACTGGAGGTCCCTTTGGCAGCTGTCACTAGATGGTGCTAGCTGTATAAAAGAGGTGTCCCCCTCTTCTTCTCTGATTCAGATCTCGCTCTCTCAAGAACCCCGAGTGCTTTGGCTCCATGCAAGAGATCTATTTTCACTGAGTCCTGGGAATCCAGAGAAGCTGCTTTGTCCCTAACCGCTAATAGGTCAACGGGGATTAATTAGGGAATTGCCAGAGGTTTGGATTTAGCTTGTATATGAGTTTCTTATGAACACAAAGGAGATTTGTTGTTCTGCCAGTATTTTCAAGGGAGTCTAAGATAAGTAGATGACCACTAGTTTTATTTTGGCATTGTCTCATCTTTGCCCAGAAGGAGGTTTGTCCTTTATCATGTCTGCTAGAAACTAAACTTCTTTCTCACAAAATACAGGAATCTCCTATAATTCAAAAGCCATCATGGCAGAGGACTCAGGAGTCTGAGAGTGACTGGCCATTGGAGAGGTGGAAGGGGAGCACTGCATCTCAGAGAAATGGGCATTGCCCATATTTTTTGCAGGGTATTAGAGCCTATTTGAATTGTCCTTTTCAACCCCAGCAAATATGGAAGCAGATCTTAAAAAAGATCTTTTACTCAGAAAGTGTTTGGAGTAGACCCTGAATTAAGGATGGTTAAAAGTATAATGGAGGGTGGGAGAGGAAAAGAAGTGGAAGGACTAGATAGACAATAGTGTAAATTGTGTTTCCTCTCCTGTAAGTTTTCTTCACTATTTTTAATGGGATCTGACTGAAAGACAAAAACCTTCCTGAGACCAAACCTTCATGTCCTYGGCCTTGGGAAGAGCTTAGCTAAAGAAGGCACCAGTCAAAGACATCAGGTTCTCACCCTTAGAAATAAAAGCCTTTTCCTTCTTGTAAAAGCAGGGCCCATTGCACTCAAATGGGGGGAGATGCTAAGTGCAGTGACAATTGTTTCCCAGGGAGAATGTTTCGGCAGGAAGCCAGTATTTAATCACATAGCCACATCACATCATTACAGAGCGTCACTCAGTGCAACCACTTGATGCAGTGCACCGCACCTCCGCAGCATAATGCTGGCTCCCTGCCAACAATTTAGAGAAAACTGCTATCAGCTTTTATAATTGCTTTCCTTGATGAAACAACTCGGTGAAATGGCAGGGCTAGAATGGGGACGAAAGGGAGAGTTATGAGACCACAAAGTTCCCAGACTTCCAAGTGGCACCTGTAAGCCAGCAATTAAATTACTGGACAACTTCAAAAGTCCACCACAATTGACACTAATGGTCAGCCTTGCTGGCAGTCTCCTCACAAAAAACAAGGAGTAAACCTACGTAGAGATGGAGCAGCTCACTGTATCTCAATAATTATGCTTTTGGGCAATATTTGACCATTCTACACATACCCTGTAGGGGAGCTGACAACTTAGAGTAACATAGCACTATATATACATGTTTACATTATCATTGCAAAAGCACTGTTGGCCATACATGGAAAGTAAAAGCCCTCTAGAATGTTTAAGACAATGTGTGCCCTCCTACATGCTATCTGCATGATTTTACACATGAGCCAGCAATGTCTGCTTGCCCCAAATGTGGATACAGGTATGCTGGGCTGCATTAGACAAACTATTTCCGACAGGTCAAGGAGGGTGAACCTTCTCCTCTACTCAGCACTGGTGAGGCCACTTCTGGAGCACTGTGTCCAGTTCTGGGCACCTCCATAAAAGAGAGACATGGAGCTATTGGAGACAGTCCAGTAAGCGGCATGAAGATGGTTAAGGGACTGGAGCATTTCTTGTAAGGAAACATTCAAAGAGCTGGGATGGTTCAGCCAGGACAAGAGAGGATTCACAGGTGATCTTAGCAATGCGTACAAATATCTGAAGAGAGAGTGTAAAGAAGATGGAGTCAGGCTCTTATCAGTGGTTCCCAGTGACAGGACCAGAGACAGTGGGCAGACTGAAAGACAGGAGTTTCGTCTGAACATCAGGATATGGGGGTTTTGCACAGAGAGAGTGACCAAGCCCTGGCACAGGTTGTACAGAGAAGTTGTGGCATTTCCATCCTTGGAGATATTGAAAAGCTGTCCGGACATGGCCTGGGCAACTGGCTCTAACTAGCCCTATTTCAGCAGAAGGGTTGGTCAAGGTGATCTCCAGACATCCTTTCCAACCTCAGCTGTTCTGCTGTACTACGATTCTGTGACACTCATGGTACAATAATCACAAGTATGAAAAAAAATACTAAGACCTTGACTGAAACAGGCAAATAATTCAGTTTTAGAACAGCAATATCCTTTCTTGGTTCTATCTGGCTAAACCTTAAGTGCATGCAGTTAAGTATATAAGAGCACATATTGATTCAGGCTAAAGTCTGAATATTAGTCTGTTAGGACTGTTCTTCTGTCTCTGTCTCTTCAGTCTCGTGACCAGTAATAGGACTAGAGGAAATGGCATGAAGCGGAGTCAGGAGAGGTTTATGTTGAATATCAAGAAAAGGTTTTTCATCTGGAGAGGGGCTGAGCACTGGAACATGCTCCCCAGGGAAGTGGTCATCACACCAATCTTGTCTGAATTCAAGAAGCATTTGGACAATGCTCTCAGGCACGTGATGAGATTCTTGGTGTGTCCTGTGTGAGGTTAGGAGTTGGACTTGATGATCCTGATGAGTCCCTTCCCACTCAGCATATTCTATGATTCTATGATTCTATAACAGTGGCGAGTAAAGGATACATAGGAAAGAAAAAAGGACAGGGTTTATGCAAAGGGATCCTCCTGAGGTGTTCCTGCCCAACTTCTCACTGACATAATGCGAGGAATTTCATGAGCCTGGATTTGCATCTGCCCCACTGAGTTTAATAGACAACAATGGTCCCATCATCCATAACTTTATCTAATCTGTTATTAACTGTCTTTTTCCTTTTAGCTATCTTTACTTGACATGGCAGTGAGTTTCATGATTTAATTTTTGTGCTGTATGAAAACAAACTTTCTTTTTTGTGCATTTTAAGCCTGCAAGCTTAGACTTTCCGGTGTTCGTTGTAGCATTCTCATTCAAATCAAGAGGAAGGAAAATGACTCAGCACCACATGGTTTTGGATCTTTGTGTGTTTTAATTACTTGCATATAGTGTCACTGTTGCCAGCCTTGGTGTCAGCAGAGATAACGCTGCAGTAGCCCTCCAGTGGGCCTAACACTGTACCCCACTGTCCTTATCTTAGGCAATATGCAAGCATGGGTCAGATTATCCAACCCCACCTCTTCCCCCAAAACTTGCAGTCCAAATATAAGACACAGTAAAACAGACTGATAGAGGGAAGTGTGGAAAACAACAGCTCAGTGTGAGTCAGCATGACTGACAGTATGCCCACCTATTTTTCCTAGATGTTGCTGGTTCTTTCAGGACAAGCCCAGAACCATGAATGCAAATCCTCTGAAGGAAAATAATTTCTGCCCACTTTTTAATATTCCTGTGAAGACAAAAATCTGAAAATCTCACCTTGCATTTCTGAATTATTGACTCTGGGCTCACACTTTTCTGTTGGCAGATTTGGAAGGAATCAGCAGTTTCACTGCTGTTGTGGCCAAAGACAAAAAATAGTATAATCCTAAAGAATCCTGATTAGGATTCAAGCAGGCATCCACATGACCAAGAAGATGTGCACCACTGCCTTCTGCTCCCTAAAGGCTGACATATTAGTTTGAAAAGTGGATACAAGAACAACAGAGTTTGAGCCACACACAAAATAGATCATCTCCTTTGCCAATGCAATAAAATGACCTCTCTCAAGTCTGGACACTCACTGCCATGTTCTACTTTAGATATATAATCGATTTGTAGAAATGGGCATGAGCATCTAGAACTAAGATTTTTCCAGACTTCAGTTTATTGGCATATATTAATTGGGTTTTGATTCAGTCCTGCCTTAACATATGATAATTTTTAGTTTTGCAGGACAGTGAATTGCATGTACTGAACAGGGCTGAAAGAATAATATAGGGAAAAAACTTTAGATAGCTCAATATCCTTTTCATTCCTTTTCTTCCAAGTGTAAAAATGCAATTGCCTGCAGACAGAAGCAGTCTTGACAAAGGAGTGTATATGTTCTAATGTAAGTCTTGATTAAAATAAAGCTTGCAATATTGTGTTATGACTGTGTTTGTATAACATATGACTTTCCATAGGAGACAGTCCTAACCATTACCTGTTTATCTATTTAAAGCAGGGTAGTCTGTTATTCATTGCATTCAAACAATGCATGAATACACTGGCATATTTATTGTTAAGGTCAATACAATGATAGGATTTGATCCCCTTTTCTTTGTTGCTTAGGAAAGAAAATCAAATTCTTACGAAGTCTGTGTTAATTTTTTTTCTTTGCACCTGACTCCATTAGGCTATGCTTTAAGTAGGTATTCTCTAGTGGGTAAGGCTGTCAAATACATAAATTACATTAGGGCAAGGCAGACATATCAGGGTCTGATTTCATACAGATCTCAACATGATTCTCAATTTGTAAAGCTAATCAACCACTTTCCTTAGATATCTTTACCACAGAAATGCTTGTCTAACCAGCAGCTTTCAAGTGTAATTAGCCAGTGTGCCCTTTCAGCTACCATTCAGCAATAACCTGTGAGATGGTTTTGGTATCTTTAGAAACATATATATAATATAGATATTCTGTTCCAGGCTTATAGGCTATTTCCCAGGAAAACACCTGGGAATCATTCTTAAGTAAATATTTTAATTTATTTAGACGTTTAAATTTTTGTATAAACATGGATAACTGTGAGTCTATGCATGTGTGCCTTCCTGATACAGTCTGATGCTTTCATGTTTTGTATGGCCTTTTCGAAGCAAGTTGTGCTGAGGACCCTGTGGTGCATAAATGACGATCTGAAGTACCCATATTACAACTCTTCAACTTGTTAAATGCTACCACTTAAAACAAAATGTATATGTCCATGGGGTAAATGTAATATCATAAATTATCAGGACAGTCGGGCTGATTTGATTCTCTTTCCTAATGGTTTGAAAAGATCATCTCTTGGTCTCATCAGCCTCTGAAATGCCCTGCTAGACTACATCTCAGTCCATGCCTCAGTAGCCCTTCTCTCTTTCATTCTAAGCCTGCACAACTTCCCCCTAACGTCAATGGAAATTTGAGCATTTGCCATCTGGCAGTGAGTGCAAACCACCACTGTTGAATTAGATGGGATTGAAATGTGTACCAGTCCTTATATTTCTGGAAAATTCTGACATGATGTGCTGGCATCCTACTCCCACAGTTAGTGATGATGGGACCAGGGAAGCGAATGAGCTCACAAGAAGTAATAGCCTGTAGGAACCCTTTAGTAGCTTCTTGTGCAGATGCACATGGAACAACCTTACTGCCATCAAGATGAAGAATTTGTGCCAATATACTTAGGGAGGCCGGAGTTACAGACATTTCAGGGAAATCCAAAGTAATTTGATTCAATAAAATATATTTGGCCTGACCCAAACAGACTTTATGCATATGCTTTATTGCCTGCTATAAATATATGTCTTCCATTCTGCCCCAGGGGAACTGTGAGTTAGCAAGAAACTGAAGCTTTCTGTCTGAAAAGCCTGTATCTCCTACAAGCAGGTGCTGTTGATGTGCTAAGCAGAGATAACAAACCAGGGAGCCTAATGAAATCCCATCCCAGTGCCCGCTGCTTCTACTACAGTCTCCTCTGTCTTCCAGATTTTCTTTTATCATCATGGAAGGCAGTGATATAAATCTCGAGAAGACAACCTTACAGACCCATCTATAGTTACTTGGGATTTGGCTGAAAGTGGCCAACATACAGAAGGCACACATGAGGCCCTGAATCTAGTTCAACTTCACTGGAGTTTTTCTGTTCTCATTATTAGTCTTTGTAATTATTGTTAGTTTCATTTAATCTCTTCCATCTGTATTCCTTTAGCACTTGCTTCTAAATTATTGCATTGCACTCACCACTAATAGATATCAGGTGGACCTTCATCCTTTGCATCACTTCATATAATCCCTTCTGTATCTGAGGCTTGGCTGTTTGCTGAGCTGTGCTGATGTCAATTAAAAATCTGACTTTAAATTCACTTGGTTAAGATAGTACAGAAGGTTCTGTGTGGACCCTCATATTTTGGACTATTTGTAAGTCACTTAAAATAGGCTTAAACTAAACCAACTAAAACAGAAGGATGTCCAAATGGAGGTTGGCACCAGTTTAATTAAACTGCAGCAACTATGTATATAAACAAGGCTTAAATCTACAGACTGTAAATTACTTTTGACTGTAACATTACTCATTTCATTTTACAGCATCACAGAAAAAGTTCAGTTGCTCTTGTATTCAGCCAAAATGTGGATCAGTTACTCCATGCTAGATTTTGATGAGCCCCATATGGATGTACAGAGAACCTACCCTAAACAGAGGAAATACCAGAGCACTGTCGTTAAGTAACCTTGAATATATGACAGGACAGTTTCTTATGCAAAGCGCTGGTGAAAATTCAATCGCTTCTAGCCACTCAAGTGCACTATTTTGTAGAAGGAGTATGTACTGGATCTATCCTGTCATCTTTAATGTCAATTGATTATTCATGAAAACTTAGTATTATTAAAAATATTGTAAATACGTTTTGGTAAGCATATTTCATACCCTTCTGATCAAATATTTGTTTTATCTCTTGAATATGTGGCTATTATATGAACTCATTTCCAGTTAAATATTCCCTGCAGCAGGGAATGGTCAGGTGTCATATGAAAGTTAAGGAAAAAAAGCCATAATTTTAATTCTTTACTTTAGTAATATGATATTCTATTAATTAAAGGCACTGTGGCCTTGCCATGTGAGATTAATGACAGCCTGGTGTGCCAGGCAAACCTGAATTTCAATATTTTTCTTTCTTACAGTGCATCACAAATTGAAGTTTTGGAAACGAGCTGTCTTATTCAGCAGAGTGTATTGAATTTA
Organism: Amblyornis subalaris; assembly: GCA_018881555.1. Taxonomy (NCBI): domain Eukaryota; kingdom Metazoa; phylum Chordata; class Aves; order Passeriformes; family Ptilonorhynchidae; genus Amblyornis; species Amblyornis subalaris. Next base: position 1,674,186 of record JACAXG010000042.1, read on the forward strand.
ATAGAAACACATATGCAGTGAAAGTTAAACAAGTGCTTAAGTTTCTCACAGAAGTAGTGCTTCTAGACTGGGGAACAGAATAGTTTTGTTTCATTCTTTCTCTCTTCCCTTTTTCCTTCCTCCTTTTCTTTCAGCAACTTTTCCATGAAGCTTGTCATATTAATTTTCAAGAGGATCMTAAGTCGCAGTATTGATTTAATCTTCTCCACTATATTAAGCATGGAAAGAAATATATGGGAAATAGAGCCTATTGTTTAATTCAGATTTCAGCCGCAGCACTAAGCAAGGCCCTGGATTTTGTCTGGTACTGTCCTATACTACTTAACTGATGGAATTGGTACTTATAACCTCTTTTTATTAAGCTTGACCTTGCCTTGTGTATTCAAAGAGGTGCCTTATACAAATTCTATCCTTTATGCACAGAAGCATTAGTGCACATAAAAGTGAAGGGGAAAGTAATTTGACTCTGTAAGATTTTATCCATGATATTTCACTAAAGGTTCCTATTCCTTTAATTCTGTTTCCCAAGAAAAATAATCTGAAGGATGAAAAAGGCCTGTAGTATTACTACTGCACCTTGACCATGGAAGAATTTGATTTAGTTTCAAAGAAAAAGTATTCTTAATGAAAATTCATGGAATCATAAAATCACAGAATGGGTTGGATTGGAAGGAACCTTAAAGATCCTCTAGTTGCAACCCCTCCACTGTGGGCAGGGACATCCTTTGCTAGACCAGGTTGCTCAAAGCTCCATTCAACATGGTCAACCTTAAAGCTGTACATTAACACCAGGTATTGTTTTTTCTGTTTGTTTGCTTGCTTTCCCTTTTTTTGCTGCTGATTGTTACTTATTAATTTAGCATGACATTTAATAATTTAACATTATATTTAACTGGAGGGAACATTTGTGAGTTCAAGGCCAGGAATCTTGTGAAGCAGCTGGTTCCAGTGGGGGTTTGATCACCTTAGTCTATCGAAGGAAAGCCAGGCACTGTACTAGGCAAAGTTAAAGATTAAGATATCTTCTGTTGTGCCCAGCCCTCCTGTAAAACCCATTGCTAGAAAATTATTAAGCTTCTTTGTGTGTGTATTGTTTTGTTTAGGTTTCTTTTTCCCCAGTAATACTAGTTTTATCAAGGGTGCGTTGATTTGCTTCTTCTGACTTAATCATGCATATATTTTTTCATACTTCTCTACTGGAATCCTATACCCTTTTTTCCTAATGTTCTGCCCCTTAAGAAGGCCTCACCATAAGGGTCATAAAACACTCTGGCAAAGGTTTGGTGTGTGGTGCTATTTCCTAAAAATATCTTGACATATTTTAAATCCTGGAAAACTACTTCCGTCAGAAGAAAACATAAGTCATTCTCTAATGAAGGTTCATCTCTATCTTGGGTTGGGGGGATCCATATTTGCCGTATGAGATCAAGACCGGATGGAACCTCAAAAACTCACAGAGCTCCAGAAGAGGAAGCAAAGTGCTCTGGAGGAGAAGGCAACGTAATATGTTATATGCCAGGTTATGTCTCATTGAAGGAAAACTACTTGTTTCCTACTGACTCAGACACTTATTTAGAAATTTATCTTTACTTCATCAAAAGCAATAAACTACTTCTCATTGATCACAAGGCACCTGACTGAATTCTTGGGCAGGGGCAGTTGTAGGTTACAGCTAGTCTTGGAGTCATCCTATGGGTATGGAACTTGACCAGAATTCAGAAATTCTGGGTTTAGTTCCCAGCAATGCCACAGACTGACTAGGGGTAAGCCACTAAAGCTCTTTGTGCCTCAGTTCTCTGTCCAGAATTAGCCTTTGACCTTGGAAGTTACTGCTATCTTTCCCAAGTAATGGTGCCCAGAAACTCTTTTCACGGGTCTCTCTATGTTCCTATGTGAAGTTTTCACAGTTTCTACCCTGCTATCAATTATAAATTTTAGCTAAGGAAGAAACACGAAAAGACAGATACCAGAACAAAGTTTCACTGCAATTGATGCTTATAGAACTGTTTGAGTGAATGGTATATTGCATGTTTGGAGTCAGTCCTGCACGTCTGTTTGGGACTGAGCCCAACCAGTAGAGATTTCTTCAGTGGCTATAGACAAATCACTTGATCTATTTCATTTTCACCACCTGCAAAACGGGGCTAGGAATGCACTTAAGAGAGAAGTGTTTAGAGGATTAATAAGCTGGAGCCAATTATGGCAATAACTCATAGTCCACACAACTGGGAAATGAAGAGAGGTGAGGAAGGAGGAGTGGTAGAGTAGCTGAACCTCCTGCAGCCATGGTGTTTGTGGCAGGCAGGATGCACCAATGTTTTGCAAGGGCACAGCTGCCATGCCACCATTGCAAGTACATTGTGCTTGTGCCAGCCCTACTGATCAAGGCCCACTCCTATTTCCAGAATTGGCCAGCATTGGCAGCCAGTCAAAAGTAGAAGGTTGTCATATCCCATCAAACTGGTCTGTCTGGTCCTCATGTATGTTCACAAGGTGAACATTCACAATGTTGTTCCCTTGCCCTACTGTCTTTCAGACAAGCCTCTCCTCTTTAGAGAACCAATGAAGAGGAGAAAGTTGTCACCACTGGATTTATATATTTTGCAGTTGGCAGTAGGAAGGAGAGTCGATCTCTGAGTCCTCTTCAACTTTGTTTATTTAGATTGGGTACACAATAAACCATTCTGCTCATGTCAGGATGTTATTTTTCTCCATGGGGGCTATGCAGCCCTGCTTAGATAAGCCGCTCACATAATAACAGGTGATGAACTGGCAATGCAATGACATTCACTAACCAAAGCTCTCTCATTTCAGTGCTCCAAGGGGTAGCCAATTCTGGGGACAGCCCTGCCTGTCAAACATCCATTCCCTGGAATAGCTGCTTTTTTAAAAACATATGCCCAGAGTGAACCAAGTTAAATACAAACATATAGCAGGGAGTCCAATTTTACTGTGGGAACACATCCTTGTTATAGCATTATTTACATAGAATTTTCCATGCTAGCTACACATACTCTGGTGCGGCACTAAAAAACAAGGCTTTTGTGGTAGTCATCCTAAAAAAGAGAAAAGCTTATGTATTAAACAAGCATGCTAGAGTACTTTCATCTGGCTTGTAAAAATATTCTTCTATGGGCTTTTCATAAATCTCACTTGAGGATGCAGCATTTATCTATCAAATATGTATTTAATAAGCAGGGCATGTTATCCTTATCTCTATTCCAATCTACACAACTACATTTTATTTGTGGCCTTGTCTGTCCTTTGATGCACAAATATGTGATCACTTAGATAGACAACTGTTCTAGCTATTTTTGAAAATATGTCTTTTATGTCTGAGTAGTCAATTGTACATACGATTTCCTCAACACAACTACAAAATATAAGTGGATTCCCTTAAATTAAGATAGTTATAATAAATAATGAGCCACACTCATTTTTTAATTTGCTGCTATCTGAGGTAACCATTTTCMCCATTTTTTGGCTATCTAAATATATATCAATATTACTACTACTACTAAATTTAAAAATTCTCAGTTTCCTTAAGGTTGGAGATTTATGCTGTGAGATTTCTGGTAGGGCTTGTTATTACATTGCATTTGTGATACAGTACTGTATTTTAGGAGCTTTGCTAAGATCCCTGCTGCATGGGATGGTGCTGTCCTCGGCAACTGGCAGAATTCTCAGTGAACACATTTGTGTATGAATTGTATTGTACTCCATTAAGTTTCCTCTAGAAGTGTGATCCAGAGCCAATTACAGTTAATGGGAAGGTTTCATCTTTCAACTCTAAGAGATTTAGGCATCCAGCGCAAAAAAAGAATAGCATGTGAGCAATCACACACCAAAAGTTACTAAACCCAAAAGGTAAGTAGTTGTAGAACAGCCATTCCTAGTACAGCGGGAAGATTATTCATCCAAGATACTGCATGAAACGCATTGAGTAAAGATCTCACTAGTAGAAATTAGGTATGTTCAGTAAACACTTGCAAAAGGTCTGTTTTAGCAAATTTTTATTTGATAATGCTACACAATAATTTTAGCTATGCCCTCACAGGAAATGTAGTTGTCTTTTAATCAAGTAGCAGAAAATCCTACCTGTTAAACATTGAATGAATAAAGCAAAACAAAGCATGAATCATTTAGTAATTTTTAATTATTTAAAAATAATATAACTACTCTGAGACCCCTCAAAAGAATATTGATCTCCCTTCTCTGCCATGTCATAGTGACCTCAATAAATGTATTCATTTTTTGTGCTTGTAATTACTTACAGGCTTGCTCAACTCCCTGAAGAATGAGAAGCTGTATTGAAGACAACCCACTGAATGGACAAATCATACCCATCAAATCAAGCATTAATCTAAGCTGTTCCAGGTTCAGAGACTAAAATTGTGCTTAGTTCTGATCTGGCATTGGAAGAATGGGAGTGTAGAGTCTATATTGCTGTCTGCTTTATTTAATTAAAAACAAAGACTACATGTTGACTGAATTATGAAAAAAAAAAGATGCAGATCAGCAATATTTACATGCTTTATTTTCCTTCTCAAAGCCTAATATATCTGAACACTTTAAAAGTGTAAGTGCGTAATTTGTATTAACTGTTTCTTTAAAAGGAAAGACCAAATTTATTAAATTCTTGTTTTGTTCTTTCTATTTTGCCCTTCATACACCAGGAATCTACAACTATGGAAAACCACCTCAAAATTCTAGTCCCGATTTTTACTTATAATAAGGCATTTTATTCCGCTCTGGTAGTACATAAAGAGACTTCTAGTGGATTTGAATGCATTTTTTACCAGCTAAATACTATAAAAAAGGTTTTCTGAAAATAAAGCTTGAGAACATTTATTTTAATTTGGTCTCATTGGTACTTTTTAACTGATGAACTTTGCTCACTTTGAACAAATCCTGTCCTCTGCTGTGTGATCCAATTTACATTTTTCTTGGCGAGTTTACAAAGTGGTGAATTTATGATCTAGTGAAAATAATGAATGAAAAAAAGAATGTAAATAGCCAATATGAGCTGTTTTCCTCTGCTGTCTGCTTCACTAAGCAAACTATTTCAGCCTACAGATTTTAACACCAACCTTAATGATGAGATATCGCTRAAGCCTGGAAACCTGTACTCCTGACATGCAGTTGATTTATAAATCAGGTGTTATCACTGAAAGTTTTGGTTTGGTTTCTGGCCCCCAATTTTGTTTCTCTTTTTCATTTTACTTCTCCCTCTGGAGGGTATATTACAACCCAGCCCAGATTTGGAGGACTGTGCTGAAATAAATTGGAAGAGATACTTATATGAAACTCGCTGCAAATTCTAGGTGCTTTCTTTGTAAAAAGAATCTTTGAAAAATGGGCCCAAGTCCACCCTACATAGGACAGCCCAGAAGCACTAATTCATRCTTCACTTGCATAGGGACAGGGAATACAGCATGGGGTTCAATCTGCATATGCTGTCTAATATATGAGAAATCTTGGAGTCCTGATAGCCTTAATCCCCGCCACAGAAGTGTATAAAATTTCACAGCTAAGCTGCCAGAAAAGCCAAGACCACACCAGGAAAGCCGTCTGCTTACAAGAAGATACCTGCCAGGTCTTGTCTGCCAAAGCCTGGACTAATGAATGAATACACAATATCCCAATCAATCAAACTGGATTTGTCTTTGCCCCAGGTCTAGGTGAGGTCTGGTATGAGGTGACCATATCTGTCAAGCATGCAGTAGCTGTGGCCAAGAAACTGTCTGTACATTTATGCATTTATCAAGGCAGATATGAATAGAAGTCTTTATTTTTTAGCTAAATGTGGTATATACACACACTGGCTGCATGTATCTCAATGTATAGTCATACAAAGCGAGAGAAAATCATATCTGCAAATGCACACTGCCCAATTTAGATATGTCTGTATGCAGATACCTATACATACATAGTCCTTTTATTTTCCTACTTGTTTTTCATTCAAAAATATTTCAGTCTTGCATATATTTTTCAGCACAAGCACTAGGACTGTGATTACCTGAAACACTGAAAAACTCCAAACCACAGATTTACTTTTTTAACTCTAGTGGAAACTCTTGTTTCTAATCTTCCATTACAGTCATTGTCATCTTTTTTCACACCTATATGTATTTACATGAGAAAAGTAAAGGTATAGTGTGACAATGAGGTAACAGCTTATGTAGTCCTCACAGCCATGTTAGAGATTGTAGGGACTATTTTAATGTCTGTGAGTTCAGACTGACAATGGCAGCAGACTTCCATGGTTGCTCTCCTGCACAGGTCTAAACCAGGCAGTAAGAGGATCTCACCCAGGGGTGTTGACAACGTCTTTGAACCTTGGTGTGCTGAAACWGATGACTAGTCCCTGCTTCCTGGGAACATGCTTCTAGGTGCAGAACAGGGCAGGGTGAGTCAGAGAGGGGTCTGATAAAAGATAATATGGTCATAGAATAATCACAGATAAGTCATTGCCCAGGGGATGGGAAGATACTTAAATGAAGTGATAGCCAGATATGCTGGTGAGGTATAGAGAAGACCTGAGAGCAGAGTACCTTCCCATTCTGTCATCCTTCACTAATTCAGATCTATCTTGGTGTCTGTCCTAGTTCCAGGGTGGTCTAATGACACAATACACAGTGGTTCACTGCCAGCCTAGGTGTTAGCAGAAGAGAACTGTGGCGTAAAGCCTCGAGGACTCATTCTCACGATGACTTAAAAGTGCCTTAGTTGATGCATGTCTCGATAGGGCCCTCCTCTAGCCACATAGCTGGACATATGATCCATATCTTCTTTCAAAATTCAAAGTGACTTTGATACTTTTGTTGCACGTACAAAGTAAAATGTAACCACACAAGCATTTTAGAAATTTAAGTTTGAAGTTTCCTCTGTGAAGCGATGGCTGCTAAGACCCTGAGTTCATTGCTTCACTTCTGCCTTGATTTTGGCTCCCTGGACCCAAGACCAGCATAGGTATGGTGCAGATGCCTTTCCTGTAGTCACAGTGGAGGTCTGTCCCTCCTTTATTAAGAGCCGCCTTTAAGCTCTGTCCTTCACTTTTGGCCTCTTCCTGAGCTACACTGACTTGGCTTTTTGGCTTGGCCCTGGACCTGCCTCACCTATATGGACTTGAGGATGATCACTGGACAGTGGTTGAACCCAGTAACCGTCACTGGATCTGCTCTTCTCTTGGTTGGATGTGATGGGACTGCCCCTCACCTGCCACTGCCCCACTTGTCTTGCTCCGAGTTCCCTGCTCTTCCTAGTCCTTGGCAGTCAAAGAGGGTCTGCCTGGGGGTTTCAGTGGGAGACTCTAGGTAGATGCTGAGAACTTTTAGAGTTTTAAGGCTATACTCTTTAAAATAAGCTAAACCACTGTTTCATAATATCCATATAGAGAATGTTCGTAGTTGCACACATGCCAGGCGGCGTCTCTGCAGCAATGCTTTACTGTTGCACAGAGAAGATGCTGCTCTCCAGAGAAAACCTGCCGAGTATCACAGAGGTTATTTTCACACAAACACTGCATTTTCAAAGAGAGGAAGGCTTCCAGAGACCTAGAGTCCTTTCCTTTTCCTTTCCAAGAAAGGAAAACAATATGGTGGCTGAAGCAGTTGGACTAACCCTTGAAAAGGTTCAGGACTTCATGTAGCTACATAGGTATTGTAGGACCACAAAGTGATTGCAGACACCTCATGCAGTATGAGTCAGCTGAGTGCACACTTCCTGTGCAGCCAGCAGGGGGAAATTTGCAACCCTAAAGGCTGAATCATCTTGTCCCAACACAACCAGAAGCGATTACCTACTTTATGTGGCTTATGGTCCCTATGAATCATAAAAAGAATCTAGAAAAGTAGATTAAACTGATCTTTAAACTATGAAAGTTAGATGAGGTGTTTTCTCATCTGTAAAATGATAATAATTTCCTGAACATATTACATAAGAGGAAGGGATGAATAAAGAACATAAGAGTTTTGGCTTAGCTGGCCTCCATTACAAAGTACACAATAGGTCTTTCTGGGGGTGGTTTGGAAGAGGGGAGCATTGTCTGTGCAATGTATTTTGGGCACATAACGTGGATTGTGCACCGTGTCCGGCTGATTTCACTTGCTGCTCACCTATTGATTTGCTGTAACTTCATTGACATTGTTTGGGATCCCAAAGCTCCTGTGGAATCTCCTCCAAGTACACTTTTCATATTAAACAGAGGGTCTGTTCTCCCCTAACTATTCAGAAGTAACTTCTATTAACATTAATGAGAGTTATACATATGCATCAAAGGGAGAATAGACCCTGAGGGCATCGTATGGACGGTCCTTCAATATCCTGTGGCTCTCAGTGGGACTTTGTACAGTATGGCACGAAATGTAATGGGTCCATTGACTTTGTATCACTCTAGGTCACTAGCCCTAATACAATGTTAATAGAAAGCTTTTCATTAAGATCCTAATTATGTGTGTGGTAAGAGGACACACACTATATCTTTCATATTGCTTCTTCCAAACCACTACAGTGTATTCTCTCATAGGAACAATATAGGAGTGACCATATGAGGTGATCTCTGCTACATGTGAGTAGCACTCATAAATCCTAATCTGTCAAATTCAATCTCTTTTGGCAGCAGCAGGACATTTTAAATCTAGATTCTTCAATCCTGAATCTGAGAAAGAAGTGTATTAAAGTAGTGCTGATACAGCTATCAGATCAAATACTTTTTCCATGATTCTGCCTAGGATGGATTAAAATGTAGGTCCCTRTGATCAAAAGGCAGTGAATGAAAGCACAAGACTTGTTTCTGTCCTCCAGTTGCATAAACTCAATGTGTTTGCTTCTTTTTTGTTCAGYCTGCAGTGTCTAACACACTACATTTGGGGCTGCAGGTGATGTTTCCCAAACTACCTGTATTATGTAAATGAACTGCTAAAACAACTGAAGCGTCTGATCATTATCAGTCTGAAAGTGGAACAATCAAAACTATAGAAGCTGAGAAGCAGAGCAGTTCCCTGCAATTATCTGTTTTGAAGGAATACATTGATTTGACATTCCTAAGAAGTCAGAGATGTCTGATTTCATAATATAATTTATAGAAGTAAAAAAGGCAAGTTAAACATTTGCCTACACACATCATGTTTACATGTGTTCAAAGAACTTCCCCAAAACTTTGCAGTCTCACCTAGCAGTATTATTTTTTGAGACTTGTTCATTGTCGCAGGTTTGCAAACAATTCAGAAACATGTTCCAACTCAGCTTGCTTTGCTTTTGGGGTTCTCTCATATTTCAGTGCGTCTGTGTGTTTGTGTGTGTCTTTAATGAACACACAGATGCAGAAAAGTTACCAAAAAAATAGTTATTCCCCCATAGGACACATGAATATGACATTAAGCAAAGCTGTTTTGCCATGTATCCTCAAAGCTAAAGGAAGGTGGAATAGACGTAATATGGATTTCTGCAGTGTATCAATTCATTCTGTAGTGAGCTGAGCAGATAATTTGGAATGCATAAATCATCCAATGTAGGTATCATTTTTTTCCTGCTCATGAAAAATCCAGAAGCAAAACTGACTTGCAACAAAGAATTTTGACACTAAAAATATATTAAACTGGGACTCCTTTTGAAAATTATCCCATGTGCTTTCTATTCTTGTGTGATCTTTTCCACATTTCTAAGGACCAGTGCTGATACTTGAACAGGTCACAACACTCCACTTCCAAACCACTGTCCTTCCCCTACTTGTATGGTTTTTGCATTCARATTTCTTTCTATCTATCCATTGAAAGGTGATATCCCATTGACAGAAGGAGTAAAGCATCTCAGTTATTCCTCACACTGTGCTTTCCTACCATGCTCTGCTATTTATTTGCTTAGTTACACATATGCCTGAGTACCTTGCTGAATGAGAGCCACAAGGAAGAATGTAAATATTTTAAAACCTTTCTGGGTTAATCATGAACAGCTGTCTCCAAATATTCCATATACAGTATTCAAGATGTGTAACTGAGTTATGAGTGCTTCCCTAAGTCACGTGGCATGGTTCCACTCCTTGCTGCATGAGCAATCTCCTATGTGACTACTCATGCATGTGAATGCCTACGTGTGACTTTGAAATTCACTGGCCATGAATTTCAGGAGAATTAAGCTCCACCATGTGAGTACTTACTGAATTTGGAAATGAAAGTAAGAGTGAATGTGGTCCAAGAGGTTGTGCTGATAAGCGCCAAGGAACCCCAGCAAGAGGCCTTTTAGCAAAATTCTCTATCTGTGTTTCCCCCTGCCCAGGTGGAGCTGGCCACATGTCAGGGCCTCGGCTTCCAGAGTACAAATGTCTCGTTTGGTACAAGCTGTTGTTTCAAAAATGCAACCAGAGGAGAATGAGAGTTTTGAGGGAACAGTTTTATTTGCCAGTAACGCAACTTCAGATCTATTGAGTACTGAGGGGTGGGTGCCTCAGAGGATTTAGGCATCAATCAGTTTATTTACTGAAATCAGCCTAARTTACCCAGGTAAAAAACTTATGTGGTAGTAGATGTGCTTTTTGAGACAGGAAGAGAATTCTTCTCAGATAATTATTCTTAAGGTTAATTTATTTCAATAACCTGATTGGGACATTTGAGTGATGGGTAGGTGGGCAGTGAAATATTCCTCCCACGCTTGAGAAGTGAGAAGTGTCCACACGTTCAGAAATATTCATGTTTTTCCAAACGGATTCAGCCTTTTTCTTCTTCCAGTGTCCTGGGGAACATGCTGGGAAAGGAGCACGACTGAAAATGAAATASAGAACTGCTGCAATTAAATGTAATTTTAAGTGGCATGAAATTAAGCAAACCAAGAGTAAGAAAATAAACAGAGCAGCCCCAGATTTTCCTTATTGTAAGTTCCTTGACTTCAGTAGAGTTACATGAAAAATATAATTTTACTCTCTCCCTCTCTCTCTGTGTCTCTGTGCCTGAATTCTTGATGTCAGCTTAAAAAGGAGAGTAAGTGAGAGGGAGAGAGAAAAAGAGAGAGAGTAGCGTATGGAAATTAATGTTTCAGCTTTCAGAAATGTACATTTAATGAAAAGTTTGGAAATAACCAACCTTTCATGGCCCGAAGAATTACTGAAAAAGATCTTCTGTGTTTGCAACCTTGTTGGCAGTCAGGCTGTCTTGGGCAGCAGTAATTTTCAGTCAGAGGATTGCCATAAAAGCCTGAAAACCCACAGAGCTAATAGAAAACAGGCAGAGAAAGTGAAGTCTAACCCAGGAATTCATAGGCTGAGGCTTCCAAGCTCAGTTCAGCTGTGTGAGGTCTGGCTGAGTCACGCACTGCCACAGATTGGACTGGTACATCTAGAATAGCACCAGACTGAAGAGCTTGGCGTGTAAAGTCTAGGGTTAGGCTCCAAACGCTTTCCTGGTGAGATTTCATCCAAGAGAGTATTCTAGCCAGCAGTCTCCTTGCCTGCTAGGGAGCATCCCTGTTTTTAATTCTCTGCCCTTCTATGTTTAAGTTCCCATAAGTATCATGGGAATTAATTTGTGCTTGTCCCTGCTTTAAACTGAGGCAGTACTATGCATGATGCATCTTTATGCTTTCAGAGACTTTCTAGTGTGTAAATCAGTCACTGTGGACTGATACAGGCAAACCCTTGGGGAGTGCTACAAGAAGAGTAGTGAAAGAAGACATGCTAGGAAACCAGGGGAAGGACATAGGTATGATTGCATTAACATATAAACAGAGATTGAGAATAATATCAGTATGAGTCACTTAATAAAAGAAAACAACTTTGGACATTTGCATCTAGACTTGTTTTCTTTGTAAGCTGTTGAGAAATATTTTAAATTAAGCACAATTTTCCCACTGGTAAGCAAGAAACAAAGAAAACTGAAAGTTGTAAATGTCATTTAGTAAGACCAGACAACCCTTTTTTATTAAATCATTGACTCCTAGATAACACTATATTTTATTTTTTAAAATACATTTTCTCACTCTTCTGAGGAAATGGGAGGAATCCYGTATGACAGTACACGTAATGTAATAATCTCACTTTTAGCCACCATGTACATCATAGCCCTAAGTCTACATTTCTTCCTCTAGCCACACTTGAACCGAAGCAAGTGGCAGGGAGGGTGAAATTGTCTAGGTTTCCTTTTCCTCTGCAGCCCCTGACAGTGCTGCACATCTCTCAAGTCTGTTTGCACGGTTTAGGACTCTGAGACCACTAGGATTAAGTAAAAGCAAGAGGAAATGGGCAAACACATGGAAAACCTACAAAAATGTAAACATAAGTGTTTGTGAGCTCAGTCAGGAAAGGCTRAAGCTAATCATTCAACAAGATTGTTGGAGAGTTTATAAAATAAAGGGTATTTTTGTTTTTAAAATAGAGATGAAGTAGAAGAGAACTCCAGAAAGTCAAGACAAGCTCTACCTGGAGACACCTGCAGGTGCTGACAAGGAGAGCAGTGTAATGTGCTGGGTGCTGCCTTAGGAATGGAATCACAAAGGGGAAAGGGTCATGGCTGGGAAGAGAGATTTCAAGACACAGTTGCTCCCCCAAAGCAGACAGCATTCAGATCTGATGGATTTGTCTGGCTCCTACATCTATACTGCACTTGGGTAAACCTCAGACACAGACCAGCTCCAATTTTGAAAAAGTTCTGATCCCCATTTGCCTCCCAGCTTCAAACCATCTTCAGCAGCAGACGCTGTAACAAGGAAAACTTTTACTGCACTCTAGCTATGGGAAAGAGAGTTATGTGTGCAACAATTTTCAGAGCTTTGGAAGATCTGAAAATGGAAATGAATATGAAACTTTTAGGGGTGTTTTTTTTTTTTATTGATAAATGAGTAAAACCAGAAGTACATAAAAAAACATTGAAGAGTAAGCCTCTAAAACTATAGCAGTTTCAGAAATTCACTTTGGATATGGCTCCAAAAGTTCAGCTTGTGTGAATGGAAGCTCCAAAGTACCTGTATCACCTTGGAATGGCAGATGCTTGTAGGGCAGGATTTTTTTAGGACTCTAGGACAGCAGCAAAATTAGAGGAGCTTTCTATGACTGTATGATACTTTACACGGATAACTTAGAGAGTGTTTATCTGCGCTCTCACAAAGGTTTTGGACTTGGTTTGGTGTTTGGATTAGCTCTTATTTTATCTGGCTGCCCTTATGAAGAGTACATTTACATTTTGTTCCCTGCAATAAAGAACGATGTGGCTTCCCTAGGGAGCCTGGTAGCCTGATAGTCTGTCTCTGGTCACACTTACTATGTTTGAAGAGCTTTTCAGGACAGCTGGCATTTGAGGACATTTTTCATGGACAACAAAATCCTGAAATCAGCAGCRAGCTTTTTATCAAAACCAGATCACCTCTTCAGGACTGTGCTCTCTTCCTCTATACGTTGTCCTTTGTTTGGCAGGCTTATGCTCTGCTTTGGGGTGGCAAAGATGCTAGTGTTTGAGCCAGTATGGCTGTTACCCTGGCAAGGCTTTGAGTTAACAGCTGTGGATCCTTTGCTGTTGGTGATTCTTGCTTTAACCACGGGGTAGGAGGGCCATCTTGGTATGATTTGGGGTTGTTTGGATGTGTGGGTCCCTTCAGCTGCAAAGAATTTCGTAAATATACAGTGCAATGTAAGCTGCAGCTCTGAAGAGTAAAATGTTTCCACAGAGAATTAATACTGTGAACCTATGGCTCAAGCTGGAATCTGCCCTGTTCGCCCTATGGGGTTTTATGAGCTTTTATCACCCAGTCATGTGACAGTGAAATATGCGTCATTATTTGCAGCTTGTAATAAAAAGGTGGGAAGCTTGAATTTGTTCTCCCATAATTTCCTTCTTCTAATTTCCCTTTTTGTAGAGATTAGCCCTGTAAAGTTTGATAACTACAAGAACAAAGCCTGAATCTGTACTGAGGCCTGGGCAAAGATGGTGAAAAAGTGCAGAAGAGTTCCTGCTCACCTTCTACTCCCTGTATATGCAGGGTGGACCCAAACTTGAGCTGTATTTTTATCCACTAACACTATGTCCACTATGAAGGCAAAAGCCTGTAATGGCTTATTCTATTCGCCTTAAAAAGAACAATGCTAAATCAGCTGGGTTATGAATTTTTCTCTCTTCAGGAAGTTCCATGTTTAAAAACCAGAACATTAAAAACTGCTTAGTCCCTCAAACTTGAAAGTCAAGATATTCACACACGGCATAGGCCAAATCCTGAAGGGCTTTATGATACGTTTCTGTTGTGCGGGGATGCCAAACACAGGAGGAATCTCTGCACATGCACCGCAGAGAAAATCTCTGTGGCAGCTGTTCACATTTCCTCGTGGAGGGAAGGGGGAGGAAGTAGGTGTTTTGGAGCCTGAATCAGTAGCTTTGGACAGCATACAAAAGCTTCAGAGTCAGTGGCAGAGCGGGGAGCAATGAGCAGTGTCCACTAGTCCTCAGCCAACAGCCAGCAGCAGCCCAGCCGCGGGCCAGGTCTGTGGTTTGGAGGCCCCTGAGCTCTTGGGACTGAGGATTCCTTTTCCTCAGGCTGGCAATGCTTCAGGGATCAGACTTTTTCTAGCAGTCTCTACCCCATTTCTCAGGATTTGATTATGAAGTAATTAGAAGGCAATTTTCTCTAAGAGAGCGTCCTTTGATTGCGTTGAGAAAACACAACTGCAATGTTGGATTTTTTTCCTCCTTTATGCACAGTTTTGTCTTCCAATGTATGAAATATCTGTTTGGGGTTTTTCTTGGACTTGCTTTTTAGTGGCATGACAGTAAAGCTGCCTGCAGAAGTCCAGTAACTTTCCTACACTTTGCAGCCTAAGTGGAAGCCTCAGTTGGGCAAGTTTAAAATGAAAAGTTCTGGTGCTCGTTACAATAGCAAAACCTTTTAATAGCACCAGAGAGGCAGGGGAACTTCACCAGATAACTAAATCCATTGATCTCTAATCCTTTGGGCCATACTTACTGTGGAAGACTTGCATGCATGGCTTCAATCCAGAACCGCATGCTGCCAAAAAACGCTTAGTACGTTAGCAGCCAACAAAAATGTAAGAGGTCTGCTCTGCATGTGGGAAACAACATGAAAAGAAGTGGTTTTTTAGCTTAGTCTGACAAACGTTAGCATATAACACTGATATTAAAAGGAAATGGCAGAAATTCTCAATCATATCTTGGATGTAGGGGGAGTTATATGTGCTAATTAAAAGGGACTGGGTGGCACTTTAGGCTGCTCTGTTGTAAGTTTCTTCTCAAGTACTCTAGTTCAAAACCTTCCTCAGGGAAGAAGCTGCTATTAATGTGCATTTCTTGCAGGCTGAAACATTAAAAAGAGAGATCTACTAAAGACAGATGCATTTCCTCCTCTGTTTAGACACAAATACAGATGTTATTCATATCAAATATATATCATTCTCTGTCTCTGGTGACTGATCTTAAGGAACTATAAAATCTAGCTAAATATATTTATAGCTTTATGGTAGTGCCTATACCAGATAACTCTTAATGCACTTCTCTATAAATATCAATTAATAATGCACAACAGAGGCAGGTCTGTATTAAATAAAAGTTCATGTTATGCCTTCCAGGTACCACTGACAGTCGCAGAGACCCTGTAAATGCAGAGATAGCTGGGGTTTTTTAGATGATATCACTAAGTCATACTGACCCTTGTGGTTTTCACTGTGTACTTGATACTTTCCCCTTTTCAGCTTACCAATATGCTATTTGTGTATGTGTACACACACATGCACACATCCCGTATGAACTCTGTATAAATTACCTCTCAGAGCATTTTTAAAAAAATTCTTTGTCTGTGTCAAAGGACATAAAAATGTAATTTTTTCTGAGCAAAGAATGACAGGCACTGTATCAACTGACAAACACCCCAAATAAGACACCCATTTATTTTTTTTGTATCAGGGTGACATAGAAAACCACACGGATTACCCCAGTTCTCTGACTAGAGCATTCAGAGATATTTTTTTTTACAGACAAGTTCCAGCTTCCTTAGGGCTTATGCAACTCTTATGCGTGTTGGGACTTTCTTCAAATAATCAGAACACCAGGTGAGGATGGCCACAGTTGAGATGAGGTCATGGACACACCTGATACTTTCCAGAAACATCCCTTAATCTGGTACCATTTGTACCAAGGTGACCTAGCAAAACCAGACATATTCTTCAGCAAGTATCTCTTAAAAGTCTAGAGCAAACACCGTAATACCTGGGATTTGTGAAAGATTTGGCCTGGAATTTGTACATCTAGTAACACTGGTGTGTTTGTAGGTGCCAACTGGACATGTCTAAACCATATTCTGAGCAAATATTTTTCACTCAAGTTCCAGCCTATGTTCACATTCACCTTCTAATTCTATCACATGGACAAAAGTTTCTGAGTAGGAGTAAGGTTTGAGTCACACAGSAGTAAGCATGGCCTGAGCTACCCCCTGGTGCGTGCCCAAGGCACAGCACAGCCCACTCCATGGATGGGCAGGGCACACTGACACGACATGCACAACCTGTGGTTCATGTCAGCTATSTTAGCTCTGGTGCCCTTCCAGAAATGGCTTGGAGGTTGCACTTTGCAAGACATGTGGGATTTATGGGTCACCTGAGCTTGGATCACCCTATGACAGAGTGACTGTACCATGCTGTGTTCAAGTGTCCAGTGTCCACCAATAGGAATGCAAAGAGCTGAGCCAGGGAAAATACCAGACTTCACCCTGCTGCCTAAGCCAGGTTCTCAGGATGCTTTGTAAAGCCTGTTTCAGATGTCTCACTTCCCAAATCCAACACAACATGCCAGCTCTGTAGAGTTAGCGAGATCAGGGAGAGGTAAATCAGTTAGATCCTCTCAGGAGACAATCAGCAACTCAAAAGCTGGGCTTTTTAGTCAGTCTTTTGGTAATGTATCCATCAGTTAGAATGGAGCCACTAGGCACCATTGAGAAACATGTCATCTGCCTCAATATGCTTGGAATTAAAGACAGTTCACAGAGCAAAAGTAAGCTATTAATATCCTGTATTCATAATGGCTTCATTTCTTTGCTTTTTTTTGTACTTCTGAAAACCCTACAATAATCTCCAGTCCTAATTCTACCAGATCCCTTTCTTCTAGTTCACAATAATGAGATATTACAATATCCTCTGGAAGACGGAGGCACTGACAGAATGCACTCCAGCACTGCGTGTTCTACCATACCACAGCACAATGGGACGCCATTACTGGGAACCAAGTCTGCTCAATCTTGTTATGTCCTTCCAGAGCCAAATCCTGCTTGACTTACTCATGCAAAAATCCTATTGAATTCAGTGGGCATTTTGCCTGAGAGGGGAGCAGTGAAGAGCCCTCCCTCTTATTTTTCAGGCTTTTCCCAGAAGAGGGGCCTGAGCTTTCAAGATGTTGAGTTACTGCTGAGTGGCACAGGACAATATATCTTCTCAGAGAGCTCCTGAAACCCCTAAGACAAATTAATCAGGTGATTAAGAAACTAAGATTTGTCATGATCTTTGTATTTTCAGTTTTGTTTTGTTAATCCATTAAAGCAAACCTTCAATCAAATGCTTCAATTTATAAACCCTTTTGATAGCACAAGTTTTTGATTTACTTTAGATAAACAATACTAGTTACTTGTGAAAGCAGAGCATCCAAAAACCACAGAAAAACATTTCCTCTGGTCACTCAGAAGATGGAAGCAGCCAGGAGGTCCTTCTTGACACAGCAGCGTGTTTGTGGTGTAGTCCTTCAGACCAATATCCCCTCCCCACATTATAATGAGTTTTGCCTCCAAACAGAGCTAGAGGTAGCTTCGGTTGGGGAAAAAAACCAAAAACAACAAAAAACCCGCAAGAGAACCCCATGCACACACCTTTAAAAAGCATTAGTAACTTCCAACTGACCTGCTGAAAACTCAAGGTATTTTCACTTTCTTCTGATTATTTAATCTAACAAGTTCACATGATTTGTTTAATCAGTTATTACTGTCCTGATAAAATACAAATGAACCTATTAATGCATGAACTGTACCTAGATAATAATCCACCAACCCTTCCTTTTTGAACCCCAGGATCTGGCCTGTTGAATAGGCATTACTTTTGTATGATACAATAATTCATCAGATTTCTGACAGAGCCCCAGAACCTGCAGATTAGACTATGGACTTGACATAGCTGAGAACAACTGATGACTATCCCTCAAGAGCATTTGGATATTTTCACGTGGGTTCTGGCAGAATTAGTCATAAGATCAAATCTCTGATTCTTTCTCCCACCAGACTTAACCTAAGGGCTAAAATTGTAGATTTGTCACTTAATGGCACCTTTTGCAGCTTCTTTCTTTTGTGCTTTTACAATGATTTCCGAGCATTTGGTGCCTGTTGCTCACCCAAGAACGTTAACCTAACAGCCAACCATATATCTGTTTCTTTTCCCAATAGCTATAAGAGTTTAAAATGAGAAAATTCTCTTTCAAAAATTTTAAGGACTCTTCCAGAAGGTCAGCTCACTGTCTGTAGACATATTACTGTTGATGCATTTTCCAGTTCATGTTATCTAAGAAATAGTGAGTGGTTATCGCCATTTGATTATATCCTCCCCCCACTCCCCTCAATAAAGCAGGATAAATATATATTAGTTTTGAAGGATAATTTTGGTCAGAATTTCTGTAACAGATCAGTTCCTTAGGATGTGAGTCCACCTTTTCCTTGGACTAAATATACTCCAGCTGGTTCTGTGGATAATTGTGATGCATATATAGAGTCAACAGGAGCACACTTCTTGGGAGGTTAATGAATAAATTATATTCCTCCTCCCTATTCATCCCTTCTGATGTTTGAGTGAATGGTTGCAGAAGTAATAATTAAGTAACATGAACTTATATAAAGGAGGTATGGATCATGTCATTATACCTGTATGTGAATAAAGTACCTCTTTCTTATGGGAAATGAGGTATTATTGCCAAAGATACTAATAAACAAGGAAAATACTAGGAGAATGTTCTCCTCACCCAGATTCCTCAAGTTAACTCCATGTCACTCAAATTCTACAAGTAACAGAATAGCAACTCACTATGGCTTATTTTATGTTGTTTTCGATTCCATTTTGCTTAAGTAACTATACAAAGGGGACATATTTACATCAGAATTAGTAATCAGAGTTTCAGAGAATCGCAGGAACACAGGAGTTCTTACCATTGCATTTATTTAAGCTGTATCTGTATTTTCTTCCTAAACTGAATCACATTACTGAGAAGAACTAAATTTCTTACGGACTGTTGGAAGTCATGGAAAATTTCCGATTTACAAGAGTCCATAAATTGGATGGGCTTTTGAGTGATCTCAGGCATTGATCAGCATGGCCACCCATCAGCATGGCTACCCATCTTACCAGTAACCTCCACTGGTAAGAGGACCAACTCCAGAATGCATTTCGATTGACTAAAATACACTTGGCTGGCACTGCTAAACAGGAATTAAGCTGCTGAAGCACTCAAGAATAGTTCTCCAACACGAAATGTAGGTGTCACCATAGGACACACATAATTTTGCTTACTTTAGTTAGCTAGGACAGCAAGGTGTGGTGATACATGCCTTAGTCCTGGCGGTACTGTCCTGTGCTGGAAAGCCCAATTTCCCAGCTGTTGCTGGGTGGAAAAAGGTCAGGTATGCCAGAAAACATGCCTTCCTTTTTCCTGGGTAGACACTCCCTCAAAAGCTTTGCAGCAGGAGCACTGTCTGCACCAAGCCATTTCCAGAGCCATTTCTACAGCTCTGATGCAGTTCTTGGTTCTAACTGGCATAAACAAGTCACTGACATGATGGGGGAAAAGTCACTTTGCCTTCATTTTTCTAAAGTATTTGCTGTAGCAATGTTTTGGACTGGTGGAACTCTCAGACATATTTTAGTTTAATACCACAGCACCGGCTGTATGTACATCTCTTCTGTTAAACAGTAAGGTAAAACCTAACCCCAGGTCAGTATCCTTAATTTCCACCAGGGAGTATAATAATATGTTCTCTTTTTTTTTTTTTTTTTTCCTTAAACTGGTGAACTGTGACAGAGTTATTTTGCAACTTAACAAGTCTGCAAATTATTCTCATTTCCTCTTTGGCATTACTCCTCACTGAGCTGATATAACTAGTGTTAAGTACAAAATACTTTAGCAAGGTAAGGTTCATATATTCACAGAGCTAGACCAATGCAAAGAAGTAATTTCTGGCATTGGTTAAACATCTCTACCACTAACTTTGTGAAAGTAGGATTGTTGAGTTGAACTATTAGGAGCTGAAGTGCAGAGCAAGAAGGGCTGACATCTTTCGTGTGATAATTGAAATCTTTTTAATTCATTTCCTTCTTGGTTGGACAGAAACATGTTTTCAATAGTAAAGAAATCTTGAGGGAATCCATTGACCTAACCAGTCTTATAATGCAAAAAGTTAATGGACAAAAATGATATTCATCTTCAGTTTATAATAGCATTTTCTTTTCACAGAACCAAAACCATACAAAGGCAAAGTATATTATAAGAGCAACTGCTACTCTGGTAGATACATGACCTTTGTTTTATGTAACAATTACTGGGTTGGTGGAAAAATAAAATAAAAAACCCCCACAAATTTTTATGCTAAGATAATAAATTATAAATTATGAAAGTCTAAGGCACTAAGCAACTTGTAAGCAACAGTCCTGTCTCTTAGCAACGAGCCATGGAAAGCAGCTTGTTGATACGAATAGAGCAGACAGGATTGTTTTGCAATGATTACCACCAAGGAACTAAGAACAACATTTTAACACCTGCCTCAGGGCACTTCTGCACCTAGCTATCCATCTCTCCAGTGGCCCACAAAGCCTGGGCTGGATGCCAAGCGGCTTCTGAGTCCTGCCTCCTTCCCAGAGCTGGCCCACTGCAACAAAAAGGACCCTAGAGGAAAGATCAAAGAGGTAGAGTTCAGGTGTGTTGCACACTTGCGCCTGCTTCTATTTCTTTAAATGTCTTTTTACAAAAAATGCACGATCATTAGTGTAAATGTTTATTTTTTCCTCTCTCTCTGCCCCTTTAGTGCTGTGTACTCAATCTATAGTTAGCATTATGAATGAATGCAGACAAGTTTTTGATATTAAGCCAACATTTTTTACTGTAGTTTTATTCTTAAATACCCAGCATTAAGAGTTGGAGCAACAGTGCAATCAACAGCACCAAGATGTTGTTCTGCCATTGTGCTGGTTTCAAAAACATACAAAAAAAATATTTCCAGGAATAAAGCGTCTGCTAAGTCCCTGAACTAACATTAGAGGTGGCTCATTCATTCTCTCAGGTAGAACATTACAATAGTGAAGAGAAGCTGCAGAGAAGGATAATAAAACTTAAGGGGAAAAAGGGTGATGTGAAATCCAGGCAGATGAAGCAAAAAATCTTAGGAGAGGAGTGAAAATGAAAGAAGGGAAGGGAAGGGAAGGGAAGGGAAGGGAAGGGAAGGGAAGGGAAGGGAAGGGAAGGGAAGGGAAGGGAAGGGAAGGGAAGGGAAGGGAAGGGAAGGGAAGGGAAGGGAAGGGAAGGGAAGGGAAGGGAAGGGAAGGGAAGGGAAGGGAAGGGAAGGGAAGGGAATAAAAATGATGTGAAAATGAGAAGAGAATGAAAACAAAAGATAGAAATGGGACAGCAGGGAAATAGAAAAGAAAAAGAAAATGTCATGAAGACCCACACACACCGCTTTGCTGTTAGCAGAAGTAATTTCCCTTGCAGAAAAGAGTGCAGGGAGAACAGCTAAAAGGAGAATTTAATTCTGATCTGCTGGAAATCCATCATTGACTCATGAGACCTGGCAATTCTTCCAGTCCACTCTAAGCCCTAAGTGAGTTGGAGCACTGATCAAAGCCTACAGGCCAGCTTAGCCTATAACCCCATCTATCTCCACATTATACCTGAATTTATTAAGCAATGCAACTGTGCTAAGCACGTTTCTATCAACATAGCTTTCCTGCTGCTGGCTGGAATACACATATGCCAATTTTTTTTTTTTTTTTTTAGTTTTTTTACTCTGGTCTAAACTGCCCTATATTTGCTAAAGATATCTGGAGCTGAGTTGGAATGTATTTATTTTGCATGGGGCATTTACTTGAAGACCAGAGACCCATTGCAGAAAACCAGGTTTTTATTATTTCTTTTTTGAATTCCATATCCAAAGTAGACTGATTTAAACTAAATTTGTTAAATATAACTACTGCCATTACTGCATAGGCACATTAAACAATTGCACGGGTTGATCCACCTCAAGAAACCACTTGTTTTCCCTGATGCAAAATCCTTAAGGATTTGGTCATTGTGTCTTATGCACTGTTAAGGCTCACCAGGCAAAAGTAGGCTTTCTCCTTCACTTTTCTTTTGGGTGATTGAATATGAAGTCCAGCTCACTGCACATCCTTATGTGAGATAGTTTAACACGGTACCTCGAGGCTCTGTGGTCCCAGAATGCAGCGCAGCTCACTGGCAGTAGTTCAGCTGAAGACTAAACATTTGGCTCAGTGACAGCAGAGCTGCCAAGAGTTGGCAACAAGAGACTCACAGGGAAGCAGCAGGCTGCTAAACCCTTTCACATTTTTAATTAGATCCACACACCCATGTCTTTGAGCTATCATAAATATACAGATGACATAGAGAGCATTATTTGGGGTAAGGAAAAAAAAAGGAAGAAAAGAAAACTGTACTGTGGTATCTCTTACCTTATTAAAATAATTTACCTACAGCTAGTCTTTGGAACTGAGGGGGGAAAAAAAAGGGGCTGTGACATTTAACTCAGATAAAAGTCTCTCCCTGCCTACAGTCGAATTCGCCCTGCACACTGAAGATGCAGGGTCCTGAGATGACTGACACGTCGCCTTAGCTGCAATAGCATCGCCAGAAGAGGGCATTATTGGCAGCAACTCCAGTGTGTAATTTCCCAGAAGAGCTATATGTTCAAGCTCTAAGTATTCTTAAGTGTGTATCTTGCTATGATGTTGTTAAAACTATTTGTTTGGGATTTTAGTCATTTGCACTGTTGTTGCTACTTTCTAAACACACCTTGATATATTTAAAACACTTTCGTTTTTTTTTTATTAATTTATGCAAAGACATTTTCCAAGTTCAGTTCTTCCTAACCTTTCTTTCTTCCTGACTGTCCTGTTAAGCTCCTTTCTTCAAAATAATGATAATTGGTTGGGTTTTTAATTTAATTCCTTTATTTTTTATTAACTATCACACAGAACAATTCCCCTGCCACTCATCATTTTTTTTTGTCTGTCACTGTTGAGATCAACTGTAATGAAGATATATATCAAATACATTTTATATTGGCAATTGACACAATCATATAGGACTATCCAATGCATAGGGTTAAAAGATCTCTTCTTCTGTCCAGGGGCAGTGACACTCAAAGTATTGTCTCTTGTCTCTTTTGTTGTAAGGAGTCTTAGCATTTTATTCAAAATAAAAACTGTAGCTGTATCATCAACCTGCAGCATAAAAACGTGCACAAAGGATCTTTGCAACTGGCCTGGAAGGGCTAGGACTTTCTTCTTGTATTTCTCCTAATTTTAAAGAAAATCTAATAATGAAACAAAATACTTGAAATGCTGTAGGGTGAAAAAAGAATCACATGTTGTCCCGCCTGCAAGCACAAATTTTATAAATAGACACTATAGCAAACATCAAAGAAATTTCTGTGCAAAGAAACCAACAGATCATGTATATTTTACATTGCCCATTTATTCCAAACTGTGTTAGCCACACACTGCCAGTTAACTCTGAATGTGCAAACCACGGTTTCTCCATCTTGAATATCTGGAAAATTGTTCATGTCATCCTTGCTTTTTTCTCCTGTGTAAGTTAAACTTAGCCATGTCTTACTTCCCTTGATTTTTCTCCTCTGTACTTCTCCACAAACTGAGAGGCACAGAGTGACCCAGCACTTTTGACTCCTTGTGAGACATTTCAGCATTTCAACCCACAAAATCTGTGACCATTACCAGGAAATCTGCTCTAACTTTATGTTCCCAGGAGCTTTATTTCTCCCTTGGTATGGACTCTGCTCTGCACCAAAGAGCTGAATGTATAGGAAGTACCTGTTATGGAAACAGGAACAGGGTCTAAGGAGTGGGTTGGCTCTTGGGCTGTCCAGAAGCAAGCCTACTTGAGGTAGTTCCCTCCTCGGTATGTAGGCTAAATGTTCAGTTTTGACCTCTTTGGCCTTGTCTTTTTCTTTACTCCTTATGTCCACCATAGTAGTCTTGCAAAAATGCTTTTAAGCTCCAAGGGCAGCCAAAGGGAAAGGAAGCATCCCAACATCTTGCCAGGAATTCAGAGCCTCGGTTACTAGGAAGGAATTTTAATTGGAGGTGGAGCAGGCACTACAGACCTTCACACCACAAGGTTGTGAAGTAAGACATATTAAGGCTGTTAAATCATTCTGTGTGGAATTTTTTTAATGTTTGTAAAATGATTAGCAAAATAAGACTTCTCTCTTGCTTTGGGCTACCAGCGTCCAAGTGAATGAATAAAAATAATAAAAAAATGAATAAAGATAAAAATAATTGATCTTCTTATCAGTTTGTTGTTGCTGGTAATGAGGCACCCTTCTTACAGGCACATTCTACAAGAAGTATTTATACTGAAGTGAAAAAGAAATTAAAAAAAGAAAAAAAAAATACAAGAAGGTGATTAAAGAATCCACCCAGAAAATTAACCCCAGATTTTCACCAAAATTCCACATGACAGAAACTCAAGAACATTTCACAGGTACAGACACAAAAAACATCTGCTAACAATAGTACTAATAGTACTGTTTTTCTTTATTAGCTGCATTATAAAACAGGTTTCTTTGACAGCAAAACCATATTGTTAATATCTTCTGTGTGAGTTGTATCAGGATTAAGTAAGCAAGTTTCAACAGAATTAATACAAGTGATCTTGTATCTCAGTTATATGTATCTTATCTGGAAGAAGGCATTTTAACAGACATGTATTCTTTAATGAAGTCTGGGCTTTAGTTTATCAGACATTGAAAAGAAGGAGTGGTGCCTCTTTTCTTCCCTCTCATGCTCTTTCTTCCTTATTTTCCTCTGGAAGGTACCTAACTTGATACTAACCAGCCCCAAGCGTGTTTACTATAACTGTCCAACAGTGATAAATACCTGTGCTGATTCATTAAAATTCTTGTTCAGATCTGATCAAAACCTGGATGTCAAATTTGCGGTCTGCCCATGCAAGCTTCCCCACACCAGCCTTTTTCAGACCTGCCAAGTTACCAGGCCTCTGGCTATTAACAATTTCATTCAGAGGTTTCAGCAGAAAAACGGACAAGTGAGAAGCAAGAATGGAAAATCCTGTTTAAATCATCTACTCCATTTCCATGTCACTGCTGGAAACTTTGCTAAATTTACAGACTTTGCTGTCATCAGTGCTAAAAGAGGTTTCTGTGTACAGCTTTTGCTGCATCAGATCCATGCAGCAAGCTGTTAAGAAAGATGGGGTAGATGGGTGTGATTTTGACCTTTCCAGAATGAGTTGTGCCTCTGTGGATATAGAAAGACCTAAACCAGAGTTCATGCACACTGATGTGAGTATTTCCATCAACTCCACTGAGCCTTGGGGCAGCCCTGAGGGGAAGAGAAACAAGAATGACGGCTTGCGTTTGTCCCCACCACCAACCTCCTATACTTACATACCCCGAGTGAAGTAACACTGTGTAGCCTGTAGCCAGTCCAACCGGCCTTGGACTGTTCTTTTGTGGGCCAGTGGGAGAGAGGTTACTGCGCTGATGTTTTGAACTGTCAGGACACAAGATATTCCCCAAAACTGAAGCTGGATAATGTAGCACAATGGTGCCTCTCAACACCTTTCCCTGCAGAGATCATTTGACTGAGCATGACACGTAAAACTCAAAGCACATAACATTTGTTTCAGAGCTGGGTGTACCTATGACACTTGGAAACTTTGCAGAGTGAGTGCATGTCTGGCTGTAAGACACAGTCAAAAAACTGAAAAGGAAACGTGACCTTCCAGTGCCCAAGCACAACTCAGTTTTAGGGTTCCCCCTTTCCAGCACTGAAAATGAAAGGTGGGAGAAAACAAAGCAAAAAATGTGTCTTTGTGCCACCATAACTCTGGTTCAGAGATGCTCTTCTTTGGCTCAACCACCAACCAGTCCTTGTTGGACTACTTTGCTTACAGAAATGGCTGAAGGACATGTTTGGCACATTCTCCTTCCAGTAGTCCAGTCCTCCTTCCTTATATCCCAGTCAGGAAGCAGCCTATATGCCAGACCCTGTGATGGCAGTACTCAGAAGGGAGCACTTGCCTGAGAGCCCATTGCCAGGCACTGCTTCATCTAGTGGCACTGGAGAGGTCAGATTTGTGACCTGACAAACTGTGCAATTGCAAGTGTAACTCATACCCGTCCCCAAAATTTTCATGGTTGGGCTCACCCACTGTAATGCTATGCTAAATTGTTGGAAAGATTTTTTTGGCTCTGGAAAACACATTTCAATCATGTTTATTTCCCTTTGGTGCTCCACCTAAAAAGGCATGTCCAGGAAGTATTTATTTTCAAGTAAAGAGGCAGCTTTCATAGTCTCTTTCATGTTTTAATGAGACACAAAAAATATACTACTTTAAATCAACAGCACTGAATCCAATTAAAATATATGAAAAATGATATCTGGTTTACTGTCAGACTTTGCAGATGTCTTGCATCTTACAGACACAAAAAAATCCTATACACTTGCTTGTCAAAGTAAAATAATTTAAATATTAACTTTTTTCTGATTTGTTATTTAAAAGAATCATGTTTTTTAATTGCTAGCGTATATTCATATTGTCCTCATTTCTGTCAGCAAAACAGTTCTAAACAACCCCATTTTAGCAAGCAAATTTATTACAGTTATAAATAAAGTGATTATTTTAGCAGTTGTAAAATGTTCCAATACACACTACAACTATTCCTCCAGTAAAGGTTCTAAACACACCATTTTGTGCATTCCATGCTATGAGCATGTGGTAGTCCAGGGTTAGGAAGGCTACTCTTCCTCAAACCAGCTTTAACCAAACCAAAAGCTAACCTTACTCCCACAAAAGTGATGATAACAAAACTCCATTCTGTTCTGTCTTAACTAGACTTACAGCGAGAAATTCTCACACAAATAAAATGGACAGCAGAAGCTTGCTTCTTGATGCAAGCAAGCAACTTCCTGCCCCATCCTTCCACAAAAATCCTCTCATACCTAACACGTTAAAAATCAGGGAAAAAATTTCAGGGACTTTCCTGTAATAAGCATATAATTTTGAAAATTCTATCTATGTGTTGGTGGTGTATTTTTTTTTCCAGTCAGAAGTACTGCAAAGGATTTATTTAGTGCAACTTTGAGTATGAGTAGGAATATCTGATTTCAGATTTCCCTTTTTTATATCCTGAAGATACTATCGGTACACTGAAGGATGAGAGGGAAAAATTCCAAATCCTATTGCAGTCATTGTGAATTTTTTTCTCTGACTTCAGAGAAGCCAAGATTTCTCTCTCAATAGTCCCTTGTTTATACATCACAGTGTCACCTTAGACCTTTTGGCCACAAGATTACACTGGAAACTTTCATTTAGGTTTCTTCCCCTTCTTCTCCCCTTGCCCTGCTTCATGGTCTTCTTTTAATCTGAGTTTAGAAGAATGTAAGAGAGGAGTCAGTCACCAAGGACAGGGCTTGGGGGTTCAGAAGGGAGCACTGCCCTTTGCCACAAATACATTTGTGTTGATTAAATTTGACAAGGTTCAAATAAGTCTGTCAGGACAAGCTTAGTTCAGCTCTCCTCAGCCTTTTCTCCACTAGAAAAGTTTCGCACAGATCCCTCAGCTGCCAGTTCCAGATATCCTGTAAAAGTAAAGCTGAGCACACGCCTATGCTACCATACAGACACCACTGACTGATGCCTGTAATTCATTGCCAAAACGTAGGAGCAGGAGCGTGCAAACTAATCATTGCAGCAACTATGCATTTAAAATTTAGCCTGTTTTCCACTAACAAGCAGAAATAACATCCTATCCCGCTTCCACCCAGGAGCTAGCAATACCGCCAGCTAAACTTCCTAAGATTTCTTTTCAGCCATGAACCACAGAATGCTGAAGCCAATAGGAACTTTTCCTATTACAAACACTGTTTCACAAAGGGCAACTGCAAGTCTCCCACCTACACCCAGAGCAAGGTTCCCTCATTTATGAAATGCCCATAACTAGTGAAGATGTTTTCATTCCTTCCTTCCCTGGCAAAGTCCCAGGTGCAAGCAGCAACAAGCACAGGAAGCCTGATACATAATCTGCCAAGCCTGACTCCAGCATTCTTTGCTCCTCACATGACAGATCAGACACTTGGTCAAAACATCTCTGACATTGCTGCTGTCCCCCCAGTATCAAGGTAGCCTGGTTTTGTAGGGAAATGCTAGATCTATTTGTTACTGCTTTATCTATTTGCCCTTAATAGCCTCTAGACATCTGCTGTATTAATCACCTCTCTTTGCTTTATTTAAACTCAACATTGTCATCTCTAAATACAGAAAACTTGTAATTGGCAGTCACTTTCTCAGAACAAGTTAACATGATTTTTTTCTATTAAAATTAAGCATGCTGTGTCCAGTTTTCCTAGAAATTGTGCCCTGGATGGATCTAAGACAAGAAACTTTAAGAGCCCTCCAATGATCCATCCTTTCAGTGATTCTGAAATGATTAAACTTGAAGTGAGAGAAGGTTTGTGCAGTTCAAGAGCGTCAGTATGGACATTTTGCCTAGCTCAAACTGTCCTATTTACCTGTGTCACCTTCTAAAGAAACCAGACATAGAGTTACATACTTTCATTAGAATTTGAAGGTACCATACACAATGTTTTGTTTCTCACCCTTCCGTTCTCATTTCCCACCTTTCTCCAAGGTCCAGGTTGGACCCTTTTGACACAGTACATTAACCTGGTCAAGAGAAAACCTGGATTCTAGTTCCAATTTTCATTGTCCTTCCTGGTGTCCTAGGAAATCACCTCGCTGCCCCTCTGCTTCCAGTCTCACTTGTGACTTGCAAACACAGGCAAGACCATACCTTTCTCTCTGTGTTTGCCAGATGCAGACAACTGGGATGTTGGTGGAGAAAGTAAAACAACTGCTGTATACTTTCAATAAATTATCATAACACCCCTAATCCATGCAGTGCCATTAATGTTGGGGGAATATTAAGTAAGTCAATGCTTCATTTGTATCAGTGTTCTGATGAAGAGGGTACATTTTCATCTTTCTCGTCTAGTTTGCCTGCATGAAATGTAAAGAAAATAAAAAAACCCAGATGTACTTATATTACAATGTGGAAAATTCTTTTCTAGAGAAAGAAAGCCACTGGTAATTTATAATGTATCATGAAGAAACACAAACAACCCAGCAAGGCCTCTTATTCTCTTTTCTCCCCCAAGGGTCGATGGTTACTTCATGGGACATTTCAGCATCTATTTGTGCTGAAAAAAGTGTGTGTGCCTGTGACCTGGATGAATGATGGTGGTAATGCTTTAACCCCAAATGAGATGCAGCATTGAAAGTGTCTGACACAAGGCAGCTGCCATAATGCTGATGCCACCACTGCAGCTGTGGTGGGTAAAAGGGCTGCTCTTTTCATTATTTAGCCAATTCATTAACAATCAAGGCACAGAGCAACTGGTGAACACCTTGTATGGTCACTTCCATGTTGAATTCTTATAAGCAGATGTTGGATCWGTCTGGTGGCTTTCAGCACTGCACTGCCAGGTTGCCTGAATATGGCAATTTCTGGCATGACTTCAGTATTATTGCCTGCTGACAATGGGGTGCTGCTGAGACAAGCATGACTGGAAAGCGAGGGATAATGAAGGTGCCCTGTTTTACAGGATCCTTTCAGGAGCTGTACCAGTTTCATGGGAAGTTTGTTTCTCCCAGGACAAAAGCTACTGCATTGGCTAATAGAAGGAGGAGTATTACATGATGATGGATGTGTGAAAATGACACACCAAAACAAAACAGCACACCCCGTTTCTTCCCTAGGGGAGAGAGGGGAAGAACAAACCACATGTGACAGTGTCAGTCATGTTGCTTAATGGCCTGCTCCGGGACTTTCGGATACTACACTGATGTTGTCAACATAAGAACCTGTTTTGGGCTTCATAACATAGCAGTAAAATAGTGAAAACTTAAAGGTCATGCTCCAGATTTTTAGAAGACAGCCTGGAAAAATGTCAATGTCATCTTTTTGGTGTGGTGATTTTTACCTGCGTGCTGCCCTTAGAGTACCTCAGAGGAGTCCTCTATGTGGTTTCTACAGAAAATTTGTGGAAAATGAAGAGATTTATGAGGAATTGGTCTTGAATTGTTTCAAACTGAAAGTAGAAAAAAGTATCATTATTGTCATAGTATTCCATTTCTATATTTTCTAAATAAAAACTGAAATGTCCTATTTAGTGATAATTTTATCTTTTGGGATCTTAATAATTTTAATATTAGAAAAATAAAAAATTTGAGAGACAAAATAAAAAATTCTGGAACTGTCGTAGAAAAAGCATTGATTAACATCCGCACTTTTCTCCATCAAAATTATTTGAGAATACTTTTTATATTTCTGTTCTTATTCCTTATTTTATTTTATCTTGATGAGGAAAATTAGTTCTCATCCTATGGGGCTGCAGACTCTCTACCCTTGTATTTCTGTGATATGATGTAGTAGGCCACCATAAAGATAACCATGTGGACTCTAAGGTATTTGAGATCTTTTCTGTAGCAGAGCAGTCCTCCACCAGCATATTTTGATTTGTTAGAGCAGTGTGCTGCATTTAAAATTAGGCTGAATACCTAATAATTTGTTTGGATCAGGGTTTGGACAGTGGACCACAGAATAAAAGGACTAAACAAAATCATGTTCCAGGTCTTTCACAAACAGAAGAATTATCTAAAATTCACCTGTGCTTTTAATGAGGGAACTTTGTAAACAAGTATGTACTGTATTTTTACAGTGATATTTCAAATTTGAGCAAGCGTTGGTATAAAACAGAAGACATGAACAATATCTAACATAAAACCCTGAACATTTCTCAAGTAGGAAAATCACAAAAGAAAACTCAGTCAAGGTTCAATTCATATGTAAAATCAATGTCAGATTGTTTTATAGCAATTTCATTTAATTCTTTCATCTTGTTCTTCTACTCCTCAAACTCAAATGATAATGAGAAATAAGGGACAAGAATGCAAACTGCCAATGGTAAACAAGTACAGCAAATAACAGAATACACACACCCAGGCACCTATATGTTTTAAAGTCTCTTGAATAAGTCTTTTAAAGGGAAACAATAAGTTAGAAAGGTAGAGTTCTTTTAGAATAACATAACAGGAGTTTCTGGGCACAAAAAGGAGAAGAAAGTGAAGGAAAAGTTGCATATTTGCTGTAAAGCATTAACCACATTCCTTCCAATAAAAATTGTCGAAAGGAAAATAGGTAAAGAACCAAGCTCAGAGATATAACTTCCCTTGAAACTGTAAAGGCCACCTCTCAAAACATACATTATCTATTTCAAATACACTGATGTTATCCACCACCTTGATGGTATTTATAAACCCTTTTTCTCTTCTGTGGTTTTATTTTGGACTTGTGGCTTTCCCCAGTCTTCAGTACTCCACAAAGGGAAAATAAAAATAAAAGAGCCAACAACCTTAGAGAGCTGAAAATGCCTATTCAACCACCTTCAGCCTTATATGAACCTTTCAGCAATTTACTGGAAGAATAAAGAGCGAGGCAATCTTTAAAGCATCTTAATTGTTCTCTGAGTGTAATAGAACCCTCAGGAGACATGACCCTAAGTTGGCTGTAAATCACATTTGATTCCATGGACTGTTCTATTTCTCCCTGTCTGTGGTACATATATGGCATGAAAGTAGATTATTAAATCACACACATGCTTATTTTTCCAACAGATCTTATGAGTTCCTTCCTTCCTTTTTTTTCCCTGTCTTGTCTTTTCCCAGAGAAAGGCAGGAAGTGGATATGAAAATGGCAGGGGAGCAAATGGTTTCTTGAAAATTCAAAGGGGGTGAGAAAACAGTAATTAATCTGCCATAGCTCTTACAACTTTTTTTTCTAAGAAGGCCTAGTCAATCAATCTTCTTCCAATCTGTCTACTATTGTCCTTTTACCACCAGTATATCATCCATTTGCCCACAAACTCATTTACCAGTTGTCTCCGTTCCTTTCCTGAATTAAAACTCCGCCAACCTGAAATGGTTCGAAATCTTCCTCCAAGTTATGCCAAGCAGCTTCTCAGAAACCTCAGGCACACACCTATCCTCTAGGCTGAGAACCTTCTCTCCTCATTTAACCTTGCCAGAGCTCAGCACCACACCCTTGGCTCTGGGCTGGCGCAGAAACCACCTTCTCTGTCTCCAACACCAGAACACCAGCACACTGTCCCCCGATACAAAAAAACAACCCTCAGACTCAGACGGTTTTTTCTTTTATGAGACAGTCCTTAGAAGAATTCATCTTCTGTCAGCCCATAATGATCCTGTTTGCAATTAGCATTGAAAATAGAATAGGAGCAGGAATAGGAAGAAAGAACTGAAGGTCCTAATCTTTGCTCCTTTAGGGAACGAAGAAATCTACCCTACCAAACCTTGTCTCTCCTCTGCCTTATGTTTGTATTATGCATTTATAAGGTAAGGAGGTTTCTTGCCAGCAGATAGATCCTTAAAGGGATGAATAAGCTCCAGACCTGAAAGTATTGGCCTGTTACAAAAATATAACAGCAAGGTAATATCTGTGACTTAGTTTAGCAAATCTACAGTAATCACCTGGCCATCTTCTACTCTGCACACAATGCACATATTCTGTCTGTCCACATCAGTGGTTTAAACAGGATCATGAGGCACCAACCAACCAGACCCAGAACACTCAACCAGTCCTAGTCAAAATAATTGTGTTTATAAAGCTGTATGCAAATTGGTTTATGGGCAAACCTGGTGCTAAATTCTTCATGTGCGTCATTGTCCATAGAAACATTTTCTGCGAAACTGAGCTGGGATTATAGGGTGAAAATCCCAGGCACTAATTACAATACAGGAAATTACACTTACATTTGAGAAGCAGCTTTTCTGTCTTTAGGGTGATCAAACACTGGAACCAGTTACCCAGAGGGGTGGTGTAGTCTCCATCCTTGGAGACATTTAAACTCCAAATGGACATGGTTCTGGGCAACCTGTTCCAGTTGACGAAGGTCTGAGATGGGGTTTGGACCATCTGATGTCTAAAGACCCTTGCCAGCCTCAACCACTGTTATTTTGTGTTCTATGTGTGACCTTTGTGCTTTAGTACTTTCTCAAGGGCAAATACATTTGCCATGAGGTCAGACCATAGGACTGTGTACATATAGTCTCTGTCTCTCCCACTGTTACTGTGGTGGTCAGAAGCAACCAGTGTAAGACAAAGACAACAGAGGTATTTCTTTAAAGATCATTGATGTTGAATGCTGAAAAAGCAGATGGAGGTTGAATGAGGTAGGGAAATGCAAACGTGCACATGAACTGCAGAGGTGCAAAGTACTGTTGGTGTTGGTTCCCAAGTCTTACCAGCTCATGCCTGGTTTTAAGATCTATATTTAGTATAGTGGAAGAATATGTAGTATATACTACACTCATACGTAGTATGAGTGGAAGAAAGCTGGGATTCCACCTCTTTGGTGCACAGCTGAAGCACTGAGGCACTGCAGTGTGTTGAGCGGGGTAACAACATCCCCAGGTTGACCATCTCCTAAGATGCCTTGCTCTCTCTCTAGCTCCAAAGGGAATCTAAGGTAAACGAATTCAATCCTTAAGACTGTTGCCTTACTGAAGTGCCTAAAGGCATTTATGTAATGTGGACTGGTAGGTGGCACAAATCCTCCTAAACCTGCCTTAAGGTGCTCAACTGCCACACCACACCAGTTCAAGGCTCACTTTAATGCTGCAACTCTGGAATCCCATTTGAGGAAAACAGTATTCCCAATTACAGGATCACAAACCAGGTGTGTTATACAGCATTAAAAAGCTTTTCTGCAAGGAAAGTAGAAGGGTGGACGATGCAAAATAAGTACTGAAGAAGCATAAAGCACTCACCAGAGTTTCCTCAGCAAAGATTAAAAGCCAGAGATTCAGTCAACACCAAGAACAGCTATGGAGCAGTATGCCTGCAGTTCCCTTGAAAGCTCAGTATAGCATGTTATCACTTTAATATTAGAATTAAATGAAGAAAATTGAGAAACCAACTCAGACCTGACCTCTGGGTATTCTGTTCAATAAGTTCAGTGTAGCCCAAAGGCACATAAACTAACGAAAATTATTAACCCACTAGGTGCTGTCTTAACACATGCCAGGTACAAAACAAACATCCTCCGGTTTCAAGGCAGTTTATTTTGGTCCTAGGAAGCATGCTATGTATCTCACTTCCCAGGAAGACAATGCAGTTCTGTGACATGAGGTTACAGTACAGATGGAGTGCTGGTGGATTGCATAATGGTCTGGTGTTGGAGAATTCAAACATGAGCTGTCTTTATAGATTGGAAGTGCCTGTCTTGCACCATTTCCAGGTTTGTTGTCACTCATAATATTTGAGGGAATGCTTCATGAACCAATAATGCATCTGTGCTGAAAATGTTCCACAKGAGCTGTCAACCATCCTATTAGCACACTCACTGACACTGGTCACAGTCTTAAAAGAAAAAATAGTTTTATTGAAGGATGTACTTGGCATTTTTCAATATTAAAATAATAAATAAATAATGGCATGTTTTCTGTTAAAAATTTAAAATGCAGCTGTATCTACCTGGATTTGCTTTACAGACATGCATTAATTCATTTTAACATAACATCTGAAAATCTCTGAACTTGTCAGTAATGTGTATCTCTTAGTGAATTATAACCTTCCATATTTTCAGTTGCTAATGACCGTTAAAGACACTATAAATATTTATTCTATACAAAATTTAAAAATAGGTGGATTTTTTCCCTCTAAATTTAAGCTTATTTCCACCTTGTCATTTATTCTCCAGAATATGGAGTTCTGAAGTGTCCAAAACACACCATTCCGCTTCTAATTAGGCTAAACATGTATAAATGTAGCCATTTTAAGGAATGCAACCTGACGACCTTCCAGAGTCTGCACTGTAATCTATGTGCCTTTCTTGGTGGTGTGTTATCTCAAGTATTATCTAAAAATACTACAATTTAACTGTTTTTATTAGTAAGTCACCGGGAACAGAACAGAATTTCAATTTGAAGGTGAAACTTTTGTGATCAACCTCTGAGGAAAAGATGGAAACTCGTAGACCACTCACAAAGCCATCTCTGTTTCCTGAACTAATCAGCCTTACCCTTGCTATTCCTTGTGCATTATACCAAAGCTGCAGTTCTCTCATGGAGAGTCATGCTCAGTGCAGGAAAAGCTGTAGTTAATCAAGCTCATGTTCAGCAAGTTAAAAGCTTTGAGTAGACAGAATGAAGTTGGGTGGGAAATTATTTTTCATTCCTGAATATTCTTATTATATTAATATTTTTTATCTAAACAAAAATGAATAATGTGATGCCATTGCAAAGAGGTAATTTTCTGGGGTGTCTACCCTGTGTAAGGCACAGGAGGTAATTCTTTGATTATAGTTCTCAAGCTTTGGGAGTACATGAAATATGCAGACTTCAGGAATACACAGGCAGGCTGAAGAGATTTTTACCCATGAAGAATGTTGGAAGGAAACAAGTTTGTTTAGGTAAGAGCAGGCAGAAGGGGAACATAATACATTTGTTCTATTCCTTAATTCAGTTTATCTTTTTTTCCTAGTATAAATCAATCACAAAACATTGTGATTTATAGGGCTTGTCCCACCTAAAGCATCTGAAAACACTGGCTACCAGACTGTCCTTTTCCTGGGCCTCAGCAGCAGCAATGGTAGCAGCATCCTTGCTGACAATTTAACCAGAGATGGGAAAGAAGTAGGCAGCTCCTTTTGCAACAGTGGAGGTGGGGCTTAAACATTAGGACGAAACACCCAAACCCAACAAACCTCAATCTAATGGTATGCAGGAATAGGTCACACACTCATGGTTTACAAATTTCCTCCTTAGGAGTCCTTCAGACTAAATTACAATTAGGGATAGCACAGGCATAGCTGACTATACATCAGCTATCATCTTGGACAGAGCAATCTCTTGTGACTCACAAGTGATGCAGCTCTGGATTTCAGTGGTGATTTTACAGCCCTGACTCCAGATGAATACTGAAAATCATGATTATTTTTTGATAAAAAAAAATCTGGTGAAAAAAAGGAATTTATTTGAAGTGTTTTGTTTTTAAAATCAAAAAATATTCAGCTAATCTTGATGTAAAGTAATTCTTTAATTCTTATTATTTTTCTAAGTACACATTCAGGGAAGCTACAATTTCTCTCTTAGAAAATATGGAATATGGTTAACTTAAAATTCTTTTCCCAAAATATCTTCAAGTTAAATTGTTTATTAAAACTGCTTCCTTTCCAAAAGCAATATTTGATTTAATCAAATGTTCTTGGCTAAAGTATGCAATTAGTAGGTTAACAATCAGTGCTAATCACCACAGAATATAGAATTGTAATGGATTCAGTGACAACTCAGTTTTTTCTGCTAGTATTCATGCGACCTGCTTCTGTGTACAGCACACCCTTGGAGATCATGGATTACTGAGGCCTCTAAGAATCTGAAGTAAAACATTCAACCTGACTAGAGTGTTGTGGTTTTGGCAAGTATCTACTTTTTCCAGTGTTATTGCTAACACCTTGCCTAGATTTAGCTTGGGCTAAATCTGTTCATGAGCACTGGTCTCATTCAGGTCCTGGGACAGAGAGGAGATAATCATGTTATTGTAAGCATTAAGCATTCTTTCGTGCACCAAATACTCCTCTGACTGTAGCAGATATTCAAATGTATCCTTTAAATAATGTCTTTTCTCCCAGTACTGTCAAACTACTATGCAAACTACAGATATCATACCACTGAGATGAAACCCCTTTTTCAGCTTTGGAGAACTTATGAAATGTTTCATGAAATGTTATTTTCATCTTTAACAAAGGGGATGTTGTAAGGCCTTCTATGTATTGCACAGATTAAGAATTGATTTGGTCCCACTGGTATTTAAAGGAGCAGTTATGACCTGTTCCCAGCTCACCAAACACTCCATTGAGAATTCCAAATAGTTACAGATGACCCACTGCTCCCCTCAATCCCCACCTTCCTTCATCCTGAGCAATGGTGGAAACTGAGACTCCTGTCACACCACCCTTTTCCAATGCCTCTTTATATTAAGACAGGTCAGATGGGGTCACTGGTCTTTGATCTACTGTATTTCTTCATTCTTGTTTTAAACTACCTAACCTTTCTCACATTCTCATAACTCATGACAATGAAAGCAGCAGCTGTCTGCTTCACTTTCTAACTAATAACTTCTGTTCAGAGTGGGCGGGAGAAAGAGCTTTATTTTAAATGCAGGATTTTCTGTTGGAGAACCAAGCACTAATTGCTTTGCGTTGTGCTCTTGTCTCCCCTCTTACTCCAGGAATACCTACAGACCACCTCTGTTTTCCCTTTGCCTGTTTCTACCCCTCTTCGTTTCTGTGCAAGAGCAAGAAGCAGAACTTTGCTACCTTTGTGATTATTAGCGGCCCTGGGTTCATACTGATTAGTCCCAGTGGCACAGGGTTAATGAGTTAAGTGTGCTTATTCAATTAAGCCACCTCTTTGTTTTAGCTCACATAAATTTTAACCTGATCGCTTCAAAATTACCTTTGGCACTGTTCAGTAATAGAATAAATTGAATAAATTGAATCAAAAGAAAAATGAAAGCCTTCTTAGTTCTTAAGTATGTGTGTACTTGATTTGCCCTCAGTAAAATAAATGGATAGAAAGCTTAGTAGAGGCATTCTGATTCCGAGTTGATCCACAGTTTACATCATGGAACATGGGCAAACTGGAATCCTTTTGGGCCAAATGGAATCCTTTTGGGCCCTGGTCTAATGTTCGGAAGAATTTGGCACCCTTACAAAAGAGGTTTTCAAAAGAGTGAAAGTTACTCAGTTACCTATTTTCCTCAAAATGCCCTTGGACCACACCTTACTTACAGCAACAACTTCAGTGCATTAACTTGAACAGAAGATGAATGAGCCATTTCACTGGAGAACCTTTTATAACACAGCTACAGAATACAGCAATTTACTTTCCTCAAAGTCGCATTTTTGGGACTGTAAAACAGCAGCGGATGTCACACTGAAGCATAGAAGACCAACTGATGTCTACAGTTAAGGCACAGCAGAACACAAAGATCTTTTCCTCTCTAAATAAATTGTTGAAAGAAAAATCACTGGATCCCAGCCCACAGTTTCATGCAATGACTATTTGCCATACTAAAAAGGTGTTTGATTTCGAATGCTGATTATCATTGAGAAGCATTACATTTGAATTTCTCTGATTAAATGGAGGACTTTCATAATGGAATTACTAATTACATTTGTATACACACTGACTGCCCTTAAAAATACCCTCTTAAGGTAAGATTCACCTCATCTAACATTAATCATTCAAAAATTAGGCATCTAGTCTAAGTCAATTATCCCAGCTGCTTCTGTATTAAGTGAAGAGAGACAGACACCTCCAGAGCATGATTCATCCCACCAATCTCAGAAGGGGATGAATCTCCTGGTGGTTTGTTCCACTTACATCATGATGTCACCAAACACGACTAGATGAAATGACTTCTGCCCTGAGTACAAATTAGAGGCTGGATGAAGACCAAAAAACCCAAACAAAAACTAAAAACCACAGAAAAAACACCAAATGAATAAAAAAAAAATGTTTCCAATAATGCCATATGAAGTGGGTTTTTTACGAAAATTATTGCAATGTTATTCATCAATCTTATTTTCTTCAAGTAACACAGATATTGTCCTTAAAAATGATGACACTTTGATTATATCCAGTGGTGTACAGAATGCCCAGACCTGAAGCAAAATGAAGCTATTGTACTAAGAAATTTTTGGCAGGCAAACAACTTCAATCTCCCTGCATCAGAATGACTCGAATCCATTCTCTTGGGGATGATTGCTACCAAGATTTCCGTTGGGCTGCGGTGATTACACCTTTGAAAATGTCTGACATATTTTGATGTTTCTTCTAGTATTTGTAGCTAAATTTCCAACTGGAGTATACTCATTTTTGTTAGAAACTTTAGGAAACCTTTCTGTTTGGTGACTTGCTGTTATTGGCAATGTCACGTAAAGGGACATTTACCTGATTCACTCCCTGCATTGCACATAACCAGCCTTTCCTCTGGACTGTGTTCTTCTCGGTCATGTGCCTTTAAATCAACCTGTAAATTCCCTTGGGAAAGATTCATAAAAAAAATATCTTTCACTGTTAGTGTTTCAAGGGGCAAAAGAGAGTTTGTGTGTCCTGTAAAAACATTAAATAAAAACACAAATTACATTACATTAGGGTCCTGCACTGAATAAACTCAAATTAAAATAGTCATAGAGATCACTTACTTATTTGGCAGTTTAATCTGGCCTAGGATCCAGAACCGATTGCTGAACTATCTCCTAGAAATGTGATCTTCAAACTTCATCTTATTCACACAGAGACCTTGGCAGCACAAGCAGGCAGTACATCACTCCAGCTGTATCTCTGCTGCATTGGCCTCTGGTTCTGAATTACAGCATCTATCACATTCTGGCTTTTGCTTGCCAAGCTTTTAAAGGTGTGCTCTTGCTCACTGTACCTTATGAACAGCTTTCCCTTCCATCATTGGGCCTGCTTTTGAAGTTTACTGATATCGACTTATAAAATATTCTTTCTCTGCATGCCTACCCCTCTGACTACTGTGTAACTGAGACATGCATGCATATCGCAAGTGTCAAGTCCCAGTCTGAAAGTGCTTTGTCTTGCTCATGCAGACTGTGAAAACTTCTGCCCATRAATATCTGAACCTCATATGCTTTTAAATCTAGACACAACATACATCCTTTGGTTAAGATCTATTTATAATTAATAGGGTGGCATGGACTGGCAGATTCTTCACTGGAAAGACTATAGACATAAACTCTCTGTATATATGTATACATATATATCTGGAGACATGCTCTATTCCTCTTTTCAGTTTTAATACCATCATATATCTTATTTGTTTTTAAATTATGTTTTGCTCTGAATTTTTATTTTATAATAAATAGATGAACGTTGACATGTTTTGCATGTCAACAGGAACTGGCCTCAAAGTCACATTCTCACTCTTTAGGAACCTGATCATGAAGATAACCCCGTTGCTTTCAGTACCCTGTCCCTGGGTTTTTTTTCATGTAACCCTGTTGTGGTTTAACCCCAGCCAGCAGCCAAGCCCGAGGCACCGCTCACTCATTCCCCCACCAGTTGGATCGGAGAGAGAATTGGAAGGGTAGAAGCTGGAAAACTCATGGGGTCAGATAAAGACAGTTTAATAAGGAAAGTAAAAGCCACACACACAAGCAAAGCAAAACAAGGAATTAATTAATTGCTTTCCAATGGCAGGCAGGTGCTCAGCCATCTCCAGGAGAGCAGGGCCCCATCACACGTAATGGTTAATTGGGAAGACAAATGTCATCACTCCTAACATCTCCCTTCTTCCTCCTTCTTCCCTCCCCCCCCCACCCAAAACTTTATATACTGAGAATGATGCCATATGGTCTGGAATATCCCTTTGGTCAGTTTGAGTCACCTGTCCCAGATATATCTCCTCCCAACCTCCCATGCACCCCCCGTCTCTTTGCCAGGATGGCAGTACAGGAAAGCAAAGGCCTTGGCTCTGTGTAAACACTGCTCAACAATAATGAAAACATCTCTAGATGTTCATGCCTGTGTTCATCACAAGTCCAAAATGTACCCCCACCCATACCAGCCACAGGGAAGAAAGTTCACTCCCCAGCCAAAACCAGCACACATCCAAAATGCTGAAAATCACAGAAATTAAATAACCTGTTGACTCTACAAATTTTACTTTTTTTAAACTCTAATGCTGCAATTCAGTACTTTGTATATACTAGGCATTAAACTTAAACAAAAATAATTAGGAAGAGCTAAGCTCCAGGCCTGAAAAAAAATACTGTAGTCAACAATCCACTCTATCCTTGTCCATTGATATACAACTGTATGCCGTAAGAGGCTCTGCCACCATTGCTGTGTCTGAGCATATTGCCCCAATTCTCTCTTCTGAGGTGTGTCCTGGGACTCCACAACCGGGAAGTACTCAGAGGGACCAACCTTCTTCCTCATTCTCCCTGCAGAGGAAATACATAGGTGTATCCCACACAGGGACCACAACACTCTGCAGAGGTGCTAATCAAGATGCTGAGGAGCCCAGACTGCCCCTTGCCTTACAGCAGATGGTCTGTTGACACACACCTGAGGATACCTGGAAAGTATTAGCCTTTTTAAAAAGGTTGGCATGTCTACCTTCAGCACTTATGAATAAACGGACAAAATGAGACAAAATAGCCAGGCTTATGGTCTAGTATACGGAAAGAAAACAGTGGAGCTCTGATACACCATAAATTTCAGGTCATGTGGTGTGGTGTGCCATGCCATATATAAGTATGAAGGTTTGCTATTATCTTAACTCTTTGGTATCTGTAAATGAATTTAATTTACTTTAAACCAGACTGGCTATTTCCCACCTACCACCAGACTGGCTATTTTTTACCTACCACGGTCTTTAATGTGATTTTGAGAAAGGACAAGTATTAGACCCACCGTATGAGGCAAGAGTTACCGGAACAGGCTGTTGAGAACCCATTCAAAACACAAATACGAGAATTAGTCAAAATCAGAATTGAAAAGGTGTTGAGACTCCACTAGATCTTTTCTTTTAACCAGCTGGGATATAAATCTTTGAGCACACATTTCAGGAAGGGTTTCGTTTGTGAGATAGCCATATAGCTCTAAACAAAACATGTCTTTTAGTGCAAGTGCTTTTGGTCTTTTATTAATAAACTAATTCATTGTGTATTTAAAATGGTATTTTTAATGTCAATTTCTGACTTTTTTCAATTTACAGTGATAATATAAAGAAATTTAAAAAGTATTGCTGGAAGTGGTTGATAAAAATGTCTTGGTAGCATGCAAGAGGCAGGAAATCTACAGAACAGATTCTAAGGTCTAAGCAAAAATAGTCAGAAATCACACCTGTAACTTCTGGCTCAAACTCTAAGCATTTCCATGACCCTTTTAAAAGGGAGAGAATGGAGAAAATAATTTTGGACCTTTCGGTGAGAGAGAAAAAGGAGTACATCTACTATCACTGTCCTCTTCCAGAAGCCCGTAGAAACGCATCTGTGGGAAAACAGGAGATCTGAGATCTTAACAGCT
The DNA here is from genome assembly GCA_018881555.1 of Amblyornis subalaris. Taxonomy (NCBI): domain Eukaryota; kingdom Metazoa; phylum Chordata; class Aves; order Passeriformes; family Ptilonorhynchidae; genus Amblyornis; species Amblyornis subalaris. Next base: position 1,716,602 of record JACAXG010000042.1, read on the forward strand.
GACCCTTCTCTAGAGAGGAGACAAATGAGAGTGTTTGAATCAATGAAATATTTCATGAAAAAAACCACCTATAAAGCAAATGGAATTGCAGTCTGCTTGACCATTTATCTAAAGGTGTATGACTTCATTTAGTCATTCATTAGATGCAAAAAAATTAGATGTTTAAATTAGCCCACCATTGAGAAGGAATGTTGATAACAAACTGCGAGTTCATAGATAAAAATACTGGAACTTTATTCTATACTTTTGAACTCAAAAAGCCTTTGAAATAAAGGGTTAAACTCAGTCCCTGGAGAACAGAAAGTACAACATATGCARGCTGATATACACCCAGTTAAACCACCTTTATACACACAAATTAATCGCAGAGAACTATGGGAAAGTCTACTTCAACAATGGCAAAAATATCCTGCATTTTTATATTGTAAAAAAAAGTCACTGAATTACAGCAGCATATAAAGCTGTAAGATATCACAGAAGTTCTGCTTTCTCATACAGCTCTTTGTTACATGCTTTGGGAAGGGGCAAACTTATGGCATTGTTACTGTTATTATAAGCATCATTACTGCCACTCTTCCCTTTTGACAGGACATGGTGATGGATTACCTCACTTTATCACAGTTTATTTTATTGCATAAATGATATAAATGACAAAGTTTGGAGAGGACAGGTATTCCTAGAAAGTGCCAGGCAAACCGTAAATCATATTAGAATAATCTGGGGACTTGAAAAGAATTGTGAGTTGAGTAACTTTGTGTGGCTCAAACACATAATGGGTACTTCTGGATCATTCACTTGCTGGCTGTAGCATCAAGCACTGGAAGGAAAGTAACATCTTAGACAATGTAAAAAAGAGACTTCACTCAATTTGCCCCTCTATTAATCATAGAATCATAGAATAGTTTGGGTTGCAAGGGATCTTAAAGATCATCTAGTTGCAACCTCTCTGCCATGGACAGGGACAGCTTTCACTAGACATGCAAGTACTTATGTACTTACTTCTTACTGTTTATTTTTACATTAGATATAGCAAGAGGTTCCTGACAGAGATCAAGTCTGCATTTTAGTGACAAAAAAAAGCAAAAAGATTCTTGTCTTACTTAATCCAAAGTGAAAGACAACAGGTAGATACAATGTGAGGGAGAAGGAAGGTGACAGTGACGATTATTGCAGTAAACAACAGTCAAGAATTACCTAGTCATTGTTTAGCCTTCTATGCAAAATATAGTACCTCTGGAAGGCTGCTAATCATTATCTTTAGATCTGTCTTTAGTTTCTACAATGTAACACTGTTCTTTACAGCTACTTGGAAAATTATTTTCCCCAGTGGAGAAGCATAGAAAGCTTCCTATTTTGTCTGTATGAAAAAAATAAAAATAATTCACATATTTCAAAATATTAGGGCCTGAGAGGGCCAAGCAGATCATCAACCTGACCTCTCATACGTCTCAGGCAATCTATTTCCTCTTAATTTTCTCTTTATTAATCAAAATAATCTATTTGAATTTATGCAGAGATTTGTCCTGCCTTGAAGCAGAAAAATTGGTGTGTGAAGTATCATTCATGTGCTTTTGCTACTTTGTTATTCTGTATAACTACCCTGACTTAAATATTTTGCTGTCTTCCTAGTTTAAGTTTATCTGGCTTCACTTGCCAGTCATTAGCTGAAGTTCTGATCTACTCTGCTAGATTTAAATGTTCATTGGCAGCTGGAATCATCTTCCAGGAAGGTAATTCAGGGCAGTTCTCAACCATCTTATATATAAATAAAGTTTCTCAGCTCAAAACACTTTTCTCATCTTCAGAATAAGTTTTCTTTCTTTTTTTTTTTTTCCATATCTCCTCAGTCTTTGAGCATCTTTTCCCCCTGACAATGACACAGGACCACAATACAATACTCCAGCATCCTTTCCACCAATGTGTTGTGCCGATATGTAACCACTGCCCCGTGCCATGGTCTGTACCTAGCTTGTTGCTTGTATGCCAAGGAGGGCTTTAGTCCTTTTTGCCATGGCATCATATATGCAATTTTACTTGCTTTTCCACTCTGATTCTTGAATCTCTTCCTGGGAAACTAGTCAGGATACATTGTCCATTTCTCAGTATGATGTTGCTTGTTCTAGATTACAGCACACTTTGCTGTGTTGAATTACACATCACTTGAATGAACTCGCCTTGCTTTGTCCTCTCCTGGTTGTTATGGCAAATCTTATGCCACTCATATGTGGCAAATACTGTCACTTTTCTCAGCAGTAATAATTTTTCACAGAACCACAGAATGTTTGGGGTTGGAAAGGACCTCTGGAGATCATCTAGTCCAACCTGCTTGCTAAAGCAGGTTCCCCTACAGCAGGTTGCATAGGATCATGTCTAGACAGATTGTGAATATCTCCAGAGAAGCAAGACTGCACAGCCTCTCTGGATCCAAATAAGGTGTCCATGATGATACACACACAGGATGTCCTTTTGACAGTGCGAACTTAAAATGAACACAACATAGCTTGTTTCTTTAGACAACAGTCTATATATCTGAAGCTAAAATGCACAAAACCACAAAGGGATAATGATTATGTGGCTAAACACACCACAGTTGGCTGGGGCAGATGTCAGGAACTTCTTAGTGAGAGGGGAAGAACTGAAGCTGAAAACCTCAGAAGCTCGATTTTCTCAGATTTTCTATAAATACAACTGCTCTGTACTGTGTTTAAACACTTTGGATTAGTAGCTACAGTTCTCTGACTCCTGCATTTATTTGTCTGAAGAAGGTAGGTGCTGGAAAAGCAGAGAGGTTCAATATAACTGTTTCTGCTGGGTTTTGTACTCTGTACTGAGGTCCTGCCACGAGCAGATTCCAGCAGGGAACTAACATTACAGTATCAAGACTTAGGACCTGATTCAAGTTGCAGTCCAGTCTACTACAGAATGAAATCAGTTGCACTTCACACTTCTGCAATCTCCTCTCATCTGTAGAGATCACAACCTTATCCTCTTTCATTCCTTTTTTGGAGGTTGAGAGAAGGAATAACGGAGCTTTTCCAGACCCTCTATCTATATGTAGCCCCAGCATATATGTCTTGCTTTCCTTGTTTTCCTCTGAACCAGGAGGAAAAGTCTTTCTATTGAAATGCTAATAGAGGAACAAACTGTATAATAAGACTGCATCCCCTTTGGGCCCACATGTAATTTACACATAAAATGAAATTGCACATGGCCTTGTTTCATAGCATATTTGTTTAATTATCTTTCTTAAAAGCCTTTTTCAATTAATTTTCAATATTTAAAAAAGGAATAAAAATGCCAATTTATCTGTGTACCTGATAATTAAGTACAGTTTGGGGAATAATTACATTATCTAATAGCAGAAATTTGTCCAGCTCTAATAACTGGCATTTTTCAACAGTTTTGCTTGCTTTCTTGTTCTTCAAGTGCTCAAATTCAAAAGATGTTTACATTCTGCATGTGTCAGTCAGTCCTTGCTCATCACATCAGACACTGAGCAGCTGACCAAAATGGCTCTGCCTTTGCTGACACTGAGTCAGGAAAGAGGGGACAGATGCAGGCTTGAATCTCTCCAAGAAGGCCATTTGTACAGTTCTATCATATACCAGTAAAGGTAAAACCAATAGAACCAAGAAAGTATGAAGTTTTTTATGAGCTCTTTGACTTTGAGAACCCCCAATCTGACATACTGTGTTGAATTCTGATGATCTTTTACCAAGAAAACTGGAACACCTTTGTTCGATATCGGTGGGGAGAGATGTGGAAGAGAGTTATTCAATAGCTAATCACATGGTAGCATTTTGAGGGGAAAAAAAAAAAAATAGTTGTTTAGCAGAGTCAAGAAAGTACCAAGAAAGATAGACTTATTGTCTGAAAATACGTGTTGCTGGGATTAGTACCAAAGATGAAAATCTCTAAAGCAATGAGGTCCAAAKAGCAACTTTTGTGCCAAAACCAGCCTGCTGATTTTTCCGTTGAGAGGTAAGGAACAGCTCTATGTCCAAAACGTCCTGCCTGGGCATCCCTTTTCCTCCTTCTCCATATGAGTGGCCTAAAAGTGGCCATTTCAGCCTGGTACAGTGCTGTGAAGGCGCTGAGGAGCTGTGGAGGGGGGTCTCCTGCAGGTAACGCACTTGACTCTGCATGCTCCCAAGATGCTACCATTGCACCAAGTTCTCAGATCCAACTTACTCATCTGTGACAGCTGGACCAATCTGATTTGAACTAAAGGGATACATGAAATAGGATGATCAAAAGAAGCAGCTTGGTGTTTCAAGGTAAATAAATGAAATTACCTCCTTGAGATGTCTGGACATAACTAATATTGGCTACTATTGCATACTGCAGGCCAGATTGGTTCATCACAGACTCAGAGCCTTCATTTAAGTCACTAAGGAAGAGACAGTAGTAAAATGGACTGGACAGCCGTGGGCTACTCTGCCACAGAAGGAGCTGGAACTTTTTCATGTGGGCCGGATAAATAACATCAAAGATCTGTTCTATCCCCATAAATGGAACTGTTTCTGTACTGTTTACCTACAGAATAATCATGCTAGAGCATCAGAACCATTTTGTTATTTAAAAGATTTAGTAAACAGCAGACAGAAAGTTTCACCTAATTTCATTAAAGGAGAATATTTTCTGCTTGTATGAGCTGTGATGTTCTGTTTCTGCAGCTGAGCTAGAGGCAGTAAGATGGAAAACAGTCATGTCATGCATTTCACCAGTCTCAGGGTCGAGTGAGGGCTGATTCATGCAGTCAGAATGGTAGGGGAAGAAATAAGGAGAAAGTATTAACGAAAATTTTTCTCAGTCACTTTTTCCAATACCATTATTATTAGTAACCAGTTTTAGTTTCTGTTGCTGAATCATGTTAGGAATGCAAGGGGAACAATGGGGTTTCAGGTCAAATACTTGCCAGCTGCCTGGTAAGGTAAAGATCAGGTTTTATTCAAACTACAAACATCTTAAGGCAAAGCTTGGTTTCTCAGCTAATGCTCTCCACTCCCGGACAATACAATGCTTCTCTCAGCCTGCAGCCCTGGTAGAAGAATTAGTAGCAAAAAAGAAAAAAAAAAAGGTGAGAAACAACCTTACCAGCCTTATTTTAACCTTTCTTTGCACTTTCTCCTGCTTTTTTTTCCTGCTTCTGGTTTATATCACCTCATCTTGTAGTGAATCAGGCTGGTGCTGACAATTAAGCTTGTTAACACTTTCCTTTCAGGCTTGTTCTCCAATTAGGCTGCCTGCCCTGTTCCAGGCAGCCAGAAGATAATGTGATTGTTCCCCATGTTTAGTCCCAATAGCATCTGCAGGGACACCTGGCAGTTAAGGGTAGAGCTTGTAACCTCTGAACTGTCAAGGCACTTTAGCAAACTGGAAAATAAACCAGCTCATTTTATAATTAAAAATATGAATAATTTTTAAGTATGTAACTCTGTGTGTGTGTGTGTATGTGTGTGTGTTTGGGTGTTTTCATTGTTAGGTTTTTTTGTTTGTTTGTTTTAAAGGAGTCAAAGTTCCAGCTAAGTACCTTGTATGAGTCACAAAAGTGTCTGTTCAAAGTCTGTTATAGAAAGTGCTTGGTATTCAGTGGATGTTAAATACCTAAAAAGCTTAGACATCTAATTACAAATTTAGCTACTTACATATGTGGAAAATTTAGCTTGGAATGCTTTCTGTGCAACTGAACACTCATAATCTATGTTTAGTTGCTGCACCTGAAAAACCAGTTACATTTATGTCTTAAAAACATATACATTCTTCTTTATTACATATAAGGTAGTTCTGTCATGAATCAAAAGTTCCTATTGCACCCAGAAAACTACACAAATCTGGGATCCTTTTTCTGTCCCAAGAACCATCTCTTGTTATTTAAGGAATGCCATTATAAATGACAGAAGCAGTAATGACAAAAGGGTGAAATAGATGATTAGCTGTATATTATGCTGCTTCTCTTTCTGGTCCTGGAATGGAAGCTTTGTGTGATTACAGCTGCAGTACAACTGAACCATAATACTATCTTGGATATGTCATACATGCAATTCCATCACAAATCATTTGCTGCCTTTGCCTTTCATAAGGTCTCACAGACTAAGGTCTTAATTCTGATTACAGCTGTTCTCCATGCAGTCACCATCATATTTATCCTCATGAGCTTGCACACACTGTGTTGCCTCTGTGCTGATTGCTCTCTGTTAATTTGATATATGAATTCTGGCTTGCCTCAGTAAAGGACCATAAAGTATATGATGATGATGTGGACCTGGGTAGTGTTTCATAGTCAGTGGGCAGTGAATTTTAGTTGGATCAAAGAATACACCCAAGCTGGGGCCATGGCACCAAAACTACTCTAAAGGATATACTGTACATCACACAGCTTGATTTTCAGGTCATAACCTGTGTGCTTCTGTTTGGACGCATCAACAATAACAGTCAATGGAATCCATGATTGCTGAGGACATAAGAGTGGATCTGTAGACTGAGTGGTCGTCAGAAGTGACTGGAGTTTTTATTATAGCACTACAGTCTAGAGTTTGTCAGTGAAATGACTAGATGTCAAATGATACCTGTCAAACACAGAAATGTTTAACTCCATTCTTGCGTTAGTATCTGTACTATCAAGTTAACAAGATTACCCCTCCTGCTGAAGGTCAAGCTGCTGACTAAGTATTTATACCCTTATTAAAAATAAAAGAATTTCTGAAAAACACCTGTAAAAATCAGTACTCTTTAAATCAGCCAAAGTTTAGCAATGTTTATTTTATTCCCTACCATACTTCCCTCATGCTATGTACCTGGGGGCCATTTATTATGGAAGAAATTACAGAAGCTATTGTTAATGATAACACACAAACATCAGTTGCTTTCCATGCTGCTGGAGATTTTGTGGTTCACTTTCATAAAGACTTAATTGAAGAGCACTGCTAAGAAAGGCAAAATAGACACTCCTTAGCTTGGTTTGATGAGTTGAAGCTTCAGTGATTCTTTTGTGGAATACTAACAATAGCAAGAATATGATTTTCAACAAATTAAAATTTAAGAGCAGCTACTCTACTGTCTCCTACTGGGTTAGGTCCTAGTTATGTTTAGTTGAAAATGATGTTATAATCTTGAGTTTTGTTAAAAGTAAAATATTAATGACTACTTTGTCTCTTACAGCTATTCAACGTCAAATGTCCATCTAAATGAAGTTGGCTTCATTAGCTCCCAGAAAAATTAAATTTCCTCCAAAGCTGACTCTATCTTAACACCTCTGTAATTCAACTTTGTTCTTTAGGAATTGAAACACTGCTGACAGGTTTCAGTGGGCATTGTGTACAATTTTTTACTTTGATAACACTAATATACTAATAGAGTATAGAGAAAAATTGGCATGTACTCCTTGACATCACACAAGGCTGCATGATCCTTCTCCTTTTCGGACAACCATTCTTATCCAACTCCACTGCAAAGAGAACAGCACAGAAAAGTAGTGGATACAGGAATAATGGAATTGTGGAAGAATGTGACAAAATGCAGAGAATACCAAGGGTGTTGTAGAAGTTGAAAGCAAGGGAGAGAACCCTGACGTACAGAGATGTGGAAAGAGTATTTTGTAGAGGTGGTAAAAGATGTCATGCTCAAATATATTTTTCCTAAGACAATGGTGTTTGTTACAGTAAAACAATTTTTGTGAGAAGATTTGTCATTTGGGGGAACATTTTAGATTGCTGATATATTTCAACAGAACAAAATACAAAAATTTTGATAGCTGAAAATTTGAGCAAATTTTTTCCTGCCAGACAGTTTTAAGGAGACAACGTAGTTCTTGGGTCCTTTTTAAGGAAGTAAGAGACTATTCTCTTCAAAATAATTTCTACAGTATTAGGATAAAAATGGAAAGGGGAAGGGTGCTAAAAAGATGAACAAAAAGAACAGAGCTGGAAAGGAAAATATGAAAAAAATAAATGGCATGGAATGTGTCTGAAAGAATTTTAATGAACAGGAAAGTGATCAATGTGAAGAAATAGCAAGTCAAGAAAAGCAAATTAATGGAAAAAAGATGATGCAAAAATATATGGGCAAAACCACATCCTTCTCATTACTCCTGGTAAAGACAGTAGAAGATTTGGTTTCGACATTTTAGGTCTGCCAAGCAACTCATAGTGTTTCAGCTAAACTGTTAATTCGTTTGCTTCAATTTGTGCTTTTTTTAATGGAGCCATCTTTGAAATCAATAGGAAGAGTTAATGCCTGCACATCAAATGGCAAGAAGAGAGTAGGTGCCATTCTATCCATGGAGTCGAGGCACAGCTGGGGTGCAGTGTATGCCCACCCTCCTGGGGAATGTGGGTTTTATCATGGCCTTCAAAAGTGTGGACTGCATTGCAAGACAAGGCGCGAGGGAAAAGTGGCAGAGCAGTTGCAAGCCTAGGGCAAATCTTGGGGCTGAGGATTGGATTTTTTTGTTTTACTCACTCAGTTGTTACCATAGGCACCAACTTCCCCTACATTGCCCCACAGTATTTATGGTGCTGACACTCTTCTGTGCATTTTCATTTTGTTTTGCCCGACAACTCCATTACTGGAACTCATGCCCCTTTCAGCTCTTCTTTGTGGCAGCTCTGCTTTGCTACTCCAGTTCTGATCCCACCTTTGTGCTCTTCGGCAACACTCAGAAGCTTCTCAAAGCCAGAGTTCAAAGGAAATCCCAGAGAAGAAAGGCTACCCAGGGCTAAGCATTTGCAGGCTTAAGCCCAGTTTTTAGCTCCTATCGGGATTTATTTTATAATGTCAATGTGTTACAGCAACACAATCCTTTCCGTAGTCTCCTGAATAAACAATCTCAGAGGAGTTTAAAGGTAAAAGCCTACACCCAGTGTTTACAGCGAATCCTGTAAGAGACTCTTTTGTGCACGAAAAAATAGGAAATGATCTTGTTAACTGCTATAACTAAACATCTAAAATGAAAGAGGAGACTAAGCACTTCTCCTAGTTGGAAACTTTTTCTGTACACAGCAGCAAAACACAGACTACAACACAAGGGAGGAGCCACTGTAATTGCCTTTTGCTGTGATCTCTAGATTTTTGATTGAAAGGATCATGTCTAGGGTTCTATGCTCGTTCTTTTCTCATAAGCTCTCAGTACTTAGAAGTCTTTTCTTCCACTCTTAATTTGCCTGGAGCAAGGCTTTTATCTAGACTTTTAGCCAAGAGGCACCTGCTGAAATATTCATTGGTAGAAATTGTGCCATGGGTGTTTTTCCCCATTTGTCCAGTTCTATGTCATTAAAATAAGGTTGAATGCAATGAAAATAGGATTTGACACAGAAGAATGGCATTCTCTCAAAAACTTTATATAATAGGCAATTAACCCTTTTCACTGCAAGAACTGAAATACTCGACTGCTGAATAGTATCCTCTCTCACTGGCCCTTTAGCACCACATCAAAATGGAATTGAATATTATAACTTCACTTGGTGGGAGAATCATATTTTAATCTGCAATCTTTGATATGGATTATTAAAAGAGTTTGATATTTTATTTTTATATTTATCTCTACCTAAACATGATGGTCATTTGAGGAAATGCAAGACTCATTAGTCTTTAACATCTTCTAATGTGTACCTAAAATACATTCTTTTTTCCTTCCTGCCTTCTCATAATACTCAGTTGATCATACGAAATGATTCAAAAGACATCTTTTGTTTGGATTTTGATCCAGGAATGAAAATAGAAGTGTTCCAAAATCTCAAAGGATAAAAATTAAATTGAATCAAAGAGGATCCCAGATATATACAATTAAACCTGTAATAGTTTTGACCTTACACAAAGCTGGCCTCAAAGCTCATCTGTTAGCCTTGCTTTGAGCATGGGTCAGGTGAACTCTGTGTGAACTCTGTAGGTCCCTTCTGATCAAAATCGTTCTCTGATTCTGTTTTATTATTGTAATGGAGGCAGATACTCATTGTACAGAGAGGAGTAATTTTTTAAAAAACAGAGTTTAAATTTAATAAGTTTTGCAACAGCAGGAGGTAAAACAAAAGTCTCCAGTATGATATTATTTCACCCTGTTTTTGAGGGGCTAATCCTAGGCCTGATCTGAGAGTTCTCCCAAGAATGTAAATCCAATTACATATAAGACATTTCCTTGTAGACATACTGGAAATTTCTTTGCATTTACTTGCATGGTTAGTGTCAGATTTTGTTATCTGATAACACAGACACATAATACTTTAACAATCTTTCTCTTCTCTGAAGATCTCAAAGTACACGAAGAGAAATTAAACCATGTAAAGCTCTTTTAAAATGGGGAAATATTTCATTCTTGCACATGTATCAGTATAAAAACAGACACAAAGAAACCAAGCCATTTTCTCAAGATTTTGTAATGCAAATAAGAGGCAGTTACAGTTGTGCATCTAAATGGTATAACATAGGGCTTGCAGCCTGTGGGTAAGAAAGGATAGAACAGTTTCATATGGCATCTCTCTGCCTCCTTGGCTATCACAACTCTGGACTGTTTAGAAAACTAGGAAAGTTATAGCAATACTTCTACAATTCAATGAAAGAATGTTTTTTTCTGTTAGAAATGATCATTCGTATACGTTGCAGTTTGTGAAAACTTTTATATATATATCCTTATATATATTCAGCAAACAATCTAACATATGCATTATAAAACATCTAAGTCCAGGATTTAAATAGTTTAAAGTTAAGCAAGACAGTTTAATTTTAATGTTAGACAACAAGATACTTGTTGGCATTTGGCTGATGGGAAGGAGTCCAGACCCATAAGAGATAGTCCCCCAGTCTGCAATCTTCCCTGGATAATATCTAGAGGGATATAAATAGATAAACAGATATACTCATGGAAGATGAGTATATCTGCTGCTGAGTGCCTCAAGGTCTCTAAAGCAAGGCACATCTGTTGTAGCCCAGTGAGAAATTTCTGGACCACAAATTCCAGTCATTCAATGTTATCTGAGTCCTGTGTCAGTCCACGACGTTCCTTTTTGAATTTGACCACCAGATTTCTCAGAATAGAGATGGAGACTGAATCAGGAGCTCTAAGGTCCACGCATGCAAACCTCATGGGAGCTCTGCAGTGCATGCTCTGTGCTGTCAGACACAGGCACTGGCCATGCTCTATTCCAAAAGGAAGGAAGTACAGGAAAAGATCCGAAAGCCAGGATTCAACAGCTTTGATTCTTTTTCAACCAATTCCAAGCTAGGAATGATAAATTTGGCACGAAGTCTCTAACCTTTTGGCCTGCCAATTACAGAGAAATAAAATCCAACAACTTCAGTTGCTTCAGACTTTTCCTAAGATGCATGAGAAGAGAACTTGGCAATCTAGAAATAATGTGCTGGGTTTACCCTTTTTGGCAATGTGAGGCTGCAATCCCATGTTTCTGCAGTAAAAATCCTGAGAAAAGGCCTTGTCAGCAGGACCTCGCATCCTATCACAATGCCCTACATGTATTCACCAAATTCTGCTCTCAGGTACCTTAGTGTACAACTGGAGATGTTTTACTGAAGTGAATGACCGTGATTCCAGCATTACAGCAACATCACTGGTAGTAGATTTTGGCCTTTGGCTGCTTTTTTTTTTCAGACTTTTCTCAGTGCATAGTAGCATATGTGCTATTTCAAAAGAAAAAAAGTCGCAGTCTTGCCATGATAGAAGTACAAGTGCAGCCAAGGGTGTTAGAGCACAGTTCTTGATTAGATCAAAATTGCTTAAGACAAGACTGACTGCTTCATTGACTTAACACAGCTGTAGGATCTGAAAGATTCTGATGGAAACAGCACCAATGCTCTCCACAACCTCCTTYAAAAACAGACTCCTACTCTCAAAAAAAACCCTGAAAAAAATGAAAAAAAAAAAACCATCAGGGAATGAACTACAAGAAACTGCAGTAAATGAGACGCAGAGATTTAACAGATAAATATAAAAATATTTTTTTCTAAAGCAAAGCAAATAACCTGATAACTGCTTAACACCACTGAACAGCAGTCAGAAAATTATAATCCAATAAAAAGGCAGTTGGCATAATTGGTAAATGAACTTTCTGCACTACTCAACTGTACTTTCTCCAACCTGACATGTTAGCAGTAGAATAAGCTTCACTTAACCCTGGGACTGGATGGATTAGGAGTTAAATACAGCAATTCTGATTATGATAAATAAAAAGAGATGGAGAGTAGCAATAAAGTACTTTGCATTCCAAGAGTACGAAAACATTTAAAGTTTATGGATCTGGCACAGGAAAGAATGATCATGATTACAGCTGGATTGCATTTCAGTATTTAAATTGTGATCTTTGATTGGACACAGTCAGTTTTTCTAACTGGAAAAGCAAATGCATTCCAACTTTTTTTTGTGTTAATTCACTTATTCACCAATTCAGCAGTGACTTTTCCAAATACATTCCCAATATTCAGCGTGAATTTGCTGGTTTTGGTCAATTCTCCTGCCAGTGCATGTGGATATGTAGATATGGGATATGCAGAACTTCAGAATGAATTAATTTAAAACTCCAAGTGAATATTTGTGGAGCCGTTCTGCAATAACCTCCACTCATATCTAAGATGCAGATCCCTTTTGGACAATTGCAGGAATCCCATGTGTTCTATGGGCATGCTTGGGAGAAAAAGGAAATATTTTTCTGTCCCTACACCTCAGGTTCTAAAATGGGCTCTCGGGAGCATGTGGTGTGTACATATGCAGGTACATTTCATACAACCTTTCTGATATTTTCACCCCCTTCTTGCTATCCTGCTCTGAGAAATTCACCTGAAAAAAAAGCTACTTGTTAATGGTTTCTAATGTCCTCTAATTTTCCATCCTAACAATGGTAAACAATGAATGGCATTAGGGAAGAAAGTTGCTTCAATACTGTTCTTATTTACTATCCCTGTTACAATAAATTCTAAAGAACAATTAGATAAAATACACACTATTACTGCTAGTGTGGTTGTGGACAAAATATTCACTATTACACCCCAAGTTTAGGCACATATCACAATGACTCGAAAAACACCAAATAATTTTGGTCTTGAAAACTGAACTAGAAATGACCTTCAGCAGAATATTTCCAATATTTTCATTTAGGCTGAAGAAGTTTCCACTAAATCATTAGTACATCTCTTTGCAGACAGGTCTTAAATATTGCAAGAACAATGATTGTTGTAAAAAATTTGGATTGAATTGAATTTGATTTAATTGTTCAATGGCATTCAATGAGTTGTTTTACTGATATAGATCATATCTTGCATTCATAGTTCTCTGAGGTTTATTATTTCCAAGAACCAGAGTGATTCCCTGTGACAGATACAGTTTGTGCTTCCTTCTCACTGATATCTTTAAGGCAGACAGAATGTGAGATCAATACAATACCTGCATTTACCTCTGAAATTAGAAGTAACTTATTATAGACATGGGAATTTCACACAAGTTGACAGAAGTACAACAGAAATATTATATGCTATTTCTTTTACATAAAGACATTGGGACAAAATAAAAAAAAAAAAAAAAAGGCCGAAACCAAAATACAAACAGCAACAAAAAAACCACTCCTGGAAAATAGGGAGGATAGGAGGGTAATGTTAGTTAGTGTCCAGCTTTGAGGTTCCATCAGAAACTGGATATAAAAGGGGAACAACAGCACACTTGAAAACTCCCTGAGATCACAGAGTCTTTAGGTGATTAATTGGCATGCTAGGGTTCTTCAACGACTTACATCTCAAGGGATTTACTCCACAGAGAGCGAGGACAGCTCTAGTTTGTACTGAGAGTTATTTAGAGAAAACCTGGCCCCGATTCTGTCTTGCCAAATAGCTCCTGACGGTGTTAGGTCTTCCTTTTCATTAAATTAAACTAGACTAAAAACCTATTTAACATCAAGATCAGGTTCAGGGAGAAAAAATAGCTACTCTGCAGTCACCATTCCCTTTTACAGGGGTGGAAGAACCTGTGCAAACGCTTTTGTTATGTAGAAGTGACATAGAAAATTTCAACTATTTCCCTAATTCCTTTTCCTAAAAAATCTCTGTGGAATTTGCTTTATTCATTTGAATTCATAGATAGTACTTCCCTAAAGTAGCAAAGATTTATCCAACTATTTTGTGTTTAAATATGGAGCTGAAAACCCTAATCGGAATTTAATTTGACTAAATACTTACATACTTTATGGTCAATCATCCAGATCTTTTACAAGGTTCCTTGGCTTTGGAATTACTAATCTCAAATGGTACTATATATGAGCCTTGTCTAACATGACATACATTGAAACAGACTGTGGAACGATCGCTTAGAGATGAGAACCTTGCTACAGTTTTAGTGAACCAAAGCTAAGAGGCAAATTATTCAATTATAGTAAATTTACAGTAGCTTAATATTTCATAAAAGTGGTTCTTCTATCATCAGAGCATCATATTGAAAACCCATGAGCAGCAAAATAGCTCCAGAAATGCTGAGGATGTTTTAGCCACTTATTAAGAAAATTCATCTGTCCTGATTTTTTTATGAACACTTTGGCTCTTTGTGCAATAATGGCTATGGAGACATTTTTTGGTTAGTGTAATGATGGTCCAATTTACCTTGGATAGCAGTGCACCAGAGAGAACAGTGTTAGTGCAGGTGGTTATGGTCGATGTTCTGGCCCTGTAATTAACCCAGGGCCTGTCAGTTCTCTGGGTGGCACCTATAGAAGCATCTAATGCAAAGAATTCTGCTCTCTTTTTTCAGTATAACACATCGAGAAATCTGCAGGGGAGTGAAAGGTGTCAGTCTTGATTTTTTCCACAATGTATACCTCAGATCACTGTCATTTGTTCCAGTCTGTTGTATGTCTCCTCTATAGGTCTGACCAAGTAAGATAGGACGCTGATAGTGACGTCAACCAAAAGAAAGAGTTTTGCAGGGCAGGCAGTACATGCAGGCAGTACAGGTTCATGAATTTGAGAACACTGAAGCTTACAGGAGGATTTCAAAAGTCTCTCTTAAAAATCAATGGTTTGTCAGTTTTTTTCTGAAACCATATATTAAGCTCATATTCAACAGTTGATTTAATGCTTGTATAAATTCAAGAGTAACAGATTGCAGTGTCCTCCAGCTCACCAATTTGTTCTATATTCAGCAACCCAGATGCTCACTTTCCAAAATGGAGGATGTCATCGTGTATGGTCTCAGTGGTGATGCAGTTATAACACATATATCCCAAAAAACCTTGTACAGGGTAACTACAGCTGCTGGTGACAAAGCTGTGAATATTAATTCCTTCTAAGGATCATCTCCCAAGTCACTTGCTGYTTTCATTCTGGAAATTAAAAAAGTTCTAGGAAAGGTTAGGAAAATGTAGCATCTTGGGCTCGCATGAAGATATTTATTTGCCAGTACTAATTCCTGCTCACCCTCAGACCGTGTAGAATTGGACAAGAGGTCAGGCCTTTTTTTCCTCTCCCTTTGAATGAGTGTTGTAAACAATAAAAGTTCAGCAAAAGTTCATGAAAACCAGTATTCTATGTGCAGTATTATAAGTGAAAGGATAATGCATGAGGGAGTATAATAAAGATTAGGTGTTTTCATAATATGTGTACCAAACTACTCTGGGAAAATATTTGTAGTTAGGAGTGTACAAAGATCACTGAAAGGCAACTGCAAAAATCCTAATTTTCATTGTTTTTTGTTTGACTTTGGATTCCTGAATTACTCTTGATTCATATCAACAACCAATCAGCATCAGCAAATGCACTCCACAACCTAGAGTGCTCAGCCATTTATGATGGAATTAACTCTCTGTTATATTTACTTCTGTGGCATCTATAGTAAGTTGCACTGCAGTTTCATTTGATTTAACTACTTATTTATTTTTAAGTCTGAATATAGCAGACTATACTTTTGCTATAGTGCAAGAGGTATGTATGATGTTATTCTTACTACTATTGTCACTTATTAAGATAACCCTTCACCTTTCTATTTTTCTCATTGTAATGAGCAATTTAAGCCTGACTAAGCAAAAAGATGCTATCTGTAAAGCGGAGAAGATAGTGTGTTTTTCCTGCCTTTTAACCCAAGAATTGTCAATTTCTTTCAGCCGTAGCAGGGCTTGACACTTAGGGTAGCTCAAACCTGCTTTGCATACTGTGAATTCTTACAACAGCAACATGAATTGTGACAGGGACTAATTAGAATTTCCACCCCCTCTATTCAACTCTTTCATTTTTGACGAGTGCCAGAACCAGTAGAGGAAGTTTAACTAAAGCCAGATTAAGAAATTAGTCTCCAATTTTGGAAGTTAAGGAAGGAGAAGATATACATTGTGGTAGGTACTTCCTAGCATGTGTGTTTGTGAGTGTGGTGTGTAAATATTTGCACCTTAATTCCTTTGTGTTCGATACAAAAATGTTTGTGACTTTGTCACATTAGAGAGCAATACACTCAGTGACTTCCAGCTGCTCCTTCAAGGTGTCCATCCAGATCCCAGTTAAGCTAGGGACTGTCTTTTTGGTGGCTTTATTTGATCTTAACTTCTAGTTTTATTTACACAGGGTGCAAGCTAGTATTTTTGCAATGTGGAAATAGGGTAGGACAATTAATCTCCACCCAGGGTAACCAGCTCCTTTTGATCTTTCTCACACGATATGTAAGTCTTTCTGAAATCAGGTGAAATCCCATGGGTTGGGGATGCATAATTGGGGTAGACTGCAATTAAATATACTCCAGTGTGGACACATGAACATACAATCTACACTTGTTATTATCATCCCCACTAAATATTTATATTGCTGTAGACTGTAAGAGCCTCACTCAAAAACCTTGCCTATTATGTGCCACTCTACTTCCAAATAAGTCAAAGACTGTTCCAGTTTGTAGCATCACACAAAGGTGCAGTGACACTCATCAGCTATATGGCTGAACTAAGAACTGAACAGGTCTGTTTAGAATCACCCTCGTGTCCTTATCACTGGAAATGTTGCCTGATATATTTATAAATTATGTTTCTCAACACAATACAATCCAGGTGCCAAGAAAGAAGAACATAACTTTGCAGTCTAATGTAACAAACTACCCTGTCATGTACCATTGGCTCCTCTGACTGAGAGATGATATTGTTCTTACTATAGTTATTGTGCATTTTCTCGTAGTTGTCTTGTGCTCATGATCTGGCTATATACATTTCGATGTAGCATTTAGAATAAAACTCTCTGCAACTAGTTTTTGTTTGTACAACACCTTGCATGGGATGAGACCCTGATCCCTAATTAGGGGTCTTAGCAATAGTGCACTATGAATGAGTGTTTAAAAATAGCAGAATAAGGACACTAATGATAGTGTAGCAAAAAAAAAAAACCACAAACCAAACCAACCAACCAACCAAAAACAACAAACACCCCAAACATACAAAAACCCCAAACAAAACAAAGAAAAAAAACTTAAACCAGTCTGCAAATAAATTTTAAGTAATCATGATAATAGCTAAAAAAGCCCTAGTATAAAAGAGCCAGTACATCTATTTACTATTTATGACAGCTCTTATGCATATGTTTAACATTATGTATATGAAGAGCCCCAAGATTTCAAGGGTACTAGTCATATACTTAAAAATGAAGCGTCAAGTTAGTGGAATACAGCCTTAATGAGGACAACTTGGATAGTCTAATATCTAAGTCTAATATGCAGAATAAATTAATCACCTGACAGACTAGTTATGCCATATTGAAATGTTGATCCCAACTATAATCATGCCAAACTTGTCCAGCTGTTCAGAACCGAGGTGACTTGCAAGGTTGTCTGTGCAGTACACGTGCAGATATTTAGCTAGACGTCAGCCTGCCTCGAAGTTAGCTAAGTTCCATGAATCTTTTGTGTCCACTGGCTTGAAGGGGAAGTTTTTCATGTAGCAGGCTCAAAAGATGAAGTGTTCTTCCCTAGGAGCAAGGAGAGAGTTCCTGAGCATGAAGTCCAAGTGAATCAAGTCAAATTGAGAGTGAGCGAAGCTGCTGAAAGCAGTAGATTGTGACAAATTCCATCACCGGCCAAACTTGCAAGGGACCCATCAAAAGATACAGTTGCTTCATTATTAGTGCCATATCAATATATCAGGACAATGGACACTCTCTGTGGTATGCTTATCTCATCTGGGTGCTTATTTTAAGGGAGATGTTAGGAAGATGATTTGATGGTAAGATTTCCGGAGCTCATAAGTGTTGAAGGAGGTCACTTAAGGACTTCCAAAGCTGTTCCCTTTACATCTCACTTTTTCATGCCTAATTTACTGCTGTGGTCAGCACATTCTAACTATGAATGAGGGACCCATTTGATTCAAGTTATTCTGTGAAAAATCCAAGCATTCACGGCAAAACTTAAAAGCTAAACTTGTAACCTGAAGTTCCATAAATAACTGCACTTGGAAAGAATATGAGATGTCTTTTACTGTCTCAATCTAGACTGTTTCCTTCATGGGGAATAACACTGGGGAGTTTTTAGTATTTTGTTCTCTTTCCTTGATGCTTTTTGATGTTGATTTTTACACTTATTATAAGGATCGTGGAAAGCAGACCTTCAACTTTTAGCAAGCACTATCACAAATACAGCTTTGGTTTCTACCTGACTTGTTCTTTAATTACAGAAAATTAAATAAAAGAACTTCCCCCCACTCTAAGTGTATTTGGGAAATGTTCAGACACTCTCTTAAAAGTGCAGAACTTTAGTGCCTTTAGGATATAACAATGCTTTATTTGGATTCAAGTGATTAAAGAGCTAATTTTCTTAGTGGGAGGTTAGTACATTTATACAGAGAAGCTGCATTACAGGAATATGGATACATTTGAGTTCCACAGGGGCCCAGGGAATTTCAAATTCCCATCTCTCTGCTTGTAGCAGCAAAGACCATAAAAAAGAAGAAGAAAAAAACCTTCAATGTTTTGTATCTTCCAAGTCTGGTGTCTTCTATATAGCTGGAGACAGTTACATTCATTTTTCCCTGGGGTACTAACTTTTTCTGAAGTAGTCTGTTTGGTCTTTTTAATTGTAAAGTCATAGAGTTAATTTCCTCTGCATTGATTTTCAAATGATGCTGTAAATGTGAGGTTCAGATTCTGTTTCTGTCTGATTTGGTTGCTTAGTACTTTCAAAGAACTTTGCTTTCATCCAAGTTAAAAATTTGAATACAGGAAAGCAAAGATCAGAGCATAAATTCTGGGCAATACTACATAGTTTTTTATTGTGCCATAGAATTGTTTCCAATAAAAGAAATGGATTTGTAACTGCAATATTTTCCATTCTGTGTATAGAGCAGAATTGCAGCAAGTATTTGGAAGAATTATTTCTCTTATTTTTTTATGCTGTACCTATTTGCTGAATTAAGTTTGATGATGCTGTTCATTGTCCTGATAAATAAGCTGTCTGAATGCTTTTCCACAGTATTATCTGGAATGAGAGTGCTGCGTTCTAGATAATGGAAGGGTATGGTCTCCAATTGAAAGCCAGGCAGGCATTTCACCCAAGAGGAATGGAAATAATCAACAGGGAATTTGGCCTGGATCCAGGAATTAGTACATTTAGGCTTTCAGAAATGTCATCTTCAGTGATTACATGTCATTGGCTTTGGTTCACCCAAATGAAGACATCTCTGACAGAGCTGCTGGTTCACGTTATATTGCCCCTGTACTGAGTTTGAGTGAAATGAGTTGTTTGCTGAATGAAAGGTATGAAAACCTTGAAGCACATGTGGGTTATACATCTTGTCTGACCAAAACCAATACTGCTCATAGTGTGTAGATGGACACAATCACTGTCCAAGCAGAAGTGAAGCATCTCCTGTCAGACACTGGAAGTCTCACGCTGCTTCTTTGACAGTGGAGCCACAGTTGCATACTCTGCAAGCTCCTTCAGCTCATTGGCTGGTGATTCCTGAAGGTTATGCCTAGCAGTGGAACTGTGTTTTGGCGAGGAATTTATTCTACTGCAGATGCAGATGGATGACTGCACAAGACGCCAAAAAATGAACTGGAAGGAGGTTTCCTCAACAATGGCTCCTTCTTATCCACCTGCCACTGAAAACCAATTATTTTCCTGATAATATTTCCATTCATTCATGTTTAGGTCTTTTTGCTTTTCTCAAAGCACTGGCACTGGAACTGACTTATGACAAGTGGGTTTTACAATGCATTTCTCAAGTAATAAAAACCCAGTCTTTAATTTTCCATCTAACTGAGCGCTAGGCAAACAAACCTTGGCTAATTACTGACTAGGGTTTAAAGAGCTAACCAATGGTGGGTGCAATATCCAGGCAAATCAATTGTTTCAATCCCAGTCTGAGGTCTACTCTTGTTCATAAGGATTGTTGTATGAAATAAATTCCACTACCTGGGGAAGAGACTAGGAAATACTGTAGATATTTTATATTGTTGTTTAAAAGCTGAGGAGATTAATGCTAGATCCTTTATTTTAGTGACACAGCACAGTAATCTGGGTTCAGACAGTTGGTTTATTGAAAGGAAACCCTTTTTTGTCTGCATTCCAGGATTTAAAAGAAAAAATAGAAGCTGGGATTAGAGCCAGACTGAGGAAAAACGATGCAGTCTGTCAGCAAGCCCTCAGGTAACAATATCATAATTTATAAATTCTACCAACAATAGGATAGTAATTAAAGATGTAAGTTTCCCTTTTCCTGTCTCTATTTTCAGCAAAACAGATTTCAGAATGCTAAACTGCTTGTGTGTGTCCCAAAGCAAGGATTTAAACCAAAACCGAAAAAAAAAAGTCTCCAAAAAAACCCCAAAGAATCAAACCCTATACAAGGACTCCATATTTGCTCCTGTTATGACTTGCTCTTCTTACTACTTCTTCTGTAGTAAGCTGGTGGCACTCTGGACTTTCTGACTGGTATCACTGCATGATCCAGAATTACTTTCTTACAAAGTCAAGTTGGGGCATTTTGTGATTTGTTTTGATTTAAAATTAAAAGGGAGAACACTGCCCTGGATCTTGCTGTGTTCCTTGGAGCTTGTGACTTTGCCATAATGAATGTTATTCTTGCTGTATCCAGTGTTTGGCCCATTAATTCAAATCACTCGGGCTGAGTGAGTGAAGAATGGGGCTACACATGGGGAACAGAAATAAGTGGCTGGTATAAAAGGACTTGCTTCCCCAAATTACACCAACCCTGATAATCTCGTACTCTGTGTAAGATCATGTTGATTAATACAGTTAGTTTATTGTTGGCAAATGCTGGTGTTTTAGTGGCAAACAAGCACTCCATCATATTTGTTGGCACTTATTAGAGTATTTTCAATGTCTATCTAACTTCTGCTTATTTCATTTGTAATGCCCTTGAGTTATGGACCTTATTTTATGTAAGATTGCTACAGTGCCCAGCACGATGAGGCTCTATTTATGATTGGGAATGRAGGGTGGTAGTAGAGTAATAGTAAACCAAATAATATTAATAATAATAAATTAATTATATCAGTTAGTACTGTGAATCTTGTCAGCACTCATGAGTTAAGCAGTGTTGGACTAGTCTGATAGTTAAATGGCAGGCTGTCAGGGAACACTTCTGTTTAACAGATGGTACCATACAAGTGCCCAAGCATGGTGTTAGGACACTGTGTTGTTCCAGGTTCCACCAGACATGAAACTGAGGTCTTGACCACTTCCAGCCATAAACAATAAATGCTGTATAAAGTAAATATACTAACCACAAGGCTTGACTGCAGTGCCAACTAGAATCTGCAAAAAGACTTGTGACTGTTACTGAATCTGATCAATATTGGCCAAATCAGCCTTTGAGACCCTTTCTCCCAGGTCTCCTTCTGCAGTGTCCCTGGATAAGGTTCCTTTTCACATTGCACATTGCAGCATTTCCCTGTAGTGCCCCTAACCAGATCCTGTGTGTCACTGGTTTTTTTGATAGTGAATGTTGTTGTCTCCCTACCTAGAGATCTGACAGTTACGCTGAACAGTTCAATGTTCTTATGGCCTCCATACCTGGGAATTGGCCTTCCAGCTTTCCTTGGGGAAACAGTGAATTGCAATTATCAAGGTATTTGGAATGGATTTGTGACTGAAAAATGTTTATTTTTTCATCAAGGAAGTGATGTATTTGATTTTTACTTTCCCGATTTAGACTATAACTGTCAATAGCAATTTCAATGACTTCATTTGCTTTATTCCTCTTCTCTTTTGCTGAATGTCTCATGAAGAAAAAATGAGTGAAAATAGAAAGCTGGATAGTCTTTCCAAACTTATCTCCTTTTAGAAAATTCTTCTTTTCTTTCTCTTTCACACCAGAAGTAGAAAATCTGATTTTAAGGTCTGTTTGCTTTTCTTCTTTAGGCCTTGAAAAGCAAGGGAAAGAATTCTAATCTACCCAAATTTATATCCTGATCAAATAGCCTGAACTGAACCTAAGCAGAAGAGTAAGGGCCGTTTGGATTTACTATGCTGTTTTTACTGTTTTGTTTCTTTGGTGGATCTCTCCACTTGATGACCTGAAACGGGGCTGGTTAGTCCTCATCTTAGGAACAACTGGGAGTACCCATTGGTGCACACAACCGCTAGGATCACCTCTGCCCAGCACGTTCTGCAAAGTTTTGTGCAATGGAAACCACTCGCACAAAAACCAGGTAAGTATCAAAATCCTTCTAATATTTCCTTATCCATGTGATTGTCTTTTCTGCTTTCATAGCCTCCAGGCGATATCCTTCAGGACTCATGTACATGTCTTTTCCTGAGTTAAAGGAGAAATACCAATGATTTTACTGGACAATCCTTGCAGTCATTACTGCATTGATGCTAAAAAATGATATCTGAAAACTGATATTCTCTTAGGTCCACTTGTTTTGCTAATCTCACTAAGCCACTTAGTGGCTTAACCTGCATATAATTTGAAATATTTGAATTTAGGAGAAAAAAGGAATAAGTAGGAATGTGTGTTGGTTAATGAAACAAAATCCTAAACAAATAATGTCACAGGTTGTAATTATTTAAAGCTCAGAAAGATTTCTGGGAAGGCAATGAAATAAAAAATAATAGGTGAATTCATGAGGGCTGCCATCACCATGAATACCACCATGACCTCATCGACCTTCTTCCCAAACAGTGCTACTTACTCATTTCGGGATTCAGTTCACAGTCGCTCTCCTGGCCTTTAATGGAAGTGAATGACTTTGGGGTATAAGCAGGGCATGATTATAATACCATAATGAACTACCTACTGCATGTGTATCCCTTACCTTGTACTAGAGGGAATTAGAATGACCTCAGCTGTATGTCATAGGCTGTTAGCAGTGAGCCCAGGTACATGAGGATGAGCTTAGTCTTAACATGGGAATATGCAGTGAACTGGGGGCTGGATCCATAAAGGACCTAGGTCATGCAAAGTGCAATTTTCAGGTGCCTAACAGCTTAGTGAAATTTGCAGTCCCCAGTGTTGCAGGTAACACATGAAATGCAAGGAGTGTGGAACCTAAAGATGAACCCTTGAAAACCAGGAGGCTTTAGGCATCTTACAAAGTGCATACCAGAAAAGAGGAGGCTGATTTCTTCTCTCAGGGACCAGGGGTCTCTTGAGATTCCTAATCACAGGGGAGCTGGGCACCTAGCTCTGGGTTAGGCTCTCATTGTGAGGTGTTGTGTATAGAAACAAATACACCTTCAACCTAAGTCCTTGTCAGGAAGCAGTTTTGAAATCTGTTTTTTGATCTGGAAAAGAGACTGAGAGACTGAAGTTTTGTTTGGGTTTGGTTGTGGTTTTTTGTTGTTTTTTTTTTGTTTTGTTTTGGGTTTTTTTGGGKTTTTTTTGTTTGTTTGTTTTTGTTTTTGTTTTTGTTTTTTTGGTGGTGGTGGTGGTGGTGGTGGTTTTTGTTTTTTGGGGGTTTTTTGTCTTTTTTTTTTCCTCATCCAAGAACATTGCCCAAATCACTTGGTTATCTGACATGCTGGATGAAGTTTTCAATTGCTCCTAGTGAAGAAGTTAAGCACTGTATATATAATTAAAGGCTCAGATTTTGGCAGCAGATGAGTGAGATATTAAGGATCATTGAAATGCTTAAAAATTGGATTGATTTGTCCCAAATCTTTCTGTAGACCTAACCCTAAGAATGTACAACATTTGGAGCCTCTATCTAGTAACATTTAAATTTTGTAATGGCCGTACACAATGAAGCTCTCTGAGTAGTGCAGTGTAGCAATAAAAGATGACAACTGTTATAATACTGTAGATGGCAGTAATTTAAAATTATTGCTGGGTAAACTGAGGCATAGTAAAATTCTGACTTGCACAAAATCCCATGAAAATTTCAGACAACAATGTATACATACGAGTCCCTTTATATTTGCATCTCTCTGTTTTTCATTTATATTAACTCACCTTCTTTGTTATGTGCATGTCTGCAGGAAGAAGAAGTATCTCTGAGACAGTTGTTAGGGTGCCACAAAAATTTGCAAGAGACTCTCTCGCCGAAGGTCAGATCCTCACGGAAACAAAATCAAATAATTTCATATTTTAAATGAAGGTTACTTAGCTCATGAAAACTGGACTGTTTGCAAGACACCTGGTCCTGTCTAGTTTCTTGCTCTCAGGCACACACCCATTCCTGGAAATGTGTTCTCTCATGTTAGGAGCTCTGGTCTAACCATCCCAATATATAAGGTTATGAAAGGATTTGCTTAAGGCATTTTTATTTTTATCCAGGCAAGCAGTCAGGAGAAGAAGAGGGAGGCAGCAAGGGGGAACAAAATGATCTTGGATTTAACATGGATGAGAATTGTGAAAATGTGTAACTCTCAAATGCTTGTGCTTTGGGAGACAGTACTACTTCAGCTTAAGAATGAATGAAAGAGAAAGAGACAAATGATGTGTAGTTTCTTGTTCAGAAAGTAGCACAACAAGAAAGGTTTGGACAAGGGATTTGACAAATAAGTTTGACAATAATCTAATGACAGTGGACTGTGCAGATTATAAAGCAAATTGGCACATTCCCATCTTCTCTAATAAGGGGACAAAAACAGGGTGAAGATAAGATGAAACAAATGTATCTGTTGAAGGAAGGTTTCTGCCCAAAACATTAGGCCAGCAAAATTTGAATCTGAATCTCACAAAGTCAATGCGAAGGAGAATAACAGAAGGTCAATGCATTTTTCCGGCTTTCATTTCAGCTATCTGGGCAGGCAGTGTGATATGTTAAAACCTTTGTTTTCAGTCAGTGTTAAGTGAATGTGCAGCTAGAGATGCACCAAAATGATGATATTAAAGTAAAAAAATATCCCTCGAGAGCATGCCTCTGTACCTCCTCATGCCTCCAGCATGGTTAGAACTTCTTCTGGCCAACAAAGCCAATCTATAGCTATTATATCTCTTTGTCTCTTTTCATATCTCCTAATAGAAGCACTGTTGTAGCTGCTGGCTAGAAAATTAACCAAGTGAACTCTCTGTCTGTCTCTCTCTCTTCTCATCACATTACTGGAAAAATTTAGCAGTCTCTCCCTCTCTCCTTTTTACTTTGCAGGCTGGTAGCACACTGGAGGGGCTTAGACTGAAACAGTTTAACTCCCATATATCTTGTTCTTCACTATAGTTGGTGGACATATCCTTATTCTTAGCCTTTGGGGGGAATGACGGGTAGACTGCGTAGTTACTTCCAGATGGTGATTCAGGAATCTGGTTCATTAAGAGAAAAATAAAATATAAAGCAGTAAAATTGAGAGGAAGCCAGGAGACAAAGCAGTGGTCTGTGGGCATTTTTCTGAGGAGCATTTYGTTTGGGGGAGGTTGAGCTATAGTGTTTCATTCAGGTTTATGGGAAAGTGCACAAACATTCTAGTTAGAATGGATACAGCTGAGGGTCCAACATCCTATATATTTCATTATTGTAAAACTTGAACTGGCATCTACATGTTTTGGATCACTGTCCATTCTGTTGGAATCCAAAAGTTGCAAAAGGTGTCACAGAATCATACAGTGTCTTGGGTTTGAAGGGACCTTAAAGATCACCTAGTTCCAACACCCCTGCCATGGACAGGGACACCTTTCACTAGATAAAGTTGCTCAAAGCCTCATAAAACCTAACCTTGAGCACTTCCAGAGATGGGGCATCCACAAACTCTCTTCACAACCTGTTCCAGTGCCTCACCATCCTCACAGTAAAGAATTTCTTCTTTACATCTAATTTAAACACATTCTCTTTCAGTTTGAAGTCATTTCTCCCTTGTCCTGTCACTATATGTTCTTGTAAATAGTCACTCTCATTGTTCTCGTAAACTCCCTTCAGGTGCTGGAAGGCCATAATTTGGTCACCCCAAAGTCTTCTCTTGTCCAGTCTGATCAATCCCAATTCTCTCAGCCTTTCATCATAGGAGAAGTGCTCCATTCCACACATCTTGGTGTCTCTCTTCGGGACTTGCTCCAACAGGTTTGTATCCTTCCTGTGCTGGGGCCTGAGGTGGAGTCTCACGAGTGCAGAGCAGAGGGGCAGAATCCTCTCCCTCACCCTCCTGGCCACGTTGCTTTGGATGAAGCCCTGGGCACGTTTGGCTTCCTGGTCTCCAAGCACATTTTGCCAGCTCATGTCCAGCCTCTCACCCACCAGCACCCCCAAGTCCTTCTTGGCAGGGCTGCTCTGGATCTGTTCATCCCCCAGCCTATGTTGATATGGGGGTTGGCCCAACCCAGGTGCAGCACCCTGAACTTGGTCTTGTTAAACCTCATGAGATTCCCATATGCCCCTTCTCAAGCTTGTCCAGGTCCCTCTGGATGGCATCCCATCCTTCAGGAATGTCAACCACACCACTCTGCTTGGTGTCATCTGCAAATTTGCTGAGGGTGCACTTGATCCTTTTGTCTATATCATTGACAAAGATATTAAATAACACTGGTACCAGTATGGACCCCTGAGGGACACCACTTGTCACTGATGTCCATTGTGACTCTGAGACATTGACCATGACCCTCTGGATGTGACTGTCCACCCACTTTCTTATCCACCTAACAGTCTACCCATCAAATCCATTTCTTTCCAATTTAGACAGGAAGATGATGTGGGAGACCATGTCAAAGGCTTTGCAGAAGTCAAGATAAGTGACATCTGTAACCCTTCCTTGTCCACTGATGCCGTCAGTCTGTCATAGCAAGCCATAGGCTGGTCAGGCAGGACTTGCCCTTGGAGAAGCCATGCTGGCTGTCCTGAATCCTGTTCCTGTCCCCCCTGTGCCTTCGCAGAGCTTATAGGAGGATCTGTTCCATGATCCTTCCAGGCACAGAGGTGAGGGTGATAGGTCAGTAGTTCCCAGGGTCCCCTTTTTATCTTTTTTAAAGTTGGATGCAATTTTTCCTTTTTTACCAGTTGCCTGGAACTTCAAATGACTGCTATGGCTTTTCAAATATCATGAGGAGTGGCTTGGCAACTACATCAGCCAATTGCTTCAGGACTCTGGGATGCATCTCATCAGGTCCCACAGACTTATTTACATTCAGGTTCCTTGGGTGGTCATGAGCCACTTACAATGGGAGGCACTTTGCTCCCTGGTCCCCATCCTGCTGTCCATCCATTTGAGAGGTGTGGGAAAAGAGATTGCCATTGAAGACATGTCTATGATGAGCACTCCTCTAAAATATTTTTTCTTTTTTTAATTTGACATGTCATCTTAGTGTCAAAAATGTATATATTTAATATTTACTGTCAACACATACTCACAATTTGTACCCTTAGTTGTGTACATACCTACCAGATCACAGAGGGGAGACCTGTACTCCTCACAATGTGAGAAGGGGAAGAGCAATAAAATGGCATTTCAGTGAAATTGCTGGTCTTATTCTACAGTTGCTATATACACTTGGGCAAATTGGTCCTCAAGCAATTAAGCAAACAAACATCTCGTTCCACCTGAGGGGTCCACAGTCCTGTTTCATCTGGTCCACTGATTTGCAGTAGTTTCAGACAGGTTAGATTAAAGGAAATTAGCTGTCCTGGCAGTTTCTGAAAACCAACAGCTGATGAACACTTGCTGGGACATTCATGGCTCAGGAATGTAGCCTCCCACTCATGTTAAAGGTGAGGACTTCCACTGCTTGTGACTGGCCAAAGGTGCCCATAGCCCCTAAGGATACCGTCAAATGGTTTCTGTCCCAAATCATTAAGGAAAAACATGGGAACAGGCAGTTTATCAAGAACTCTTTCATTCCTTACTGAAGGAGAAGAAGAACTTGATGGATAATTTTTTATGAAATTGCAGTGTTATTAGAAGTGCTAATACACTGGCCTCAAAATATTTATGTACAAATTGCAGTGTTGGTTTTTGGTTTTTTTCAACTTCCTGTATATTAAAAGCAAATTTCCCCTCAGGCACTCTCGGCCTGAGGAATGTTTTATGGCACAGTGACAAGAGAATGGTTGAAAATAAGCAAGTTGAAGTGTTGAAAGGCATGAAAAAGTCTGGCATTATTCTTGATATCTGCCTTGATATCTGAGGTTGGACAAGGCAGGCCCGATTTACTCAACTAAAAGGTGGGACTGATAATGGTACTGCGAGTGAGTTGTTGAGAGAATTATTTAATTAATATTACCAAAAGAGTTCAAAATCCTTAGCTAGATAATATTCTAAAAGTATCATGTTTCCTTCAATAAAGATTGCTTGCCAGCTGGGAGAGCCCATTTGCGATTCAGCATTTACAGTGTTGCACAATGTAGAAAGTATATAACAAGGAAAAAGGAGAAAAATCTTTTTAAATAATATAGTTTTTTTAAAAAGAATACTTTAGGCTTGTGCCTGTCTAGATCTACTACACCACTGAGGAATCATTACAATGATTGCAATGCTTTAAAGCAAGGGGCCAGCTCAGCATYTAGGCTCTTAAACAAGAATGTTGGTATTAATATTTGTTCCTTCTGTGATCTAGAAACAGGACTTTATCTTCCTAATATAAAACAAACTATTTTCCTTCTCTCCCTTTATCCCCTGTTACAAATTACAGTGGAGCTCACTAATGAATAGACAGAGCTGAATTTTCTGGTAACAAAAGGAAGCAGATGAGGTGATAATTGCTCTTGGATTTTAAACTTTGTTTTGAAGGAGCCCTCACTCAGTATAATGACCTGAAAGAGTCATGACGAATTGAGAATATAGGTAAAAGTTGGGGAGTGCTCTAAATTTCAGGCCAGAGAGCTTTGTGTCCAAAGATAAAACATCACTTATGAAAATTAACTACATTACTGTCTGTTTTAATTGGTGTTAGGAAGAGAGCGGGGATGTGAGGAATGGTGGCTTAATCTGGGCTTTGGTCTCTGCTGTAACCTTCAGCCCTAGATTTTATCTGACTGGTTTGACTCTTCCTTATCCTTCAAGTCTCACTCATTTGCTTGATTACTGTCTGGGGGCTAATCTCCCTTTCCTGGTCTTTCTGTTTGGCCTTGTTTTTCCGTTCTCAAGGTCATTGGTGCAATCCCTCTTTCCATGTTTTCAAAAGGGCAGAARCATCCTCCCAGTCACCCACGAGAACCTGGCAGCTGGTATTGGTACTTCAGAGACAAACATGTAACTGCCACGTGAAATAACTTCCTAAGGGCCAAATTCTGCTTGCATTAGTAATGCAAACAGTGCCATTAACTTCACTCTGAATTGATGCTGTTAATTAGCACGGTGTTATTTTTCTGTTATTAGTGGTTCTTTTCAAAAGTCATCAAAAATCAGTACAAAAACCCAATGTAATAGTATTTAATACATGCTACAAATTACTTTAATTATGGAGTAATATTTAGAGGTATCTAAAAATACATTAAATATTTTCCTCATGTTATTTGTACAGGTTTGCAATGCTGTGACTGACAGAGCGTAGTTCTACTGTTGCAATGGAAGGACGAAGGTTCATGAGACTGTCATATTCTTAAATTTTTCTCCACACTATATTAGCTCTAAAAAACAAAACCAACAACAAAACAACACCTTCCCAACCCCAAACCACAAAGAGATATTTAACTGAGTTTTTTGAATGCTGACAAGGCACTTAATTCCAGTTTTAACCATGTGTTAATTTTTTTTCCCCTTTTTTAATATTTTTTTTTTTTTCTGGCCACCTTAAAGTCTGACAAATATTAGAACCTTGGTTTTTTTGAGAGGAGTGATGTGTGCTTGTTCCTGCCAGAAAAACCTGGTAATACTATACGTATACCTATCCATAAAAATTCACTTTAGCTTCAAGGGTCTCAAAGATATTTGAAAAACCTAATGAACATTAGACTTGACTCTGTAACCAAATAACTATTTTATTCATATGTGACATAGAAAGCATTGAACTGTTCATGCAGAAGTTTAGAGACTTGCTTAAGTTCCTGTGATGGAAAAAGAACAAAACACAGCTCACTTAATAAGGTACATCCATTGGCTATTTTACCTGCTTTTACTGTCTGCTGTATTTTGAGTACATCAACCTTATGATGATCTCCAGCTTAAAAAAAAAACAACAAACGAAACAACAAAAAAACCCCAAACCAAAACAAAACCCCAAACACTTCAAACAAGTAAAGATGACATTCATCTATCCATCAGGAACACCTAAGTGGTGTTAACATCTGATGTCAAGTAGCATATACATGTTTGTGTGTCTCAGTATTGTACCCCAGCCACAAACAAAAGTCACAAATTAAATATGAGATAATAGAATAATATATCAGGCGCTTTTTTTGCCTAGAGATGATTAAGAAAAGCTAACCCCATTGAGAGGAAAACATATAGTATTGTTCTTAAAATGACACTTGGAAACAAATGTCACAAATCCAATAAGCCTGAGAATTAAAATCAATGCAGCATAAATAACAAAGGCCATCAAAAGATAAAAGTTATGCAGAGAAGAAAAACCCTAAAACAAGATAATGTTTTTATTCCTGACTCCCAAACTATATAAAAATCTATCAAATTAGAAGGTCTAATAAAATCAAGCATCCTTTTCCTGTTATGTACATGAATATTTTCAACATTTCATAATATTCTCCTTGGATTCTGTATAAAAATGAATTTGCTTGATGTCTCCTAAATCTACCATTGATATTGGTCTAATTAGGAGCTTTTGCAAATAGACCAGAACCATAAACTCTGAAGAGGGAGTTTAGGAAAGCAACTGCAGGAACATAGAAAAGCTTTGCTGGGACCCTCTAGACTCCTGAACCGTCCACTGCTTAGGCAGGATAGGTGGTGAAACAACAGAATCAGATTCATTGACCAACTTCTATCATGCTGAGCTCAGAGTAGATTTTCAGAGAAATCTCAGGAACCGAGTGGCACGACTGCTGTGCTTTCTGTTTTTATATTTAATGTAACCTGTCGTTCAGGTCCATCTCTGTGACAGATTTTTCAGGAAGATCATATCTTTTATATGTATAATATGCTGAAGGATAGGTATCAGCTCCTGATAGAAGGTCCTACTTGTGGTCTTTCACATTTGAGGGTTTTGGGATGACCATGGTGCAGAACAGRAAATCATGCAATTGTAGAGAGAATACCTGTCTCCCTGGCCTAAAACTTCCTCTTTTAAGACTTGRATCCTGATCTGGGCCACAGCCTAAAATAGCAGAGGACCAAGACAGTCTGTGGGGCTAGGTGYACTGGATTTTTAAAAGCCCTTCCACTCATAAAAAACTCACAGAAGAAGATGCTGCAGAACAATGGATACATGTCTATTTTTCACAATTTCGTTTTTACTCTTAATTCTGTTTGAATGTAAGATTTCAAATAAAGACTTGAAAAATTTTACCTGAAAGAGGGAGAAGCAAAAAGCTGTGAGAAAAAGAAACCAGATTTCCACTGGAGACTGTTTAACAACCTGAACTAGAGCTGTCAGCACCATGAACCTACTGCTATAAGATCATGCAGCTCTCTTGTCATATCCCAGAGTATTTGCATGCTCTGCTCTCTGCCACATCTGAAATACTTATTCTTGATCTGGTTTTATTTCAATTCTGTTCCATAAGAACCACATTTTCTTTTAGCAAAGCAGAAGGTATTTGTTAGAACATTTTATAATTCTTTATTTAAAGTGGCAAGATATTCAATTCCTTCTTGGATATTAAACATTATCCTCATGGTTACAGATGAGAGAGGCACATGTCTCAAATTCAAGATTAATCCTTTCCTCAGGTGATATATATAAAGGGAAATTTCCAAGGTTAAGTGTACATCCTATGCAGTTTTAGCTGATTACAGTTTTATGAATGCAATTTTAAGAGGTGCTTAATTCCCACTGAAACCATCAAAATTTTCCAYCTACTGTGCACACCTCACTGTTACAGAGACTGTTTTTCAAATGGACCTTTATTTTCAGCAAAAAGAGAAGCTGCAGTTCTCCCACAGCAGATCTATGGGAACACTCCAGCATTATAAATTTCCTCCCTTCTTTACCTCATGAACCCAGGTAAGTGTGGAGGGCAGTTCAATAAATAAACTCGCAGAGATTAGAGGACCTAGGAAGCAACAATGAGAGACTTGGCTGATGGTGCTGGTTCACTAAAGTTACACTCAGCACAACAGATAAAACATGTAACTATTTTCAGTCTCTACCCTCTCAGTTCCATTTCCCCTCACAGGTAGGCCAGACAGCAGTCTATTTTAGGCATTACAAAAACATTTCCAAGGTGGGAGGGACTCGTGGAAAATTACACTTTATTCAGAGGGGACAGACAGAGTCTGGCAGCATCTTCTCAATTCTAGAGGGGGTAGGTGTCTAACTCTTCAAAAAAGAATATATTTGGGCAGGTTAGGATTTTGTCTACCCCATATGCTCAATAAAACCAGCCAGAGGAAGTGCTGAGGGGATTTCAAGCTACATCTTTATCATGGGTTAGTAAAGTGCCGAAGGCAAGTGTAATCAACCTCATGATTCAAAAGAGAAATGACTCAGATGAAACAGACTGTAAAGGAGATTTTTTTCTTGGAGGACTCCCACACAGGACCCTATGGTTCTCCCATACTCCACCATGAAGTGAATAGTGCTCCCAACAGCTAGAATCTCTCCCACAAAAAAATGTGTGTTATTTCCTGTTTTCTTCAAGCCCCAATTCTGTGAGTGCTTATATGAAGTTGCAACCTGTTTCTAGCTGGAATGGCAGCACAGATGATTATTTTGGGTAAGACTGCAGACAGCAGAAACTCTCATGGTGCTGTCTCCCTCACAAGTAATTTTCTTTTTTCCATTCAAGCATCCTTTCCTCCTTTCTCCAATATTTCCTCCAGCCCTTCTATTTCCCAGGATGAAGTCTGCCTTGGGATCTGTGTATAAAGTTCCTGAACTGTACGTAAAGTCATGACATTATAATGTGAGAACTTTGACATTCACARAACTCATTTACATTTACAAGCATCATCCAGAGAATCCCACAAAGCCCAGTGAGCTGCCTTGGAGAAGTAAGTGTTTATCAGTCTAGCCTCTTTTACAGGTGAGGAAACTGGGACAGAAGTTTTCCCAGACCTGACGCAAAGCTTTGTCCAAGGCCAGCTAGTGAGCCAGAGAAGGAAAGAAGAGGATAACCCAGGAGTTACTGACTCCAGCCACATTGTCGCTGTACCAGTCAACTCTTGTTTCAAAATGAAAAAGCTTTTTGGGTATAGAATTTAAATGTCTCAAAATCTGRTAACAATTCCAATAACTCTGTTCTCTAGTGCTTTCAAGAAGCAGAGATTTCTGATGTTTTTCAGCCTTCAGTGAGTGAAAACATCTCAGGACTCCCATTTACCCATACAGYGACATTTTTTTCCCCTCTTTTCCAGCAGGTGGAAGCCGTAACGGAGCCAAGAAGGAGCTATTCCTTGTTGAAGTAATTGGGGGCAGCAGGTACAAGAGCCCAGGAGTGTTCAAATGCTAACCAGAATGTATCAGGAACACATACAACATATAACGATTCACAGAAATGCAAGGTTGTCAAGTTCTTGTGAGTATTGTAATACATTATGAGCAACTTAATGACCTAAATTAAACAATACATTCTCTGCATTTATTAGTTCTGATGTATCATCTTTTTCTGGATTCCAAAAATACRCTGTCTTGCAATTGAAATCTGTGAATGATGTGTGCCACAGGCTGTGGGTGACCAGAATTTCAGTTCCTATGTAACTTCTCTTTTCAGTAATGATGTAGTGAAGAGACAGTACACAGAACCAGTGTAGGAGGTCTAGTTTCTCTTGTAGCTTTGAGGCCATTCAGTTGCAAAGTCAGCAGTACCAAAATCTAATGTTTGTCAGGTAATTCAGGGCTTGAAAATTCAGCGAGTTGTGCTGGGATCAGTTTTCCTTGCACATTCTCTGCAACGAAATGATAGATTCACAGTAATGTATAGCTTTACTCTTGTATTTTATTCATCATTGGTCTAGAAGATAATTTTCATTATACGATAACTGCATCAATTTTTTTTGTAGTGAATAAAGAAAAAAAATTACATGCTACTTTGAACTTCAGTGGCAGTTTTTTGTGTTGTCTAGAGAAAGTTTTGCATAATTTGATTTCCTGTAAAATGGAGAAGCATAGTACTAGTAATATATTGGAAAGGAAAAACTCATGAAATGTAATTAACTGGTTACAAATCATGAACCCTAAGTAATATTTCCTTTCAGAATATAGTAATAATATCGTTATTTAGCAAGGATTTAAAGAAAACTTCTAACACTTTTACCTTCTGTGACTCTTAACGAACATGTCCTTGTTGCTGTCATCACCACCTCACACTTCCTTATTCTCCTCTTCCAGTCTGCAGTATTTTATATATCCTAAAACCCGTATGCTGGCATTAAAGACCTGAAAAACACAAACCCAGTCTTTCTGATGTGGAAGGTTCTACGTGAAATAAAAGCTTAAGAAAGAGGAGAAAAATTAATGAACAGAAGAAACGGCCAAGAAGAACTTGTCTGAATGACTGTGGAGAACAGTGATCCTGGCTCTGGGGTGGCTGTTTTACTGTTGTCCCTGGGTAGAGTGATACAGCCTCTGGTGAGCCATGGGACTTCACAGTTTTCATGCTGAAGGCATTTCTCACCAGGTGGGCCAAAGCAGTCAGCCCTGATGCCTCTGGCAACCCTCAACTCCTGCTGGCCACCAGGCAGGCACTGAGCAGATAAGGAAGCTGACAGAAGCAGAAGGTACATGATCCACATTAGAGGCATTGGTCCGTACCCTACCTCATGCTCCTCTTCCTCTGCCCTCTCTGAAACAAAGTCCCACTTACACCCCCAAGGGAGAATTTCATCCTGAGTATTAATGCTTGTAATAATGAGAGTAGAGAAATGCACATCCCACTTCCCAAAAGCCCACATCTGGTTCAACTCCAGTGAACTACATACACCTCACTCAGCTTTCCCATCAGCACTGTAGAACTGCCTGTGCAAACAACCCACAGGGCTGAGCAGTGTCTTCCAAACCCAAGGGTGTTCTGCACGTGGCTCTACAACAAAAGACATCTCACCACTGCTGCTGCTGCCAAAAGGCAAGGAGAAGAAAACCACAGGAAGAAACAAAAGTAGGAAAATCACAGGAAGAAGCAAAAGTAACAGCCAGACCTGATTTTCTGTTGATTTATGAGGTAATATTAATGTTTGGAAATATACCATTGGCTCATGGCAGGCTGAAGAAAATTCAATAGAATTATATTCTTTTGAAATCTAAGGTTCTGTCAAAAAATGAAAAGCTTTGTGAAACCAGGCATGTTTTGCAACAATTTCATTTAGGGGAAAAAAAAGGAAACTCTTCCAATGATGCCAAAACATCCCATTCCTACATTTTTCGAATGAAACACTTCCATTTGTCACTTGAAAAAAAACTAACTTTTTAAAATTCAGATAATAAATGTATCAACATTAAAAATTAAGCAAACACTATATAGTGAATGCTCTGA
The DNA here is from genome assembly GCA_018881555.1 of Amblyornis subalaris. NCBI lineage: Eukaryota > Metazoa > Chordata > Aves > Passeriformes > Ptilonorhynchidae > Amblyornis > Amblyornis subalaris. The sequence continues at coordinate 1,752,458 of JACAXG010000042.1, forward strand.
AATTATTACTTTCTAATTATTTCACTCCRTGGAGAGTTTGACAACAACTTAAATTTTCCTCAAAGTCAGAACCATTTTTGAATTCTTAAACCCCTCTGTGAATTAGAATATCTTCTTTCTACATAGTGTTAAAGTTTCGAGAGGGGAAATGTTGTCAAAACCTGATGAACAGGAGAACAGGGCAATTGTGCCTCTGAAGCTTAATTGGTGTAGAACCATTCAAGTAGGGATTTCAGACCCTCTGTAACTTGTTTTCCAGGATAATGAGATGCACAGAAGGGAATTTAGATTTATCTGAATGAAAAATTTTACGAATCTGGTTACATTTTATGGGAAACTCAGACTGAGTTTTGGATTTCTCATGAAAACTTATTGGAAGTTTATGTGAAAACAAGTTTTGCATTACATACCACGTCCATCCAAATGCTTTGGCTTCTAACCCCAGAGGTGAAAACTTGTTTCCACTGGGTGGAATTTAATCAGGTCTGAATGAATTCTTGTCCCTGTTTTTCCACTTGTCCCTTTGTCTTCCTCTAGGTCTCTTTTCTGGTAGTGCTATCTGATACTGGTGTATTTCCCGTTCCTGGGTGACAAAACCTTCTCCTCCTCCTACCCGCAGTCATTTGGAACAGACACCCATTTCTCTGCCTACCTGACTACCCATGTTTTTCCATATGTAACCCAAAAAGAAAAAAAAAAATAAAGCTTTGTCTTTTGACTTTCTGAATTTTACTCCATCTTGTTATTTTTTGGTTTTTTATTCTTCTGTAAATGTGTTATTTAGTACAATAAAACCTTTTGGGATGGCCTTTATATGAKAGACATTATAAAAATAGATTTATATTGTGTTGTGAATGATGATACTTAAACTACTCATATGCCTACATTCTTCCTCTCAACCTCTATTCCTTTATAAGCACAGAATGCAGCATACTTAAGGAAAACAAGATTCATTTCCTTAMAAACCCCTAAGCTAATGCATTGTTATGTTTGTTACTGTGGTTTCCGTGAGAGAAGAGGCAGATGGATAACAATGTGGGCGCTTCTAAAGCAAAGCATTTCCAAAGCAATACCTAGACCGGTGCCTGTTTTCTGCACCAGCTCTTCCTTCTTCCTCTTCSTCCTTCCGCTCAATTCATGACAAAAGGTGAGACCCTATGCAGCAGGAAAAAATAATTTTCCCACATGGTGGAATTTTACTGATTTCAGAGTGTGATTAGGTATGGCTACACTCTGTATTGAACCTGCCTCGAAGCCCAGGGGAAGCCCAGACCTCCCAGCCACCTGCACGGTGTGAGACGAGGCGATAGCGAGCGCTGATACCGCTGATACCACGGCGACAGCAGCAAGAGCCAACAGCGGGCACCGGGGTGCACAATACAGCAAGAACCACATCTTTCAAGCAATAACATGGGTGTGCAAAGCCAAGTGAACCGTCCAAGTACACAACATGACAGTCCTCTGTCTGGCCAGGCCTCCAAAGTGGTTCATACAGCCATGTAAACCGTGTGAGAGTTGCGTATGGGACTATGCTTTTCTACCCCATCTCCTCCAGAACAAAGAAAGGTGAAGCAAAACAACGGCAGTGGCTTTGATTGTCCCTTCTCCAGCTCATACAAAGTGGAAGTGTCCCTAAACCTGGGCTACCTTAGTGCACTTGCGTGTGTGAACAGAGAAAGAAGCTAGGTCCTCCAGAAACCAGACAACTATTATGAAGCAGACGTAAATTCTGATGCTAAAAGTCTACCAGCCAGAAATCTGTGTTCTTTTAATAACTTGAAAATTAAGAGACTTCTTTTTTAAAAGCATGATCAACAATGTGTGTTACCTAAGTCAGTCTCCAAGATTTTGTCACTAGCCAGACTAATAATCCAATACTCTTTCAACAGTCTTCACAATAATGGACATATTTTCAGCTTTCTCAGGTCGGGCAACTTATCAAAGAGAACTATGTGGCTCCATGCAGAGCTGCAAGTGATTCTTAGCAGCTTACCCTACAGTACCTCATGCAGGGACTTGTGCTACATTCCCGTGGATTATGGACTTCATCAGAATGTTTGAAATGAAGTAGCTACCCAATATATACAGGAATCTCACAGGCAGCTAAAACTTTATTGACACTGGGGAAGTGCACACATTTATTTATTAAATAAGAAAACGTCTTTTACACATGCGCAAAGACACATGAACACACACATGCCATCAGAGTACATGGGGATAAGGAAATCTGCAGCATTATCACCTGAGATAGAAGAGATGAGGGAAAGAGACTTCTATGCACCACACTTATTTTGCCCCTGTTTTTCATTACGTGGATAACCTTAGAACTGTTCTTGTTAGCATTTAGAAAAAGGGACAAATCTAGCCTCCTGCAGGGGAGCTATTATTGCTAGAATGTACTAGCATTATCTTGCTTATGGGGGGGCATATTGTTTATGCAGTCTATTTATCAGTGTAGGAATATATCTACCAATATAGCAATATCTCTGCAGTAATGGCATACAAGAATAAAAGAGTTTTCATGAACACAGAGTTCCTGCCTGTAGCATGTACATCTGAGATACTAAAGGATTATTTACCTATCATTAAGATATGGATTTTTTTATCTAGTCCAGTTTTTCTTGCAGCAGAAATCATATTAAACTCTCCAGCTATTATATCTAACATCCATTGGGCACCTTTTCATTCTGGGTAACCTAATATAAATGAAGAAAATAAATCCACAGCAATTTGTTGAGGCGCCTTTTTCCCCCTCCCCCCCCTCCTCCTTTTCCTGAATTAAATTCACATAATAAAATCCAAGGGTTGCATTTCACTCACATCCGCTTCAATTAACATGCGTGACTTTGTATGAAATTTTTAATGGAACAAAAAAAGCTAAAACACAATATTTTTAAACCATTGTGTAGGGTAAAAATGCTGCATACAACACAATGTGCTTGTATGTCACACAACAGTCAGATGGGCTTTAAAATTCAGTGTGAGCCTTCCCAGTGTTCCATTTCTCTCATATTTTCCCAYTATAAGATGTCTTTTAAGAGATTTTAGTGATTTTAATTTAATGAAATATTGTTCAATAATATTGCTTTAGAAAGTGTTTGCTTGTCTGAAACAACCAGGACTAATAATAACAAAAGTATTAATAATAGTAGCCATATAATGGCTGAAAACTGCAGTCATTCAAGAGATTCTAAGGCAGTATTTGGCTTTTTTCTCTCAGATAATGGATTTCTGTTGAATGRTAAATTTATTTTTAAGATTGCTTTTTGTTTAAAAGTTCCCGTTTCTGCTGAAAGACAAAGGGTTGTTTGGATACTGATAGCAGAATTGCATAGGAAAATTATAAACAATGAAAAAAGTTGGTTGACTAATATTTTTCTCTCTAGAGAAAATTATTTTCTGACAATATCATATGAGGAGTAGGTGTAAAAGTTGACTGCATTAATCCATTAATTTTATGTGCAAATCAGCTCATTTACATGGCCTTTTTGGTACCCCAGTTTAGTTTAACCCCCACCTATCCGGGGTGGGTCAAAAAGACCATAAGACAGAGACACCTGATTACATATCACGTTCTGCCTCCCTTCTGAAATTTCTGGTGTTTGGCATCTCAGGGCGGCATTCGGGGAGCAGAGGGAGAGTGAAATTACTCCCATCCTGCTGTACACGAGACATTTGGAGGTGGAAAATAATTCAAATTTTCTCTTCTTGTGTCTCACCTTAGTCTGGCTGAAAAATTGTCCGGTGCCATATAAGGAATCATTGAGTATGCTTTTATGCCACTGGGGCAAGAAGATGTTGCAATTATAGTCAGTCAGAARCATCTGTTCCTTCATGTGAATAACACGGAAATAGGTATCTTGTTTGGTCCACGGATTAATTTGCTAAATCCTGAGTTTTTCCAGCTAAATATCTCATGTGCTGGCTTCAATTAGCCTGAAGTACTTCAAAGAGGTATAACTTTGCAGGTAATTTTGGTTGTGTCCTGTTGGGTGCTTCCCTGTTTAATTCAGTCATATGAGGATTTCAGCCCAGGTCCTTCTCAGACTGCCTTTTTGAATCCTCCTGGAGGAACAGTGTGGTGGTGGCGTGGCCTGCAGCTGGGGATGCTGCAGAAGAGGGGCCTGCCACCTAAGAGACCGTGGAGCCAGAGGGGCTAGAGAGCCCTGCTGCTAAAGAGTAGGCTCCGAGGTCAGGGTTTAAGCTAGAGAGCCCTGCTGCTAAAGAGTAGGCTCCGAGGTCAGGGTTTAAAATCTCCCCCTCTGCTGCAATAGTGAGGAAGGTCTCTCCCCCCAAGCCCTGTTCTGGTACATCCCCTTATTCAGTTATTTGTCAATCTTTGTATCCATTTATGGTTATGTTCTRGAAAGTTCTCCCTTCCTCAATGTTCCATTTGCCCTGTTCCCCTGCTCCTCCCCTCCCCTACCCTTACTGGTTCATGAATTGTAGCCCTGCCTTTTCTCCTCCCTTCTACTCCCATGTGATCGGTCCGTRGTGTTTTCTCCACCCCCATTTGGTTCTGTATAAAATCCTGTGTCACCGCCTGTTGGGGGGGGGGGGTTCTCCTTCCCTGGCTCTTCATGAGTGAACACGTTCTGTGGAACAGGAGAAGGAGAGTCTGCCTCCAAGCTCTTTGCCCCCGCGTTGAGGTGTTGGGTGTGCGAGTGCAAAGCCCACGCGCCCACCTGCGCGGGTGTGATAGGGCCACAGCGCACCACGCCGAGGTACCTCCGGACGCAGGACGGCTTTCGGGAAGGTTGTGGCACTTTGCCACCGAGTGCGCCGCAACAGAACAGTGCTGATGACAGGGGTTTACAGGAAAGACACGTGGACCGAGCACCTCCTGAGAGACAGCAAATCAGCTCTTCACAGGTCACAAGAGAAAAAGGGGACCAGACAACACAGGGTCGAAACTCGGTGGTACCCAGGGGCTCAAATGAGTTTTTCCTTCAATTACTAGAGAGATCTATTTGTTTTTTACTGACCTTTCTTCATCCTAATCCCTTTTTCTTTTGCAATATATTTAAGAGAATGAAGTGCTCCTAATAAGGCTGGATTGAGAAAATTAGAGACTCCACTGACTTACTTAAGGGCATGTGTTAACCTAAAGGTTATCTTATCCCAAACCTCTCCTGCAATAGTTACATCTCTTATGATAACTAAACATCACTGAAATACTACAGTCAAGTCCTGTGTTCTACTTTTATAGATGCATAATACACATACAATGATACTATGTTTATTCATTCTGTTTATTGGTTCGAACATGATTTTTAATGTGTAACATAAAAAGAGGTTTTCAAGTTTAATTGGACTGTCAACCCCATCATGCTSATCTTTATCTCTGGCCGCCTTTGCTTCCAGACTAGCATTTTTTATACGATATCCACACATAATAAAGCATCCAAACAACTTTTTCACGTCATCTTCAATGAATTCAGAGAATGCAACAGTTTGCACACTCCTCTGCACACATTTTATTAATCCCACTTTCATTCTACAAGGCTACAGCAAATCATGTCATAAATATCTGTCTTGCACTCATGAGTTGATATAYTGTTTTCTTCTATGATCCTCTCTCTACTCATAGCTTAAAAATCTGGCAAAAATTATTCCATGTTGTATTTTCTCACTTTAGTAAAATTTTAAAACATTACAGAAAATTCTGCTCAAAAACTGACATCTCTCAATCATGAGGTGCTATCTTAAGAAAATTAGAGAATATGATTCTGTACAATAAATATGTAAGATCAGGCTCAAAGCTGGCATAAAATAGACACTGAAATAAACGGATATATACCAGCTTGCACCTATCGAAGTTCTGGTCCAGAGAACATGGTGCTGAAAGCCTTTTATAACATTATATAGTTTTCAGACCGACCTAACTGTGATTTTATTTAATATCAGCTACATGTCAAGCACTTTATTTTTGAAAATGGACTCATAAATATTCACGTGGTTCAAACTGAATCCGTATGCAGCTGTGTGCATGATATTGAGTGCGTGTAAATTAAACAGTATTTGTGAACTYTACCAGCCTTTGCTGACCACAAAACTGAAAACAGTAGTGTTCTAAGGTGGCCAAAATTGCTGTTCAAAATCAGTCCACCACACTGTATATCTATGATGAAACTGTCTTCTGCGCTTTTCCTTCCCCACACATCTTGTCACAATAAAGATCTGGGTACTTTGTGTCATCATTTGTAATTTGRTGCCAAACTATTGGCATACAGAAATATACTACTCTCTTTGTAATAGGATTCTCCTTTTGCTGTATTCTTTCATTGAATGCTTGTTTTCCAGCCAGTAGATCATCAACAAAAGATGTGAGAGTTGGTCATCGATGAAAGATGTAAGAGTTACTCTGAGGAGACCATACTCATCTTGTGGTCAGAGTTGTGTTTAGACTTTAAGCCTGAGAGTAAAAGAGCTCAGAAATTTTTATTTTTGGTTCAATAGCCCAACATTTCTTTAGACTGTTCTTAGCAGATTTTTGGCCCTGAGTAGTGGCATGTGGCACAAACTGACTTGTGATATTTTTTTTTGTGCTTTGGATGTCGGAGGTCTTGTGAGATCATCTGTTTTTTTCCTAAAATTCCTGCCATCTTGAGCCAAAACCTCATGAGAATAGTTGTTCTTGGAACATTTTTTTTAATATGAAAACCAGAATGAGAAAAATAGGCCTCTCTTGGTTTTGGATTTACCCCACAACAAAACCCAATACTTTGTTTAAATACACATATTCTGATCTGAGGTCTCCTTTCTACCCTGCCTCCCTCAACAAGCATAAAATGGAGCTTAATTTCAAAATAAATTCGAAGGCTCTTCTTGCAACAGATTCTGAGTGGTGTCATATTCCATGGGTACTTTCTAGGCTCCTTGAGTTCTTTCTGCTTACTGTTTTTGGTTTTGTTGGTTTTTGGTTGGGTAATTTTGGTTCTTTAATTAAGAAGTACATGTTACATAATAATTAACACAACACCTGTGACTGCTTGTGTAACATAGTGTTTTACACTTTCACCACCCCAAAGCAAATAAAATATTTTTATTTTTATCTATTATGTGTTAGCTATTATTTCTTACAAGAAAATGAGAAAAAGACATTCAGAGCTTTCGAGGAGAGACAACAGAAAAATAACAATAGATCATTCTTGATCAGGCAGCAGAAGCTGATGCCATAAGAGATATATTTGGCCAAGAAACTATTTTTTTGTAGAGGATTATGCTATTTACATTGATAACAAGACCATCCCAATGTAATCTCACTCTATAAAAGAGGTTTTGATGTAAAAGTAGAATCTGTGAGTTAGCCAATCCAAAAGTATTTAAGAGAGGAGGAAATTTCTATTTCTGGGAGATTTTTTTTTCTGCAACTGTTATTTATTACAGAGCGTTTCCCTTTAAATGAGATCCTGTGTAAAAGTGCACTGAATTAGCTAGACACACCTGATCCACAAGTTCATCTTTCAGATTCCTACATGAAAAATAGGGGAATCCTCATAAAATAACCAACTGAGAATTACAATTGCTTTTCAAGCCGAACTGCCTAGAACTTACATATTGAAGATGTCCAACCTGCCTTTTAAGCTTCATTTGACTTCCTAGACATTCAGGTGCACCTTCTGTGTTGGGTGTAATTTCTCGGACCGCTTGCAGGTGCCTGACGATGTGGAGATCTTCTCTAAGTTAAATCCCCAGCTCCAGCTGATGTCATCCTGAACGATCACAAACTTCTCAGTGGAGGAATGGGACTGGCGGTTCTCCACCCAGTCAGGTCCCAGAACTTSCCCACCCTTTGGCTCTCCAATAATTTCAGCTTAGGCTGTGAAAAAAAGAAAAAAAAGAAAAGAAAAAAAAAAAAGTAAAATGAAAAAGGAGCTTTCTGTGTCAGGAAAGTTAAAATCTTTCTACTTCTAAGCCATAATTACCAACAATCTCAGCCATTGTTCTGTAATGAGGTTTGATGTTTTAAACTACAAAGACACACATTTAAGATACAGAACAGTGTTGCTGGGGTTTGTGTGTTTTTAATTCTAGAAATTGTTTTCCTTTATTTGATATAAATCTGAAGGCAGCAAGTCATTCTAGATACACAAGTGCATGCAGTATGGACATATCAAAAGGAATTAATCTATACAGGTATAGATAAAAGAAGCAGGAATAATTGTATATAGGCAGTGGGTATGAGAGAGAGAAGACAAAAGGCAGGGAAGAAGTAAAATAAAAATAAAAGAGAATATGAGAAGACTATTGTATTAGGTTAATACTATGGGAAATTAAAGTACTTTAAAGTCCTCAGATGTAAGATACTATGTAAGTATAAAGCCTTTTTTTTTAATCTAAAATTTGAGTTGAGTCAATGCAGTCTGGAAGCAGCTCCTAAATATGATTATATGAGACTATGGACACAATTTCTGCCAGGTAGCATGAATTTCAGTGTATTGCTGTGTTATTAAAAGCAACCAGCAGCGTGAACCTGCTGTATTATTAACATGTTACATTAGCCTTAATAGTTAATCCAGTATTCATATTCATATTGTGGGCTCTTCTAAGAGAGAGTAACAGCTTTCTAAATGCTTTTAAGATTTCCAGGAATAAAATTAAAGCATGTTTAAGTACTTGTTGGAAATTGTGTGCAGAATTCTGAATAAGGGAGTTATTGCATTGTATCAGGACSCTTAAGAGATTCAGCTGAGAAATAAATTATGTAAACAATGCAATATGTGTGTGTGTCTACAGCTGTATATCAATATCACCTATATCTATGTATACAAATATCCTTATCCTTTTCTGTCAGTCTGGAATGTGTTATACTGGAGACACTGAACCTTTCAAAAGAGATGCAAGACATGTTTTTAATGTTGCTTCAGAATTCAGAAGCAAAACAAAAACTGGATAAATACTTCATTATATTTTATAAACAATCTGCTTTCTGGTAATTATTATGGAGCAACTTTTCATTCTTTTTAATGAAGTTTGACTCTGAATGCTTATGTGGGAAATTAATTTTGGTGAAAGAATTCAGTTCAGAGTAATGTATCCTAAATGAGATCTGCTGAAACGCAGGCGGCGCCTGCAGTCACAGTGAGAAGGGCGAGCCCCGATGGAGGAGAGGAGGACAGGACAGGTGCCAGTCGGAGGCTGCAAGAACAATCTACCTCTGCCCTTCAGTTCTGAAGGGACTTGTGCTGGAACTACACGAAGGCCCCACATTCAGCTTGGCTGCAGGTTCAGATTGGATTTCCTCTCTACAGCTGCTCCACACTCCACTTGCACGAAGTCCAAACATCTGGGTTTAATGTGAGCAGAGTGGATTTCAAGTTTAATTCTTCTCTTTGTCTCTCTGTGTGTGACTGTGAGTGTGTGTGTGAAATAATCTTTCTAGAATACTKTACTGCCTTCCTAAATCTTTCATTAATTTTGCATCTTTACAATTTATTTTGATATGAAGTACAYAATCAGTAAAGAGCCTTGTCTCCTACCCTGTCTCCCGCTCTGCCTTCGGAACATACCATTATTTGTATTGTCTGGAAAACAGATTGAAGACCTAACTGAAATACTGTTAAACATCAACATTTTTTTACAACTTATTCTAACATAGGTGTTTCCGGTGCAGAAATTCCTGCTGATAGCTTTTTTTTTGTTAAAGGACTAATAGGAAAAAAAAAAATCATTTATAGCACCATAAAGATTGATTTTTGAACTCTCTCCCTTGGCAGTGTTRTATCTCCCTCCATTTATGATGTTCTAGGTCTAATATAGATTGGGCACGATATTAAACGTCATGTGAAAGAATGGAAGAAGAAGAAAAAAAAAAATCAGTGAGTAAATAGCTGGTTTGCTTATCATGCCTCCCAGTTTGATTTTGGTAGGTTCCGGAGAACACAGGTGTAGGATACTGAATTATAGCAAATAAAAGACTAAAACATAACAAAGCTACCTGAGGGTTTGGCTGAAGTCCCTGAGCAAACTGTGATTAACTGAATACCTGCCCTGGAATGCTGGTTTGGCAAGAGGTTATACACACATGAATGAATCTGTCTGCATACTTAGACACTGCAGTTAAACTTCTTTCTCATAAAAAAAAAAGGGTGTTATTTCCAAAGTTGTTGAATATAGTTTGAGTCTGTCTATTTTGATTTAAGCTCCTCATCCTCAAAAGAAAAGTGAGGTGACAAGTGTCCTACATCTGTAAGAGAATGGGAAGAAGAGGAGAAACAGCAGTCAAAGGCATTTTTGGCTGCATGAAGGCAGCTAAGCAGGCTTTATTCCTAAAAATCAGTGTTCCTCTGAGAAATGGTGGCTGATCTCAGCCTAAAATGATGACGGTGTATTGATGTAAGTTTACCTGAGCTTGTATCTCAAAACCTACAAGACCAGCAGGCAARAACCAGTCACATGTTAATGGAACTTAACAGATAATATACAGAATATACTTACGCATACAGTGGATTAAACATAAACCCAGAACTTTCAGCAGAGCCTAAGGGAGCTGAAAGTCAGTRTTTTTTGAGCACCTGAGGGTTTGCCCATGTGGACAGACAGAGCAGCACAGTAGTAAAAGGCTCTTTCTGCTGTAGTTACACTACCGCTGTAGATACAGCCTTATTTACACTCACGGCCTCCTTTTAAAGGACTAGTTATAAATGACATTTCAGGCTAATGTAAATTTATCCAGCCTTAAGACATCTGGACAATGATCATGTGTTAGCGTCCATTGGACTGGTTTCTATATGGTCTAAAGCTGTGTATGATGGTGGGGACATGGTACAGTCAGAGGGGAAGAGTCATTTCTTACCATTAAAGAACTTACCTTCTGACTGTATTTCCTGGTTTTTTACTTTTTTTGTTGTTGTTTTCCATGTATATTTCATATGTGCTAATAATCACCACAGGGTGAGCCCAAAGCCATTTTAGTCTATTTCCTTGCTTCCATTAGAGAGTCAGATGAATATTTCTATTTGGGTGCATTTCCAGCTGGGAACACCATGGCAAGTGTGTCCTGCACAGAAGAGCACACGATGGTCCTGGATGCCTCTGGCTCACGTGATGTGAGCTGGTTAGAAATTTCCTCAGCCTTTCCTTATGCAGACATGTTGTGCATGAACTTGCAGCGGAGAGGGACCTCGCCCTTGCTTTATAATCAAGTCATGAGCTCATCCATGCTCTAAAAGAGTCTATTGTCCAAATCTTACTGGTTTTTCTCCAGGAAAGTTTTGCTAGTGTGTGGAGAACTGGCCCCCCAAAAATAGTTTTTCTTCTCACACATTTAAATTACTTCTGACCCTTCCCTGGTTTTAACGTTTTTATTTCCTCACCTTTTTTACTAATTTCCCTGGAAATTCARGGTTTCACAACAGCAATTATTTTTGCCCATGCTAGTAAGGAAGTTCTGGTACTTGCTGCAATCAGAGGAGTGAGAGGAAATATTGCCCCCAAAAAAATATCTGCTGCATCAGATAACCTGATTTCTATTCTTTTGTGTGTGTGGTGGAAGCATCAGAAAATATGCTTTTGTTTTGGTCTTTGTGGGGACAGTGGTTGTGTGACAATAGAGTCCAGCAGTCTGCTCCCTTTGGCAGTTATGCCTAAAATCAGACTCACCAGGAGGTCACGAGGTTCATGTGACAGCTACTGGGGAATCATTTTCTTCTGCATATCCCACTCAGTAACATCCCTGTGCACCATTGTGATTAGATTTTTTTTTTGTTGCAAGGTTTTTCCTGAAGATTTCTGGGCATTCTTCATTTTTTTACTGCAATGGGCAATGAAACCTCCCCATATAGGTGCATACCATCCCTAATCTCTGCGTAGGGTTGTACACCATACACAAAAAACTCCCATATAGCAATTGAATTCAGACACTTGGTGGAAAACGGCCAGTTCGTTTTGCTTCTACTTGTTTTGAGAAACAGACTCCCCCCACCTTCATCTGAATAGGCAAGATTGACATAAAAAAGTACTTCAAGAGATGAACTCGTCTACTGAACACAAATACAGTGAGTTTCTGTATATCTTTAAATGTTTTATATGTCCTAGTCATATATAATTTATTGTGTTGTGAAGCTGAGCCCTTCTTTGAATGAAAATTTTACTGTCGGAGCCTGGGGTACTTTAGTCTGATGATTTAAAACTCTCAATGCACTCGTAGCAAATAGCACTTTTTATTACAGCATGTTTGTCCAAGAGGTCAACTTTCAGCACAGCAGGATTTCTTCCCACTGTAGAATTATTTCTGATGGCAAGACATCTCCCATCTTAATTCATCTGGTGCTGAATGCAGTAGCCAACACTTTCTCAGAGGCTCATTAGACTGGACCTGACAAGAAAATGCACAAGAAAAGTGTGAAAGCTTCACCTTTTCTTATGCAAGCATTCTTGCTAGCAGATTATACAGCATGTTAAGTGCTGTATGCCTGCTTATACCCCTTTGGTCTTAAGATTCCCATTTATAGTTTTGCTCCGGTATTTCATTTTCTCAGAGATGATGTTGAATCTAAGCTGCCTTGTGATGATGTTAAATTCATTTTGGAGATGAGTAAAAGTGACTAAAATTATGTGCATGTTTCCTGTGAAATATTGTATACTGAGCAGGTCCTAGATTAAAAGACAAGCTTGACTTTAAAGGTAATGTGATTAATTTCCTCAGCCAAAACCAGCTAGATAGTTTTCATGCTTAGGTTGATACAGTATAGATGCCCTATTACACCCATTTACAGTCTCCATCCCTTTGCTCAGCCCCTGCTGAGCCTATTAAGTTGGTATCAAGTCAACTTGTCCCTTAGTGATAGTACACAAACTCTCAGAGTGCTGCAGAATTCTGCATCTGTCCTTTTACCTGTCACTTCAGCCTCCTTTTACTGATGTTAAAAGAAATCTTTACTGTCAGTCATATAACCAATTCACTTTGTTCACAGGCTGTGACAACCTTGTTGTGTTTCTCCCACCACAGAACCGACTTCTGTGAATTAGTATTCTCAAAATTTAGACTAGCTCATTAGTCTGAATAAATTTGAAAGGTTGCTGTTCACATTTTTTTTTTTAAATGTAGCTCAGCTTTGCTTGGATATAATTTAGGCATCTTTAGGAAAAAAAAATAAAAAATCCACAAACACAAAAAAAAAAAAACGCAAACAAAAAACCAACCAAACAGCCGAGCTCTCAAGTATTCAGTTTATGGTTTCAGAGAAAAAAGGGTCTTTCAGTGATTCTTTTGAGCTAATATAAATTTAATCAAATATCCCAAGTTTTTTCCAGTATCCCCCTCTTTTTTTTTTTTTAATTTATTTTGGTATAATTGAAAAATTGGCTACTCTTCCTGAAAAAAAACCAGAAGTTCAAATGCCAATCTCAACCGTCGTTGTGGCTGACTATGTCCACCAGACCAGATTGTTTCCAGATTATCACTGAAAATATAAAGCAACCTTTCTCCCTTAACTAACAAAATCTAACCCCACCTGCTAGTTCTGTACACAGGAGTGTCAGTGCACCAGTCTGATGAAATGAAGGAAATCTTTTCCACTAAAAAATTGCCTATGATTAAGCAAAGAAACCACCGCTTTTGCTCTTATTTTCAATGTCCTACCAGCAAAAGCAGTGATTCTCTACTTTCATGAGTTCATCAAGGTATTTTCATTCCATCATGTCATTACTTTGTAAGTGTTGAAGACTGACTACCAGTGGACATCACAAAAGATGCATCTGGTCTGCCCCAGCCTGAATCTCACACAGTGCAGGAATGTGCAACCACAGAGAACCAGAGAGTTCAACGTATTGAGTGCASAGCTGTCGTTCTGTCTTCAGGGAAACTCTCAGGCACTGGTGGTAAGGTGGTATCAGGACACCATTTTGTATTGTGCTGGCTTTCCAGGACATTATTATTAGGAAACCATAAGGGGCTGAGAAATTGCTTTCCAGAAACAATAATCTGTACAGTAATTTGTATCAGTAGAGTACTTTCCACAGGGGAATTTCAATGTTTTATAAACAAACATAGAAGGAAATGATGATGACACCTACTTTGGGTCTGACAAATGAATTACAGGAGACCAAGTCTCTCTCATTCARATTCCTTTCTTCTTGCTGAAATTCCACAAACTTCACTGGAGCCCCTTCTGAGTTACCCTGACAACATAAAAATCCAGTTCAGAAGCCAGAGAGGTTAAATAATTTACCCAAGGTCACACCACAAGCACCTGAACCTCAGAGTAAAGAATAGAGGTCCTCAGAGTCTCGCCTAAAAGGGGCTAATGACGACTTTACCATTAGCTGTAAAATAGAAATATAAAAATGTCTTTGCATTAACATCATCACCTTAAAACTAAAAATGAGAGAGCTTGGCCGAAGAGGTCTGATATAACTGACTACAGAGTCAGGGTGGAAAAATATAAATCAATTGGATGAAATGATCCTTTGCTACAGACTAGAGAAGAAGTTTGGCTATGTCTCAAGAAATGGAGAATTACACTAGACATTAAGGGAACCAGAGATACTCTCAACAGTTCAGGGTGGATATAACTGTGCAATGGAGCAGAACAGATTAAAAATCCCAACCTAAGGAAGGATTAATATATAAAACTGCAGGAGAAGGACATGATGTGATAGAAATAATGTGATGGTGCTCTTAGTATGCATTTGCTTTCATTCATCTCTTCCCTTTTCAGTTGTTTTCTCAATTCTTCCTCTAGTGTGTGAAGATGTTGTTTCTTCTTTCAGTATCAATGACTTCTTCTGACACCAACAAGTCGTTGTGCCAGGAGTCACAGATATCCAGCAATTCCTAACTTGGCTTCATAGAGCAGAAGAGGTCAGTCATGTGGAATACAATTTTTTTCGTAGTTATATCTTCGTTTGCTTGCACAGACCTAGCGTAAGTACTGCCCTGAAAGAGAGACAGCCAGAAATAACACAAAGTGATACCTTCTTTTGGGCATTGGAGTGCAACAACTCTGCCATTTCAATGGATTTCTGTTGAAAATTAAGGCTTTGTTTGTTTTCTTCAGAATGTAGCTGAAACTCATTGTTTAGTCACGTGAATGACTGTCTTCCTTTGAAAAAGGAGTACAGAGCCTCTGTTCACCTGCTCTTGACATCACACCTACCATTTTCTTTTTCTTTCTCGCTTCATTTTCTCCCACATACTCTTAAGCATTTGCTTCTCCACATCTCAAGTGCACTGCCCTCTTCTTCCCATATTAGGTATCAGATCCTCTGATCTAGTCAGAATAGTGGGTATAAAACCTAATAGGGAAAATGTTGAAAATCACTAGAAAACCGCTATTTAACATAGTTTTCCTGTCTTCTCTACTTCTAAAGCACCACTAGAGAGATGGACGGAAAAGTATGCATGCATGCATGCACACAAGCACAAAGGCTGTACGTGAGAATCACACTTATATATGAGTTTGAGAAAAATAGTGATACTGAATTGGTTGTAAAAGCTGTATTCTCACCTCTGTTTTTTTTTTTTCTTTTATTTTTGGCTGATATTTTCCCTACTTAGTTAATAGCATTTAGGTTTCTTTCTCCTCTTTCTCTTTTTTCTCCCCCATCTTCTTTTCTGGCCAACTTTCTCTTCAGCCCTGGCTGCCATCCTCCAGTAAATTCTGGACATGATTACAACAGCTGCTTAGGAGTGGATGGGATTTGTCTCTGCATATCAAGCCAAAAAGGTCTACAGATTTCTTTGTTGTGGCTGCAGTCATAACAAGGCCAAAATAGTCTGGGAAACACCTCTTCTTTTGGATTTGCCTTAGATAGTCTTCTGGTTTATTTATTTCCTTTTTTATTTTTCTTCATTTTTTATCTTTCCTTATTCCTTTCCCATCTCATTTTTTCTCTCTGTATTTCATGCCCAATTAATCTTGTTCTCTCCAGCACACTTTTATAGGAAGGAAGGTTCATGAAAAGAACTTTCAGAAGAAAACTGAGCCAATTTCCCTGGTAACTACCAAAAGCAAGTGAAAATGACAAACGGATTGACTACAGTGGATTGATTGATACTGATTTATAGCTGAAAATTGGATCAAGTGTGTCCACATACACTTTCTCCAGGGACTAAAACAGAGGCAGACTGCTTCTGTCAGCATTCTTATACCATGAAGCTAACTCTCCTCATCTCACCTCATGTCTCCCTTTCTAACACTGTCTTCTGCTTAAATAAAGATAGTTGTTAAAATAAAAGTGCTTGCTGCTTTATCCCAGGCACATAACATGATTTGGAGGATAAATATGGCTTATGCTTTATAGTGCAATAGTGGTCGATTTTCTATATATTCTGGAATCACTGCTCAACTGTGCACACCTGCACCTCCCCCTTCACATGCCTGTGTCTGCCAGGTATCTTCAGGTGGCTTTGCACATCAGCTTCCTCCCACTCACACCTTGGATCTTACTGTTTTACTACTGAATGGCAAAGGAGAAGTAGCAGGATCTATCCTAAATCTGGTCTGGGAATCCCTATTTATGATGAAAACTCTTATTCACACGTGTGTATGTGTTCCTATTGTYCTTTTAGGACACCTGAATGAGTGGGGTTTGGAGGGCTGTGCTTCTGCTTAAATCTGCTTACCTTTGTCAATTCTTTCTTAAGCAGAGTAATAATGAGAAGCATCAGCATGTCCTAACCCAGCTGGAAAGGGGGTTAGGGGCCAGAGGAAAAAAGGACTGAAAATTATCCACAGAAAATAAGGAAGAATTTATAAAATCTGCTATTACAAATTTCAAAAGTTTGAGACCATATTGAAGGGAAAGGTTACTTATTGTATTCAGTTGTTTATAACACATTATAGCATGGTCTAGTGAAAAAATATAGTTTTACCACGAAAAAAAATAGTTGAGTGGCAGATTACATGATATCATCAGATGCAGAGACCCCTGTGTTAGAAGGACTTTTAGGATTTCTGTTTCTGGAGAGAACTCACCCTTCCTGGAGAGCCAGGGTGCTGCCACTGTCCCCAGTCCATAGCAGGGGCTGCTTCTGTGCTGCTCTGCAGAGGGCAGCCTCTATGGCTACCTCACTTCTGCAATTGTCAAAGTCACTTCTGGGCTAAATCCAAATTGCTCTCCTTAGGAAGAAGAGCAGGAAAGCTTTGTATCTGTATATATGTTTTCCTGTATGTCACTTTATTTTGGGGCTGATCTGACAACTCCAGCTGTGACTTTCATTATTATCATGTGGTTATGGGGCTGAAGATGAACAGACAACAGAGTTGTCCTTACAGTCCTTCCCATGGTCCTTCACAGTAAGGCCTAGATGTTGCTTTCTGACATGGACAGCTGGATTTTGCAGGCAAACTGAGCTGGAGTAATCTGAGGCTACTTTTGGCAGACATATGACAATGAGTAGCCCAGTTTGGGGAGCACATTAGGGTTCACTCCAGGAGTCACCTCAGTCAGGTAAGTGGTGTGCTGTTACACAACCACAAATTGCATGATTGCTTGGTTAAAGTCACCCAAAGAAGCTCTGGCAGTATAAAAAGCTGAACTCAATCTCCTCTCAAGGTGTGAGTTAAATGTTGTAAATGAGACAGTTCTTTCTCCTGTAGGCTAATCACATTATTGGAATATCAGGATTGATAGAAAGGCAAAGTTACTGTTGGCAAGCGGGCATTTTCTGTGAGTTCTTGAGTCATCACAAAGTCCACGGAAATTTTGATGCAGTCTTCATCAAACTGGATTGAGTCCTAAATATAGACTTAATTATTTTAAACATCTCAAGTTCAAGGACTTTCTAGTTCTACAAAACCAAAATTTATGGGCAAGCAGCAATCCTTGTACAATCAGGTTTTGTAACATAATAGAAGGCAATTTGTGACGGGTTGAGCCTGACTGGATGCCACTAAAGCTGCTCTGTCACTCCTCAAATGGACAGAGGACACAAAAAATGTAAGAAAAGCCTCATGAGTTGAGATAAAGAAAGGGAGAAATCACTCAGTGCTTACCATCATGGGCAAAACACACTTGTACTAGGAAAATTACATTAATTTATCACCAGTCAAATCAGAGTAGGATAATTATAAATAAAATCTTTAAAAAAATCTTAAACTTACCTTCCTCCCACCCCTTCCTTCTTCCTGGTTCTTTACACCCTCCTCACCTGGGAATGGGGGCCATAGTCAGTTCAATGTTGTTTCTGCTGCTCCTTCTTCCGCAAGGGCAGGACTTCTCACACTCTTCCTCTGCTGCAGTGTAGAGTGTCTCCCATGGGAGACAGTCTTTCACAAACTTGTCTAATGTGGGCTTCAGTTCTTCATGAACTGCTCCAGCATGGGATCCTTTCCATGGGGCGTAGTCCTTCAGGAACAGCGTCACAGGGTCACAAGTCCTGACAGCAAACCTGCCCCAGTGTGGGCTCCTCTCTCCACTATCYACGGGTTCTGCCAGGAGACTGCTCCAGAACAGATTTCCTATGGGGTCACAGCCTGCCTTGGACCTCCACCTGCTCCGGTGTGGAGTGTTCCAGAGACTGCAGACGGATCTCTGCTCCACTGCAGACCTTCAGGGGCTGCAGGGGCACAGCTGCCTCACCATGGGCTGCACCATGGCAAAGCTTCTAGTAGCTTCTCACAGAAGCCAGCCCTTCAATCCCCCCACTACCAAAACCTTGCCACACAAACCCAATACACAATCCCCCCAGGAGTAAAAAAAAAGTGAAAAACTTTAAAAGGGCAGATTTTAAAACTATGAGGAAAATGGTTAACAGCAGGCTGAAGGGCAAAGTAAAAAAACTTTAAAACCACAGAAACAGCCTGGAGGCTATTCAAGAACATTGTGTTAGAGGCACAGATGGTTTGTGTATCATTGAGAACAAAAACAAAGTAAAATGGTGAGAATAAAACTATGGTTAAGCAGAGAAGCACAGGGCTTTATTGAGGTTAAAAAGGCATCCTTTAAAAGCAGAAAAGCTTCCTGAACAACCTAGCCAGGTCAGGCCATCACTCATGTTGGTGAAAGGAAARTCAGCAACAACAAGAGTAGTAAGGAAGTGGTCAGCTAAAAGTAATGAGGATCTGATGAGTAAAGACAGAGGCAGATACTTGTACCATGTGGTTCTGGCACATTAAAGTTTGCAACAGAAATGTCCCATTGTCCTCTTGAGTTTCCCTTGAATTTCCACACTTTTTTAAGGCAGATGCTGTTATCCAATCAGAGACATGAAACCAGGCAACAAACAAAACAAAATGATTCTGCAAAGATGCTAGTGTAGCCTCAAATTCCTTGCTTGGCTATCTCCCGTCTCCTGCTCTCCTGGCTGCTTACATCTCACCCCTTCTGCCCAGGCTTGAGGGCACTTCCTTTTGTTCTAGTATATTCTGGATTTGCTTATTCACTGAGAGATCTAAATTCTCCCGCTTTGAACAAACTCTACTTGGATATGTTGAATTAGTTATTTGCTAACAGTCCCAATCAAAACAAGTTATCTGAATGTATCTATGTACAAGAACTAAATTGCTGAGTACCTTAAAGACCTCCAAGGGTGCAGAGAAACAATAAAAAATAAATTTTGTCAGCAGTTTTTCTTCCCCTAGAAGACAATAAAGGATGCTTTCTGTATTGGGTTAAGGGACTGAGAGAAATGGAAGTTAAAAAATTGAACATTATGCATTAAACTGAGAAATTCAAGTTTAGCCGTTATTGACGGTTTCTCAATGTAGTAACATAGGCAGTATGAGATATAATGGCAATTTATTAAGACCATTGGTCAGCAGCTGGCTGAACATGAGCCAGTGTGTGCCCAGGTGCCCAGGAAGGCCAATGGCATCCTGGCCTGTATCAGCAATAGTGTTGCCAGCGGGACCAGGGCAGTGATAGTCCCCCAGTACTTGCACTGGTGAGGCCACACCTCGAATCCTGTGTCCAGTTCTGGGCCCCTCAGGACAAGAAAGACATTGAGGTGCTGGAGCAAGTTCAGAGAAGGGCCACAGAGCTGGGGAATGGTGTGAAACACAAGTAGCCAGGTGAGGGTTGGCCTCTTCTCCCAAGTAATGAGCAGTAGGACAAGAGGAAATGGCCTCCAGTTGTGCCAGGTGAGGTTGAGATTGGATATCAGGAAAAATTTTTTCACTGAAAGGGTGGTCAAGCCTTGGAACAGGCTGCCCAGGGTAGTGGTGGAGTCATCATCCCTGAAGGTACTTGAAAGAGGTGTAGATGTGACACTTGTGGACATGGTTTAGTGGTTGGCTTGGCAGTGATGGGTTAATGGTTGGACTTGAAGTTCTTGAAGGTCTTTTCAAACCTAAACAATTATATGGTTCTACGAAATCTGTGAGTAGCAATGCCTTCTGAGAACCAAATCTGAGAAAAGTTCAAATAGTAGGCATTTTAGTGCCTTGTTTTAATGATTTCAGAAGAAATGGTTTGTTTGAAATGGGCTGGAGATGGGAGAAAAATGAGAAATAAGTGCAAGAAAGATCACCTGAACAGAGAGGAGCTGAGGCAACTTTTCTTCTATATCTCTGCCAGGAGATGACAGGAGAGGGAGGAAAAAGAGCAAAAAAGATTATTCTGTAACCATCTCACAGAACATCTCCTGAGATTTTGTTTGTCCTTTCCCAGCACAGTTTTCATGAGGATATGTTGAGTACTCCCCATTGCTTCAGTTGACAGAATGACTTCCAGAGAGGTGGGAACGGTATCTGGAAGGACAGAGCACAGACTGTGGGCAGGGAAAGAGGGAACTCAGGAACAAGGCAGTTAAAGGTGCAGATCAGATAAGGAGGAGCTGTGAGAAAGGTTTGGTTTATATGGGCAGAGTTTGAATAAACTTTTAACATTGTTGACCTCCAAAACCCCTGTGTACTTCATTAATCATCCTGTACACAGATGAGAACTTTCAGAACATCTGGTGCCTTCCCGAAGATCTCCGGTGTATAGGAACTTCAGCCTTTAATTTCAAATCACTGTGAACTTTAGATCAAAAGCTGAGACTGAGATTCTGCGTCACTCACGAAAAGAGAAATTTTACATCTCCGGTACTTAGCAAAGGGCGTTTTCAGGGTTGTTTTTGTTTTTGGTTGGTTGGTTTTGGGGTTTTTTTGTGTGTGTGGTTTTCTTTTCCTTCTTATTGTTGTTTTGTTTTGTTATATTTTGTTTTGTTTTTTGAGTTTAAAGGAGAAACTGCGTGCCGCTAATCAGCCATGGCACATGCACACACATACGCTATTATAT
Organism: Amblyornis subalaris; assembly: GCA_018881555.1. NCBI lineage: Eukaryota > Metazoa > Chordata > Aves > Passeriformes > Ptilonorhynchidae > Amblyornis > Amblyornis subalaris. The sequence goes on from JACAXG010000042.1 coordinate 1,773,626, forward strand.
GTGAATACTTCTCCAATGTTCCTTTATAAGAACCTTACACACTTCRGTTTGATTAACACTTTGATAAGGCGTATATTTTCCTTGAAGAAAGCAAAGCCATGGGGATCTGTTAAAAATCCAGAAAAGGAAGATACTATGAAAAAGATTTAATTCAGTTACAGTAAGTAATACATTCTACTAATGTAATATGGACACAAAAAAATGTTAGACCCCTTGAGAAATTAGGATAATCTTGTTTGATCCTTTATGAATGTATATAATTGTATTTATGTATGTGTCTGTATGTATATCTACATTTATGAAAATATTGTTATGCATGTCCCTGTGTATGAATACATTTATAAAACAAATCCATGGCCATAAATCAGTTCAACAGAAACAGTATAAAGTGGACTACTGTACATCTTTATTTAAAATACGTAGGATGCCAAGACAGAAAAACACTAAAAAAGAAATACATATTGTTTTTGAAGCTGAAGCATCAATATGGTTGTAATTTTAATGTTTCTTGCTGGAAAAAGGTCATCTTTGGCGAGGTCGGGTTTTTCTTAAGGTCATTTCACATTGAGATATCTGCCTGCTTTTGACATTTCATCTAGAAGAGGCACAACTATTCTGACACATGAAATGGGTTCTTTACAAACCCAATGGCTATTTCTATCAACATCTGTTATTCTTACACAAAAGGGGAATATGCATTGATTGCAAACAAGGCTTCACATTTTTTGGAGAATATTAATATATATATATTTTTTGTGCTTAAAGGTACAGCAATGTCCATCTGAAATAGAAACAGGGTGAAACACTGATCTATAAAAGACTGAAAAAATAGCCCCATAGATGGCATATTTTGCTCTTAAATAGAATTAAATAAATTTAAAGACATAAATTGTTGTTGGTAAATTGTCACACTGCTTTCTGTAAAGCAGCAGGGCAGTGAAATTCACTAAGCATTTGTGTAATTACTTTGTGATATTGGCACAGAAAAAGCACAATAAAAATATTTTTCTTTACATTTTGTGTGGGATTTTTAATTGCATATTCATTTGCAAATTTCAGTTCCCTCTAGCACTGAGTATGATAGGAAAAATCTGTTGCCATATAAATCCCCTTCCTTGTATCCCTACATTTTTAAACCCCAGAATTATTATGTGTTTGTGGTATGACATCTATGTAATTAAAATAAACTCTGTCAAACTAATTCAGACTCACAGGGACAATTTAATTTTCCTGTAAGACAATCCAGGATTCCAAAAGTGGTTCACAGAATTCCTTTCCCAAGGAACAGCGCAGGGAACACCATAACTTGTCCTTGCTCCTTGTTTGCAGACATCTTGATTAAGCTTTGGACGATCCAAAGCAGCAGCATTTAGTTGAACATTCAGTAGCTAGGCTTTGCTAGCTGAGTGCTGTGACCAGTCACGTGGTGTTATATCTGTTCCCGTATTGATGGTCTGTTCTTCACAAGCCATTGCTTTCTCCCAAAATGAATGCCGTTTTATCGGAAAACAGGTTTTGTTTTCTGATTATATTCCTTTTGGCAAGTGCTCAAATCTGCTGTTTGTGGATGTTTGTAGGAACATAGCTTTGCTCACATAAGTATTTGAGAACAGCGAATAACGAAGGACATGAACAGGCTAAATCCAAACCCTGTTCTCTCATCTAACAAGCTGCAAGTGAACAATTTTTGTACTATCTCTACTGGCTCACTGGTCTTGCAGCACCAGTAAACTCTGCATGTTTGGAGTCAGTGTGCTATTTACTAAATGTGTCATATTTAACTTCTCTGCACTGTGAGGACGTATGGCAGACATTCACAGAGARCTACAGGTGCTGCTTTTCTGGACTGAAGCCATATGTCCATAGGGCATTGAAGAGGTTAACATCCAGGTGTAGGAGCTTTACTGTTGGAACATGTTCTGCGTTGCTTCCAGACTTTGGCCTCAAATAAACACCTTTAACATATTTTATTAAWATGTCATAATTAGATTTATTTAATGTACTGGGATCCAGAGCATGTCACCTCTGTGGATGACTGAAAAATGCTTCATCAGCTTTTGATGGCTTCATAGGACAGCAAGGCAATCCACTCCTATTTCCCACTAATGCATCTCTGTTTGAAAACAGGACTTGAACGTTCTTCTCAGTTTGTGCATTTAGTGATAGAAAGAAAGTGCAAACACTCTTATGTTCTGCAGTGTTGCATTTGATTAGAAAATAATGCTTGAGGTGTGAATACGCTGAAGTAATGTTAAGGAAACATTAAAGCACCCTTAAATCTGCCATTTTATGCCTAGGGCTTTGCAGTTATCATTTGAAATGTGTAGCCTCTTTTTAAATGGTTCCACAGGAGTAGCAACTGCTGCAGAATGGTACAAATAAAAATAATACTGAGGTGTAAGTCGTGGCTCTGATGGTTGTATTTATTCCCATGTAAAGCCTGGAGTGACAAAATAGATAGTTTTGCAACTTCCAATAACATCATCAGTACGCTGTGCTTGTAGAGTGTACTGGCCAGAGAAAGTGGGCCAGAAAAATAAAGAAGCACAAATATTAGTGGCTGGTATTGTGCCAATGTGCATACAAGTGTAAATTTCAAGTATCCATTTAAGTAAATGGTACACATAGAATTTAGAGCAAGATTTAAGTAGTAGCAAGATGAGAGTATGTTTTATAATGGAAAAGCAAAGACAAATTCATGCTCCATACTGATTTATCACATAGAACAGCCTGAAGCTGCTTTAAACCATCAAACAGGTTACATATAGACAAACAGGGATTTTGGGGAGCTGTCAGTTGATAACTAATGAGAATTTTAACTCTGGACTTTTAAATACCGTGAGTCTTTATTATACTGTTAAGTAATCTAGAAAACATGCAAGAAAAATTGTGCAGCAGGGTTCTACACACATTTCAGTTAATGGGAACCTGAAACTACATCACACCACAACAGACAAAGCTTTCCACTTTCCACCAGGCCAGTTTAACATCTTCTCCATAGGAGGCACAGTTGCCTCCTCTGCCAATAATCCCCCTAACTTCTGTACTGCAAGCAGCACAAGGGCTCTCAGCCTCCACCGCACTGTAATACTATCAGTTGAATGACGAATGTCTGTCCCATCTGAGAAACCCAGATTTATTTTTGCAAGGCTGAGCCCAACAATGGGTCATACTTTTTCAAGCAGAAATAAARATAATTGAAAATATATGGATGTCATTTGCTTCCAAAAAGCATTGATCGGGTGTTTCACTGGGCATGAGATGCACAGACATGTTCAGTACTGAGGCAGCTGAGCTCGCTTCCAAGGGCAATGGGCCCCGTGCTGTTTACTTCTCTTTATTCTCCTGCCCCAACCAGTTAAGACCAAAATGTGAGAAAACAAGGAGAAAAAGGGTATGTATCTACTTGCATTGATTTGAATAGCAGGATGATAGTTATCTTCAGTCACTGTGGAGGGTGGGAGCCTGACACTGAAAGAATTTGAGGAGGAAGTGCTGAGTGAGAAAATCACTGCCTAAGAGAAGGGTTGCATACTTGACACACGAAAAATATGCACTCTGTAGGTGGGTATTTAGTAGACTAAGGTAAAGGAAGGAATATGCAGGAGGAGAATAACTGAAGAAACATTACACAGAGGAGAAGAAAGCAAGATGTCTGAAGTGACCAAATTTCTCCTGTATGGTCATTGCTGCCATTGCTGATGCCACTGCATATTGATCTCTGTCTTGCTAGGGCACCACATTGGGGTTTTAGGCTTCCCTCAATCCTTCCCCTACAGCCTTCTTTTGAAAGGAAGGAACAAAGGAATCATTCTGAATATCTTTCTCATCATAAGGCAGTGATTCAGATTCTTTCTTCCATTTTCATCCTTTGTTGATTGAGTTGTCAAGCACCCAACCTTGGCAATAGAAGCTGAAATAAGCAATGTCTTCATAGCTTTGCCATGCTGTGTCAGTACTGAATAACTGAGCCTTATCGACTGCATGCTGGGTCCGACATTCAGCCGAGCTCCTTTGGAATTTTTATCACTAGTTTTTATATGACACTCAGAAAGATCTCRCCCACAATGTATTGTAGGATAGAATTCTGCTTTTTCTAGAGACCCTTAGAAAGCACCCACATCTTGAGTTCTGCCTATAGCACCAMGTACGTGTGATAAGTTGGGGCCGTTCTCAAGGACTGTGTTCTGCAAGTTACACTATAATATGTCRTAAGCCCTCGGAGTTTCACTGGAGATTTACTGGACATGAAATGCAGCACTATTGCTCTGTTATAAACTTTGTTCATAATACTATTGATGGCTGTAGAAATAGTGGTAAGAATATTTTGGTGTGTGAGGGCCTATGTCAGGATTGATAGTGGTATGAGAACATTTATGCTGCAAAAGCAGCATGTACATTGATAGTTCTAGTTCCAGCAGTGGATAGAAGAAAGCCCTTACTGACATCTCCAACTTACTCATGTGCAAGACACGGAGACACAAAAGCATTTCACTCAGAACTAAATCCTAGATCCAATGCATTCCCTAATAATAGTGTTGTTTTATTGGTTAATTTTCTCTTTTATCAGTTCCCAATAAACTGATAAGTTGATAAGCTCAGAATTTTAGTCATTTTAGCCCAAATGGAATTCACTTATTTGATTCCTCAGTTACTGATGCTTGAATTCATTGATGACAATAGGAAAATCTCAACCATCCCTTGATTCATTTTTCATGGCGGGGGTGGGAGGGAGGACAAAGACTAGGAGGAGCGAGGAGAAGGAATCCCATTTCATTTGGGAATGATGGATTTCATCCATCTTAGAAGTTTCTGGATCTGATGCCTTCAGTATGTTTCCCATCACAGCTGTTTGATATTGCATATTATAAAAGTGTATTTCACTACTGTTCAAAAAACCAACATAAACAAGRAACAATATAAGATGTCTTTAGATGAAACATTCAGATGATCTCATAGTTTTGAAGTCATTCTAGTACAGAAACACAGTGTAGAGTCATAGATGCTTAATTCTTGCCATCCTTCTAGTCCATATGTTTTTACAGCTCCTATGAATGTATTAATCACACACTTGAGGGCACAGAGGTTTTGCATATCACTTATCTAGACAACATTTTACTAAGTTATCAAAATCTAGCCTCTTTTAGGGAAATCAGAGACTACATATTATACCTATTAGGTCAAACATCACTCCCTCATTAATGTAAGGGAAATAAAGACTAAAAAACAACAACAACAACAACAACAACAACAACAACAACAAAAGAAACAAAAACTAACCAAGCAAACAGAAACCCTAAAAAACCTCTATATTTTTCAAATTTTTTAGAAGCCACTCATAAAGCTCTTAAAATACTTTGTATGGAGTCAAGATACTCTGCATGGGCCACACTATCCTCTGGAGTAAACTGAGTTCAGCAGAGCTGCATAACTTTCCAACAGGAAAGATCTTAACATCTACAATCAATTTGTATGTTATCTACCTGAAAGTATATTTTGTCTGAATCTATCATTCAATATCCTAATTCTAAATTTCAACTTTGAGGAAGAACAATGACTAATTGCTATGACTCTATTGTTATTTGTCACTGCCGACACTACTTATTTTTATACAGTTACACATCCTGCAGGAGTGAAAGAAAAAGTGCAAACTAAACTGAAGTTACACTTCATTCAAAATGTTATTCCCAGGTCACTGGTAGGCAGTGTGAAAATTCAACATGAAAACAGGACTAAACCCTAAAATATCAACTCAGACAAAATTATGTACTTAATCACATAATGAACACAAAACTCTGTTGTGTCTGCTAAAGACTTTGCACTTGTCTCTAACCTATCCTTTTAATCAGTGTTTTGGACTAGAGACCTCTGAAAGCTACTCTGAGACATAAAGTTTCCATATGCCATGTAGTTGAAAGAAATACATATCTGACTCAATTTTAAAGAAAAGCACTAATTTCCAACTGTTACAGGAACATTTTTTTGGTTACCCTGCCATCATGCCCAAGGACCATGAATTTCCTCAAGCTTTCTCCATTTTAAAATTCATAGAGGTAAACTCTGTTAAAGAATATGGTAAAGGTGAGCTGGAAACTTTTCCCAGATAATTTTTTGCCAGCAATGAATGTATCATAATATTGTTTGTAAGTGCTTTCAATAACTTTACATGTATTCAGGAAAACAATGTAAAAGTCTATGCTTTCATCTTAAGATTTTCTTTAGAGGGGTTTTAAAGTTTAAGCTATTGGATCATGAGAAGACAGGTCCCACTGCAAGAGGTCCAGACACTTTCATTTCATATTGTATATGTTTTCATTGTGGGTGAAAGAGAGGCAACTTTATGTTTGTTAGGGTGGATTTTGCCTGCTGCTACGTCCCTTGGAAGTTTGTGGCCAGAGGCTGGTTGATTCATTTTGCCAGTAATGATGGCTTATTTGTGGTTACTGAATCATGTAAAAAAAAAAAATTATTCTTGCTATTTTTAACTTTTTTTTTTTTTGCATGCCTGGCATTACCACTGAATTGCATTAACTGTGCTAGTGAATCTACATATACAAGAAGCCTGCCTTGTTTCAGCTGTAAAATAGGATATTGTTATTCTCTAACTGGGTTTGTACTTTGTTTGTAGGCCTTTTACCAAGAAGAATTGGGTCTATGTGCATTCCATAAATAATCCATTATTATTTTCAGTGTATTAATACAATTTTTTACAAAAAATAATATATTTTTATAAAGCAATTAAATGAGCGATAATAATTTTTCTTTTTTTTTATTGTATTGCAAAATCTCCAATAAAGGTAGCTTGCTTTCTTGCATACTTCCTCACTCACAAAATGAATAGTCCTTATTCCTTATTTTAAAAGGTGTGTGCTTGATCTCATTTTCGGAAAATAGTTGAAATATCCACGTAATCCTTCCCTTTCTTGTTTTGCTCAGTTGATGAACTAATATATAACATAATCACAAGAAGCAAAATATTTTCTCAAACTTTTTCTTCTGAGATAAATTTAGGGTAAAGAGCATTTCTTTAGAACAAAGGTATGATGTACAGAAATATCTTTTTCAGCAGGGACAAACACAGTATCTTGTCTTTAGACATAGGATATATTTAGACAGTTTCAGGCCAAAATGTCTAGAGTGAATTTGGACAAATGGATTTGTAGAGATACTGGATGTGATCCACGCAGCATAGGTATTTTTGTTTGGGTTTTTTTTTTTCTGCATTTGTTTCCTTCCTGCATAAAGGCAAATTTTCTTCATTTTTTTTTTCCAGCAGATGAGAAATTAATGGTCAACCACTGAGGGCTGAATCTATTTCCAGAGGAAGGGGAAGGTTAAGGTAAACATTCTGGAAAACTAATTTCTGGAAGCAGCTGAAGAACTTCAGATTGAGTTGCTTCTTTTCATTTGATACCGTATCACATAAGTCCATGAGAATCAGTAAAGGATCATGTTAGAAATGAGACAAAAAATTACAGCTTTTATTGTAAATTCAACAAAATTGCCTGTAATATTGTATAAGGTTATTCTGCCCAAAGTGTAGGACCCAGCACTTGGTCTTGTTGAACCCCATGACATTGGTCTTGGCCCATCTTTCTCACCTGTCAATCGGTTTGTGAATGACCAAACAAATAATTCAGCTCCAAATACAATTTTCTTTTCTATTTTTTTCCTATTGATTTCCATGCTGAATAGTAGATGACATGGAAAGTTTAACAAATGTATTAGGATGTGATTGAAAATATAAGTTGGGAATTTTGAGTTGGCTCTAGTCTTAAGTACCTTTTAGATACCAAAGACTGTGCTATTATTTTCATTATTATTTTTAACAGATATTCAGAGTAGAATATTGCTAATTTGTAACTATTTCCTTTTACTAAATAAGTTGTAGGGTTCTGCTCTGCTATTTATAAAGTTCGGTACAGTAAGCAGCAGTGACATAAATATTCAGCTTCGGGTCCTGTGGTTCTGAATTAGGGTATTTTAACCTAAATCACCAGAGCCCAGCAATGCTGGGCAATTCAAGAAACAACTAAAATAAATGACAAGAATCTGACCCCATTAGTTGTCATTTGTCTTTTGCAGGAGTTACATCTTTGGATGCTTCCTAATGTCCAGACAGCAGCACTGACCACCATTCTTTAAATATTTTTTGTTGTCAGTGTTTCGCGGTTTTTCTTCACGGGTATTGACCGTGCTAACACCAGCCGTGCATACATCACTTGCAAACAGGATCATTCCAGCACAATTTTCGGGAAATTATATATGTATGCATTGCTCAGGAAACGAACTAGTGTGGAATGTTCTTGTCAACTTCATTTTGAAATAATTTTCCATTCTAGGCACTGTTTGACATTAGTTACGGACAATCAAAATATTTATTGTGAATTAGCTAGTAAGTGAGCATAGCTTTTAAATTTATGTCTACATTGTTTCTGGGTGGGTTTTTTCGGTGGTTTGTTGTTCGGGGTTTTTTTGTTGTTGTCGTTGCTATATTTGTGTCACAATTCTTATTTCCGCATATTCATGGGCTACTTTAAGCAAACAAATTTTAGTCTGTCAATTTCTTTTTGAGCTATTCACACCAACTATTGGCTAATTATTGCTTCGAAACTGTGATTACCACTTAAATCTTATAATTCTGCTTTTGCTCCTTCAAGTCAGCGGAAAGACCACATCTGAAAATGGAGGCACTCATTAAAAGTGCTTGATGTGGATGAAGAAGGTCACTAAACGAATCATTTTGGTGTGCTTTTTCTTAAAATCTATGAAGCTGAGTTAATTAAAGACACATCTGGGATAGCACAATGCATTAAAATGTAGTATGATTAACTTATATAGGGTAAATAATTAAATATTCATAAAAGTCCTCAACTTTGGCTCCTCTATCACTACCTTATTTTTAAAGGATTTACTTTTCCGTTTCCTTAGTCAACCTATAATCACTAGTATGGCTGCGTATGTGACAGGCAGTGGTTATAAGTAAGCCACTGTAGTTGTCATCAGCTCCAACTTGTTTTTCCTTCCATTAGGATTTCCTGATTATGCACTAAAAAGATATTTGATTGATAGTAGAATAGAAGTCATTTGAAGAAAAAACATTAAACTGAATTCATGCCAGTGTGGAGGGGAGCTACCTCATTAACAAAATAATTGAGCTGTTAGTTAATTTTACTTGTTATTTGTAGAAAAGGACAAAAATCTTCCAAGGAATTAATATTCTTCCCTCAAATGATTAAAAGAACAACAAAAGGGTTTGTATCTTAGATGTATTTAGTAATTATTATCTCTGACACCTTTTTTCATATCATCCAAGGCAGATGTAAAAAAAAGAAAAAAAAAAAAGAAAAAAAAACCCCAAACTGGTAATTTACAGAACATTGTAAGTGTCATCTTTTACTGATCAGTTTTTCTCTGTCTCTCCCCCAGTCTTATTAGAAGCAATTTCTGCTAATTGATAATTAATACCTTTACCTTTGTTAAAAGCAGCTACTTGTGTATCAACACTTCCAGTTTGATAAAATCAGTGTATTTTACTATTGATGTAAATAGTGCATAAAATTAAATGTAAAAAATATTCTTGCAATACAAATTTTACATTTGACTTATTATTGTCTACAGTCTTTCTTTAAGTCCAGAAACATTTGAATAAATAACGGTTAAATCAATTTAGTAAATATATTAACATTAGACATTGGACATGAGTGTAGAGGGATGACGCAAAAGATGTCAGTTCAAGCAGTGAAGTGAACTTTGCCTCCTTTTTCATAGCTAACTTCAGTAAAGCTTAACTGTCATTAAAACTAAATTTTCTTTCCCTATATATGAAGTTCTTATTCCACTAAAAAAATATATTTTTTTTCTGTATGTTAAGCTCAAAGAAATTGGTGATGTCTTCAAAGTAACTGAGTTTTGGCAACAAATGAACACAGAGCAGAGGACTATTACCTGAATGGTGCTACCCACAACACACCACTGGAAAATTATCCCAGAGCTTCCCTGCAACCTTATACTTTCCCTTATACCCACCTCCCTTCAAGGCTCAATGAAAACAGTCATAAATCAACATGATTGAAGCAAAGAACGCCATTTTATTTACATAAGAAGACATTGTTGAGGATTTTGGTGATGAACAACTATCAGACTGTTTAATGCAGAAAGAAGAACAACTGACTCATGATTTCAGGATTTGTTCTTATCTGATTCCTATTTTGATACCCTTTCAGCAAAGAAAAACCCTTCATGTAGGAATAGGCTTGAGATGAACTAATATCTTGCTGTAACAGAGCAGGGGGGTTCAGATATCCATTGCTATGCATATGGAACAGAGATGTAAGGAAGGGCTGTGCTGGAGGAACCCAGCCCCAGCACAGCCTGTCCTGGCTGGCAGGACTGATGGGCAGCTCAAGGTACACAGCGTTGTGGTTGCACCCTTATCTGAGACCCAACACTAGAAATGGTTTGATCCCTGACAAAAGCACCACTGTCCTTGGAACGATAAAACACTCTTTGTTTCTCCTAGGCAAAAAGTGTCATAGAGCAGGAATCTCTCTGAAATGCTGAGGACTGAACCTGTGCTACAGCGAAGTCTGAAGAAGCATTACACATTCTTGACATGAAATGTCTGTTGAACAAGCAAACATGTGCTGCATTCTTTGGGGTTTCCATAGAGTCTTAAGCTGCAGCAAAGGAGAGAACATTTCAATTCCCAAGAGTCAAATCTTGGGCAACCATATCAAGGTCTACTTTGGATTCAAGTGCTGGCAGGTAAAGAGAAAAGAATTTGTTTGTTTAAGCCACTGCCTCAGAGTTCTCAAGAGCTTGAGAACTAAAATAGTTTCTCAGTTCCACGTACAAATTGATATCAAGATTTCTGAACTAAGTGTGTCAGGGTAAACCTAAACAATTGTTCTGGTTACTTGGCCCTCTATCCTGTTTTCTTCATCTCAGTCTTGTAAAAAAGGAAYATCAGTCTTCTTGCTATGCTCTGATCATTGATGTTACATGGACATGGTGTCCCCCACTCTGCAGCCACAGCAGAACAGGCTTGATAGAGATCAATACACAGAAGATATGCAATAACATACACAGAAGATATATCTTCTCCTCTCCCAAAGTAATCCRTTCACTCGAATTTCACTGAAGAATTCTATTGGATCACACAGCTTTTCCCGCTAATGAAATTATTTCCATTTTACTTGCATTTATATGCACTTGCCATGCAGAAATAGGATGAGTGTTTTTATGTCTCTTAACATCAGAATAAATACAATAACTTGGTTTCAAAAAGAACAATATTCATCACAACAGCATGCAAGCAGAATTAATGTTAAGTAATAATGCAAAATTCAACCATCCATTTTTTCTATTTTTTTGACATATGTCTCACTGGTATAGCTACTGTCTTCTCTGAACTGTAACAGAAATTAACTGGGTTCATATTTCTGGGAACCACTGGACAATCATCACTGGTGTATCAGAACCATTCTGTTTCCTGATGTGCAGTAGCTGATATGTACAAACAATTGCTAAAGGATGGTAACTGGTTAATTTGGGTGGGTATTTTTCACACAAGACCTCATACTGGTCTTCAACCTGCTGAAATATGAAGTGCCAACTGGCATAACACTGTAAAACTCTGCTGCTAATATGAGTCCTAGAAAGGAAAATAAAGCAAACAGAAGGCAAATATCCATTTCAGAATAAAAGAATATGATCAAATTATCAAAGCATTGGTAAGACACTAGACAAAAATGAGAAGAATAAAACTAAAAAAAGCCACCACAAAATAGAARAAAAAAATCCTGATTTCATGTTTTCGAAAGCTCAGTTGTAATCTCCTTGTGTAAGCCCATACTATGAAATATGTGGCTTGCTCAAGGTATTTGTTGCCCCCTAATTCTGTACAGCCATCGTATTCAGGAGCATTCAGGAAATTTCGCAACTAGAGCTTGGACAGATGCATTTTGTCCTTATGCAGACATTTTCTGATACTCTGATGAATATATTTTGAAAATAAAAATCCAAACTTTTGGAAGGAAACTGAGTAAGTTGATATTAATTTCAGATATTAAAAAAGATTTGTCTTCATCATTTTTCCCTTCTCTCATTTAAATATACTTACCCTATTAAAGAAAAAGTACCTTCAAATGAAAAAGGGAATTTTTAATTTCAAAATGTTGAAAGAGCTCATTCCAATTATTTTGGTTGCATTTGTTCCTAATTTTTTGAGAGACAGGAAATTAGCCAAAAACAATCTTTTACTGCTTAGAGTTTTGGTTGCAGTGAATTGTCATTTTATGATGAAGATATATTTCATAAAAACACTTCCAGAYGGATTATAAGTGAAGAAGAAAAGGAAAAAAGTATCCTTTTGCCGAGCATTGCACATTGAACAATGACTCTTCTGCTGCCTTGAATGCATTCTTTCTGCAAAGCCAAATACTGTGTAAATCAATACAGCATTGTCCATGGAGGTGTTCTTCAGTTCAACACCTTGATTTTGTATTGGTTTTTAAAGAGAAAACCATTTCTGGTGGAGTTTTTCTTTCCTAGTTGGCCCTTCTGTCAACCATATGCACATTTAGAGAAGGGTTTTTTTTGTATTGTCTTTTTTCCTTCAGTCTGCAATCAAAATTCCAAGGAAGTGGACATTGATATTTTCCCCAGACCTGTGCATGCAGGACACTTGAGAAGTGATTCGAGAGGTGTCCACAGGCTGCTGACAGCAGCAATCTCTTCTAGAAGTGCTGAGTTCTGAAGAAGCTTTGCTCTCTTCTCCACAGCTCCCAGTGCATGTGGTGTGTCACTGAACACCAGTTTTGGCTGAATAAATATTCTTTTATTTACTTTCTCTGATCTGCTGTGTGCTACTGCTGCTCACATGTCCACAACACCTACCCAGGGCACACAAGATGGGTTTTCTACTCCAGGACAGGATAGAACTTATATCCAACATCAGATGGGATTAGAATTTTAGTCTGTCAGTGACAGAGACTGAGCAAAAATACGAGTAGTAGAACTAAACACTACTTTTGTTGCCTCTTTCCAATACCTGAAGTGTCTGATTCAGGCTCTCGTTCCCATTGGTGACTGGTTCTCCTCCCTGAGCATTTTACAGGCATCTCTAGGTCTGTAGTTATCACTGAAGATGTGACCAAAAGAGTTCTCTGGGCCTGATCAGCTAAACGTGTCCTGGATCCATTGGATCCCAGATCATAGGCATATAAATGTATATACACGAGTTACTTAAAATAGACCAAACAATGGGGCTTGTACAAAAATAGCAGTAAAAATAAATAAATATGTACATTTCAATCTTGATTTTTCCAGAACAACACTTTAGGAGTGCTTTGCATTTCAAATGAGGCCTGACTATATGGAAAGTACAACATACAGTAGAATTAACTTTTTTTTTTTTATTCAGCCATTTTTTGCTGTTCTAGACACAGGTCATGACCTCTCACCTCCTGTTTATTTCTTCCCATGTTGACCTTTCACTGAAGCACAGGGCTAATTTTTTGCTCCAGTGGCCAAGAATAGGAATTTGTCACTTTATTCAAAATGGAATGAATACAGGTATGTCTGGCATTCTCAGCTGAGCTTAACCCTCTGCATGCTGAAAACAGTCAAATAGCCAAGTGATCTCTATTAGGAAATATCTTTTCTGAAGTTGTGCTATTTTTTGTAACAAAAGAGTTTTGCTTCTTTTGTCTGAAAAAGAGTTTTTCTTTTTCTGTGCACAGTTGGGTACAGTTTTCTTTGTTGCAAAATACAATGAACTAAACAGAAGAAAATGACAGGTTAGAGGTCCATAGAAATTTGCAATGGTTCTAAGGGAGAACTTTCATTAGTGTTAGGAAATAACCTCCATCTTAATTGTCTGCTGTACAAACAAAGTTTTATGTGTTATCTTTGACTGAGAAAGAAATAACTAATTTCTTCAGTAAGATGCCAGTAATGAATTCTTATGGACTAATCTTAATAAGTATGTGCAAAGTAATCTATGCTTCTCATGTTGAGTTATAAAATAGAATTCTTTTCCTTATGCAAATACTTTCACTGGTACTTATCCACCTATTCAAATCTCCTGTGCAGTAGGGCTCCTTTCTCCATCTGTAAGTTCTGTAAAGGGAAAAGACGTCAGTGTATCCATGCAGGATTTAAAGTTAACACTTAAATCCTGCGTTAGAATTACAAAGGATGAGGGTGCCAGCAAAAAGAACCCCAACAACCAAAAAACAAAACCCATCAAAACCCACAAAAAAMCAAACAAACCCCAGCAAAACAAACAAACAAGAAAACAAAAACGCCCAAGCCAGTAGGTCTCAAGTGAGACAGTCAGTAGATTCAAGCACTACCTGTCAAAATGAAAAAGTTGTTCCATGAGCAATGTGCTTTCAGAGTGTAATTTCCTACAAACACATCCTTAGCATTTCTATGGTCTCACTGAAGTTACTGTTGTCTCTCTTTTCTTGGTGGCTATATTACTATATTTTCAGTTCCTCATGACATGCCCTGATCTTTTGTCCTAAATAGACATTAGCATTGTCGCCTTCTCAGATCCTGTCATTACCTGACAAGTGCATGTCTGAGGTCTGTGTGTGCCTTTTGGCCAGCCAGTGTGTGTGAGCTGGCTACTCAAGAGAACACTGCTGAGCTCATGGCACTGCCCTTCCTGCAGTGGAAACACTTGTTGGGGCATTTATCTCACAAGTCCTGTCAAGTACTAACATATCTGATCACTTTACCACATTGATTTAATTTACTGCAATTAAGTTCAAAGAGACAAGAGATGGGGAGGACAAGAGACATAAATGGCATGTTCCTGAAGGCTTCCTAAGCCTCGGGAAACCAGGTCAAAAATCCTCAGTGGCTTTGGACCCTGTTAGAGGTCACAGGCTGAACCAGTCCTGTGCTTTCATCCAGGACAGGGGCCTCCCAAACATGTTTCTAGTGAGGCCAATGGTTCTGATCTAAGGAACATGAAGCAAGCATCCTTTGACATTATTTGTGTAGAAATTTTGTCTGTCTCAGTTAAAATCAGTAAAATAGTATCAAAATATAAATCTGCATATTTTTTAATAAACTTGGAATTACCTCTAAAATCTCCAAGTCTTCAGTATCTTCCAACAACATCAGACTATGTACAGGAAGGGACCAGAATGGTGAATTGTAAGGTCTGCTATGTGGTCTGGGATCTTCTCCTCAGAAGAGAGCACTTCTAATGTGCTACAAATGAGACCCAGATTTTATGTGTTGCTTTCAAAAGTAAAATTTCAGACCCTGGGGGAGGTTCTGCACATACTTTCACTGAATGGGGAGTATCTTTAATCCACTTTCTTCAGTGCTGAGCTCTGTACTGCCAGCCTTGGCACAGCTTGGTTTTGCAACAGCCCCCCTGAACAAAGGATGCTCTGAGCTGCTCACTCTTGGGTCCATTCATGGGTGGGTGTATGCTCAGGGGGCTGCAGGCAGATTGTGCGATTCAGGAGTGTTRCAGTTTGTTCATTTTCCAGTTCAAACCTCTAAGTGACTGCAGACATTTCCAATTCTGAGAACAAGGAAGTACAGGTGTGGGTGAAGTGGAGTGTGGTACATTCGTGATGGCAATCATGGTAACTGTAACAATAACATCTGTAACAATACAGAGAGGTACAACCTATTTTTGCCTTTCAGTTATCTGAAAAGTCTCCCTGCTTTATACGTTGCAAGGGAGAAAACTAGATTCTACACTTGGCTTAAATGTGATTTCCAGATTCACCTGAAGAATGCCAAAATAAAATATACATATGACATAGGAGAAGGACAAGTAGGATCCTAAGACCAAGATGAAGAAGTTTCAACTTTTCTCCAGCAAATACAGCCTTCTGACAAGCACAAATAACTGTTTGGCACAATAATTCTATGAAAACATTTAAGTTCAGCTGAATCTATTTAATGTAGTAGTTACTGGTGGTTAATACTAYCCCACCTTTGAAAATTCTTCCTGCTTGTCCTATGTAGGGTGTTTTAGTCACAACTAGGAGTATATTCTTCCTCTTTTAGACATAAAACATCATGTCATTCACTGTTTTCAGTCCTCACCTCTCAAAATGCAGAATATGATGCCAAAGGAGTGGGAGTCGGTGAAGAATATATGCTTCTGGACCAGCAGACCTATAATAGCTTACAGCATTATTACTGGGGCTGCAATTCATCCAATTTGTTGACAAGTTAAGGACTCAGCTTTCACAAGCTAGTGGAAGTTATTCTCACCTCTGCCAGAGCACCTATCTTTTTATCTGTTCTTCAGCATCTCTATCTATTTTTTTAATAAATGATTCCTTCCTATTAGAATATGTATGTATATAGATTGTTGTTTCTCGCTGACCTACACTGTCCATGGAGTTTTCTACTGCTAGAATGAGATCAACAGCACCATCCTGGTCTGACTGGGGGCTCTGGCTCCTTTCCTGGGCTGTCGGGCTTTGTGCAAGTGGCGAAGAAGGGAAGCGCCAGTACCAAAACCATCCCTGCTAGTCCTGGCATTTGCATACTAACAGCTTCTATGGTGACCACTTAAACCTGATATACTGAATGCTGCGGGGAAAAGAATCACAACCTAAACAGAACAGAACACCATCCCTAAACAGCCCAATGCCACATTTTTCAGGCTTTACAGTGTTTTGCATGGGAGCTTTTTCTCTGGGAGCATGCACATGCTCCGATTTTGATCTTTTGAAATTTCTGCATCCCTTAGGTTGTATCCTTTCACTCCAGAATAACTCTTCTTGTGATAGATGAACTGGAACAAGTGTGGGCTTCCTCACAGCCACTTCCTGTCAAAGTGCCCTGTGCTAAGCAGCAAGCTGTGCAGTCAAATGGAAGGAAGCACAAAAGTCCACTTTTCCCTTATCCCTTCCCCATGGCAACCTGACCAAGAACAGTGACCCTCAGCAGCACAGCTGAGGCCTGAAACTGTGCTGAATTACTCAGAAAGAGAATCTCCTGACCCCAGCCAGCAGAACCCAATGAAAATATGTGACCTCTAACTGCAGAACCCCTTGTCCGACACTGTGTGTGTACTGTACACAGCCAGCACAGGTCAGACCCTCCCAAGAAGCTGACTTARTGATTCTCAAATCTAATTTAAAGTGAACCAGTGAACCTAGAACTATTCGGGTTCTGCAATTACAAGGTTTTACATTAAGCAGTCAAAAACCCCGTAGAAATATCACACCTCCTTGAATTAGGTATTGAAATCAAATTTTTTTTTCTCAGGGCTGACCTTTGTTAGCTACATGTAAACTGAACTGATGATGAGTCATTGAGCTAGCAAATTAGTACTCATAGTTGTTGACAGGGTCAGCAAGAAATCTACCACATTTTTAAGCAAAAATAAAACCATCATGTAGGTATTGTCATATGTACTTCTTGTCCTTAATGACATTCAGAAACCATTGGCAACAAGAAGAGGAAAAACAGGAGATTTTGGGGTTTTCACACTCTCTACCAAGTGTAATCAGAAATTTAACACCATAAGCTTTGGTTAAAAAGCTATAACAGTATCTATTTGTTGTGCTTTCAGCCACACAAGTAATAGAATTGACCTCAACAGTGGGTAGAAAAAGGATCAAATTCTCTAACTCTCTAACTTGGTTAATATTGTTTCAATACCACTACAGCCTATTTTATAATTCTTCTGCACAAACAACTGTTTGGCTTGTGACAGCAAGGTACACCAATAATTCATTACAGGAACACTGGTTCTGTGATTAACTTTTAGAACTGTATGAGTAATTTGGAGCACATCTGAACAAGGCCCTGAAMGCATTTTTTGAGTGAGATCACCTTACAGTTAACAACTCCAACAAATGTATATGAACAGCATTTTAATGACAGAATGAATCTCAAAGGTGGCTGTTTAGCAGACTTAACATCTTCCTGTTCAGTCTATGGGCTGCTCCCAAGGTAAAGTCCATTGGATCACAGCTGAGCTACACGATGAACACAGTGCTGTGACCACCACAGGAATTCAGAAGAGCTATGTGATTGAAACTGGGTTTGGCCATCCCAATTTCATACTTTCTTGTAGTCAACATGTCCACATATGGTTCCAGTGTGCAGAGCATGGTGCCATAAACCAGTAGAAAACACAGAGTGCTGTGGAAATATTTAAGATGAGACACCAAGAGCCTAAGAGATAGAAATATTTTGTGCTACATATACTCTGAATTTTTAAAGCAGCTTCTCTTTTGCCTGTCTAGTTTCACCTTTTCTCTTCTGTTGAAGGCCTTTTGGTATTTGTGCTGGTCCTCTAAATCTAACTATTTTGCCTCTCTTCCAGTATGTTACCCAACTCTGTTGTTCCTTCCAGTATTTGGCATTTGCTTTGGAATTATGTTTGTCCATCTGTTATTTGTCCTTTTGGTGATGCGTTCTGCTGATTCCCATTTGTTCCTCTCAGCTTTCTCAACAATTTGGGCTTCTGAAGTGTTGTGGCATCAGTCAGCTCTATCTTGGCCCAGGATGACGTTTGTGCAGAACGAGATAAAGAGCAAAAACTGGCCTAGACTGATGTTTCTATTTCTTTAGGAATTCACAGACACACCTTTTTCCAGTGGTCATTCCCCCTATCTGATGTCACTGGTTCAAGAAACATGTAGTGAAATGGCCTTTCTTCTCTTTTGGTTTTTGCTTTACTCCTTCCATCTTTCTGGATGTTTGTAACCAGTGTGAAACCGTGAAAAAGGCTATACTGTCAGCAGACACTCTTCCAGTCTTGACTGAGCTGGCACTTTTGTGTTACATATTCCTTTCCCTATGTGAACATACCTACCTCCTTTATTAACTCTCCACAAAACTTACTGGCCTGGTCTGGTCTAAGGAGAAGTACAACTCCACCTACTTTTTTTCCCCAGTTGTATTTTTTTTATCCCTTAAAATAAAAATCACACTACCCTCAGCATGCATTTGCTAGATATGACCTTTACTTGGCATGACTTCATTTTTCAGGCTTAGAACATTTTGTAGACAGAATTCCAAATTTGTCAAGCTCAAAAGTTGCCTGTGCACAACAGTGTGGAATGACTAAAGGAATGCTCAGCTATTGATCAGTTACACAGATATTGTTTTCTTCCCCTCCACAGCTCTGAAAGCCCATTTTAAGGTCATACTATGACCAGCCCTAATGCACTGGCTTTATCCCTTATACTGGGTTTGCAGAGCTTTGCTTGGCAGTCAAGCACTAGGTAGGAACATGTCTCTCTTTATACAATTATTTTTGATTTACAGTCATCCAGTAAAGCAGTCTTACTAGAAAACCAGGTTTCTTAGAAAAATGGAACATCCTCCTGGAAAACCTGACTTTATGTAAAGTGAGGATTTGGTTTGTAGAAGTGACCCTTGCAGATAGCTGAGTGGTGTAGATGAATGAAGGATGATTACATCACTTTATTTTCAGCTTTTAAATGAGGCATTAAAGTGTTTATTGAGGTGCACTGAATTAATGTAATTTCTGGCCTCAACCCACTGAAAGCCGAGTGAATTTTTCCAAAAGCAATAAGATACAGGTATTCAACAGAACTTGTCAGAGTAGGCATGCCTTTGAAAGGAAGGATCTTCCTTTTCTTCCCTGTCTTTCCCTTCCCACTCTTGACCAAAAACCTCACAAACCCACAGGTTTCATTAAATAAATACTGGGTATTTAGAATAATTTATGAAATGTTTATGATGTGGGTAGGATGCTGGTTTTGATCAAATCAAAAAATTAGGAAGCCCCAATTAGTAAGAAAACCCTGAACAAAGCACCCATGGTACGTACAAGCTCACTGGGGTTTGTAGGTAAGTGCTTTGCACACGCACACTGGTTGGGGTGTGGAAGCCCCTCCTGCTCTTGAACATCCAAACCAGCCGTGGGTCATGCAGAACAAACAGACCACTGTGCCTACAGAGAAACTACCCCAGCATCTTTGGGCTCCTTCTGAAGAACTGACATGATCAGTTAGACCTCATCGAAGTGAGCCAATCTGCCCTTGCGCTCTAGCAAAGGCAGGTGGAGAATGTGCAGAATGCTTTGAGACCATCTCACTGGCTAAGTGTGCCAGAACACGGAGCACTATCATATTAACATCAGCATTATTATATAAGAGGCATGAACATGCAGAAGGGCTGAAAAGGAGTCAAAAACTACAAYCAGCACTGCAGATCATCACCTTCTGATTGAAATCACTAATCAATTGTTGCCCTTCAATATTTTGATTCTAGTCTAAAACCACAAAGTGTGTGCCCACAAAACACCCTTGGACACTCAAGACGTGGACAAACATAAGTGCTAGTTAACACATTTACAATTGCAAGAAAAAGGTGTGAATAGTGCAATAATGCCAAATGCAAGCAGTTAATTACAGTTTCAGYGTTGATCATAGAAGCTCCTTTGGAAACAAAATTAACGTAGCAACTTTCTAAGGAAAGGCCGGGTATAACCGGACAACAATTGACTGTTTGGTATAATATGGTCAGCAGTCATTAAATCACATCTCATTCTTATTCTTGTACTACATCAGTCCAGAAGTTGCCATCACAGTGAGAGGTGTCAGCCTATGAAAGTCCTAATCAGCTGATACATGCAAATATCATTATTACATACACGGCAACGTACAAGGAGAGCCACATTGTCTCTTTAGATGCTACTCCCGTGAGATGTGCAAATGTARTAATTTTTTCTCTGCAGGAGGCTGCTTACCTTATATCATCATGTTACAAGATTTTACACTTTTAAAATAATTAAAACATTCCAGTTGCAGCCATGTCACATTTAAACAGCAGCAGCTATAGGAGGATTACAGTCACAGCCTCCCATACTGCATGCAGGCTAAATTCAAAGGCTTGCTGGCTGTAAGCTAGTTAGAAGCATTGAAAAAGTGGGATTTAACTTTGCTGTTTGGTAAAGGAGAAAATAGAGGAATCTCCACAGACTACTAGCCCTGTACAGTACRCATTGTTAGTCAAAAGAGAGAATGGCAATTCTGCATTACAAACAACAGCGCATTCCTCTCTTTTTATTCCTGAGAGCTACAATTAAAGGATGCAAGTCATAAAACAGTGTATTATATGATGCATTGTTTTTAATCTTGCTGCCTTGTTTTATATAACAGGTTCATATAATTCTTCAGACAGGAAAAGGCTTGTTCTGTAAAAATACAGAGTCTTGCATCTGAAATATAAGTTCACGCACAAGCAATGTATATATCGCCAAACCAGCAAACTAACTCACTTACTTAATACACTAAACTTCAGGTTCTTCCTATATTATGTGAAATGGCTTGAAACAGGAGGCAGCTGCCAGGAAACATCACTGCTTCTTTGCTCAAGAGAGACAAGGGAAGGAAGAATGAAGAAAAAAAATTCCCCCGATGGATGCCACAATAGCATGTCTTTCATTATCGCCCTGTGTCAAGGCACTGTGTAATGTTCATTGTGCATGCATAGTAAATTACTATTTACCTGCCAGTGCCTTTGATAAGTCAGTCTTTTCTCCCTCTTTTCGTCCACACAGCATGGAACAGTGAAACCTCTTTGCCTATAATTCTTATTAAGGTGATACCTTTTCTGAATAAGAAAGTACACACTTCCAAAGGAGGCATTCTCTTGGGTTTTTAAGGGCCATTGTTTTTATTGTTTTCCTTTTATTTCTCCCACCCTGCTGTGTTTYAATGCTATAGTGACTTCTGTGTATACAACTCTCATATTGAAATGTCTGCCGCAGATATATGCAATATTAAAGAGTGCTTATGAATTTTTGACATCTAATTAGTCGCTACCCAGTTAACATGTCAAGACTCAGAGGGATTAGGGAGTCAGCCCTTTCTGAATAAGTTAAAGCTATGCCCTGTCCTTTTCATGTATTATTCTTTAATGTAGGTGGTGATTATTTTGCTGTGATTAATTGATGAAGCTCATTGGTCTGGCAAGTGTTACAGAATTCACCATTCCTCACTTTTATTTCTCTCTGTAGGGCTTTCCCACTTATTTGAAAGGAATTGGTTCTATTCGGTCTGTGAAGCTTCATTGTCTTTCCTCAATACATGCACATTGGTTTCTCTTAAGATTTTTATCTATTTAATTTTATATCTTTTCTACTGAAAAGGAAGAAGATAATTAATAATGCTTGTTTTATTTTAAGTCACGTTTCAAATAGAGTTTCTGTAATGTGTTGTTTATTTTTATTTTTTATATATACTTTTAGACAAAAATTAGACATGTATTTTGAAGGATAAAAATAGATTTTAATTTTTTTTTTTCCTTAATGCTCTACAAAGTCCTCCACATTCAACAAGGCTTGGAGAATTTCAAGGTTTTCTTGTCCCTGATTACAAGCAATATTTCACCCAAGCAAATTTTATTTTTTTTTTAGAATTTTGAGTGGTTTTTTTTCTTAGCGATGATATAATATTCTCTGTTGTCAGTTATGGTGAATTATATCAATTTTAGCATCCAAATGGAAGCCTTAATTATACAATCTCTGCTTTCCATGTGCATGTTCTTTTATAAAAGGAACAAAAAAAAAGACAAAAAAGGGAATGTTGAGGCAAATCTTTAAACACCTGTAGAAATCTAAGTGATGCATATTTAAAACAATGTGATCACTCATAAATTCAGCTGTGTGTCAAGGTTCCTGCTGACCTGTGGTGCACTCCAAAGGAATGTTCCATTGATTATATACAGCTGCGGATGCTCAGAAAGAAACAGCACATATGTGTGCTTCATGGTCTGATATATTTGTTGTATCCCCCTCTGTGTAAGTGATATTAGGTTCTATATAAAGAAACAATAAAAACGTATGCTGAGCACATAATGGCTGTGCCGTTTGCCTACACAGGCACCACGCCACCAGTATTTAACTCACTGCTTTGTAAAACACTGGAAGATCTACTGTAGCTATAAAAGGTAAAGCAAAAACATACACATACACATGCACAAAGTTTTTCGGTTTTTTTTTCTCTTCTCTTTCTAAAATACTGTGGAGGCGCATCCTGCTGTATTGCATTGTTTTTTGTTCACCATTTCGATGTAGTCGGCTCAAGAGTTTTGGGCCTTGTAAAAGTGCAGCGCAGTCAGGCAATTGACCTGAAAGGATAAAATCAGAAAAGGAATTTTCTGAGCACAGTGCAAGAGGCAAACGTATAGACATGATTATGGAACTATTTAATCATGCACTGTGGCTACTGAGAACTTTCTTCCATTTCCCTACCTCTCCACTGCAAAGGAGCTGAACAAAAGGCTGTTGCCATCCGAGTTCATTTCTGCAGCCTCCTGGTTTTGTGAACAAATAATTACTTTTCACAGAGCAGAATCAATCCCATTATGAACCTCCAGTATTCAAATCTGTAATTGGGACAATAGTGGAGCTCCAGCCAGTTTATCTTCTTTTGAAATGAACAAACTCCTGCACACACTCCTAAAAATTTGATCATTATAAATAATTACAATCCTATTTGCCAGTCAGGGTTTGTGCTTTTTAATGTAGATTGGGGAGACTATTTCTAAGGTATTTCGTTGGTGAAAATACGTAAACAATTCTCTCTTATCAGGCTTTAAAGAAAATTGCAGTGTGTGAGGAAGAGAGGAAAGTGAAGGGGGCCAGAAGGTTTTAGCAAGGTGCCCCTCCTAACCCCTCACCTGGGTCTTGAGGTTATTGTGAAGAAACTGAAAAGAGGAGTCCCAGCAGCCTCACACACCACCAAACCACAACCCCTTAGGAACAAAAACTGACATCGACCCTGCCTCGGAAAGGAGAGCCACKAGGCAACAAGGAAGGGGAATAAAACTGAGCGGAGTGGGTGGGTCGGCTGAAGGGGCTGTGAGTACGAAAAAGGAAGAGGGGGCAGCATTAAAAGAAATATCAATCAATTGGAGCATATTCACTTTCTCCTGCACAGTAGATTCTATCAGAAGAAAACACTGAACTTTGTAGTGTTAGCAGCAGCTGAAATTTAGAATTATTGTTTCCTCCTAACAGAAGACTCATTTTCCACGGCCGCATTTGCAGCATAATAAGCTTTTTGTTATTTTTTCAATTAGAGTCAATTGACCTAACAAAATGGTTGGCAATTAAGTGATTTTTGTAATGGTCCGGGGGTAATTTAGTCGAGCTTGTCAGCTGTGTTTCATGAAGCCGAGATGTCTTTTTTTCCCACTGCCTCTCTCTCCCTCTCCCTCTCTCTCACTTACTCTCTCTCTCTCTCAAGCATAATGGCTCATAATTTCAAAATCTTTTCCTTCTGTTTCCCTCACAATAATTCGCAATTACAGGAAGTTGTTGGAGGTGATTTTTTCCTACCTTGCTTTTTGAGTCAGTAATTTTAAATAAAATGTACATACTTGTAAAAAGGGGGCTATTACAGAAATCACTTTCTGTGTAAACTCAATTATTTTATGAATAGTGACACCAGTTTCTGCTGGGTTCAACTCCTAAAGGCTGATGTATTATTATTTTCAGGGTAAAAGGTGTTGAACATTTAGAACACTTTTTCAAATCAAACCAGTATTCAGGAAGGTAAACAACAACTTAAACGATGAGGAGCCTTGTAGTAAAGCTGACAGGTATATGAGAAGAATGAATGCCATTAGGACATTTATACAATAGTCTGCAGCTACTGGACTTTATTTTCTCCTGTTATGATTTAGGAAGAGATTCCTCATTTGTCTAATTGATTCATTTTGTTAAGACAACATCTGGAGTTGCAATTCTTATTAAAGTGCTGTAGTTAGATCTGATGAGTACATCAGATGTTCTTTCATTCGTATTCCTTTTATTATCTGTTTTTGTAGCACGCACACACTAGCACACAGGCTGGAAACTGAAGCCACGCACCCGTCCACCAGTGAATCCGGAGACTTCCCAGCATCTGCCTGCAAACGGCTGTCTTCTACTTTTTTGATTTTTAAATCCTTTTTTTTTCTAATCCCCCACCATGCTCAACATTTCCCCTGTGTCTCGAGCCTCCCTCCCAGCCGGCGGGATGCGAGGGATGCGCAGCTGCCCGCAGCGCCAAGCGCGGCTGCGGCCTCGGCAGCCGGCAGAAGGGGGCGCTGCTGCAGCGGAGCAGGCGGCACCTCGCCCCCTGCCCCTGCTCCTGCCCATGTCCCTGCCCTTCTCCCTGCCACTGTCCCTGCCCCTGCTCCTGCCAGTGCCCTACCACTGCCCTGTCCCTGCCCCTGCCCTGCCCTTGTCCCTGCCACTGCCCTGTCCCTGCTCCTGCCAATGCTTCTGCCAATGCCACTGCCCCTGCTCCTGCTCCTGTCCCTGTCCCTGCTCCTGCCCCTTCCACTCCCCCTGTCACTATCACTGCCCCTGCTCCCGCCCCTGCCCCTGACTGCCCCGTCCCTGCTTCTACTTCTGTCCCTGCTCCTGCCCCCGTCCCTGCTTCTGCCCCTTCCACTGCCCCTTCCACTGCCCCTGTCACTGCCCAACAGGACCCTGCTTGCCCCATGCGCCCTCTGCCGCCTGACCCTTTCTGCCCCTGTCTTCTGCCCCTGCCAGCCCCCCCAGCCAGTCCACCTCCCTGCTCACCTGCCCTTCCCGCGTCCCCTCACCACTCCTGGCTCCCTGACTCCTCCCGACCCACACCTGCCTGGCCATGACCCTCTGTCTGCTTGACCGTTCCCATCACAAGATTACATCGGAAAAACCTATCGAACAGGGCTCCAAGGTCCCCGGTGCAGCTGTTTTAGCCCCATACTGGTCTCCAAGGTAGTGCAGTTGCCACCAAGCTGGGGGCTGTGTCACCCACTGGTTGAAAAGCCTCTGCATGGAATGCTACCAGCACTGGCTTGCAAATGAGAAGGGATGGCTGCTGTTTTTTTCAGTTTTTCTGGTGGGTTTTTTTTTAATTTTCCATTGTCATAATTATTTGTTTGTGGCTGAATTTTATTTATTTATTGTTTTAATTTGCCTCGTCTCACATTCCTGGAGTTTTGAATCACATTTTCAGCCAAAATCTGTGGGCCAAATTCTGAGAGGCATGATTACCTCCTTCTTTCTTCTTCCTCTCCTGCATCCAGCATCTCCTGGAATTGGGTTGCGAGAGACTGGCCTTCCATCTTGCCTATTGGGACAGTAAGATCTGTGTGCATTATCCTCAGTAAATATTACTTTTGCATTTGGATCTCCTCTCATTTCCCTTATGACCCCTGACAGTCTTCTCCTAGGGTTTGATTATAAGTCACTATAGTCTGGACTGTACTGGAGTCTCGTAAGGCTTCGATTAATCCACCGCACCTAGCATTGCTGTGACTATAAAAGGAAAAGTTATGATTCTGAATAAGCATCGTGCRGAAGAAAGAAGCAAAAGCATAAAGTATTAAACTTTCATCCAGCACCATAGGAGAGATGTAGTTATTAAATTTCAGCTGCTTATCAAACTGATATGAAAGTCATTTTGCATGATTGCTTTGCATCCTCGAATCTTCTGCTTTTATTTGCAGTGCATCTCTGCGCTTTCTTATTAGAAAAATACTCAAAGGATAAAAAAGCTGATAATATTATTCAGTTTTGACAATTAGGTAGAAAAAACATTTTAAGAAGTGCTTTTTTTATTGCAGCTAGTAATAATAGTGGTGGTCCTCCTGGTAGCAGTCTCTTCTGATGCTACCCAGGGTGATGCTAGCTTTACCCTATAATGGCCAAAGCCCTGATGGTTATACTGGTAAAGCTGCTAAGGAGTGTAAGCCAGGATGTCATTCTCAWTATCACAAACAATGTACACAGACACAGCTTATTTTGCCTTCAGAGGTCCGTAGTTTACGGCTTTTTCACTCCCTCCTTCCTATTTCTAGATTCGCAAGTGAACTGGGGCTTGTACCTGTGCTGAGTGGGGCAAGAGGAAGAGTACCTTCCCTGTCCTGGGCTTGCCTGCAGCTGCTGTCCATTCTCTCAGGATCACTGTCACGTTAGCCACTTCAGCAAACCCATCTCTTTCTATTTATAATCAATCTCCCATACGCTTTAGCTGCCCAGCAACTGCCTTTAATTATTACCTCCCCACATTGTGGTTCCRTTCCAGTTCAACTTAATCTGCTCCTTATGTTTTGCGTGTGAATTTATGCAAAGCTATGAGCATTCATGGGAATGTGGAGCCCTTAGAAGATGAGAGCAAATCATCCCGTCTCCCACAACTCTCCCTTTCCCCACCATGGGTTTCCACAACTTGATGCTTGGTTGTTTTGTTTTCCAATGTTCCAATCATTTCTTCAGTATTCTCTCTGCCTTCCCATTTTCTGTCAATGCTTCCCCATCTCCTGCTGGGTTTTACTCCTCTATGATTTAATTCACTCTCAGCAACTGTCAAAAAGCTGATGGCTCCCTAGCATTTATCTCTTTATCTTTGGTTGCTACCTTCTGTCCAGTCCTTTCATCTCAGACTATCCACTCACATCAGTGTCCAGATGTCTGGTCATAAGCCCAGGATAGCAAAAATGCAACCTCTTTGAGCCATTGTTTCTCCACCATTGTACAGAATTATTTCTCTGTGGCACGGTGCTGGAGACTATTAACACCATACCTGCTCTTCGCAGTTTCTCTTCCAGATTTAATTTCTTCAAGTCTCTGTTTTTCCAACCTTTACAAAACATATCTCTGTCATATTAAAAGACCTCCTTAGATCTTGCTGTCTAGATTTGAGTCGTCATCCCCAGGCTATGAAAACCTTTTCCCCTCTGAATATTTTCGCCTCTACAGTGCTGTCCTCTCAGACACCAATTTGCCCCATGTACAAGACAGCTCATAAGAGCAGTCTTATATACTTCTAGATGCTGAAAAGATCTGGAAAGGTCAAGTTTTCCCCTCTGGGAGAGGAATTTCAGTGACTATCCCTGTGTAACCCACGTCTTTTAATTAGCTTTTGGGCTGTCCTGAATTCAGGGTAGGATAGTTCAGATTGTAGCTCAGTGGGTAATTTTCTCTGACCCCCTAATGATGACAAATGCTTTCCCTGGTGCTCAACCACCCACCAGAATCTTGGTCCTCAGTGCAGGGGTGGCTCTCACTTGGCATTACAGAGCAATGCAGCTKTCCCAGGGAAGCTGGAGGGATCTGGACTGGGGAAAGGGATAAATTGTAGAGAAAATACTTCATCAGGAGAGAGGCAGGGTCATAGTGTTAGGAAAAATATCCTGACAGTGAGATGTGCTAAGCTGGGTGTGAGGACAACAACATCTCCTTTGCAGGATTCATCATCAGAATATATTTATTACTGTGTTGTCCAAAGTACTTTTCAAATTCTGAGATATGATTGTATCTTACACCTTGGCAAGGAACAGAACAGATGTCCTTATAAAGGACAATTTAATCAAGGAAAAATAACAATTAGGCAGGAATTTGCTAAAGGAATCAGTAACTGTTAACTCATGGTCAGCCCAAAAATGTAAAAACAGTTTGGCTGAGTTTTGCCACGCTGACCTCTGACTTCTTAAAATCTACATTTCAGTCTTATATATTTTTGTACCAAATACTGCTTTACAGAAATAAAATAAAAAATATTATCTTATTTCACTAGCTGTGGGATAATATTTTCTCTCTGAAGTTGATAATTCTCCATTTTCAACACAAAAATCAAAGGAGGGTCACATGTTGAAAATATATATAATGTCCTCTGCAGAGTGCTTTAACATGCCCAGCAGTCTATTCCCACTTTATTCCTAGAAGAGTAAAATTACAGTGTGTAGCAGGGCTGGCACCATGMTTCCATGCCGTGCAGACATTAGAGCAGAGGGAATAATTCACAATGAATAGTTTAGTCAGTAAGTTTAGCCCTTTTTCTGCTTATGGGATCTCCATGGGCAGACTGAGGTTTCCTTGAGTTTATTATGCAAAAGAATTCAATGAGATCCTTTTTCCTCTCTAAGTACTTCTAATTACTCAGGAACACTTCTCTGTGAACATTCCCCAATCACTTCTTGAGCTTTGTTAGATATGACTGCTTTGATGAGTCACATGGTGTTGATTTATTTTTCCAATGTGTTGAGTGTGCACATATTCATGTGTGTGAATCTAATATCCACTTTCCATCAATACTTATGCATGCTGTTCTGAAATTCTCAGTGAATASCCACAATAGTAATTGAATCCTACAAATGTCCCTAGAAAGCAAACACAACTAGAAGACAGTATGGTGGAGATGAATCCATTTGCAAACTCCAGTAAATGAGCAATGGTTGATAGCAATCCATTTCCAAATTCCAGTGAAGGCACTTTTTTTCTTTTTAATAACATTTAGCCAGCTATAGTAGATTCAGTGAAAAATATTGTCAACTCTCTGCTTTCCATTCATTCCATCCTGTGTTTCTCTCTTCTCATGAAGTAGCTGTAGGAAGGAAATAATACCAAACTTCTTCCCCGTCCCCTCAACAAAAAAAATCAGCAAAAAACAAACCCACAGGTTTAAAGTAAATATCTTTGAGCACCAAATAGCTATCTTCTATTTTTCAAGCCCAGACTTAATACATTGCAGTTATACCTGGGAGGTCTAGTTTGTTCAGCACTTACTTGCCTCCAGGATGAGGATTCAATTAAGAAATATAAAAGATAATATGATGCTATAGGGACAAAAGTACTTTTGAAACTCTACCCAGGCTTTCTGTAAATAGAGGTAAACTTCTTTGAAAGCACACATTTCCTGTTAGAATGCATCAGCTTTCTATTCTGTGATCCTCCACTCCAAATTATAATAGAAAATATATAATGGAGCATAAAAAATAACAGATGAGAAAAATGCACTTTCAACATGAATTTCACCTCCTAGCTACAAGGCTGTCCTCAAGAACCTCACTGTAGCTGCAGACTGTTACTAAGGCATAAATTAACTAATCCTCACCACAATTCTTTATGATTTTCTAGGGAAAGTGAGGTACTACCCTTTCTTCATCTGGGAAACTGGAACAAAGATGTGGAAAATCATTAAGGTTTTTTGCCTACTCAGTTTGTGAGACAAAAAACATGACTTTGCTAAGCATTTGTGCTGTGCAATATTTCTTATGCACAGGGCACTGGAGTGGTGACCTTGCTTACTTGCTGAGAAATCTGGGTCCTTCTGCAAAGTTTGTTTTGTATTGGGAGATGAACAATAAGAGGGAACAGACGTGGGCAACTGTGAACACTTCAGCATGCATTATTACTTCTTCATTACAAAGGGATAAGACATGAAGTCCAGTCCACTGAAAGTAGTTCTAGTACTTGTTTTGCACCTAAAGTTTTGGTCGTTATTGAAACAGGGCTGTTAAAATTAGTGGATAAATTCCCTGTCTAATCAATAGAAAACCTGAAAACCTCCACATTAATTCTGCCTGGTTAGGATTTTATCCATAAAATTTATGTTTGATTTACATTGATTGGGCAAACTGGAACTCCGCTCTCAGAAAGAGGGCTGRGTTGTAAGCAATAGAGTTAGAGAGCGTTTTCTATACCCTCAGGTGCCTGAGCCAGGAGAACCTGCTTTGCCCCCTTTAACTCTGTCACAGCCAGCGGAGACTTTGCCATTCCCCCTCAGTGTGACCAATTCATGCCTCAGGGACAAGGAGATTGTATGTGACCCAGTCATCAGCAGTCATAGTGCATAACCCTAGGAAGGCCAAATGGACAGAGCCAGAGCAGCTTTAATCCAGATATTTTCCAGTTTTTGAGTGCTGAAATTCAGAATGTCATTGCTTACTTTAAATTCCATGGGTGCAATTCCGTCTTGTTTTGGAAATATAGGAATTGAACAGGCAAAAATCTCGTTGTTCTGATCTTCACACAAAAGTGGTAAAAGACAGTTACCCTTCTGCATAACCGGTTATTAAGCATGGGATGGAAAAAAAATTGAATGGAAGTTACAGTTACTTTGTTAAACAGTGCAGTGAGATCGGAACTTGAGAGTAGTTATTTTATGTTTAGGCTCAATAGAGGAGGATGGAGTAGATTTCCTCTTCCTCCTTCCAACATTTAACATCCTTTTGCTCCTTTTCTTACCTCTTTTCTGGTAGCACACATGCACACCTTTCTTCACATTTCACACTCCTGCATAAGCTTATATCCAACTCCTGCTCATTTAGTCACACTCTTCAAATAATGGGTCTAGTGTCCATACCCCACATGTTGCTCCTCCTTAACCAGAATCTGAAGGTTGCCATGTTTCTAAATGTTCTGGCCAATTTCATGCATCACTTTCTACAAAACGGGTTTTTTCCAATTTTTTTCCATAATTCTCAGAGATGGAGCATGGACACCTACTGATCAGTGTGTGCTTGTTAGCTCCATGTCCAAAGTGGCTGTTCTTTTTTTGTTGGTAAACACAAGCTCTGCTGAATTCCCCTCACTCAGAGATCTCCATTCCCAGGTTCCTTACACCCTTTCCCTCTCCTCTTTTACTGACTCTTGTGTGAAGCTCTTTCCTCCCGCTGCATATCTTTTGCACTCCATCGGAACCAGGGGGGAGAGATGGTCTCTGCTGTTAGTCCTGGATCCAGAGGCCCAGCCAACTCCAGCGAGCAGGAGCAGAGTCCCRCTCAAGTGACAGGGCTGCGTATCTTAGAGAATGTGGTGTAACTGTGCAACCCGATTGACCGTAGAAACTCTGACAAACATAACAAGCCTCTAATGAGCATAAATAAATGTTGGTTGCTTTTTTTCCTGAAGCTTAAGATTTGACCAGTTTTCAAGACCCAGTTTTAAATTGCAGGGCTGTTAAGGAAACAACTGAGAGGTATATTTATTTTTAAACACTGACAAACAACATATTTTCCCTAATCTTATTCTCAGAAATGAATATTCACCTGAAACGGAGCCATACAGCAGAAAACTTCTGACCCGAATGTTAAATTCTGGCAAAGCAATATCCGCTGCAAGCAGATTTTGCCAAAGAACATTTCCATCCACCCTCATTATAGATGTGGATATTTGAGAAAAAAACCTAAATTTCACACTAAAGATAGAAGCTGTATTAACAACCTTTGAAAATTATCTAATTAATTATCAAATATAAACTGGATGGTTTCCTTTCTCTGGGCTTGGCCTATCAATATGTAGCATTCCTAACCTACTGGTGAGAGTGAATTTCTATCCACTTGAACTTTTAATATTTTAATTGCTTACCAGGAATTATCAGAAGGTAAACCCTTTTCACTTCTTTCACTGATGGAATGAAGTTGTCTCACTATAAGTAAGAAATATTAATTGTACAAACTGTAGATCATGCAACATCCCTTTGAGAATATCCTTCTGTGCATTGGTCACTGCTAGTAAATGTTGATTTCAGACAGGAGAAGTATAATTATCTCCATTAAAAATCTATACAATTAACAACACTTGCCACACTGCAGTCTAGGTTACCATGGTACTGCCCTATGTCTAGAATAGGAAATAACTGTGGTATATCAGATTCCATCTCATGGTAATTGTTACTTTTTTACTGACCACCCATGTGGCATTAAAAGTCTCCTGCTCAACTAATTCACCTATTTTAAAGCATATTATGGCTATATTTATTCTCCATTCCACCTCAAATCACTAGTGTTCCAAGTGCATAATGCTGGGTTTTCAAATACCCCAGAACATATATTTATGTGATGAGTAGGAAAGAGGCATTCAAGATGGAAGAGGAAAATGGAAAAGAAACATATTGGGGGCATGGGGTTCAGGGGAGTGTCTGAGGTGCCTCTGTGCAGTAGCAGAGAGATGGGAAAGGAATGAAGGCAAATGTGAAATATGTGTATTGGTGATGATTTTCTGACTGCACAGGAATATGCTACTGAAGGAGACAGGAAGAATAAATTCAGCAACATAACAGATGAAGAAGATGGTGAAATTGTAGCTGACATGATGATTGAGCTCCAAAGAGGGGCTAACTCAGAACTGAGTAGAAAATTCCCTTCTATATACTTCTCCCACAGGCAAATAAAACCTGCCTCCACAGCAAGGAGAGCTAGGGACTGGTGGAAAATGGGAGCATGGTGGGAACACATTTGGAAAGGGAAGGAGGCACATGAATGGAAGAAGTGAGTGGGGAAGAGGGAAAAAGGAAAAAATCCCAAACAAACAGTGAAACATGGAGGTGAGAAAGATGCACCGGTAAAGCGCACTTTAGGATATTCATGGGCAGGAAAACAAAATGCATTTGATTGAATTTTGCACCTGAAATAACACTACCTTATTTGTGACTTCCCCTTAGCCATGCTGTTATTCCAGCAGCCAAAAAAAAAAGCTGTGACACAATTTCAAAAAAAATACAAGTACATACTAGTTAATTAGTTCATCTATATAACTACCCTCCCCTTTCCCCATCAATATTTATAAATGTTTTCAAGCTTTGGGAATGGTTTATAGGGTTTCCTCTAAATAATATTTTTTAAACATGTGCATTGCTCTGAGACACCCTGGTTTGAAGGACGATTTTCTAGGATGTCTCGTTTTTAGCATCCTGGGTTCTGGTATGTGTGATATCACGCAAAGTTATGTTTGGGAATGTCCTTATCAAAGGAGAAAGTGCCAGATTATTGTACAGGAGAAAAGAGAATTTTGAAAGCTACAGTAAAACTTGCCTGATAGTTGAGAGATTGAGGACATATTTCTGAACTTAACATAATTTTCACTTCAGCTTTACAGTTCACCTTTAACACATATCACCTTTTAAAAATATTTCCACGAGCATCATGCACGCTACCATCGGAGTGTCAGCTTTGACTGTGAATTCCCTGGCTCCGTTATCTGTTTGAGTTTAGCTGCTTATCGCGGAGGCGCCGCAATGGTGGCCACGTTGCCGTGCGCAGGTGGGGAGGCTGCAGGTACACGGAGAGCCTCCGATGGAGCAGCAGATTCCTGCCTGTGCTCAGCTCTGCACATGCAATTACTGCTGTCTTGCACAGGGCTAAGGCAGGAGGTACATTGTCTATAGGGTGGGCTTCTGCAGGATGGGGCCCACAGCCYGTTAGAGACACACAGATAAATCTGAGCTGGACTCAGCATTGGTTAAACGTAGCTCTTTGTATTTATAAACAGCAATATGCTGCTGTTACGAAAGCTATTTCATTTAGTGCCATCTAACATTCAGCAATTTAATTATTCTCTTAATTATTGAAACATTCATCATAGTTTTCCAATTGATTCATGAGGGGCTGGCTGCATTTCTTTAACTCATTAATATAGTGACAGAAAATTGACAGTCTTTTTGCTAACCTCCTATC
The DNA here is from genome assembly GCA_018881555.1 of Amblyornis subalaris. Taxonomy (NCBI): domain Eukaryota; kingdom Metazoa; phylum Chordata; class Aves; order Passeriformes; family Ptilonorhynchidae; genus Amblyornis; species Amblyornis subalaris. The sequence continues at coordinate 1,807,823 of JACAXG010000042.1, forward strand.
TCTGAATGGTTATACTGGGAATACAAAACCTTGAGTCTTTTTTTTTTTTTAATTTTTAAAATTTGTATTATTATCACCAGCAATAACTATACTCATAAAAGCCTCATTTAATAGAGAAGGAAGAGAACGATATATGAGAAAACCCTAATTATCAATGGTTTCGATAGTGAAATCTGCAAACTAATATCTTCCTGAGACCACATTTTTATTATGAAATGGGTGATAAAGCAGAGATAATTCTAAATCCAAACACATGTTATAGGAAATAGATAAACCCAAGATAAAAATTAATAGTGACCTTGCATGCTGGGATATAAGAAATATAATCAAGCATATATATCAGTCATGGCTGGAAAAGGACAGGGAGATGCCCACAGGTGAAAGATTAATTTACAGACTTTTAAAATGTGTTCAAAATAAAATCTGTGACATCTCTCTTCCCTCTCTTGTCCTGATTCTGAGTGTTATCGTTATTGCCTGTCTGCAAAACTACTACCTTAAAACATGTTCCTAACTCGCATTAAAAGAAAGATTTCATCTTGCCTTTTTTTTCTTCTATCTCCTTTATTTACAAGCATGTTTAAGTAAAGGCACAACATTCTATGTCTCTATAATTTTTTTGCAACTATCTGCTATTTATTTCAATTTTATAGTTTCTAAAATGTCTGGTACTACTCTCAAAGTCCTCTCTCAAATTCATCAGTTTTCTCTCAGGAGAGGTTGTCCAGAGTTTGAAGCTTACAAGGTCTCATCTTAATGCTTATATGAGTACTTCTGCCCTTGGATATTATTCTCATCTTCACAATACTATGCAAATCGACAGCTACTTCCCTGTGCTTCCAGCTAGGACTTCTGAATATAGTGTGAGTAGCTGAAAAATAGCTAAAAAAGAGCTTTAGAAATATAAAAGTTCAGCCCTGAGCATGTCTACATGTGTGTGTATATGTATGGACGTGTTTGTAGATGTGTGCACTAGCCATATACTGTAGTTTGAAAAGTGAATCTGTGTAAATCAATGCATTTATTTAGCTCTCTCACCAACTCTCTCCCTGAGTTAACACCCCAGCACACACAATGCTAGCGAAGGTGATTATCTCTGCTAGCATAATTCCTCCGTAACATCTGCTTTCGCCCATAACACTCCACTAATTTTTCCCTCATTTCATTACACATAATTTTCTTTCAACACAATCTACATGTATTAAGTGGTAATGACTTTCCAGTTAAGAGCAAATCGACGCCAAGGGACCCCCCCCTCGATTGCCTGCCGTGCCTGACTCCGGCTATTAAAGATAAATTTGGTGCCTCAGAAAGCTGCAGTAAGCTAATCAATCAATTAAGCGGTTAGGACATACATTATCAAAATTCCACAGTGCGGGGGTGCATGAGAGCATGCTGACATACTTGGTATGATTTTAGGAATAAAAAAAAATTTTGAGGTTGAAAGTCAGTATTCAGTGTCTTCTGAAATGAGAACTCAAGCTATTGCACAGTACCGATAGCAACTTTGGTGTCTGTGCTGGTAAAATTTCCACTGCAGCTTTTATACCTAGTGCAGTTTACTAGTGATACCAGAATGGAGCTGATGACACAGTAAAATCTATTTTTAAATGATATGAAGATTCTGGTGCAGAATAAGGCAGTGTTATTCACAGTTAAGCTGGATGTTCTGTCCCTAACTTGTCATTGTGTCTCTAGGAACTGCCACAGCCTTAGAACACTGATTAATATTCTGTATTATGTGTGTTGCAAAAAGGTGGTTTAAGGACAGAATGGCAGCCATCACATCCTGTTGTGTCAAGTTTTATCTTCAACATTGCCTTTATATTCATTCTGAGTTTAATTTTGGAGAGTATTTAAAGCTAGTAAAATAGGTTCTAAAATAAACTGAAAATTTTTTTTGACTTTTTTGTTTTCTAAAAAACAGCTCCCAGTGATGTGATATCCTTTGCAGGACTGACTTGCAAAACAGCTTCATCACAACCAGAAGAGTTACATTCACTGACAATCGAGTTACATTTGAGTGCAAGGAAGTAGTATACACAATATCACTTACAAGCCCTTCATTACTTTCTTTTTCTGTGTTATTTTTGGCATTGTGTTGTTCTTTATATGGACAAATGACTTAACCAGTTAAAGGCTTTTTAAATGTAAAAATATTTTCTCTTGCATTGTGATGAATAACCTGTATGCCAATATTTAGCGAAATGCTAAGGAAATTGAAACAAAACCCCAAAGACTTTAAGAATTATACAAGCAATTTTTATAACACTGTCAGGACTAATACAAAAGGATAGTTAAATAGAACTTTRTATCACGATTCTGAATAAGACAAAACATGAAAAGAAAAGTAAAACTTATATTTTCTGAGCAATCAGTAAATTTAGAAAATATATAATATAAATGGATCGTAACAAGACTTTGCCAGTTACTTTTCCTGTCAGTTTTAAGCAAATTGCCTAAAGGTTTGTTATCGTAGTATTGTACTTATCAGATGAAACGACATGGCAAAACTCCCTGCTTACTTTTCCAGAGTGTTTTCCTCACTTTCTGCAAATTACATTGAAGCGTATTCAGTGCATACACTTCTGCTAGTGGAAAGAACCTTAACATCTTTTTACTGTCTAAATAAATATTCCTTAGCAAAAAAGAAGCATGTTGTCAAAGATAAAAAGGGTGGTTTCATTCTGTTTTAAAGTATAATACAAATAAAGGAGGTAACTCAATGGCTTCTTTCTGATGTGTTTGCATAAGGAAAAAAGCCCTGAATAAACTCTAAAAAGAGCAGTACAAATGTATATGATACAGACAGAACACTTAATCCAAGCCTTGCATGTAAAACACAATTACAGAGTTAATAATGGCAAATATATAGTGAAATAAAAAAGCTATCCACAGAGAATATACAAGTGCATCCTTCAAAAAAACCCCAAACCAGCATGTTTCAATAATATGATGCCGTCCTTTCCTTTGTGGCATTCTTCATTGACTAGGCTGATAATGAAAAGATGTCAGGGAGATTCACAGTTTAGAGTTGTATTTTCTTCCCTTCTTTTGTGCTGTTTCTTCCCATTTATGGCTGTTTTCCTGCCTTTGCTCTGTATGGAGGGGATGAAATATTTCAGAGTTATGTTTTCTCATGAGATGTAGGGCTGAATTTGACTTTATTATCATTACTAAGAGCATGCAAGTTTAAGTTTACTCAGTTGAAAAAGACACAATGATGTTGTTCTTCTTGATATAGAAACAGCTATATTGGCTTTTATAGGTTTTTTAGTGTAAGCTKCTTCTTCTGTCCTGGATTTGATAGCTACTCTATCAGCTGGAGTTTTTTTTTTCTTACTCGTTCTCTTTTTGAAAAAAAAAATCATTCTGATTTATCTAAAAGCACATCAAAACATCTTTATCTGTTCATAGTGAGTGAGAAATTCCTTCAGATTAAGGCAGAGAAGTGGGGGGGGAAGGAGAGAAGAGAGGCAAACAATAAAAAAAGCTGAGACGAAACCAGTTTGCCTTCTCCTTTTGTGCAGTGCATGTAATGACTGAACTTTTGACTTTAAAGTTTTTCTCTGGTGCAGTACTGTAGAAAAAGAAACAAATAAACAAACAAACAAAAAATATCCCCTTGGTGCAAAGACCGGTCTAAGGCAATACCTGGTGAGTGGAATTTTATTTTTTTTTGGTTGTTGTTGTTGTTGTTTACTTGAAGCAGATAAAACACCCACCTTAAACCCGCCCTCTATTCAGTTCAGCAGCACCTCCATACTCCAATAAACCGTTTTCATTCCATCTGGCGTGCGTTTGCTCTGAAGACATTTTCCTGTCAATCTCTCCTGCCACATTAAAAATCTGTCATTACTATTGCATTGCCGCCTGGCTCCTGAGATTTGTCTGACTGCTTTATTGCTCCGCTCATTTTTTTTTTTCTGCTACAGCCGAGAAGCAGAAATAAAGGTTTGTTGTTGAAACATGGCCGCAAGGAAAGTAGGAGGCACACATCTGTCAAGGTATTACCTTTCTTCAACCAGGGATTAAGGTGTTTTACTGCTCTCGCTACTGAGCAGTCACACTGAATAAATTTTCTCAGTAGAACATAAAAATGAACTCATACATTTTGAACTGGGTTTCATTCTTTCAAGCCAACCCATATAATTATGCAATGGCATCAGTGTTCGGGGGAAAAAGAAAAGTCAGAAACATTTGTGTGCACCCCCCCTTCTCCCTCCTGCAYCACCCTTCACATTTACATTATTTAAATGCTTATTAAGAGGGCAGGACTCAGGCAACCAGTATTGGGGAGAGAAATGTTTTTTTTTACTCTTCCTTGTTGTTGTTACTGGATCCCTTGCAAGGTCAGATGGGGTACAGGGCTTTACTCCCCATGTTTTGTGTCTGTGCTCACAAAATATGCCTGACCGTGAATATTCACTGTTAATTCACGTTGAAACAAGCCAGTAGAATTGTGATTTCTGAAATATTGTCTTGTGCAAAAAACTGGCAATATTAACTGCCGTGTAGCCTTCCCATTTCTGCTGCAGACATTAACTTTACCGTCTCAATGGTACAAATGAAAACAATACAAAATTTAAGTATAACCAGTGGAAGCAGTTGTTACACTAAGACAGAGCATGGCAGGCCATCCTCCTTAGTCCTCTGCTGGACATGCCTGCATCATCATTTCAGTCCAGTTTTACAAGGTCAGACTCCTAAAGCAGAAGGGGTTATCTCACAAAATAATCATTAAGGTGTAGGCAAATGAAGGATCGGGTCAAACATATCTGTGAAAGGGGACAATATAAGGTGCTTTATGGGTTTTTTTTGGAGGCATTTTTTATTCTTTTTTTCTGGAAAAGAAGAGTACAGTTTTTAAATTTGATRAGATCCCAAGAGAGAAGGACTAGCCTCAGTGCAGGAACCATAAACCTGTCCAAACTTTAAGGAAAGAGTAGTTAAGAAAGTACTACATGGAGTCAGAAATCACAGGTCCATCTGTRTAAAGGCATATAAAGCTCAATACCTCCAGGTAGCTCTGCAGCCTGTCCCCACCATCATTTTGACTCGCTCTCTGTTTTGCCCTAGGGTCCCTGCCTCCTAACTTCAACAGTGCCTCCTCTCAGGCTCCCCTTCGGAGTGAGACAAACACCTCCCACCAGAGAAACTAACTTGTGTCATTGCTGACTGACATATTTATTTAGCAGTAAGGTAGCTCAGTTCAACAGAGAAATATATCGGATCTGCAGTTCTGCTGAAAAACTACTACTTGAACAAAAGCAAATGAGCTATCCCACAGGTCAGCAGATAATCTGTCACTCACTTATTCTTCACAGTGTCCCAAGAAGGTCATAAATCACCTTAAGGATATCAGTTCAGTACTGTATTCACCCAGCCTCCGCTTTCTGCTGGCTATTGGCTTTTTTCCATCCATTTCAACCCAGTGAAGACACAAGGAAAAGTGAACATTGTGAAATCTTACACTCCTCTCCCAGGTCCCACCTCCTTCCCAGAGCTAAGTTACATGACTGAATTTACAGCTTTCTTATGCCAGAACAGCACCTGAGAACATGTCAGGCTGGATTGTGAGGCAAAATTCCATCCCAAACTATTTCCAGRTTTTAATTCTTCAGGGGAAGGAACTGTCTTCTTGTTCTGTGTTAGTATAACACCTCGCACAATGGAGGATTTAGGGTTGTTACATAGTGCTTCAGTGCAAATGATAAATAATAATGTGCCTGTGGAAATATAGTTCCTTCAGATGCTTTTTTTATGGCATCTCTCAATGTACCTCTTTGGCTTGGACCATATTTGAAGTAGTTGCTGCATAGGAATAAACAGATATAGAGAAATAATTGGTTCTGAGGACTCCATATCCACAATGTATGTCTTTTCAGGGGTTACCTCAAACTAATCTGAGTCTGGTCCCATGGACTTTATGTCCACTAACAAGTGGAATACATTAGGTGTGATTGCAGAGCACAACTTCTATATTAATTTCATCTGAAAGAAACCCAGTCTGTGCTCCCTGAGCCCACTTTGCCATGCAAGTCAGAGCACTCTCAAAACACTGGTGTAAAATGGAGCTGATGACTGCTCTGACACCCCTCATGTTTGCTGGATCCTGTGTGCGACTGATGCTCCTCCATGGGTGCTGTCTGGTGGTGCAGAGAAGCAGAGCAGTAATCTGCTACACCGGGTAAATTCTGCAATGCATATTTAGTAGAATCCAAATGATCTGCAGATAAGCAACAAAAAAAGAGGGAGGAACAGAAAATATACCTGTTCTTTTTCTTTTCCCTCACTCTTTTTTTGCACAAAGAGCTTTCTCAGTGACTTAGTCCAATACAACCTTCAGGGAACTTGAAGCCTGTAGCAGTGTCTCACTTGACTGTAAGTTCAGATAATTTGCACAGAGTGGTGGCTTTGGTGTGGTCTTTCAAAGCCAAATTTCAATATTTTCCTCCAGAGATATGTATGCTGGTGATGGCCCTTTACCTACTCACTTCTTCTGTCCCTGCATATGTAGCTCAGAGTCAAAAATGCTGTCAGTACCTGTAGTTTCATTTGCAAAGCCTGTCTGAAGTGGGTAACTGCTTTATACCTTTGGGTGTGTTTAAATTACATATCAGGATTCAGATCAAAGATGGAAAATGGCCTCTTGCCAAGATACTTTAAAAATCAGATCATATTTACAGGAGACAACCATAAGGGGCCAAATTTCCAGAGAATGTGATGCTATTGACAGTCCTTTTGGGAATCTCAGAGTTCTTTTTTCTCTAAAACAAAAAGCTATGGCTCCTATTTTTATTTGAACAAGTATTCAAATAAGAACAGTTGAAAGTAAAGGGAACTCCGTATCTCACTTCTCATTAAACTGACCACTTGATTTTAATTACCCAAGAAAATCATGACAATATTTTCCCATGGATGAGGAACCTTCACCTCCAATCAAAGCAGTCGGAAGCTTGAATATGAATATGCATACTTTCTGGTCCACACAGAGGGATATAGTTGATAARTATCTGAGATGAGGATCTGGGCTATATAGTTTGATCTGGTTCTTGGGGTTATCTGCCTAACCATGGCTGCATCTCACCCAGTCAGGCAGTGGTTATCAAAGCCTTATGTGCAGTCCCAGCGGAACTAGTCAACTGCATGTATTATCTTCATTCCAAGAACCAACTCCAGATACACAGGGCTTTAATAAGTAAATGAATTTTTCTGCCCACAACTCAATAATTAATACCTCCTCTCAAAAAATTAATTCAAGCTGCCTTCACATGACAATTTTAGGCTCTGTGCTCTCATCCCAATTAACATAAAGCCACTCCCTGCTCTATGCATTTAGGTCATCACATCTTCACCGGCTTTTATACTCCTGGCATCAGTAAAATTAGGTTAGATCAACCTCAGGTATATATAACTAATGAAAGGCTCTTTTCCTGTGTAAAACTAAATGTATTCATCTTCTTCCTTCCCAATAGGAATGTGGAATTCACTTATCCCACTCTCATAACTGTCCCTATCAAACCTCTCTGCAGAGCAATGTCAGCTAGTGCCAGCTACCCAAGGACAGGTATTGCTTTTAGTGTGGGAAGAACAGAGAGAGTCTCTTCAACCAGTACATTCTGAGGGAAAGAAAGGTCAGAGAGCTACCCAGAGTCAAGGCTTGAATTCATTTTTTTTCCACTGATAAAAGCAGCGGCTTAGCCTGTTTTTTTCTCATATCACCTGTCACTGAAAAAGATCATGTTAGCTTCTGCACGGGATGTCCAACACCAGAACCAAAACTACAGTGAGGAAGTGTCATCTCCTGTGCTTCCATCCTCTGAGCCTTTTTACATAGATACTGCTGTATCACGCTTGGGCACATACAGATTTACCAAGGGAGTTCCTATTCCCCTTAACTCCAGCCAACACAGTACCTGCTCCCACGCTTTGTCAAAGGTCTGTGGAGGTGGCAGCTGTACCCATCATTTGAATGCAGCAAGATGGACAGAAAGACATTATGGAAAGGAAAGACATTCACTGATCTTCAGTGAGCTTTGAGAGGGACATTTTCTGCCTCAGGCCTCCTACATGAACTGGAGAAGTTCATGTCTCTTGTGCAGCTTCTGTGTGTGGAACCAGGGGAGGCAGCACCTCCTCTGCCCCTTCTCTCCCAGTGTCTGTGACACTGTGGTCGCTGACCATGCAAGCACCTTACAAGCAGCAGTGGAACAGACGCAGTGATGGAATGTGCTTGTGAAACCCTCATGGAGTGGCTCCCAACAAGATTACTGCTCACGTGCTTACAGTTACATGTTGAAGCACCTTCTGTGTCAGAGTCTCTCATCTCTCTGCTGCCAGGAAGGAAGTACCATGAATGATTGATGCAAAGAGCTGTGGGCAGCTCCCTCCCAGGTCTGCTTGCTTCCACAGAGCATGCACTTGTGGTTTTCCTTGTCTTTTCTGTCTCCCTCTGTGGTGGTGGTCTGAGAAGGCAGATCTTCCTCCTCARGGAGAATTTGCGCTGCTGATGCACAGACCGCAGTGCTGTACATCAGAAAGCTACTGCATGCTGCATTGCAAGCATGGTGGCAGACATCTAGCATCATCTTCCAAGGGCTGCTGTTTATGATTCTTTACCCCAATATCAATCAAAGGTRATACTGGCATTCTTCATTGATCAAAAGCTGCATTTTGGCTATTAACTTACTAAAGAACTCCAAAGTTTGATATTTTTCATCATATATTCCCACACACGCCCCTGCTTARTTTGTGCTCCCCACATGACAAGTGTTGTCTCCCTGATAAGACCCATTTGGTTCACAAATTAAACTGAAAAAGCTGCTCCATTCTCCTGGCACTGTACATAACCAGGAGATGTTGGGAAGAACAAGGGAGGGCAGAGAGATATTGTGTCTTTGAGCCTGTCCTGCACCCCTCAGTGCAACGTGTCAGAACAACCTCTGCAGCAGACTGTGCTGCAGGTAGCCTTCCGGAAGTGTTTGTTTTTGCAAGCCAGTGAGTATTTTAGGACCCAGGGCTGTTTGAATACTTCTCAGGATGCCTTCACTGTCTTCTATGGGTGGGCCCTGTGCTGCACTGGGCTCAAATATTTATGGATTACTACTACGCAGGAACTGCAAGGATAGATTGGTTTCCTCTTCAGAAAAGAAGTGGGAAGAGCAGAAGCCCCACCATCCGTTCTGATCTCTGTGCCTGCACTTGGTGACAGGAATAAGTTTTATTATGAAATGTAAGAGCTCTTACCCCAGAACACAGAGTTGAAGTGGCTGCTCTTGTGTCTCAGCTCAGACTGAAACCGGCCTGGAAACCCAGAGGTCAGTTCACCCAGCGAAAGGAGCCTGCCACTGTGACATTTCCCTCTGGAGGGTGACTGCAGCATCTCAAGGGGCACCAGGGCTCGGTGGCTGTTTRTCTGTGCTCTGTGATGCCATGTCCTGCAGGGTGTGTTAAACTCCATGAAACAACGATGAATCAGAGGGGTAATTAAAAACCACAGCAACATCGATCTGCTGAAATTTCAGAGGGATTTCAGGGCACACAGGGAGACTATCCATCTTACCTCACGCAGGGCCAGCTTGATTGGCCTACTGAGTATTGCAGATGGTGAGGCTGCTCACCTGTGGCCGGCAGGGCTCCCAGAGCAGCAGCCCTACTGGCTTCTCAGAGCGGCAAAACAGGAGGATGGGGAGCGAGTGGCCACAGCTGCCACCCTCTGCCCTTGCAGAGCAGCAGAGAAATCATTTAAAGATACAGGTCTGTTTTCCAATCCTTGCTCTTTTATCCACAAACCCCATATTTTTACACAAGGACATTTTCCTCTGTTAAGAGGCTTTCAGAATTCTTTGTTGTATGAATGAGGTCCCTGTTTAACACTGATTCACAACTAAGTCTTTTGGTTTAATCCACCTTCCATTAGTTTATTTTCTTAGTTCAAAAACTCCAGGGGACATTTCATATCAACCTCTACCTCTATATGGATTCTCATTTCATTTTCCAATTCAAACAAGGATAAATAAAAGCCAGCTTGGGATTGATGACTTTCCTTCAGATAACAGGCTCTCTTTCTACAGTTTGGACTTTGAGTTGTTGGGATCATTTCTCAACCTGTAGCTTAAAGATTATGGGTTTCAAACTACTTCAGAAGCCGTCCTTATGTCAGAGCAGAGATAAATAGGGAGCTCTCTAAGTTACCAGTGATGTCATAGTTTTCTTTAGGAGCTGGGATATTCTGTACATCATTATATAATCACAGATTTTTACGTTCTTTATATAAATCACAGCCTATTTTTCATTCTTTGCTTCCTCCCACTTGATTTGCTATTGACGGCTGCTGCTAAAGTTCCCTTACCTCTTGGAAAGGAAGTAGGTTAAGAACAAAAAGGAGAACTCTATCAGATTAAGGCAAACATGTGGGTCCTACTGAGAAATGATGCATCTTACAATAGTACCAGCAAAACAGCTTACTTTGAAGGCTAAATATATCCAGAGACTTCTGTGAGCCAAAAGCAGCTGTCTTCTGCTTGTTTTCAGTTGTTAGACTCCTGATGTCCCAAAAAATGCAGCCTCATAGAGGGTCAAAATTGGTGCAATCAGGATAATAAAATCACTCTGACAATCACTCTGACACGGCTGCAGTTTGTACTTAGTTTATAATTAGGATTCTGCTCTCTCAGGTTAAGATACTGTAAAGTTCCAATGAATTGTTAAGCTATTCACAGCACTCTGCTGCTACTAAACTAGAAAAGTATAAAGTCCTAAAAATACCCTCATGTAAACTCATCAGAAATGGATGGGAAATCCAGACCAAAAAAACCCCACCCAGCTAAAGCTGTGTCTTCTGCACAGGAAAATGGTAAGATTTTGCTATATTTAACTTGAGGCTAGCTAACAAGGAATTATTATCTTTAAAAATAAAGTGAACCAGAGGCCTCAATTAGCATGGATTTTCAATATTTTAGGGTGATGTTTATAAATCACAGATAATGTGTTTTGTACTTTAAAACTTACAAGAACTTATTCTSATCAATGTCTTTTCTTTCATTCTAAAGATAAATGATTCCTTGTGACTTCTAATCTGGAAGGAAAATTAATACAGATTTCTGATTTTGGACTGTATCTCTCATTCTAGAAGCTTCTCTGCACGCATACAGTCACCTGTCTTTGTGGGCCTGTTCAAATATCTCTAGCCAAGCTGTACTTTTCTTGTCTAGAGGACATGTCATTTTTTCCAAGATTCATCATGCGCTGTTCAGCCTCAAGTACTTACCTTACTTCCAATCAAAGTTGCCTAGAAGAGTGTGAATTTCAAATACCTCTCCCCCCTACACTGAGAAATTAGAAATATTTCCATAATTACCTACTATCAGGGCCAAAATCTGAAGTAGCATCAAAACTGGAGAAACTTACTAAAAACTCATCTGAGTGATTGTCTGTACTAATGTCACATTGAGCAGATTTTGGGAATCTTCTAGTCTGAAAAAGCTCAATACCAGAACTAAAATCCTATGCAATTCTATTGCAATTTAAGTGTGTTCATGAAAAAGAAGGTTCCAGAATTATGTTGGTTTAGATTTTTTACTTTCTTCTGGGTTGGAAGAATATTCTATAGATTACTGATTTTTGCTTTCATGTGCATAGAAATGTGGCACTTTTTGGCATTTATTAATTTGTATTTATCATAAATTACATTAATTAGATGCAGATCTAAGGCATCCAACTACAATTTCAAATTTATCCAATGCCTCGCTCACTCACTTACCTAGCTAAGGATGTGAACGGCGATCTGATTTTGTGCCCAAAATTGACAGCCATCAAAATCCAAAAATCCAGAATCAGATCCCAAAAGAATGCAAAGCTGGTGTAGAAATCACAATATTTTTAAAGCCCATCTTAAATATTAGCTTTTAAAAAAGATCTACTGAACTTTTAAAGGTTCCTTTTTTTCAAACTGTTCTTGGCAAACAGGAGAGCTAGAAATGCTCATATTATTAAAATAAAACAAAGAAGTTTTTTTTCTTTAAATCCCACAGGTGTTACTAACAACACCAAAGATGGCATGATTCCTGATGAAACCTGGAAAACTGACTACACTGCCTGTTTAGCTGCCCACAGTGAAAGGCTTGCAGCATTGACTTCTACTCTGTGTCAATATTTACTGCTCCTTAGAGCGGAGTGGCTCAGAGTTAGGGACCTGATTTTTRATTAACAGCCAAGCTCAGTATTTTGGGTGGTTTAAGTACTGTGCTGTATGAGTTTTCTGTACAGAGCTGGCTGAGGTGTGCCAAATGTGCAGATGTCCCCCTGTGTCCTCAGCCCCCTGCTTGCTTTGTGATGACACAGCCAGGCTCTTCCACTGCTCACAGCCGGGAAGTGATTACCTCTCCCCTGAAAATGCCTTTTATCGGTTGGGAGGGGCAGCTTTGCGGGGCCACTAAAACACACATTTACACAGCCATGTTCATCTCTCAGTAGCCTAAAAAAGATTTTTCCAAAGTTAACCATAAACATTCAGCTCGCAGGTGGAACCTATGGGACATGTTCAGTTGCCTGGAAAATCACTTTTAAAATTAGCGTGTCTGCTCTCTACTATATGATGTGTGGTTTCTTTCTTGCCTTAAAAGGAATGAAAGCATAGACTATAGGGCCCAAATTTTATTATGCTGCACAAAATTGCTTTCCAAAAGGGTAAGACTGGTAAAAAAAATTGGTTTCACCTTTGCAACACCTCTTTTTCTCAAGAGGATTCTCCCAACGTACCAGATTTTCCYGCTGATTCAGCCCAAGTGCCTCTGTCAATGGCCTCTGGAGAGAAACACCTCAACACATCCACAGAATGAAGGCCCCAGCTGCAAAAGTCAGAATTTCCATATACAATTTTCTTATATACTAAGCAGTTTTCATGTCAGTTCCAGAGTCCCATGACACCTCATGGTTTTATATTTTATTTGTCACACTGTAGTTATAAACCAATGAGAAATAGCCAACAGCTTATACATTTTGGCTAAGGCAAATAAATTAAATACAAAAATACTAAACCAAAATATATTGATAGTGTTTCAATATTAAGAGGAAGCACCACAAATTAATAGATCTGAACCATGCCCTCTCATAGATTGATATCAAGGCCATGGACAAGTCAATGAAATGCTCTCTGATTGAGAAAGTTCCCATCTGTGACAGAGGTTCCATAAAAATGTTAGAGTATGATAAATTTGAGATGATACAGTAATAATAGTGTTTATTACCAATATTATTTGCATACCTTTCTGCCTCTAGGCTTAACTAAGCCTTGGTACAGAATGGACTGAGAAATGGATAGTCCTTCTTTAACACAAAGAGTTTGCAGTCTAACCACGCTGGGAAAAGACAAGAAAGACATATTCATCCTATGCCCTTTATTCCACATAGAGTGAACTGAGAAAAGTTATGGAATAGCACCAGAACTATGCACAAGATCTGTGGATTGAGCACTGTCAGATGAAGTCCCAGTTCAGTGTTTCAGCTTCTCCTTCATTAAAATACAACTTGCCCATAATTTGGACTTTTAGCCCTCCCCGCTATGCTGGAAACACATAACATTTCACAGGCAAATGCCTTGGGTTCAACAGCTCGGTGACTGCAGTGGCACTGGTGAGGATTTGATGTTTACCGTAGGGACAAGGCCACTCCCCTGGTAAGGAGAGAGGCTCCACTGCCCTGACGACTTTTCCTGTTCTCATCTCATACCACTTCTGTGCTCCTCCACCCAACTGTCTTCCCTCAGGGACTCTACAGGAATCTGTGCTCTCCCTCCTGGCGATTAACCGCAGTTCCTAACCGACCAGAGAAATCACTCTGGACTCCACGTGTCTTCATCCTACAGATGTGATTACTGGAGCCCACTCACACAGGCCTAGAGGAAGGACTGAGAAAGAGGTGCACAAACATTTTTGGGCTAAACTGCACCTCACACAGAGCACTGTTGTGTTTGACATATGTCTTAGGTGTGTATGGAGTTATATCAGTGGAAACCTATGGTTCATTACCAATCCGCTTTGGTCCTGGAGGAGAGGAGGTGAAAACAGGAGGGGGGAAAAATACCCAGATGGGAAATGAACCTGTGCATCTCTCATGGGAAAATGCATTTCAGTCATTCAAGCAACAGCCTAGCCTATGGAAAAAAGATTGTTCTTTCCAGCTGTTATGCCAAAAAAAAAATTAAAATGGAAAAGTGCATAAATTGAGCATATTTTTATCACACTCTTTCTTGCAAATTACTTACAGCCTTCTTGTTTCTTGTGAGGAACCATTTTTAATATTAAAGTAGTCATACACTTTTCCAAAAAGTGTTTCCTGAAAAACTGAAACCATTATTATCTTAAACTCCCACACAGTTTGTTTAAAAATATCTTTGAATACTATTAAGGAGCAATCATTATGTAGGTTTATATCTTATGAGTAGGAAGCAAAACCCATCAATGAATCATATTATTTCTCCAACTGTAACAACAACACCATCAACTACCACAATAACAAAAAAGTTTATGMTCACTGTATATCTGTTTTGCAGGCAGTTTCCTGCCTTGGAATCTGCATAATAGGTAAGCTGTGGTAAGTGTAATATGCTGTTTACTGCCAATCCACCGTGGATAGCCAGGCATGCCTGGTCTGGTGCAGTGCTCTTGCTTTGGGTACAGCTCCTTGCTGAAGTGTATGGCAGGCCTGAAAAAGCAAATAAAGCTTCTACAAATTCTAGGATCTGTTCCTGAAAGGTGCTGCCAGATATACAGAGCTCTAGAGTTAAATTATTTTATTCTCATATATTTTATTTTTTTTTCTTTTAGTTAAAAGCAATGTTTTTAGTTGTAGAAAATATTTTCAGTTGTATGCTGCTTTGCAGAGGGAAGTGACAATGGGACATYGGTGAAGGAAGAGAAAGATTGCAAGAGACATGGAAAAAACACCACAGAGATCAATATTTAATCTAGAATTATGGGTGTACAGTATGTACTGTGCATTTTTTAAATTTAACTTGGCTTTTACTATTACTCAGTAGGAGGGGAACAGATACCGATAGCCCTGCATAGCAACCATAAGAAGCATGTTTAAATACACATATTTTCAGGAGATCTGTGAGTACAAGAAGGAACGGGTGTCATCTCTCTGATCTTTTTTCTAGTTGGAAAATCTGAGAGCTTTACCTGGGAGATTTAATTTCAGGTAAAAGAATTTGTAAAATAATTTCCCAAGTTTATGCTGCATACCATTACAGCACATAAGAAAAAATGTTTGTTCTTGAATAAAGAAACAACGTGCACAYCATTTTTCACAGTGGAAATACTGATGGTATAAAGAATTATAAATAAATACTAAGTCAGGAATTCATGTGAGAAAGCCCCCATCCTCTTTGTGGTTTCAGTCAGGAAGCATGCAGGTAGCACATACTAATTCTGCTCAAACAGTGCTACAAGAAATTAGAGCATTCCTGACAGTTCATATTCATGATGATTTTAACAATGCCTTGAGTGTAGGCATGAACATATATGTGCAATTCCCCTCTTATATGGGCATTTATATGACACTTCTAGGTTTTTCTGGAGGCCTTTGAAGTTAGTTGGCCAGAAAGGATTAGGCACCAAGGGGAGGAAAATTATTTTAAGAATTTTAAAATTATGTTATCAGGTGTCATCTGCTTGCTAATGAAGCTTCAAAGTTATTTCCAGGGCAGAATTCTGCAGATTGCTCCAGAGAAAGAGTTCAACGGTCTATCTAAAGACCTCATTCCATCATTAATGAGTGCTTAACCCCAGCATATTTGAACTTGGACTACATGACCAGTAGTCAATTTTCACTAACAGTTTTTTTATTTTTTTTTTGATCCTGAAAATCTGTAGCCGTGTCATCAGCTCCTTCTTAATTATACCGTATTCTTTACATCTGTCCTGCTAAATAACTCTAATTGAAATAGCACCGGCGTGAATTTTCGTAATGTTCCCCCCAAGACATCCCGAAAGTGACTCACACGAGAAAACAGACTGAAGTCACAGCTGGAAGCACGTCAAGGATCATTTCCATTTTTACATGATTAATTTGAATTTAATATCTTAAATCAAAACCTGATTAATTTAAATAAAATTTTGATGGTGCCCTGCTTCTAATATACATTGCAGTAATTAGATTCAGCTTAATGTGATTTTTTTACATAATTAAAAAAAAGAGCAAGTCAAGTGTAACAATGCAGAGTTGGTACAAATCTGTCCATATATACACATATAATACACATGGGATTTTGTTGAGATATTGCTCAGGTACAGGAAAGATCACAGCTGGATGGCTGTGCTATAGCTCAGCTTATGGCATATGTAGGATATTCCACTTCTATTTCACTGAAATATGAATGGCAGTCCTTAAAAAAACAAACAAACAAACAAACAAAAAGTACAGCTGAAATCACATCAGCAAAAAAGTAAAAATATTAGGAATGCAACAGCCTGGGTCAGCTTCCCAGTTCTAGCCCCTCTCACTTTTTAAACAACTTTTCTTTAGGAATTAGCTCTGTGTATCCTCCAAGTGAACATCTGCAGTGTACTATTTACAGCAGCCCACAAGCTTCTGTTTTTCATGAGGCTTACAAAAATTCTTTACGAAATAAACTGTTACTGCATTTTTATATGTGTTCCCCCCCCCGTCTCCACTTTTGTACAACACTCCTGTGCACTGTGCAAGCAAGAGAKGTAGCAAACAGCAGTTCTTATGTGTTGGGATCAGATGAAGCCCACCTGCACCACACACCTGACCCTGGTTGTGCTCAATGACTGTGGCTGAAAATGTCCTGTGCTTGGCAAGCAAAGCTTTGAAAGGTGCATTTCAGGTAGCACTCACAGCAATATTTTAGATGTTTCCAGCTTCTTTGCAGGTGGAGAAACTATTACTATAATCTGAGCAATGGATTCACCTGCAGGTGTAGATGGAGCTTCAGTGAAGTCATGTAACAAAATGATGCAGGTTGGCCAAAATCACAGGGAATCTACAGATGGAGTAGAAACGTGGAGTTTGTGAATTTATGCTTCTGAATGTCTAAATTTGTCTGAAGCTTTACGTAAAATTTAATTTTGTTTAAGGTTAAAATATCCAATTTATTACTGTAAATTGTGAATCTCTTAAGTAAAAAAAAAAAGTAATGCAAAAACAACCCCAAACACTCCCTGTTTCCTTGTCTTAAGTGACCAAATTGCTGATCAAATTATGCTTCAATAATTAGATCTTTCTTCAACAAGGCAGTGAAACATCAACCTGACTTTTCAGCAAGGAGTAATCCCAGCATATATCAAACCCCTTGATTTCAATGGGACGCTCCACCAGCTTTAAAACGCTGGGCATGGGCTCGGCTAGTAGTAAATCACTATTAAACAGAAGACAATGATGGAGAGTGAAAAACTCCTTTCCTGCCTGGGGCTAACAGCTTTCAGGGAGGTGCAAGCACCGTTCAGCCTTTTATGAAGGCAAGTAAAATCATTCAGGTATATTTGATAGCACCCAGTTTTCCAAAAGCCTTTATATACAGTATGTTATAAATATTGTGTAATGGCACACAGGTAATTTTTAATTTTAGTATTTCTTTGAATAAAAATGCCTTCTTGTTGATGAAACTGGTGGAGCTTTGCTGGTAAATCAGACAATTCAGAAGATCTGGACATTCTCCCTGTCTTAAAACTCCCCCCAGAACCAAATAAAGAAAAAAAACACAACTGATGACAGGTTCAAGACAGTTGTCAGCCAGTAAGGCCAGGTTAAATGCTTTTCAACATTAATGAGAAAAAGCCCACAATAGAAATTGAAGAACTGGGCAAAAATAAAGARAACTTTATTTGAAAAACAGTCAGAGAGAAGGAAGGGAAAATAATTTATAGATAAAGTCATGAACCAGATTTAGCTACTGAAAAAGTGCTACACATAGTGACTTACAACAACTCTGTCCATTCCTCAGGCTCTTAACTATCTCTTCACTTTATTGAAATTGTCAAAATTCTTACTCTCATGCAGCATCGGACCCTCACTGAAAATGTGTAGATACAAATTAAACTCGTTGAATTTGACCAATCAGCCCTCCAAGACTGTTAGGTCTGTGGATTTTATAGACAGAAGCCAGTGAAGTTGAATACTGATTCCAAAGAACTTGCTTATTTATTATTCAT
The DNA here is from genome assembly GCA_018881555.1 of Amblyornis subalaris. Taxonomy (NCBI): domain Eukaryota; kingdom Metazoa; phylum Chordata; class Aves; order Passeriformes; family Ptilonorhynchidae; genus Amblyornis; species Amblyornis subalaris. The sequence goes on from JACAXG010000042.1 coordinate 1,826,002, forward strand.
TGCAGATAACTAATCATAAGAAAAATGCCACCTTTTATCTTTCAGTTAAAACTTTTGATGACAATCAAATTATTTTTTTTTTCATTCTAAATTTAGGATTCTCTAAATGTCTATTACAATATGATCCAAAAATAACAGCATAGTTACTATCTGGGGAGAAGCTACTTTGGAGTTTATATTCTTATTCAGAAGTTAAAGTCAAAACAAAATTAATCGTGAAGGTTTATCTATAATGTATCACCATTCATTTCAGAAAAAAACATCTTTGCCAGCAGCAGAAGGGAAGTACTTTCAAGCAGTTACATTAGACTATAGACTCCAAGGAGAAGATTACAGATCTTCCATATTCAGCAACATGAATCAAAACTCTTAGGAACTAGTCTAACTTTCTTTTCTTTTCTTTTCTTTTTTTTTTCTTTTTTATTACTGCAAGGCAGCAGGGATTGCTTTTTGTATAGGCTGTGATTTAGATGGCTAATTGAAAGTAAGCAGTGSTGAGCTGCTTCCTTGGTAAAATATTACCAAGACAATCTTATCTGAGTTTACAGAGTTATTTTCAATTTGTAAATGCTGTATTCATTTCTACTAGATAAAACACCTTTAAAATCCTAGACCCAGGCATGACTGGATTTCTGTTGCAACTGCTCTGCACTGTTTCACCCCACACAAATGCTTTGCAACCCACAGATATATATAAACTTCCTCTCCTTATGAATAGTTTTACTATTAAAAAAAAAGCTCAATCCATTTTATGGTAAATAAATTTAATGATATACTGAATCCTCATAACTTCGAGTTGATGTCACCCTGCCAGTTACCCGCTCTGCAAGAGAATCTCCCTCATTAGAGCCTACACCTTTTAGAATCTCACCTTTGCAGATTTATCTCTTGCCTATAACACAAAGAAAATCCTGGGCTTTGTTTCACCGTTATAATAGATGTAAATTAGTGTTTTGCCATTGTTTGTTGCTGTAATCATAGAGGCAAGTATATATTCCTAACAGCTATCTTATTTTCAATTTGCAAAGCATACTGTGCTTAATCCCATGAGGCAGCCTGTGGTTCTAGATATGAATTTAAAAAGGTAATTACACCTGGGGGGGGGCAGGAGGATTGTCCCTGAGATAGAAAAAKCAGATTCCTGCCAGGTCCAGAGGGGTCTTTAATAGGTCCCAGGCTGGTCACAGTTCTTGTCCTAGTTTATTACTTGTTTCCATTGTGTGAAACAGCTTATTTGTTCATGTAAATTTAAATCATGTTGATACTAGTAGAAGGATCTTTGTTGCTACTTTTTATTTTAATCCAGAAAGGTCACAGAGTTGGGTTTTAGGGACTGGCAACAAGCTGTGTTTTTCCCAATGATCTCTTGATTTTTACAATCAAATAGATAGTAAAAGTGACATATTGATAAAAGTTTTAAGGCATCTCTGGTGGGTGGCAGTAATTTTAAATATCATACAATCATCATTAAGTCATTTATGTAAATGAAAAGTACTTGGCAACTCTGTATGGCAAGAAATAGAACCAGTTTCTCTGCATCTCTGCTTTCTTTCTCTCTTCTTTTCCCCTTTTGCTGGCTGTAGCATAGTGCACACTGTACAGATGAACTCTTTCCTTTAGGGCTCTGTGAAGACTTTCTGTAGAAAAGATCACACACCTATGTGAGACAGCATGTGAAGAGTAAATATTGGTGAGACAAAGTCAAATTAATCTATCATGAAAAATGTCTAAAGGAATTTCTATAAGCTAAAATCAATGGGGGTGTATTGACGAGTTTTAAAAAAAAGGGAGATATATGGATTTATGTGGGTTTGAATTATTTGGATTCTTACCCCATTCCCAGTCTGACAATTTGAAATCTACATCCAGATCTGAGTTTTGAGGCATCAGCACAAGTCTGGTTTGTATCCTGCAAATCTCAGTTTGAGTTGATGGCTGATTTCAAGTGAGACCACAAATCTCCCTTCAAAGGGAAGGCAGGGTATGGATCTGATCGCTCACCCAGGCTTTACTTTCAAAAATTGACGTTGTCAACTGAGGTCTTTCTGAGCAGGAGAAATGGAAGCAGTTTGAGCTAAACTGTTTTTGTTTGCCCAGATGTCTGACAATATTTAAGGGCCAGATTCTGCCCTCAAGCTGCTTTGGTAGGCAGTGTGAGCACTCAGTCTTGGGAAGATTCTGTGCCTAAATGTTCTCACTTTTCAACACATTGTTACCCTCCCACATATCTATTCAGGCAGAAAAACAGAATGGTGAACCTCCCTCAGGGGTTTTTAATGCAAGTCTGTTGAGTCACCCTGTTTTTTGGATTGAGTTAGGGGTATAGGATTAGGTTGGAAGGTGATAAAGATGCCAGGAATGTATGAGGAAAATCCTGTTCACAGGCCAGTAGACAGAGCATAAACTCTATCACCATGTCTGTGCACAGAGGCTGTTGCTAAACCTCCAGAGGCAATAGCCAGTAGGAAATATTACGCTCTGGACCTAAACAGGCAGTTGCACAGCCAATTGGCTCGGGGTGTTGCTGTCTACTGGGCTGTGTCTCTGGCTGCCCTGGTGGGAGCCTGGAGCATACAGAGCTAGCCAAGGCTGCTACAAACAACTTTAGGGCTTCAGTGTCTTTGCACATGGCTAAGGCCATCCAAAGGCACAGTAGCACAGGATTTACATAATTCCCTAGCTCCTTATCTTGTTCTTTGCCCACTCCCTCTCTTTGAGCAGAGTGTTTCCAGGAAAGAGTGTCTCGTATGTACCTGTGGTCCAAGCTCACGTTTCCATACACAGCATCAACTCTGCAGGCTTATTCTGAGCTGGAATTGTCTTRGAGTTTTACACCACTCTCCCTGGCAGAAAGGTAAAGTGACATCACAACTTCTACTTTCTGACAGAACCTTCCTTTAAGATTTTATTGAGGATCACTTCTGATAAACACCTCCCAAGAATGCTTATTATAGAAATTAGAAACTATGGTACATCAGGACAGACATTTGTTTTAATCGAGTTGAATTATTTATTTATTGAAAGCCTGTATCGTTCATAATGCCTAGGGCACCAGCCTCCTTTTGCTAGATTTTTACCAACGAATGCAACATTCGTTTTAAGGGAGATATTCCTGACATTTGCCCAGTAATCAAGAATAGACTAGACTGCTGCGTAGCTAGTAAATACTGGTGACAAGAATCCTGCACGAAACTACAGTACAATTTGAGTAGATTCAAGTTCTGATGTAGTTGAAATCCAGGTTGGTGGCTTTGTGAGGGCTATAGACAGTCCTACTTAAAATGAAAAGAAATTTAGATCATTATATAATTTTTTTTTTTTTATATCTGTCCCCAAAGATAAAGTGAAAATTATTAAACAGAAAAGCAATATTCCCAGCTAAATATGTGATCTGAGAACTGGTAAAACTGAGTTCTGATAAGCCTGAGATCTGAAAATGCAAAAGGGAATGGGTGAAACATGATTAGTTCTCTAAGTCAGAATTGGAGAGGTGATATCTCTGGTAACTGCTTCAGAAATCCTAAGGTATTTTACAAATTCACTAAGAGTTAACTGTCAGGGTTTAGCATGAATATGCCTCACTCAGAGTCCCCACATGAGCATATTAAGCTGTTTACCTCAAAAAAGTTATCCGATGCTCGTGATTTCCCTACATGAAGGAGATTTCAGCATAGATTCAGCAAAATTGTCTTGAACATTTCAGACACTGACAGCACCCCAATTCCAAGATGAGTCTTTTGCTTCCTTTTCAGCAATGATCACAATTTGACCAAAGTATAAGTATTAAAATGAAATAACCCTTAAATTCTGTCCCTTATTCCCTATAGTTGCAGAACGTCATCATACTCATCACTAGAAATGCAGCTGCATTCAGGCACTGGAGATGATCAGAAGGCATGTGAATGAGGCTGGATGTTGATTCCGGAGCAGATGGCCTGATCCTAAAAACGCAAAGGTAGAAAGCAGGCTACTGAGTAGTACTGCAGCATTTTGTTCCCTCCTGACTCTGTATTAAAGCTGGCTAAAGAGGCAGCCTCAGAAGTTAGGAAATCCCCAAACAATGTAATCAATCCTTCCATGCCTGTGGTGAGCAATAAAAGTTTATATGAAACCTACAGCACTTCACACTGAATGGCTGAAAAATAGCACACATTTATCAGAATGCCTGAAAACACACCCCATTCTGGTAGAGCAAAGCAATCAGTGAAGCCATTCTTCACCTGAAAGATTTCCATTCTGTTTTGCTAACACACTATATTCAGTATTGATGTGTCTCTGCGCACAGTAAAGAGCAGAGTGTGCAGTGCTGGGACAGCTCATTCACATGACAGTGGCATTGCTGCCGTGCCTTGCTGCCACTGCAGCTCTGCATTCAAGCAGCACCCAACAGTGCTAACAGACTAAAGGAGCTTGTCAGGGTTTCCCCCAGGGGATTTCTTTATTAAGGGACTTTAAGTCTTGCTGTTTTATCATGGACCACAGGTCCGTAAAGGGATGCTAAATGGATTAAGTGAAGGTGTACCCTCTAATAGCCCTAATCTAATCATTGTGGATGGGACTGGATTGCAAGATGCAGCCACATTTTTAGGAATTTCCCTAAACAGCAGCAGCAATTGTGGTGCCTGGGGACAGAGGACTAGGCTGGACCAGCTGTTGGTTAGCCTAGGTGTGCTTTCTTACATTCTTCCATAAGGAGTTGAAAATCACATTAGAATCAGATCCATTCAAACATTCAAAATGGCTTTGAGTCTCTGAAACTCTCCATTGGAAACATCCATAAARTTCAGCTAAGGAGTTTCAGATCCTTTCTACGAATTTCTTTAGGATGTATCTTAGCTTACCAATTCAGTGATAGTCAACCTGCAAAAGGTAGCATCTGAGTTTGGAATACTGGCATATAAATCTCATATTGTTAGTCTTTCTTACCAGCTGTTTTCCCCTTCTATTCAGAAAGCATCATGAAAAAAAAGAAAAAAGAAGCCACATCTCCTGGTATATTTGCTCTTGGGATTCTGCTTAGCATCTAAAAGTAGAAAAAAAGCAGTAAAACAATTTTTCAGATAGTTAACTGAGCACATAAAAAACTTTAAAAGCTTCATTCAAGATAAGCTTTAAAAAAAAAACCACCACCAAACAGCTCGAGAGCTCTCTTTATAATAAATCCATGGCCACTTTCGAACTTCACAGTTCTCACTGTCCTGTACACAACTCCCACTCAGTACATCACAGCAACAGTACAGATGGAGTTGTGATCTTCTTTACTCCAAAAGCACAGTCTTGTAGCTAAAGAAGGATATCTGTTAGCAGCTCAGGGTCTATATCATAGAGCTGAGCAATTCTCAGTACAGTGGTACATCCCGATTAGACAGGCAGTCCGATTCTCTGCTTCCCCTGCTGCACAATTTCTCCGTCAAAAAGGTTCTCCACATGCAAAACACTCAGCCTTCACTGTYGTTTTTACACAAAATTGATTTAAGTGAGCAGAGTTGTTTATCATTGAGCTACAGATCAGCATAGAACTAGATAGCTTTGCAAGCTTTTTGCTTTGCACTACTCTAATTAAAAATAAAAATGTTCAAATTTCCAAAAGGGCATTTTAAATCCTACTAATTGATAATGCAGAGAGTTGAGACTTAATACACTGATGGGAAAGAGAGGAGGGGGAAAGTCAACAAATTAGAAAACACAGCTTTTACGTCTCCTGTAGCCATGTTCTACTTGTGGTTTCGGCACTGGCCAGAGCAGCAGTAAAAGCTGGAGGTTGCTGATCAGTAAAAAGCATGGCCATGCTATCCCCAAGGAATGGCAAAGCAAAGTAGGGATATGTTGATCTATATATCTCCTAGGTAACCACCATCTTGAAGCTCATGAAACTCCTCTATTTATAGTAGCTGAGCACCTCACAATCTTAATGTGATTAATGAATATCCTTAGGCCATCTGGGTAAGGAAGAGCATCTATTATCTGTATTTTAGACATGGGAAATGAAGGTCTGGAAGCCAACGTCTCAGAAATACTTAGACACATAATTTGTTTCAAATACTTTTCAGGATTTAGGATTCAAAATACATTTTGGGATATATACTCATGCCTCAGAGAAACTGGGACATGGGTATATGTCTGGCATGGATACTATGAGCAGTAAGGCTGTGATATATGGTTTCATACCTGCACTAACGTATTTTGCTTTTTGTTTGTTGAAGTATTTCTTTGGGACCTGTGTTGCACCATTTAGGCAAAAAAAAMCCCTCCAAGAAATGTCTGGAGTCATACAGGATAGCTGTGACAAAGTAGGCACTGAAAACAAACTTTTGCAGGCCAATTTTTCTTAAAATTGTCCTCTTCTCCTGCTACCAGAAAAAAATTTTGGATTTTGTGCAAAGCCTTTTGAGATTGTATTTAGAATTTTCATAAAACCCCAAAATTAGTAGTTGATCATTTTCAGTATTGCAACCAATCCCTGAAAACTTTGTGAATGGTAACTTGGGCTGTAATTATATATCACAAGTTAATATTTCTGCCAAGGAGAAAATGGACAATCCAGAAGGGCACGGGGAAAGAGAAGTCAGTCGATTCACAGCTGTCATTCAGTCAGTGCACTCTGTGATGGTGTTTTGAGCCATCTCTGGCCTCCCATTCCACAGCCACTAGGAGGTGTGCTTAATGCGTAGGCACACAGAGGTGGAAACCTCAACATGTGGTGAAGAAGGAATCATGTCCGACACGGGAGGGGGCTGAGGTAAGGACAAAGCATGACAGCTAGAGAATCACTGGAGCAGCTCATAGTAAGCTGCTCTAGATATTTTGTAGGTTGGAGCAGATCTGTGGATATCCTCATTTAAACTGGGTTTCAAAAACAGTCTACCCCAGAGTGSTGAGGAGCATTGAGGCAATTCATCATTCTTCCTCCTTACTTCATAGACACTCACAGATGATCAGACAAACATGAAGATTAAACTGCGTGTATACGGATACTTTCTGTAAAATGAGTATGGGAAGAACARCGTTCCCTGGAGAATATGACTGCAGCCTGACTATTTATGCCTGATAGGCACATTGCTCCTTAATTGTAACTACACAAGGAATAAAAAARTAAAAAGAGGACAGGCAGATGTTGAAGAATTTTCTGAGAACTGCAGTAAAAATTCTACTATCACAACAATTCAGTCTATGTAACCATACTGCCATATCTGTATATCAATATATAACTTGAAGCCTTTCTTCTTCACCTTTTTGACATATATGCTTCAATACATAAGCACAAGGACACACATCCCCCCTGCTTATTTGGGGGATGAGAGGAAAGATGGGACTTTCTGTTAGCCCTAACGTTTCAGAAATCTCAAAGGTAGAGCATGTATCTTGTTCTAAGGAGTGATAACTCCTTGACTAATTGACTATTCTCCTGTGCTGTTGTTTTCTATCTGCTTGACTAATATGCCTTATAACAAAAAACTGCTGTCAAGGAACATAGGCAATGAATGTCGCCATGTTCTAATTGTGATAACTCTGCATCGAAATCTATTTCAGGTTGGATTTTTTGGATGTTTCTATGCCAGTCTTTTTTTTTTTCTTCCCCCTTTGCTATGTGCACTGGGAAAGAGTGGCTGAGGAATATGTTGGTTTACATTTTTTTTTGACTGTATGCTGACTGTATGAAGAGTTAAACATGAAAAAAAAGAATGAAAATAAGCACGAAAGACAACATCCGTTCTCATTTCGATTTCCTGGAAGGAAAGTGCGGTTGGGCAGATGGTGCTTTTTTGTTTTACTAAACTGAAAGATCAGATGTAAATAATATACACAATATAGACTATAAAGATTGTTGAAGGTGAGGTTTCTGTGCACGGAGAATTGCTATATTGTGGAGAGTTTCTCACCCCTTAGTGATACGTCAAGCATTTTTTGGTTTTAACTTCTTCATTTTTTTCGATGCTTCGGTTTGCTTGCTGCACCCTCTACCTGCCTAGTCATATTTGTTTCAAGCACTGTATTCTAGAGGATTGAGTTGTATATATCTTAATTCGGGTCCCTTCCATGAAGAGCCTTGACATTGGGTCTCTAGTTGAACGGACAGAGGAGAGTGGCTGGTAATTTTGCATCACGTGAGTCTCAATATTTCTGTGCTGCTGTCTTTCTTCATGCCCTGACTTTATTGTGTGCTATAAGAATTTGTTTTCTTTGTTGTTATCCAGTGGGATTTTTACACCTTTGGAGCTCTTCTTTAATTTGTTTTCCAAGCTGGAACATTAAACATTCTTAAAGCAGAGCAGAGTTTGTGTTCTCTCGTAATCAGAAAAAGCCTTTATCAAAGGGAAAAAAAACCCTCTTTTCTAAAGTGTGTATGACTAAACATGTCTCAACAAAGTCATAATGCTGTCTTCCTGACTGAAAGAGCAGAAAAATACATTTTCTATGACTGCAAAGAAATAATACTGTGGTTTCATTCTCAGCCCGATCAAAATGAGTGCTCCTCATTACCCCTCATGTCCTTCATGAGCTTGGTGGGACTCAGACAGAGGACATGTTCATGTTTACACTACATGAATGCCTCTAACCAATGGTGACAAGCTAAAAACACTCTGGGAGCATCTTGGTAGGTTATTATCTCTCTGAATCTCCCTGATCCATGGTGACCAGCCCAGCTGAACAGAGAGCTTTGGCTGGAACTCAGGGAGACAGGAGAGTTTATGACCTTTGGAAGAAGGGGCAGGCCACTCAGGAGGATTAAAGCAATGTTGTGAGGTTATGCAGGGAGAAAATTAGGAGAGGCAAAGCCCGACTAGAATTTAATCTGGCTATTGATATAAAAGATAATAAAAAATATTTCTATAAATACATTAGCAACAAAAGAAGATAAAGAAAATCTCCATCTCTTATTGGATGGAGGRGGAAATATAGTGACAAAGGATGAGGAAAAGGCTCAGGTACTTAACGCCCTCTTTCACTCAACCTTTAATAGTAAGACAAGTTATCCTCAGGGTACTCAGCTCTGTGAGATAGAAGATAAGGACAGAGAGCAGAATGGAGCTCCCATAATCCAAGGAGAACTGGTCAGCAGCTGTTACACCTAGACACACACACAACTCTATGGGGCTGGATGGGATCCACCCAAGGGTACGGAGGGAGCTGGCAGAGGTGGTCACAGAGCCATTTTCCTTCATTTATCATCAGTCCTGGCTTACCAGGAAAGCCCCAGTTGGCCGGAATTTGGCAAATGCCACACCCATCTACAAGCAGAGCCAGAAAGAGGATCTGGTGAACTACAGGCCTGTCAGCCTGCCCACCACCCTGGGTGCCAGGGAAGGTGATGAAGCAGATCATCTTCAACCCCCTCACACAACATATACAGGACAACCAGCTGATCGAGCCTAATCAGCATGGGTTTAGGAAAGAGAGGTCCTATTTTAACAAGCTGGTCTTCTTCTATGAAGGTGACCTGCTTAGTGGATGAAGGAAAGGCTGTGGATGTTTTCTATCTGGCCCAGGTGGCCAAGAAGGTCAATGGGACCTTGTCTTATATCAGAAATAATGTGGCCAGCACAACCAGGACAGTGATCATACTCAGCAGTGGTGATGCTGTACCTTGAATCCTGTGTTCAATTTTGGGGCCCTCTCTACAAGAAAAACATTGATGTGCTGGAGCATGTCCAGAGAAGGGAATCTAAAGGTTTGGAGCACAAGCCTTATGAGGAGCAGCTGAGGGAGCTAGGGTTGTTCAGACTGGAGAAAAGGAGGTTCAGGGGGGACCTTATTGCTCTCTACAACTTCCTGAAAGGAGGTTGTAGCCAGGTGAGTGTCAGCCTCTTCTCCCAGGTAATGAGCTATAGGACAAGATGAAATGACCTCAAATTATGCCAGGGAAGTTTTAGATTAGACGTTGGGAAAAATTTCTTAACTGAAAGGGTGGTCAGGCCTTGGAAGTGGCTGCCCAGGGAAGTGTAGATGTGGTGCTTAGGGAACACATTTAGTGGTGGACTTGGCAGTGTTAGCTTAATGGCTGCACTTGATGATCCTAAAGGTGTTTTCCAACCTTAATGATTCTATGACACTGCCAACATAACCCCTGTGGTTTTTTTTTATTTAACACAAATATTTCTTACTAACTTTAAAATGAGTACAGTAGGAGGAGAAAAATATGTTTTCTCAATGAAAGAGTATCACTGTAATCCTCAGGAGAAATGACTCATATCAAATTGCATATCAAATCAGAATGACCATATCTGGGGAAATCAGAAGACATAGTCAATGCTAGGACTTCTCTATAAACCAAGAGACTAAGTTAACCAAAGAACAGGATTAAACTAAAACTTACTTTTTAATGTTGATTAAAAATTAAATGTAGCAGGTTACACTAGTTATCTTTTTGTAAAAATGATAATGCTGAATATAAAATAAAAAACTGTTTGCCCTTTTGGGCTTTTTTAAATTTATCATGATGAAAAAATTCTGCTTATTAACCTGAGAAACCTGCTGATGGTTGTGAGAGTTTCATTGTGAGTTTTTTATTGTTTTACCTTCATAACTACTCTACTCAAGTGCTTTCACAAGAATTTTAGCTCTTGGTATAGAATGAAATGTTTTTAGCMTGCATTGAACAAATACAGCTTGAAAGTTGGATGAATATAAACTCTAAAATCACTGTAAACAAAGAAATGTATCGTACTTTTTAAGCCACTCCTACATTTCAGAGGCTTTACACATTTTTAAGGCGCTTTATTTTGTCAGTGTAGGGAGTATGAAAAGAAGGACCAAAGTATAATTGTGATGTTATTTCTGTATTATCAAGAAAGTGAAAGAAATAAAAGAGCAAACTGAAAACTCTTCACTTACTCTGAAGCTATACTGCAAACATGAATGAATGAGTGTTTGGAGAAATTATGCCACTAGAACCATGGTTTTATAGGTAAGCATTTTTAACATTAAATAGTAAATGAGTAATAAAATAGAACAAAAATAAAAAGGAAAGACTTCAGCTTGCAGAACATCCGGCCTTATAGCTTTCTAGAAGTTTGAAAATCCCAGAGAATGAGTTTTGTCTCCTCCAGTTGCTCACAGATAGCTCAGTAATAAGTAAATAAAGAAACAAATCAAATAAACGAAGGCTCCAAAGAGAGCTTTTAGCAGCTGAGAAAGAAATGCCAAAGCCCAGGCACTCCAGCTCAAATGCAATCATGCATCTACCAAGAGGTTTTGGTGCACTAAAGATGGGGCTGGTTTGCTGAGGGCCATGTGCTGCTAGCGGGTACTGCCAGAAGGAAGTGGGGCTGAGGTGTAAGTGGTGCGGACTGACATTCACGGCAGCAGCTTCCCATGAACAGGCAGGGCTTCACTCGGTTGTTCACTGTTTCCCACAGTTAAAAGCTGATGAGCTTGAAACAGTTTGGGGGTGATAATGCGAGCTGTAGTTAAAAAGGAAGGAAAGGCTCGAAACACCTGGGGCCAAACCTCTATCTGCCCGTTGATCTCAACTGGAATTAAACAATATGTGCCAGCCCAAGATTTGACTCAACCTCTCACACGCGTTCTGAAACCCACAGAAGCTGACCATGGGATATTTTTGGCTTTCCTTAGAGACATCCCCACAATACTCCCACAAATGTTGCTGTCCTTACGGACAAATAGTTCTGTGCTTGCAAGACAGAACTCTGTCGATAACTAAAGCATTAGCACACACACTCACAGACACTTAATTAGATATGGTACTCTCAACTGAGGAAGGCAGAGACCATTTGCAAATAAAAGAGACCAATCCCAGGTTAAATTATGAACAGTTACCAAACAAAATGGAGGCAATGTACAGGCCCTGACAAGCAGTTGAGATTAAAACCTGTTGAACTAGTAAGACACTGAATGTCCTGTGGCACCAGAAAGTAAAAAATCTCATATCTGATTTCTCCTTCTCTTGAGAGAAACACTTCATCATGCAAACTCAAATCTTTATTCTGGGAGAGGGCCTGGGTTGCCACTCTTCATTACTAGAGAAGTTGATGTAGAAGTCAACACAGTAATGCCTTTCATCTCTTGTATTATAAGAATTCAAATTCAATTTTTATTTTACAGTACAGCTACACAATGCCTTACAGTATGGTTCTGAGTTGCCTTCATCCCTTAACAATAGCCTTGAAAAGAGATATAGAACACAAAAATAAACCCCTCTTTTTTTCCCCCAGTAGTTTGTTTCATCTTACAAACAATAGCAATTCACCATCTAAAACAGACAGCAATAGTAAGTAGAGTCTATAGAATATTGTGCTCTTCCTAAAGGGTTGTGGGGTTTTTTTGAGAACTGACATACTTAGCTGTTCCACAAAATCTGGGATCTGCAAGTTTTGAGAAACTGACACCTTTCTCAATAACATATTAATATGCTGAAAGCCTTTCTTAACTCACATACAGTGGACTATGTCACCTTTTCTTCTGCTCTCCTCAGGAGTGCAGTGTCGGACCACAGGGAACCTCAGCCCTACCATGTTTACCCATGGGTTGTGTGGCCTGATAGTCACAGGTCTCTAACTGGTGCTTGCTGACTTCTTAGTCATCAGGCTTTGCCTCGTATGCCTGCACATAGTTTTTCAAGGCTTTCGGTTTGAGGGTTTGAATATATACCACATGCATGTTGCTAAGTGCTGTACCAATACCGAAACATTAACTTTCTAAATAGACTTTAAAATGGTGTGGTCATCATTCCTTTGCTTCTGCATATGAGCCTCACTCAGCAACTGGTGGTTAGTTCTGTGGTCAACAGACTGTTTCATAAAGTCCCCTAAGGGGCGAGGTGGTCCAGTGGATGGGCTGTTCAGTTCAGTATAAAAGCAACAAAGTCCCATCAGTCTCAGCAGTGATCAGAGCAGCCGAGGAAACAGCAACACGTGAAGTGTTGGGATGGAGACATCCAAAGTAATCTGGCTGGTTTATATTAAGAAAGGATTTGACAGACSTGCTGGGTTCCTACTTAATGCCAATCATGTCTGAAAGGGACCACTTGAGCTCAGGTATTTATCTCAAACTGATTTGAATTATCCTCACTTCTTGATTTTGAGAGTCCAGAGTAGAATACCACGAAGACAATGTGTTGACATTTCCTACATAAAACAAAATTAAACCCATTCAAGTCAAGGAAATACAGTATAAGTGATACAAGAATCAGGCCCAACAGAAAAAGAGCTTCATCGGGGCTATGTGTTCTCAGAAAATCTTGTGGGAAGTGAAAACCCCATGAATTCTTCCACATTGCCCCCTTCATAGCAATTAGGATCAACAAAATACATACAGGGCATATCATACATATTATTGCTGCTTCTTCTGCCTAGTCAATATAAGCTTTATGTTTCTTTTGCCAACATAACGTTAGCTGAAGAGCAATATTTGAGGTCAAGTCTGGATTGTCTTTTTTATTAGGCTAATTCTGAGCATATGAAAACTTATTCAAAAGAAATTGTCTCAAATTATTACCAGCACTTAAATGATCATTTCAGAAATCACAGGAAAGAAGGATAGTGCTTACCAAAACCCCAGAAAGTACTTCAGATAGTTTTTCTTTCATTGCCAAGCAGCGAGGGTCAAGTGAACTGTATTATTTGCAAATATCCACCTTCTCAGACTGTCACAAGCAGCTGTAACATACCTACTAGCAGCAATTTCCACTTGGCTCTATCCAGAGGGGAGAAAATTACCAGGAGCTGCGTTGTTTATAATTCCCTCAACCCTGAGGGTAATTCTGTTCACCAATTACTTGAAATTAAAGTTAGGTAATTTGACACGTCTGTTTGATACCCGACCACAAACTACCTCTTAAGCAAACCAAAGACTTGGATAGTTTACTTCCACAATACTCCACAGAATTTCATTATTGCAACCATGACAGGAAAGGAAAAATGATAAATTGTACAGACTTGTGAATCACTGGGGCTTGGGGGTTTTTGGTCACTATTGCCACCATTAAGAGGTCCCAATAGATCTGAGAAAGAGGAAGCTGGAAGGCAGTTTTCTTCCTGGCATGAGAGTTCCCAATCAAACATAGCAAATATAACAAGAATTGAACAACAAGAAGCCTTCAAGTGCAGTGTTTGACAGGAAGAGAAATCTGCTTTCTGTAGTTAGATGATTTCACACCTTTTGTCTTTGCATACAACGCTACCTAGAAAAGGCTGTACACACGCAGAGAGAACCTACATTATCTGCAGTATGTGTTTTTCGATCTCTAGGGCCAGTCATTTAAATTACATAGTTGAATCCTGACTTGGGTTATATGTAGACTTGGAAATTTTTTAAAAGTCAGACAAACATGTTAAACATTTTATTGGTGATGAGTGTGTGCACACTCCATTTCCGTATCTTTGTGAATAACGAATTGTCTGCCAGGTACCGTGACTGAACTGCATGACTCACTCCCTGGATTCGTTTTATAATCTGGTGAAGCCAGAGGCTGGTAACACCTATCCTTTGTAAGAACTTTTTACGTGTTGTAATTCTACAAATGAGCACTTTCTTTTTTCCCTTTTTTTTTTAACAGAAAAGATTACACTGATGAAGTTTAGAAAAGTGCGAGCTGACTCAAAATTCATTCACAGTATACCGAGCTGTACACTAAACTGTTCAGCCTACCATCTATGAAATGAGCCTACTTCTCATTTTCATCAAAGTATATCAGGCCTCATTTCAAAGCCTTCTTTATCCTTAAACATTATAAACCAAGTGAACAAGAAACGCAGAACCACTATCCTTTACTAGTGAGAAGAGTTGATTTTTAATTATGTAATCTCATTCTTGTTAGCATAAATTCCTATTTGGAAACTTTAGTACCAAAAAAGTAGCAAGTGCTTTATTTTTTATATCTGAATATGATTACCCTTTCAGGCATATTCTGCATTTCATTTTTACTATAAAAGTTGTTCGTTGTCCAATTTCAAGCTGAAAAACTATAAAAGTCCATTTTGACTTCGCTACAGCAGAACTAAAAGATTTTTTTGAACTAAGATTAAATTGATATACCTTGAGCTTCTGTCATTGTAATATGACATTAGGAGCATAGTCAAATACTGGTTTTGACTATAAGTGTCCTACTAAAGTAGTAGTCTACTGCAGAGTGCTTTTTGATGTATCAAAGAAATGGTACTATCTTTCAAACAGCATTCATATTCTCCTATCATCAAGGCAAAGTAATAGCAGGACTAAAGCATGATCTTTTTTTACAGTTTCTAGAAGTCAGTGCTATAAGGGATTGCCTAGCCTTGCATTAGGTATTCATGTTTAAATGAACCACAGATAGGCCTTCCAATCTACAAACTCCATTAATCAGATTTTATCCTTTTCTCTGTCTTTTATTTTTTGGATTCTTTACCCTCTTCCCTGCTGCTATTGCTACAGCTTCCCTAATGACAGGCCAAGTAATTTATTTTTTTCTTTCCCTAAAGTTGAGATACTCTTGCTGGTATAATTCACAAATGATTCTGTGTAATGCTGATTGCCACGACTCCATCATTCAGTGGGTAAATAACATTTTACTTTAGTATCTCTCAAGCGTGTCACCTTTCGTATAGAATGTCCTACCTTAAAAGACTGGTGTTTGTTTTGCAAAAAGTCATGGTTAGAGGAAAAAATGTCTTTGCACAACTCTTAATATTTAAAGTTCTGTTATGGTTAGGTATATGGTTCAGGAAAACACAAAAAATTAGGAGCAGCACTAGTACTTAAGTGACAGATCTGGACAGTATCGGCAATTGTCAAAGGCCAGTGAGGCATCTAAGGCAACATACAAGAGATTTTGCTTCTTTTTTTTTTTCCTGTGATATTTCTTTTTCCCATTTTTCTTCTGAAAACATCCAGTTTTCATCCTAGGAATGGTAGAATGAATCCTGACTTTTTGAGTTTTCCCTTTGTGCCTATGTAGGACAAAATGTAGAACTCCACATTCGCAGAGCAACAGGGGAGAACTTCTAAAAGTATTTATTTACAASAAGTGGAACAATACATTTGTTTTGATATTGTTCAATTGCTTCAGTAGAGTAAAAAATTTTTTCACTGATCGGTTCGAAATATTGAATATATATCTGATGTAAAATGTTAGTACAGAATTAAATACAAATGCTGAAAAGATAAATTTGGAAAACAAAAAAAAGGCAGAAATTAATTATTTTATTTGGATTTTAAATCACTGAAATGTTTCCCTTAAGATATCATTGAAATCAAGATGTTATGAAACATTTAAAAGAACACCCCTCTGAAAACAATTCTTTTATCAACTCTATGCAGAAAATAATGTTATTTCCATTATTTTTTACCAGAAATTCATGAAAGACATTGCTAATGACAGACCTGTTGCTAATGGAAAGAGCCAGTTTGACTCTTTTGAGAAGAGTAGGTCCTCCYCGCAGAGCAAACAGGTAACAGAATGGTGTAGCCATCTTCAAAAGTGCTTTTCTGTATATTTGGGGATGTTTTAAAACTGGACCAGCAAATAGTTCAAAGTCCAGTGGCTGTAATTAAGGAACGATCTATGTAATCCCAGTGTCTTCTTCAAAATGCAGTCTGCAAGGATTATAAGGGTGCTCCAGTAAAAGTGCATACACACTGCACATGTTACGTGCGGAACACAAGACTAAATGGAAAGGAAAAGAAAAAAAAAACAAAAAAAAAAAAAAGTGGGAGAAGAAATAACTCTCTAGCACAGATGAAAGGCAAAGGTTTTTATGTCAAACTGTTTTACCATTCAAAGTCTCTAAATGGACAGACTTCTTTTGCAGAAATTGTTACAACTGACCAAAATTTTACAGAATAGGTCAGTATGGTGAACTCAGGGGTTGAGAAAGCTGGTTCATCTCTAAAGCCACAATGTCCTGTTTTCTGAGATGGTCAGCCAGTGCAACACAGAACAAGGTCTTAGAGCACTTCATGCAGGTTTGCATTCACTTCTTCCTTCAGTGTCAGATAATGGTTGGTATTCACTCGTGCTGAGTCAGTTTATAGTGCCTATGCATTATGAAACACTTCCTCAGCTACCCAGCTTCTTCTACCCACTTTTAGATGCACAGATTGGGTTTCCTAAAATTCATCCTCTTTGTCTCACTGAATCATGAGCATCAGAAGCACAGGCTTGAGCAGCTCATAATGTTCRCATAATAACAATGGTTCTAGATACTGTAATCACTATAATGATAGTGGATGCTGATGCTGGCTCAGTTGACACTGTCTGTTGCCAAAATTCATTGTCACACCAGAAACAGAAAAAGAAATATTGGGAAGAGGTGTGAAGAAGGAACCTTCTGGACAAATTCAAATCGCATATTGATTTGAAAAATCCCCCATTATCAGTGAGGAACAACAGTGAGACTCTAGACGGATCTGCTTTGGTTTGCTGCTACAGCAGAAATGGCCAGAAAAGGATGATGGGCAGCACTTCTCTGAAAGGTGCTTCTTCTACAGCTCACAGTCCCTGAGTTATGGCCCATGACGGTGAACACATGGCGGCCTGGTCCCACTCTCCTGATTCACATTGTTCTTACACGTAGCCCTATTTTGCCTGCATAAATAGGGAGGAATTTCCAATTCCATGGAGATACTACAAGTTTAGTCATGAAGATAATTAAGTCCTTTGGGCTTGAACTACCCAAACATTTCATACTTGAAAGAAATTCAGATATGGCTCTGAATGTCTGGACTATTGCCATCTAAACAATTTGGATTCATTTGAGGTTTAACATTAGCTCCAAATTCCTCTTCACATCAATTAATCATTCAGATATTTACTATTCTTATCACTAGTATTATAAAATAGGTAGAAATTCTAAGATGCTGTGTAGCCTACTTCTGCCGACACACAAAAGTCAACATCAGTCTTCTAAAAAATTCAAATCTAATCAGGAAAAATAAAAAAAAGAACGGGGGTGGGGGGGGCGCAGAAAGTTTTATTGCTAACATCCTTTTCCAAAGGATAATAGAAGCCTAAGAAAAGTCTAGTTGCTTGTCCAAAAAACCTCACAGAACATCAATGGTAGAGCTGGGGAAGGGCCCTATGACTGTTGTCTGTCTCCCAAGGTAACAGGAGACTTAGTCAGCAGATCACCTTAGCCTAAACAATTTGCAGCAAAAACTATTTCTAACTGTTATTGCTCACTGCAGTTAAATGAAAAGATATCTAGGCTTTCCAGAACTTTTAGAGCTCGAATATCAAAATAAGTATAGTCTCTGTAAATGATGGACATTAATGGAATACTAGCTCAGATCCTAAGGAACTTACAGAAAGGTAGGTACCTCCTGGTACTGCTATGGTGGTCAGATAAAAGGGACCTCAATACAGAAATAGGGTCACTTGCTTGAAATCAAGCTTAAATGTCTAAAGATCTTTGAAGCTAAAGACAAAGGCAGATAAAGAGCTACATTTATCTCCAGGATTAGAGAGCCTCTGGAGGTATCTGTCTGACCCACAGTCTTAGCTAAGTTTGTAATTTTAACTATATTTCTAAGTAGAATTAGTGGTGCTCATTCCTAGGGCTTTTTGTTGAATTTATGTGTTTACTTTTAACTACTAAATATCAATAATTTATAGTTAGCAAAAATTTATCTGATAGTAACACTGTCTTGCTTAAAACTTACTTTCTGTTCTGTTGTTTTGCCACTAAGAATTCTGAAAACCAGATGAAGACTCTGAAAGTAGAACTGCTACAATTGCAAATAGATTTAAAATCTTCACTTTCTTTCCTGAGGTCTGACTTTTTTTGTGTATGTCTGTATAGGGGAGGGCGGAGGGTTCAACATGACCTGCGGTAAATATTATCAAATGAAATTTAATTAACAGCTCTGATGAGATACCAAGAGAGATTGAAGCTCATCTCCCAAAACTGTATTAGTTTGCTGTTGCTGCTGCTCTTGTGAAAAAAAACTGTTTTGCTGACACTTCGGAAATGATTATGATGGGTAAAAAGATACTGTCTTTGCAAGGGCAGTTTTGGACTAAATTTAATCGGTATTAAAAAGCTGAGGTGAAACAAGAAAAAAATCAAAATGAAGATTCTGCACTGAATTAGACTTATTTTGAAACCCTTATTACTCCAGTGCCTGAAACAGAGCATGAAGAACTTCATCTTTTCTCAAGGAACTGCACAAGTGAGGAGACAACTAAAGAGGACATTAAATTCAACAAAACAGAACATAATAGTCATGGGGTGAGGGTGAGGGAGAGTGGCGTGGGAGGTGGATAAGGAATAAAATATTAAATTAACTTCACCAAAATTTATGTAAACAGGTCTAACAGAAGTTAGCTGTCTTGTGGCAGGCACATTCCTGATTCTGGGAACAGGATATTGCCATGATGCATTGGAAGATCCTTCTTATTAAAACAAGGAGAAAATATGAGAGATGCAAAATATGATTTATATGAATATAAGTACTTAAAATAAAAGTTCTTCTAGCTTGAGACACCAGACTGCCACTTTTCTGTTGATTTGTATTGCCTGTGATTGGAAATAATTGTAGTAGTTTATATACTAGCATGGTAATGACTGATAAATTTTAATTTATCACTGACAGCAAATGTGTATATTGCTGTGTATACAACTATTAAAGTACTGCATTTGTGTTACTTTGTCAAAAGGATCAAATATTTATTGGATGAATATAATTTATTGGATGAATATAATAAGCCATTCCCACAGCATGATTTCAAAAATCAGTGAAACTTGACTCAAGTTTTATTGTGAACTTCAGGATAAGTCTGAGCTAAGTGAAGCATGGATACCTCTCAAACCTATCTTCCTTATGTGGCAAACATAGATTATTGAACTGTAGCTTTCTGATACAAACACTTTTTTCAGCCCTCTACAAAATGCCCAAAGTAGTTACAGTGGAATACGCATACATCATTTGCCAGCTCTCTTTTTTTTTGCTTCCTCATAGTCGAAATTTTAGTCCCAAACTAATACAAATCCATATTTTACTGTTGATCAATGCAGAACCAGAATGACTGAAAGGTATAATTTGGATCACTTGTATTTAAGACTGCCAAATGAATACCTTTCAATTTTTTTTTACATAGAAGAATCTTCTGAAGTGCTATGTGATTCAATTTTCTCTCTCTCAAAAAAAAAACAAACCTCAAACTCAAAATTATCGACACCCTAGAAACAGGTAAGAGTATGTCTCTGTCATAAATAGTAATGTTATTTACATTACTTGCTTATCCTCCTAGTCCAGACTGCAACACTTTGGTTTTGACAGATATTTTCATAATTTCCTATTTCTCTAGTTTTTCTTTCAGTGCTGTTTACCTAATTCACTATAAAATGAAAATATAAGACAAAACCCCAAAGACCTTAGGAACTACTGTCCAGTAGGTTAGGAACTGAAGGGATTCTCTCTCCTTACAAGATTAAATATGCCCAGATAAATCCTACGACTATAAGCTAAGTCCTGCTGGTTTTGAACTAATCATTTGCAAAATTGAAGGGGGAAAAGAAAGTAAGACAGGAAAAAAAAAAAAGGCTTCTGGTAGGTGAGCCACAGCAGGGCAATTAAGATGATATGGCAGAGGTAGACATCTGCTCCTAGACAGATACAGTTCCACTGATGCTATCTATAGCTGCAATCCTTCCGAGAGATAAACAACACGCGAGAGCAACGCAGAGAAGGAAATGCCACACTGAGAAAGTGGTGATCGTGTGGCCCCTGTGGTCTGAGAAAGAGAGAGAGGCAGCAAAAGAAAAGGGAGGGGTGTCATGTGAGGCCTGTACCAGGCACATGTAGGTGACAGCAGTTTTAGGACAGGCATGCATCAAAATGCACAGATGAGAGATGTGTGAGAACTGACACTGGAGGGGAGCAGAATTACAGCAAAGATGAAAAGCACAACAAGACCAAGAAAGAAAGAGATGGAAAACCCCTTCTTAAGCTCTATACATAAAGTTAATCTATACTGAAATTTAAAAAAAAAAAAAAAAAATCATTAGTAGACTATTTATTCTCTAAGATTTGAAGGCTTGATGGTTTTTCAGAATTTCAAGCCCACATTCAGGTTCCTCACAAACTTAATCTGAACTATGCTCCCAAAGTAGATGATTACTTGCTGCTGCTTCATGTTACTGTCACAGGGATGCTCAGACACAGCAGAGGTAGTTTTCCCTCTTTCCCTTGCAGACAGGTACAGAGAAAGCCTAAAGCAGGATGTGGCATCTACTCCAAAGAAGCTTTCAAGTCAAGGATTGATACTGTTTAATTTAGGACCGACTCGAAGCAACAGGACACTACATAGCAAACTCCATGACCTCACCAGATACAAGTTCTCTAAAGGCATGTCACCTCTGGCCATCACTGGCCACACCACTGACTCTTCATGTCATTTGTCACTGGGTTCCTTGTGAGGAGAATTTGGTGGTTCTTCTCTGATGCCAGGGGTTCAGAGTCCCACCAAAACTGAGGGAGCATCCTTCCTCTCTCCAGCTTTCCTACTGGCAAGAAGGCTTAGCATTCAGTTGACTTAAGAAATTCTCCCAATTTCAGAAGCTCTCTGGAAAACTCACAGCAAGAATTCGAGGCCAAGCAGTTTACAGAGGTCACTGTTCAGAAGCAAATGCAGAAATACCCTACTGAGAGCAGGTACTCTGACTCCCATGCTGTGCTACCTTCCAATTCTGGGCTGGACCTGAGGCTTAGTATACATCAGCAGAAGCTGAAGAACCAAAACACCAAAGTGTCATTCTGTCTTGTGTTGGAATCTCAAACCAATAATTACAAGTTTTCATAATATTTGTTATTATAATTCTTCAGCCTGCTTACCCTGTGGTCTCATTCTTTGAAAAAAAAAATTTCTTTTCTCTGTCTGTGAAGCAGAGGAAAATATCAAACAGAAGAGCTTAATGTAAAATCAAAAGGTGGAGTGAATCACAAGCCCTCATTCAACACTGTGCTTTGGAGAGTTTTCAAACTGCTATTCCTGAAAGCCTCTTACCAGAAAAACCTGACTCTGGAATTTATGGTTTATCTTAAAGACGTAGAACTGGACGTAATGTCTTTAGTGAGCAATTCTCCTAAGGCCAGATTTTGCTATCCTGACTCAGTTCATACCCCAGAGAGGGTGACAAATTTAGATACTTCTTCTGTCCACTAGATGCTCATAAACAGACTGCATTTATCTTCAATGTATTCATTAGGGAAAAATGTGCAATAAGGCTTCCTGTTTGCTTAACTGCACTTTTGTCTTCCTTATTTTACACAGAGTGAGCATAAACATTCAAGTGATGCAGCTGTTGGTTGTTGATTACTTATTTGGTGGTTTTTTTAGATTCTTACATGTACCTTTCATTCTAGTTCGTTTAAATGTCACGTTCACACATGCAAGCATCAACATTTATTTCTGAGATATGTATTCTGGAAAAACTCAACCCTTTGGATATTTTCAGGAAGTGAAAAAAACATGAAGTGTAGACTTCTAGTGTATATGATTCAAGGAACTTAATTCTTAAATATGAGCATGAGATTGGATCACTAAGTTATTAAAATTTCCCATAGATCTGCATAAAAATATCAAAACAAGAACAGGAACAGTATCAGCAAAGGACTAAATTCTACCAAGTTGTCTGTTATCAATGTAAAATTTCTGCTGTTATTCATTCTGCATTCCCAGCAAGCAATTAAATTATTTGGGGCAGTCAAAAAAGGTCTGATCATGTGAGTTCCTCAAATAAAGCTATCATTTTGGAGAATGGGGTTTTCCTCTTTTGGAATATCTACAACAAATGCCTACCCGCAGAGAACGCCAGTTCCTAAGTTAGCGCTCCGCATAGTTGTCAGAGTGTAATAATTTCTGGACATTAGAGGTGCTAATGTAGCTTTTTTTTCCCCCATTTATTGAGTCTTGAGGAATGTATTCTGTGTGCTTAACCTTGCAATATATACTTTATTTATACCCATTTTATTACTCTGTTCCTGCTTTTCTGCTTTTTTTTGGTATWAAAAAAAAAAAAGGCTTTAGTATAGCAGAGAAGCACCCTCTTTTTCTCTCCATTTGCTTTTCTTAATGCCGAAATATATCTGATTTTTAAAAATCACATGAATAATTTAATAAGAATATTTTAAATGTATTTTTTTGTATATTGCATTATTTGATTCTAACCCACTGAGCGACTTTCACAGAGCAGATTGTCATTATGACTGCATTTTGCCTTTTCACTGCAGTCTATCACTTGAAAGAATGTCCCTCCCCCATTCCAGCTACGCTTTGCAAGCTTTTTTATCTTTTCTACCTTGCTAGAGGCATTATTAGGGCAGCTCACCTTTGACCAAATGGGCAGATGAACATTCATCCTCTGGAGCCAGTACTAGTGCTGTTTGGTAGATCAGCTCTCAAATGGTACTGAACTGTGACCCCTTCTTCTGTTCAAAGACTAAATACATAAACTTGAGCTTCCATTGGTGCCAAGCCTGGGAACCTGAGTTGCTCCCTAATCCCAGGTCTCGCAGCCAGCAGCACAATGGGCAGCTCACCATGCCAGCCGGCCAGCCTGAAAGAATGTCTTTATTCTCTCTTCCTCAACAAATTGCTTATTGTTTGGCCCACAGGCTGCTAGACCTTGTGAACTGTCCAAAACTTTACTGCTTTTCTGCTAAACTTTCTTCTCTTTTCCCTCTGATTTTGATTACAAATAAAATTAATTACTATTTTCATGTCTTACTAATCAAATTTTAAAAGATGACTGTTGCTTTTAATTTTTTTGCAGGGTATATTTGCCTCTTGGAAGCCTGCAGGAACCACAGAACAGATACAAGCCCTGCAGGTGCAGTGTCTTTAGAAAGAAGAGTCTGTGGAAATGTGAAGTGTTACTAGAATGCAATGTTCTATATTACTGAAAAAAAAAAAAAAAAGGAGCCAAAAGCTTAAGAGCATTGCTAAGTTTCCAAAGATGTGTACCATTTTTCTGCTCTTGGCCTCATCTTCACTGTGGCTACAGTGTGCTCGTTGTATAAAGAGTGAGTATAGGACAGAATTATTATTTGGGGGCATTGTGTTTTGGATTTGTTCAGGAGTAGTTGTCCTCAGAGGAAGTTAAAGCAGAGTGCCTAAATTGATACATTATTTATCTCTCAAGGTATTTCTGGAAGCAACTTCTGTTTTCAGTAGAAGTTTCTGGGAATGTGATTGCAGGATAATCATTGTGCAAGCCGGCACTGGGCAGAGCATTGGCAAGATAGGGCTGATATTGCAAAATTCAGCCAGACTTACCCTGGGAAAAGAAGAGCTTCACAGGTGTGACCCCACCATATAAAGAGAGAAATTGCTTCATAAACAAGGCCAAAAACAACACAGGACCCAGGGCACCCCTGTTCTTCTCCCCCATCTCAGTAATCCTGTGCTCAGACACGTTCACRTGTTCGGTGGAGAACTTAGTCCCTGTTTGGAAATGGGGAACTAGGAGAAGGAATATCCCTGTGAACAGTAAGATTGGCTCTGATGACTTGGAGAGTGATAATTAAGATCAATTTAAACACTCATTTGCTTCTTAACCATTTTTTGCACACATTGTTTGGGAAAGATGACAGAATTGCAGAGCCTTCTGGAGCCATACATGATCTAAGAATCACACAAATTTCTTAAAAGTGCCAATGTATACATGTGTGTGTATATGTGTGTATATATATATACATATATATATATATATATAAAATTTAATACCCTTTCAAGTATGAGAATGGCAGCACAAGAGTAGAAGAACTGCAAAACTAAAATGTCCACATTAAGCTGATATATGGTACAAACCAGATGATATATAGACGGCCTTATTGTTCAGTTGTGTCTCAGGAAGCTAAATGCATAATTTAAGATATATGTATAGTCTAAGGGTCAAACGCTGTCAGTTACACGAGTGTAAATCAAGAGCAATTGCTCCGAAGTGACTGAAGTTGCAGTACCCTGGATTTACACAAGTGTTGCTGAAAGCAGAATATGAGTCAATACGTGTCATCAATACAGCTGAGTTAGTGGTACTGAGGGAATTTTATGATATGCATACACCTAAATCCTTCACATTTTTTTCATGTTTTATAATAGTACGCTTTATGTTTCCATTTTTGTCTCTGTTTTTAAAGGAATAAGGGACTCAAATCCTGATTCTGTAAGTCAAGCATCCACTTCCCTCATCTAGCAAATTTTCTCAGCCTCGTTTCATAATGGCAGGACAAACATCTCACATTCATGTAAAGATTACTTTCCTGACTTACATTTAAGGCCAGTCTTAGTTTACATAAATGCATAATTCTGAACCCTAGCAGAATGTTGCTAGGCTGGCTGGCTGACTGCATGTAGACATGCATCCTTTTCATTCACTCCATTCTGTTAGCAACTGTACAGCCTGCAATGAAGGGTCAGGAAGCAAAGTTTCTTAGACACGCAGAAAGCAGGATCTGGACGCAGCAGGAAGAGTTGTGGACCTGGCTGATGTCAGTGAGTATGGAGACTTGGCAGCTAAAGGGGAAAGGAGCTGTGCTAAAAGATCACAGAACAATTTTCTTCGCTGATGCCTCCTGATTTTTTTGCTGAGAAGTTTAAGAAGAAAAAAAAACAACAAGGGCTTGGGATGCTGATTGCACGGTACAGCACAAACCAGAGGTATAGAAACTCATAACCTGTTGGGGAACTAGAAAAGTACCTGTCAGATGTATCTGGTTTTCAATGACCTTGTTTTGCATGGAGCAAGAATATATGATTTTCTGGGTTGAAAGGATGTTTTTAATTCTGAAAGGAGGTTATATGTTAAATATACAGCAGCAGTCTATTTAATAATAGAAGTCAAGTCCTGTACTTGTGAAGGCAGAATCTGGTATTTTATCACATAAAATAATGTCATTATTTCTCTAACATACTTTTAAATAAAATGTGTTATTTTAAATCACTTTTTTATTATATTCTTGAATGCTTATAAAGACTAAAAAGCTCAAAAGTAGATTCCCCAGTATTCACATAATCAAAAATGGCTGAATTAATTTAAGACATACTTACAGAAAAATAAAAAAGACATTTCAGATTACAATGATCAACTATGGGGTCTTACCACTTCAAACGAAACAGAACAAACCTCCATGTGTGCTCAACACACACACACTCCCCTATCCAGTTAGAACAATATGTAGGTATAGATTTGGCAGGATTGTTTGATCCCAAAAGGATTCGTATAAGAAAAACTTCTCTTTCAGAGAAATGATCTCTCTAGAGACTGATAGTGATGATACAATAGGCTGGAGTTGCTATTATTAAAAAAAAAAATTACTACTTTTTCTGACTATGTTTCTTTTTTTCCCAGTGGGATTCTGATTCCAGACACTCAACTAGCCTGATATCCACTGGGAAAGTGATGACACCATAAATTATTTAAAGGTTTGAAAACCACAAGAACTACTGTATATAACCAGATTGGATTGACTTTTTAATTCTTTTGATTAATAATACATAAAGCCTTAGATATGTGAATTGGTCGAGTGCTAACCTGTTAACAAAAGGAGGCAAAGGGATGAATTCTAACGTTTCTCATAAGTTATTCTACTTAACACATTGGCCAAACAAAACAAACAAATGGAGTGCTCTGCCTTAGTCTTATACCTTTAATGCATCATCAATATTTGATGATTACCTAATGTCTTTATATATCTGGCCAAAGATGATAATTTGATCACCTGGCTTCCCAATTTCAAATTTCCCAAATGCTTTCTCCTACATTTATCAAAACATGCAACTAGAAAGTAGACGCAGTTTCAATATACTGGTCTGGTTTTGGGGTTTGGGTTTTGTTTTTTTTACTTTCATTTTAACATCACTAACTACTTACAAGTGAAAAAAATATATTTCAATCTTCTGTAAGAAAGCAGGGCTAGAATTTCCCAAGTTTATGATATTTTGTGCTCAGCAGCAGGATGGGAGTAGATAGGCGTGCTGCTTCAGAAAGATTTCATGTTCTACCCTTCCGCTGCTGGCTCTGTTTTAATTATTCCCCAGTTTCATAAGTTTTGATCTCTTTCATGCTGTTTTGGGTGGAGCTGAGAGAAGAGAAGTGTTGTTCTTTCCTCTTCAAGTACAGATGAAGGTGCATGGGACAGCCTGCATTTCTAAGCAAGAAAAGCTCTGCAGGAGACAGACCGAATACTTTTCTTCCAGGTTGCCCGACCCATGCTTTGGGAGACAGGGTATCCAGGGTGACTTCAATATGATATGTTAGTTTACAATAATAAAGGTATTTTCTGGGCAATAGACAGGTATTATTCCTCCGGATCATTTTCTACTACCCCATCTGAAGCTTGACTCCCTTAGGTGCAGGAACAATAGGAAATCCCTGTTTATTTGTTTCTATTTAGTCATTCCTGTGTACTTATCCTCTAACCATGTAATTCAACTCCTAATTTCCTTCTGCACCAGACACTGACTTACCCTCAAAGGCAGAGTGTCCAGCCACAGAAACTCTAATCAATTCTTTTTGCCTCTTGACATGCCCACGGATCCATCCTTTCTTGGTCCCCTTAATGAAAAATATGCATGGCTGCCCATGGCCCACTTTCACATATTAAAGCTTCTTTTGTGTGCCATCCCTCCTCTGTCCTGGACCACCAAATGATACCTCACCTTATTTTTAAATTGTTAAAATCTATGTGAGATTAAACAGTGCACAAAGGCAAAAATATTTCAATTCAAAGGCACACCCTACAAATTTTCTCATTCCATCTTCCTTGATTTGATCAATTATTTTGGTGTGAATTTCAATTGTTGCCTAAGCAGAATCCAAATGAATTTGTTATAATATGGGAAAAATTAGAATCACATCCTAGCTCTGAGAAAGAAATGAAGATCAATCTCTTAGTAAAATACAAACTACAGAAAATTTTCACAGCCCACAAATTATACCTGAATTAGATGTCATTTATGACACCAATAATAAAAGTAAATTATTTATCAACATTTATTAAATCTTCATGGTTACCATCACCTAACTTTCGTATATATAATTACTGTGTGGAATCTGTTGCCATATTCTATTTCTCTTTCTCACTTTAAATATCACCCAATTAGTTCATAGTTCCCTAAAATATAATGGAAGTATATTCATATTCCATTAAAAATAATAAGAACCTCAGCTATAGTTAATTTATATCCACACCTTTTTTTTCCCTTATACCTGCCATATCAATAGCTGTCATGATTGTACACACCACTTGAACAATCCATTCCCCTTCTAAAATAAAATTCTAGCCGCAGTGTTATTTTTGCCCATTTTCTTACAGCATTTTAAGATCTAACCAGGGGACTAAGACCAGCATGTGACTTAACTAGAACAGCAAATATCTTTCCCATAATATCTTTCAACTGTCATTAAAAAAAAGAAATCCACATTTGTTTTCTTTTCCATCTGGGATTATGTGACAAAATGATCTCCTGCATCTAATCAATTATTTTTCTTCTGTATCTTTTGCATTTTCCTGCAGAACTATTTGCAAGTGTAACAGGAAGATCCTTTAGAGATAATCTGGTGATTATTACAAATTCAACCTCGGATGCTGTAGGCATTAAAAGATGAAAATTGCCTGAAGTCCACTGTTGTACAACAAATCTGTACCTCTGGACTCCTGTCCTGAGGTGAAAATGCAAACCAGAGAGATATTTAGAATCATTTTGACAGTTCATAAAATTAAGCAGGGATTAGGGATTCTCTCAGAAATAAATAAATAAAAAATAAAATGCCACAGGGCCCAAACAATGATAATCACATCTCCTTGCAACAGGTATTACTGCAACCCACTTTTGGGAAGAAAAAGAAGTTATATAATTATTTCTGGCATGTATTTAACACTGATGATGTCAATTTAAAAATCTGAGAGAGTTCAATTTAATGTAAATATGTATGATACATACACACACATGATTAATGTTTAAACTACCCATTCAGTTTAAGTTTAAACAGTTATAGATTCCTATAAAAATGTTGTATATTTGTGTATTCTATTTTCTTCTCAATTTTATGGATTAGTCCTGATAATACAAACACTTGAAAATATGCTTAACTTTACATAATGAGAATGTCTTGCTGATTTTAGGATAACTCTCGATCTACATGAATTTAAGAAAAAGTCTAAGAGTCTACTGGGAATGTAATCTGTGGTGCCAGTCATTTGAAACACACATTTAATAAGAAAAGAATTGAAATAACTGCAGCAGACCTAGATGACTTTGGTTCCTGCTGCGTTGGTGGCAGGTAAGCAGCAAACATGGCTAAAATGAATTCATAACAAAAAACTGTGCAGCTGCACATAAGTACATTTGGGGTGAGCATGGAGTTTTACAGTCACCCTCCCAAAATTCCCCACCCACTTCACAGACTTTTTAGTACAGTTAAAAATATTTATTTTTCTTTTTCAAAACCAGAAGGCAACATTGAGATACAAGCAACAATGCTAGTCTGCTTACAAGAGCTCATATATTTTCCTTTTTAGATGAAAAAAACTTGATTATAATGCATTTGCACAGTTTTTAATCAAAGTTTCACTGCATTAGATTGGTATCATGTTTCAATATATTTGGGAAATGTTCAAGTTAATTTAACATTTTCTAACAAACTAAAAGTCCAAAATAGAACTAGCTGCATTGCATTAAAACGGTGGGGTTTTTTGTAATTTTAAAATAAAATAATTGAAAGCCTAGAAATACTTTTCAAGTTTGAATTTATGTTCAAATTTTTATTACTGAGTTTAAGCACTGAATTTTAAACATATTTTTTTAATGATGTAAATACTTCTTTGTAATAGATGTTAACAAATTTACCGATTCAAAATAGAAAAAATAATTACTCTTTACATAGTACAGTTTAGACATTTGAATTATAATTAATTTCTATCTTTAAAAATTTCTTCTGAAAATCATTTTCCATCCCGCTTTACTCCAGAATGCTGACTGGAGCTAGAATAATGCATCACACAAATGTTGATTTAAATATTTAAACAAATTCACTTACTTTGGATTTACATCCCCTTTGGGCTCTACTTTCCATGAACACTCTGATAAATAAACTTACTGTAAGGAGGATCTGCTGGGATGACAAATTATAAACAAAAATTGAAGAATACATGTGGGATATGAATTTTTGAATTCTAATCATGAATTGTTGCACTAGCAATTAAAGCTGACTGGAGGACAATAATTCCAGCCACATTAATTTTCAAGACTTCATGTCTTCATGTCTAGTTTTGTCTGGTTTGCTTTTGTTTCTTTTCCTGGAGAAAATGGTGCAAATGCCCACACATCTGAGTGTATGTCTGTGTACCACAGCCAGGGACACTAAAAGATCCAGACTGAAGTCTTTTCTCAACCTGAATCACAAATTACTCATTTTCACCACTGATTTGTAAATGTGATTACTCAGAGTTAGCTAGAGGAGGAACATAATCCTGGGCTTTCTATGTCCAAGGCCACTGTTAAACCACAGGGTAGTCAGCAGAACCAAAAAGTCTATTTTTCTCCTTCTCATTCTCCAAAAAATTTCCATTCAGACGAATTACGAACGTGGCTTTCGGAGTGGAAAGGGCTGAGAAAAACATCTCCTGTCCAACATGTGGGTAGTAAACAACCACCACTCCTGAGGTGAGGCTGGCTTCCTGTCCCCTCTCAGGTTTGCAGGGGGAAGTCCTGCAGTGGGGTTCACCCCCGCTGCCGCCGTTGCCTGCACAGTTTGCCACGGGGCACCGACGTGCCTGGAGCTCCCTGTGCACTCCCAGTCACACGGGGACACGCCACCCATCCTGTCACTTCGATGATCATCCTGAAGGCCAAGGATGGCTGTTCATGTTGCAATATTGCTTTGCTCTGGAAGAAAGGGATTGAGAGGGGATATAGGATCTAAATGCTACAGGGAAAGAGACTGGTCTGAGCTCCATGTCGCTGTCAGCCACCACCCTTCCCTCTAGGAGCCAGGGCTTGCACACAGCAACCTAAGACTTGACAAGCTTTGAGGACAGACAAAGCTAGAGAAGTTTCATCTCTTCTCCCCACAGTTTCCTCTGTCTGGGCTGGGTTCCCAGAACAAAGGGCCTTTTCACCATACCTTCGTTGTGAGATGATACATGGTGATGCAAACAGTGCTGCTGTTTGTCACTCACTGCGCAGCCCCAAATCATGATCGTGTCATTCAGTTTCAATCCGACCAACGTGAACTCTCAGTTTCATGGGGCAACTCATGTATCTCTGACCCTAACATCGTGCAACACCCCATAAGCGCAATATAAAGATCATGTTTGCAAACAGGCTTTATTTTAAAGGAATTAGGATGTAGATTTGTGCATGTGTCTGTGGTAAATTTTTTTTGTGTATTTGTAAGAAGAGCCTTAAACAAGACTTCCTTTTGGATTTTATCACTRGTTGGACAAGTAGCCATAGTGCCTTCCGTAAGCAGACCCTTGCTTTTGACAAAGCAGCTGGCACATGTCTAAGTAATTTTAGCCAGAAATTACATCAATAGCAAGTTCTTCTTCTTATAGACAGCTGGAAAGTGAGCTTTGATTTATTTTTATTTTTGTCCTCAGGATAATGGTTTCTTACTTACTTGTGTCAATGGTCAATAGCATAACAAATCCTTCATCATGAGAATGTGTGTATCACTTTTCAGCAAACCCTGGCCTTTTGAGGTGAAATGATATACTGCCACTTAGTTTCAAATTGACATCTCTCCTGGTTGCCAAGGCAAGTTAATTTGCAAATCAGCATTTTGCATGAAGCTTTTAAGCCAATCCAGCTAGGCAATGGCTGCCATTGCTGTGCAATTAGTGCCTAAAGCACTTAAAATTACATTATTTAAAAAAAAAAAAAATCCAGAAAGATCAGTGATTTTGTTCTGTACATGGCCAGAGACTACGTTGCTGACTGAATGGAAGATCAGAACTTAGAAAATTACAGCAAGGCTCCAATCTGATGGGAAAGGAATGAAGAATGTGCACGTAATGACACTGGGAGACTTGAAGTGAGAAATGTTAGTTTCACTGTTCTTCAAAAAAAGAAAATACACACCCCCTCATAATTAATTCACAAGCTGCCTGACTTAGATACCGCAGAACAGTAGCAAGTGACAGTTAGAGGAGGAGAAGGTAGTCATTGCAATTGGATTTACATTCAGTTAAGGCAGGTTTTTTTGAGCACAGAAGTGAACTTGAAAGTGGCCTAAATTTCAGATTTTGACTTGAACACTGTCGAAGACTTACAAACTTCCTGGCCCTTATTTTGGTTTTTGAAGGCAGACTCAAGAGAGAAGAATGTTTTGAGGGAAGTGTTCTGTTTTGAAAAGTTTTTCAATTGCAATTTCATCCATCTTTAAAAAAAAGTCTCTGTTTTTAAGACCTCTGGCCTTATACCAATGAGGCACTGATGAGAAAAATTTGGATGTGAAAAAAAAAACAAAAGGAGTGTTTTAGAAGATAATCTGTTTAAAAGAGAGGCAGGTGGATGGAGAAAAAAAAATTGAAAAAAACAAAAAAGTACCACAAAGTCCATAATAGATTAAATATATTACAACTATTTTGATTTCTTTACACTTGCTTTTTAAAATCTTATTTAAAATTTTCCATCTTTTTGTGTCTATTTGGTAATTTTTTTCTTTTTTATGTTGGCACAGAAGTGGCTTTGTATTAAAATTCACTTACCACTAAATATCTATCAGATATGTATTGCAAAGATTACAGGCTGGTCTTTAAAGTGACAGGACTCACACGAATATGAAAAGCCATCCAGTCCCTCAGCTTTCCATGAGTCTGAGGGCCTTTCAAGGTGCCTGACTAGCAAACTGCCTTGCATAATGAGACACCTTGGAGGAACACTGGCTGTGTAGAGCCTCTGCAGCAGAATTCAGGGAAAATTTCCCCTCGTATTGTTTTATTTGCTCTTGACACATTTTCACGAGGTAAGGTAGGGGGAGAACTTGCATCACAAGTGTCACAAGCATCTGTCCATTTATTCTCCAGCACATGCCTGGTAGCATTACACGGGGGCATCAGCATGAGCACAAGCAGCTACTGTAGAGCAGCTGACCCTCTGCACATTCATGGACTAACATACCTGTTGCTAAGTCTTCCATTTGCCTGTAGGTTTGGTCTCCATCCATTCTTTCTTTGTACTTTCATAATAGTTTTGTTTTGTTTTGTTTTTTCAGATTTTTTCAATGTAGAATTCTTTGTCAAACTAAATCTGCCACCCAAGTGAGATGTAGAACATCATGAAAGGTTACTTGGATCATCTCCAGGAAAGCCAATTAACATAAATACTGTAAAAAAAAGGGTAGAAATTGAAGCAAATTGAGGCCAGGCTGTTTTTCACATGGACATTTTCCCTGTAACAAACATAATGCTAGCTGAGCTAGCTGGCAAAAGACAAGGTTTGACACTGTTATTAGTCCGTGGGTGCTCAGTGTTTAAGTCATACTGATGCACGCCGTTGACATGTCAGGGGTATGTGGAAAATAAACTGCCCAATCTCTCTGGGCCTAACAGTTTACAGACCTCAATGATATACTGTAAAGGTGGTGCTGTTGACTTCAAAAGCAGTAAATCAAAGTGCCACCAGAAGGTGCTGACAAAATTAAGCAACCATGATTGAACAGAGAACAAAAGCTGTTCTGCATAAATAGTTCTTTCCTATTCAGACCTCCTAATATTTAATTTATACCCTTATTTGTCTTTTATGAAATTGCTTTAATTCTGTATGGGCATTAGGTTTATAAAGCAATTAACAGTACAATTCTCAGAGTCTTTAGTAAAGTATGTAGTTCCAAAACTAAGCTTCATTAAGAAGTATTGGATTTGATACCATTAAGAAAATCTTATATTTTATCAGAAGAATGCAAGGGATTGTTGAAGAGCAGTTGGTTCATGTTGATTCATATATTTCATACGTAACACCTGAAAAGGACAAAAATAAAACGAATTTGTTGGTAACAGCTCTTTTAAATGCTGTCAGGTAGAATTTCTTTCATTCACTCACAAGGAATGATGTCTCTATGTATGTCCTGCAGCTCAACAACTCTTGTGATTGATGTTAGTGTGGATACAACCTAAAGATATGCATCTGAAATCCAAACTCTGTGAAAACCTAAATCCAGACCTTGGCAGTGTGGCTTGATCCTGTTTATTTTCAGTAGTCAAAAACCTGAGAGAGGAATGAATTTTAGTTTGGACCTAGATTTTGTGGATTAGTATTTATCTACTTTGCTCTAGAGAAAGAGATGAGGCTTATTTGATATTTGTTAGAGTGCTTAAATATTCCTCCAACTCAGAGTCCACATTTATGTCTCATAGATAACACCTTTATCTTCACGGAGAGAATAATCTGAGGAGACCTTTCTTCACCAGTAGTCTGTCAAAAGTTACCCAGGCAACTACAACTTTTAGATGAAAATTAGAAACAATGAGACACAAACCCCAGTCTGTTGAATGAAGTTCAATAGAGATAAATGGCTCACACTGCCTGTGAGAAGATGTCAGCTGTCACTAGCAACTCCTGATGTACAACATATCCGAAGGTGAGCTTTTAATGTTATGTCTCTTTTGGCAATGAAAATGGCTCAATTACCCTGGAGTTCCTGATAAGGAATAATAAAACAAAAATACAAATAAATAAAACCAAAATTTTTAAAAAGCCCAACATTTAAAAATACCTCGTACTTCCCAAAACCATCTGAAGTCAAAGAATTTGAAAATGATACCTCATTCTCATTATGTTCACAGTGTGCTTTTTTGCTCACAAAGGGTCCATGGGTTAGTAAAAATACAGATATTGATGAGTGACAGTGGTCCAACRGAAACATACAGGTCACTCTATACCATTTCTCTTCCCGCCCAACAAGAAATGCCAATAACAAGCTCTCTACCCCACTGATCTTATAGACAATAAGTCGGTATGAGTCTAATTCTCCTTCATATTTGACCAACTTTTTTTTCCTGTGCAGTAAAGAGGGAGAACTATTGCCGTTTGACCACTTTCTCTACCCATCAGATCAAGTTACCTGAGACAGGGAGCTGGGAGCTGCTGCTCTATAGCAAATGAATGAGTTTCTGCAAGCAATGTCACCACCTCAAATCCACAGAGCTAGTGGCCTGCAAAGGTGACTATTTGCATTGCTAAGCTAGAGGTTGACGCCCTGAATCCTGAAAAGTGCCTGACCTTTCTCAAGTCTCCCTAAGGTTTACAAAGTATAATATGATCCATTCTGACAAAATAGCAAGGGAAAACACTAAAAAACTTCTTAAGAAAAGTGTTCTTTGTGGGTCAAGGATGTGGTGCCTCGGTGTAATCACAGACAGAAAAGAAATCAATAGCACACGTAGCTCTTGTAGGACAAAAGGATAATTGTCCATCACAATTAGCTAGACAACATGTACCTCTTCAAAGCTGGGCATTTTTCTCTTTCTTTTCTCGTTGTATGTCTACGCTTTTCAGTGTGCTCTATTCCTGTTCCCTGTGTCGTCCTCTCCCAAGTTATTCTGTCTGTGCTTTTATCACTGTTCCCAATTTCCCATGCTCTGCTGGCTCGGGTTTGAGTGGCAGGGAGGAATCTGCAAGCAGGTGTTGTGGAAGTGAAGCGTGCCATCCGGCCAGTACATTAGGTAAAGTAACGTTCCCCTGGGAACTCTAATGCTTACAACTGCATCAGCCCCAACTGTTTTTGCAAGAAGAGGAAGAGGCCAGTCCTGACCTCTTCTGACCAGATGTTTTGGAAATGCACCCATTTTTAGCAGATATAATAGCTGTCAGTTTATCAAAAGTGTAACAAGTATTAACAAAGCAAACTCTTTAGTTACAACCTAGTAATAAAATGCAAGCGGAGAAATTAGGGATATATAAGAGATTAGGTTTGAATGCATGGGACCATATTCAAAACTAGTTTAAGAATATTTTCAAGATACTCTGAAATTTTCAAGATGCTTTGTATAATAGAAATGATACGACTGGTCTAGACATGAATGCAAAAAAAAAATAAGATCATTTTCATGAGCCTATGCCAAAAATATTCAGGAATCTGTGCAGACTAGACATAAGAAAGGAGGCAAGACAGCTAATGGAAAAACGCATGCTGCAATGAAAGTAACTGAGTCACAGGTTTTGAGGCTCGTTTGGAAACCTTAAACCTTCTGCTTTGAGCTGTGGAAGGAGAGAATCTATATTCCACACACAAGAGGAAACTGTGTTCATGTTCTTTTATTACTATACCTTCAAATTGCTGAAATGAGAAAGAAACATTTACAAAAAGCGTTTATAAAAGCACAAATATCCTGCTTTTCCTTCCTCCTCTAACCTCTAATTTATAGCCCACCAAGAACTCACCAATTTTCTTAAACTTTTTTTTTAAACAAATACCTCTTCTCAGCATAAATATATGAAAGCAATCATTTGCATTATCATTTTAAAGAGCTGGGATTTCATTCTGTTTCCGATATCCCAAAGGGGTAAACACTTTTCTTCTTTTTTTGTTTTTTTTTTTTTTTTTTTTTTGAGGATCAATGGAATTACAAGGAGCTTGCACTCCAAGAAGGGAGAACAGAGTAGGGTGCCAAGGGGTTTTGATGGCTAAAGCTTCTGGATTTCTGAAGCACTTAGTCAAGCTTTTTCCTTCACAATTGTTAACAATAGCTTGCTGATCACCAAGATGCAAATCACCAGAATGCTGTGTTTAAAATTAGAATTTCTTTTTCTTAATGTGATGGTCTTTTTGAGCAATAAGACTTTTTACAGAAAATACAAACACTTCAGTAATAATAATATTCATTAATAGTAGCCATAAGGCAAAGGTTTTAATTTAAAAATAAACTTTGTTCAGCATTATGATTTTCCATTTGCTTTTTCTGACCAAATAAGAAAAGCTGTAAAGCTTTTCATTTCATTTTTTTAATCTGTGTTATTTGAAAGAAACATTTCTTCTCCAGCATAGCTTTTGCAGTGTACAGTGCCTATCTGTGCATACAAAGCATCCCATATGGTTGAAGTAGGCTGGAGGGGTTGCTACTAACCATATTTTAAAAAGCAGATGTTACTAATCTTCTAAATATTACCCCCAAATGAYGTCACTTCTGACTGCCAACGGTTGGGCTCATCAATCCCTTCCAACGTCCTTTTGCATCTAACATATATGGGAAAGCAAATTTTGCCCAGGAAGTGAAAGGGCAGAGCACTTTACTCTTGCAGTGTTCAGCAGAATGTCAGTTCCTACAGGGAGAGGTATGGATATATTACAGGCAAGAAGGAAAAGAAGTTTGCCTGTAAATAGACCATTCAGGTAAACTTTTAGGACAGCCATTTCAGAGTCAGGCTGCACTGTGACAAGCTGAGGTTTTTAGCTCAAAGTGCCTGTCTGTGCCATGCAGCACACAAAGGCAACTTTCTTTTACATTTACAAAAGGCTTCTTTACAGGTTTGCACATGAATGTAGTAGGTGCTTCTGCATACAAAGCCAGTGTCAGCTCCACAGTTGGTTTTCAGTCAATGGCACTTGCAGTGAGTAAACAAAAATGAAGGCTAGCACTGAACATTTTGACCACAAATGGCACAGAAATTAAATATCTGCTAGTAGTAATCCTGAAATAAATTTGATAGCAATGTATAAGCAAGGTTTAAATTTTTTTATGGTGAAAACATAGTGATTTTTTTTCATTATCCCTATAAATCCCTCTCATTCCAAACCCCAGAGACTAGCCACTGGTTCAGATGTGAGCTCGTGCCTTTTCTGAATCTCTAGAAAGTTACATCCACAAAAATGTGGGTTATATTTTCATGAAGAATCAATTAATGTACTAGTGGTTAATAGATATGAAGTATCTCAAGTTCAATTCTCTGTGTTCCCTTGCAAGACTCACTATAGGTCTCTCCCACCCAATTTTTTCTGTTACCATCCTAATACTCTTCCTTACAGGTACTGTGCTATGCCAACTGTGCCTCCTTCCATACACACTTCATGAAGATATTTGCATAAATAATGTTCTGCAAAGATGACTCTCAATTAAGGAATATGTCCAGACTTTGGAAAGGCTTAAATAAGAGCACTTACCCTAACACTATGCTATAAAATTATATATGAGTCTGTGTTTCTCTTTTCATTTTTTGATTATTTTTAACTTTTTTACGGAAGGTTTTGTTACCCATTTAGTTACAAGGACTGAATGAAGTCCTAGGTCTCTGAGAAGATGAGAATAGAAAAGCTTCTTCATTCCTAGCTCTAGAGCACTTTTTGGCTAAGATGTGATCTAAAAGCTCTATTTCAGCAACTCTTGCATGCACATGCAATTAGTACTCCTTTCTTCTTTTTTCTTTACACACATCTGTTTTTTTACAGCCAAGGACACAAACTCTTACAAAAGAATGTGGCAAAGACATTTTACCCTCCTGTACCTTTTCATTGCACAAACAAGATGTTTTGTTTGGAGGCCGCTGTCTGATTTTACAATTGAGATTTCCCTATTTTATATCTATTTTTTTATACATCAAATAAAAAGCAGTTGTTATGCCTATAATTTTCAATAAGGTCTAATCTCATTTGTAACAGTGTAATGCAATTCTCTGTTCCACACTTACCTTGCAGATTTCTATTTTTGTCTTTCATAACACATATGAAAAGTATTTACACTTTGCTTAGTCTCAGCTTGTTGTCAGCATGGACTTCAACCATTCCGAGCAGAAAATGAATAGAAGTTGGGAAAAAACTTGTGTGACTGGCAACAGGCACACATGGTTAAATGTCAGCATTTTGGTATGTCATTTACTGGTCAGACACTTCAGTGTAGTGCCATCCAACAAACCTATGAGACATATTATCAAGGAATATATGCCAGCTCTTTTCCAGCAAACTGCTTGATGCCTGATGCCAAGTACTGGTGGGTGTATACCTTTTTATGCTGTCACTGCATTCAGCCTCCAGGGTGTTGCGTGAAAGGATCACTGGATGTTAATGAATAACAAAATGTGTCATTTCCCCTTAGAATTTATCTATCTATCATATACAGTGAAAAAGACATGTTTGTTTTCTTCTGCCTGTATTTACATGTGTGTCAAAATACGTACTGTTAAACCTGGCCACATGCTTAGGCAGTATGTTGTCTTGTTAGTCTTTTTACATTATTACTATTGCACACCATCATACATCCCACTTCATATAAAAAACAAGTACCCCAGCAAAATGAATTCGAACACAAAAATCTGTTTCTTCCTCAGAGTAGCACCTTGTGTTTAAAACTACACTTTCCACAGGCAATGGATTTTAAGAAAAGCTCTTAACGCATTTAAGTATATTGCCACTCATACATCAATAAAATATGATAGAAAATAAAAATGTAAGAAGCATCATTAGAGATCCAAAGCACAGCTGAATAAATAATATGAAAAGGCAATTTGTGAATACCTTGYAAAATAGGTATTAATGTTTGTCATGATCATATTCCTTTAATGACATACCACTTTTGCCCAATTTATATATTGAAATAAAGAGTTCAGATCTCCAGATGATTTTCAAACAGTTTTGGGAGAAAACACATTCATTTTGGACACAGGCCAAAGCAACCCATGAAGGTCAATCAAACAACCCACAAGCCGGTATCAGGCCATTGAAGTCTCACTACACAAAAGCATGCTGTAGCACTTTCTGGTCAGCTATAAAATAAGTGTAAATATACATTCTGGAAAACATGAATTAGAAGAATCTGTTTATTATAAATACTTCCTTCAGTTCTTTTCAGAGCCTTCCTGACTTGCAGTTTTTATTCTTTTAGTATTTGCCCATAAGTTTCTCTCAAGTAGATCATGTTCAGAACATCAGGGAATGATAAAGCAATCTAAATAGATATTCCAGTGCCACTTCTAATATTTTTTTGCAGCTGCACAAGAAAATCAGTGTAACTCCTATATATGGGAAGAATAGTTACAGGTATTAAATTGCACTAGATACAAGTAATTTTATTAGACAATCTAGCAATTGGAAAATATTTTTAATTTTCTTTGCAAATTCTAAAGWCTATATGTGATACCAGTATTTTCACAGGCAATATGTGCTGTTTCCTAGAGAAAAATATGTGGGTTTGTGTGCGTGCACAGTTTTAACGAAAACTCAATTCACTGTGGGTCTTAATTGTGTTTTTCAGCAAACTGATTTAAAGTTCCCTGGGGCACACATACTGTAGGATTGTGACATATCACACCAGGTTAAGTCAAACTCAAAATGTTATGTGATATGACAGCGTGTAAAACACATGATTAACGCACCCATTGGGAAACTTAGCTTTATGAAAAATGGTGCAACAGGGAAACTTGGGGCACTCTCTGGTAAATTGTCCTTTTAAAAGATAGTAATTAAAAAGAAAATACTCAAAAACATAATACTTTGTAAGCTTCTGTTTGATATCCACATCTTTTGTCTTTGGATAAAATGTCACTGTCAAAGATCAACACATATTTGTGGTCAATGTAAAAAGCAAAAGTTTTATTCTCTTGCAAAAGAATAATTTTTTTGACAATTTAGAGTATGACTGTGATGAAGAACCTACTAAAGATCCATAAACCAGAATTTCGCTTAGTACTTCCTGAAATTCTAGATGCATACTACATCTTTTCTACCAAAGTATGTAAAGGTATCACTTGCCAATAAAGGGAGACCAGGTCTCTTTTCTTCCCTGTGTAAGAGTAACCATTTATTGTGTCCACATCTGCTGGGCAGACAGCACCCAGTGTTACAGAGGTATCATGAAACATAGTTATGAGGTACACCCCGTAGATTTCAGATCCAGGTTACTCCCTCCTCTAGCACTGCTAAAGTAGCTTCTAAAATTGCCTTTCTTTGTAATATTTCAACCTCAATGTGGAGCTGGGCAGCACAACCATTAGCCCCTCTTCACTATTATGGTCCTGATGCACTTACTAAGAAACAACAGATTTTTATATTTTTTAGCTGTCTTTTGTAACAGCAAACTGTTGGCAATTTTAAAAACTGACTTTTTATTGGAGACTTCCCATCCTTCCCCTGCTCTTCCCATCAGGTTTGAATTGAATGGTTAATTTCAACTGAATTTGATAAGGATAGAGTTTCAAAAATATTGAGTTTCTCTAAGTCTTGTCAAAATAGACAGCTGGCAGTGGACAGAGATTGTCTTTGCATCCTTCAGAGAAAAGCTGAAATACCTCTCAAACTTTATTAGACAGACGAGAATCCACTCTGTCGCTTACCTTCAGTGCTCGCCTGGATTGGAAAGCAAACCTAAAATTCTTGAAACTTCTTTCTTTTTATGACTAAATGTCTGACAAAATATTAGCTGCCTAGTCTACTACACAACTACTTCCTGGAATGCAATAGAAAATGGAAGTAGAAGAAGTTTGAGATGCACAAAGGAATCACAAACATGGGATCCTGTGCACCATGACTAAGTGCCAGAACGCAGCCAAGCCACGAGCGAGTATGGACAGGTCGTTTCCAACAAGAAGAAACCGACAATCAGTGTCACCCTGCTCACTTTCATCATCGTTTGTTTCAGCTTGAAACACCTGAATAGCCCCCAAACTCTGCCAGTTGCTGAGGAAGGGAGACAGGTATCCTTACAACAGACCAGGTGACCAGCTTGTGCTCCAGCCCTAATTCTGCAATTGTCCTCTGAACTCTTGGCCCTGAACACGATACAGGAAAAAATTACTCAAGCCACTAACCTGGCTGAGCACAGCTACCACAGACACTACAGGCACTACAGAGCTCCAAGAAAAAGATCTATGTTTACTGAAAGCAGAGGCGGAAGGAGCTGGGCACTAAGGGGCTCTGTGTGAGTCACTTGCCTGTGACACGCCCCAGGGTGAGGTAAATCAAGCAGAGTTATTGCAAAGGTTACAGCTCTCTTATCCATTCTGGTACATTCAGATTAGCARTAAAGCCCAATATTCAAATGTTGATATTGAGGCAGAAGATAAAACCTTATCAGTCCACAGAGAGAGAAAGAAAAGATGTTAGACATATCTAGTACCCAATCTGGTACATCTCAAAAATAATCTAGCTTTCAATTCTGTACTTTTTTGAAATTAAGGATCAATTAAAACTTGACATACTGGCATTCACAGTTCCCAGTGTCTTCTGTTTTGGTTGAGCTTCAGAATCTGAAATGCTAGGACATTTTAAGGATGACATTTGAATAAGGCATTATTCACTAATAGAGAGAGTTTTCTATAATCTATACAGATATTATAGACTCAATTATGTGCAATCCAGGAAGGGTGAGTGAATATCCTTTCAGTGGGATCACTGGGGATGGAGGGCCACAAAGGGCCAAAAAATTTGTGCCACAAAATTTGTGCCAAATTCCCACAGTTCTGTTAAAGCTTTTGCATTCTGACCTGAAGCATCCAACTATTTTGGACTGAAATTGTAGATCATGCTGAATTATGTTTAACATATTTCGAGGTCAATAAGGAAATATTTCCCTCTCTCTCTTCTTCTAGGAAAAA
The DNA here is from genome assembly GCA_018881555.1 of Amblyornis subalaris. NCBI lineage: Eukaryota > Metazoa > Chordata > Aves > Passeriformes > Ptilonorhynchidae > Amblyornis > Amblyornis subalaris. The sequence goes on from JACAXG010000042.1 coordinate 1,868,462, forward strand.
TAAAGCATATGTCCTGTTCCCATCCTCCCACAAGAACAATGAGAGTGGCTTAAAAATCAAGTGTTCTGAATGTTCAAGCTGTTGATTGGGATGTGTAAAATTTAAAGGTTTTTATGTCTAAAGTGGAGCTTGCCAAAAACAGATTATCCCTTTTTAAAGAAATAATAATAATTTAAAAAAAAAAATTGAATTCCTCAAACATTTCAGTCCTTTTTTTTTTTAGGAATCAGCCTTTCTTCTGAATTCTGAAACAATATCCCCTCTCTTTTTTTTCCCTTTTGAAATATTTTTCCTTATGGGAATTTTTGGTAAGACAGTTTGGAAATTGTTCTATTTCAAAGAAGCCCATACTTGTGATTACGAAGAAATATTCCAGGTAAATTACTTTGACTTGATGGTATGCCTAAAGTGATATTATAAGCAGTTACTGACATATATACACACATAATAATAAACATATTATATTAACCCACTGCAAGTCAATAAAGACATTCCTGAGGTCTGGACGGTTTTCTGCAGAGTGCTACAGAAAGGTAGGGTGCCTGATACTCTTATAAAACTCTTTGCCTAAAAAAGCATACTTAGCGCTGAGCCCGTCCGCAGAGCTAAAACCCCATTCRGGCAAACAGCCTTTGAATTCTGCAGGCACAAGGTAAATGCTCCAAACGTTTTTTTGTCAGGGACAGAGGTACTGAGGAGATCGAATCTCTGTAAGAAAAAACCCCGGCATAAGGAGGTTTGGGAGGCTTTGGGGAGCTTTGCTCGCCTGCTGCCCAGCCAGGCAGCAGCGACAGCAGCCCCAGCGCCCGCCCGGGCTGGCGCAGGACTCAGGTTCCTCGCCCTGAGCCACAGAAGCAGGGTGTGCTGCAGAGGTCACACATGCTGTCTTTGGGAAGAGAAGGAGGGGGACGGGGGCTCTGGTCGGCGTGGGGGTTGTGTGCGTGTGTGTCCCTGTGTGCTTGTCCTTTTAATGGCCTGTTAGGCGGGAGCCTCACATGATTTTAGGAGATAGACGCTCACTGCTTCGCCGCTGCACCCTCACGGCAAAGCCCTACGGTATTTAATGGGGCTGAAGCCAGTTGGATTATAGTGAAATATAAGATAGTTCCACAGAAAGGATTTTTTAAAAAATAATAAAAAACCCCAACCCAACACCTATAGAGCTTAATAACAAGGGTTGTCTTTTTAAAACATTTTCAAACCAACATACACATTTTCAAGTAACATTCTATCTCTGTTGTATATTCCTTTGGGTTGGTTTAAAAATGCCATAGACAAGTTATCATTCTCTGCCCAGTTATATTGGATTTTTCTGTGAGAGGCAGTTGAAGTGATTGAGTAGTAATAGAAATGGACATCTCCATTAAAGAATAAGTAACCATGCAATTGTGCTGCCAGACCCAAGCAGTGCTCTTGCTGGCCTGATCCTTTCTTAAAACAAAATGGTGCAAAAAGAAATCTTGGCCCAGTTTTACTGAGTATACCCTGAGTATACCTGTTTTTTCCTAAGCCTGTGCTTTTGCTAGTTCCATAAATTGGRGTTGGTGCTGAACAAACACAGTGAGAAAAGAGACCATAGCCTGAAAGAACTTCCTATTTGAAAGCATAGCTCACCAAAACATAAACAATACATTATGTGAAAACATCAATAAGAAATGCCTTTTATTTATTAGTGTGATTGTGGAAATGGCAAGACTCACACTTGTTTCTGCTATGGGGAGCTTCCTCTAGTTTGAATGCATTACTCCTTTCTCTGCTGGTCTGCCAAGAGCTTCAGCATGAACATGAAGGGAAAAAGGCTCGCTACAGGATTTCAACAATTTACTACATTATAGGGGCTTATTTTTGCCCATTAATCCCAGGCTTCTTTCAAATGAAGACATAAAATTATGCCAACATACTGCACGAGTTGTGATATTGCCAGCTCTTAGCTGAGGAAAGAAAACCTTACAAATTATTTCTTTTGGGATTGAGACACAAACTTTTTCTGTAAACTTGCTCTCTTCTCTAGTTATCCACTCAGTTTTCATGGTTTTCTGTGATTAGTCATCACCTTAACTGCTGAACTGTGGGATCAACAGTATCATTAAACATAGCTTTAAATACTGCTAAAGTGAAAAATTTGCATTGAAGATAAAATCTGCATCCAAGAAGCGTAAAATGAACGTACTTTATATATAAGACTTGGTTTGGAGGAGAGTGGAAGGGGGGCAGTTTGTTAGCTGGAAACCATGTTTTATAACGTTATTGGATATCTGAGAAGTTTTAGTGGAAGACTGTATTTTTCATAAAAACCTCCAAGAAGTTCTAGGCAGTCCAAGAGAACACAGAGAACTCCAGGCCATGAAGTAAATGAAAGTCAAATCTTATTATTCCTTATTAAAAGCAAAAAAACAGGTCAGTTACAATTCAAAAAGAATACTGATTGAATATATTTAAGCCATGTTCACTGATGGAATATACTTAAGGCATTTTCACATAAATGAAGGTTGCAAACATCACAACAAGCAACTGGTTATGTGAATCACCAAAAGACTGAGGAATTAACCAATCTGCTAATGCGCAAATGATTTCAAAGTGAATAACTGGATCTGTGTACATCTGAAAGGAGACTGGAAATCCTACAGAGGTGTATAGTTATACATGCATATGAAACATGGACACAGAAATTCAGATTTGCATTCAAACTTGACAAAACTGATAAATAATAGATTCTGCTAACTGAACCTGAGCCAGAGAAATAACCACCCTCATTACACACTCCTGAATTGAGGTTCTCCTTGCAAATTACAAAGCCTTGGCCCTGTCTGACTCTTTCTTGCCCTGGAAGTTGATACCTCCACATCTCACCTTTAATTCTTTCTGTTGGTACTCAGTGTCATGTACTGTGCCTCTTTACATTCACATCAAAGAGGGACTGGAGAAAAAAATGGGGAAAACTTTGTGATCCACTTTCATTGTCCCACCTGAAATACTAGCTCAGCTAAACAATAATAACAAAATATTCATATTAGGTGTGCAGAAATGAAACTTCCAAATCTTTGGTTTTTAATTTATTTTTTTAAATTCTGATGCACAGCAAACTCCTTATTCTATCCATTTTTAATTTGCTTTCATTTCACATATGGTTGTTCACTGCTCTACTGTACATGAGATTTTTCTCGGTGATGTGTTTCATTCCTGTGCCCAGAACATTCTCCAAGGAGATTTCTAGTGAGTGTTGTTTCTTTCCAGACTTTTGAAGAGCCTGCCAGAACCAAGTCTTTGCTCTTGTGGGATGACTCAGGAAAGTCTGGCCAGTCTCAGGCATTTGGTACACCACAAGAGATCCCTCTTGTCCTCTTCCCTTACTGCACTGTCTCACCAGTCCTGCCTGCTCCATGCACCGTGCTGTGTCCCTCCTGTCTGCTGGCCCTGCAGAGGAGTCTGGATCACCAGTGTACAGTTGGTGCCCTGAAGGGTTTTTTTTGGTACCTAAACCTGGGATTACAATCAGGATAACCCTGGCTCAGGTAAAAGATGACCAGACAGCCTGAAGCCAGCCTCGTTAAGAGATCCTGACCCTTCACCAGAAGCATTGCCACTCTCTGTGTCAAGCAGTGATATTTTCATACAGCATTTCGTGATGCTCAATCATGAAGAGATTTTGGCTCTAGGACATGGCGGGCCACAATGACCTGGTCAACAGGAGTTCAGATTTCAAATGTGAGGTAATGTGATGTCTATTGTCCTCTTCATGCAAGAGAAGAGAGATTAGGTGTGGTTTAATTAGGCTCCACTTTCATGGAAATTGTCTGGGAAAAGTGTATCCACCTTACACAGGGAAAAACCTTTCTCTCYTTCATCATTCAGTTTCCAACCTGGACCCAAAATTGTTGCTGGGACCTTTGACCTCCCTTGGTAATAGGATGAAGACAGCTGATAAAAAGGAACATAATTTCCCCCACATTACCCAACGTCATACCAAGTCCCTCTTTTCTTTAGCCTCTCCAGGGACCTTTTCCTGTGTTCATTTCCATCTCTGGTTCATTAATGAACCAGACCTTCCATGGAACAAGTATCCACATTGAACTCCTTCAAAATTGTGATAATTTGAATTTAACCTCTTGACCTATCCAGTATGTGCTTTACCTGCTGAGGGGGAAAGAAAAAAAACTTCTCGAAGGAGACATGAATCCAGTTTGCTTCTGCTGGTGAGACAACGTGCTTTTACACACAAACTGCACAAGTACATCACTTTCTTCTGGCCTTTGAAGAACAGTGGAGACTTTGAAGCTAAATGGATTTAAGAAATACTTAATGATGAAATGTCATGTAGTTGGTTTTCAAATGACACTTGTTACTGTTTAGATAAACAAAGCATAAGTTTGGGTGGATCTTCCACCAAGAAAAAACCTAAAATCATAGTCATTTGTAAACTGGTAGTTCACACATTTTAGGTCTCTTTTCTCATGAATTGATAACATGACATGCTTATGGAAATAGTGAAATAAAGGGCAGGATTTTTAAAGAATAGAAAAAAGATCAGCATTTCTTGCAGCAGATTTACAGCTAATTTTTGTAGTACCACTGACACGTCCTATCAAATTTGTAGGTTTCTAAATATTATATTACTAGATTTTTTAATCTTATTAGTGGGTTTGCATGCATTTTGTTATTAAATTTGTTGTTTTCTAATGTGATATAAAAAATTGTTATGATATCAATCTTTCCAATAATATCTGCAATTTTAAATCCTTATATCATGCTCCTGTTGTATCACAACCAGTAATAAGATATATGTATTATTTTTAGTATTGATTTTGCACTGCAAAACTGTTAGGTTCCCATAGTATTTATTAATTTTAATTGCCCCTAAGACTGCACTAAGTTAGTAGGATGTTTATTTTGAAATGCAGAGGGAAGGGGAGGAATATTTTATCAATTTACAGAGGGTTTATGAGACTGGAAATCCTGGAGTCATCACAACAGCTTAGGGCAAAATCCTACTGTTATGCAATATGGTTGTTGAGGAGGGGGAGTGGAGGGGTGCTGGCAGCAGAACCAGTTTGCTTGTGCAGAACTGGGTAGAACAAGGCAGCTGGGGAGAGAAAATGTTTAGGGAAGGTACTCTGGGGTTTGTGCCCCCCACACTGCCCAGTGCCCAGCAGGCTGTAGCTGCTGTTGGTCTCAGAGGTGCTTGGGTGGAGACGTAGCAGGTCCCAAAAGAGGAGGCAGCCTGTGGGTGGAAGAAGGGCTCTGCTCCATCCCTGCCCTGTGTCCCAGCACCCAACTGTATACCAGGCTACAGTTTACCAGTGAGAATGGCAAAAGAGACCTATCTTAGTGATTTTACACTATCTTGAACATCTTCTGACACTTCTGCCTATTTGGTTAGTGCAAATATCCATGGATGAAGATAAATCAATATTTTGGAAGTGAGTTTATATGTTTTCTTTAAATCACATTCAACAGACTATGTATCCATTTTCTCAGGAGGTACTGTTTATGCTTATTCTTACAGGAGTTTTCTAATTTTCACTCATTTATATATTTAATGATCTTATACCACTAATGTAGTGGGTTGATCCTGGCTGGATGCCAGACACCCACCAAAGCCTCTATATCATTCCCCTCCGCAGCTGGACAAGCGAGAGAGAAAATATAAGGGTTCATGGGTTGTGGGCAGGGAGAGATCACTCACCAAATACCATCACAGGTAAAACAGACTCAAATTAGAGATATTAATTTAATTTATTATTAACAAAATCAGAGCAGGATAACGAGAAGTAAAGACCTTAAAGACACCTTCCCCTGACCCCTCTCTCCTTCCCAGCTCTACCTCCTCCCCTGCAGTGGCAGAGACAGACAGGGAATGTGTGTTATGGTCAGTTCATCACACGTTGTTTCTCACGATGCTCAGGGAGAGGAGTCATTCCCCTGCTGCACTGTGGGGTCCCTCCCACGGGAAACTGTTGTCCGAGAACTGCTGCAACATGGGTCACTCTTCCACAGGGCGCAGTCCTTCAGGCATAGGCTCCTCCAGTGTGGGTCCCCACAGGGTTGGAAATCCTACCAGAAAACCTGCTCCAGTGTGGACTCCTCTCTCCATGGCTCTGCAGGTCCCTGCCAGGAGCCTGATCCAGCACGGGCCGCCTACTGGGTCACAGCCTCCTCTCAGGCATCCACCTGCTCCAGCATGGGTCTCCTCCAGGGGCTGCAGGTGGATCTCTGCATCTCCATGGAGTATCATGGGCTGCAGGGGCACAGCTGCCTCACCATGGTCTGCACCACAGGCTGCAGAGGAAGCTCACTGGAGCACATGGAGCCCTTCCTCCCACTCCTTCTTCATGGACCTGGGTGTCTGCAGAGTTGTTCCTCTCACATAKTCTCACTCAGGTCTTGTCTGGCCACACTTACATCTGCTCAATAACTTTTTTTCCTTCTTCTTAAATATGTTATCACAGAGGTGTTACCACCATTTCTGATGGGCCCAGCCTTGGCCAGTGGCACGTCCATCCTGGAGCAGGCTGGCATTGGCTCTGCTGGACATGGGGGAAGCTTCCAGCAGCTTCTCACAGAAGTCACTTTTATAGCCCCCGTGCTACCAAACCGCTGGCCATGCAAACCCAATACAACCAATACAACGAAATAGTTATGTTCTGGGGGACCTTAGCTGAACTTTGACAAAAGACTTGGGACCGAGTTTCTTTTCTTTCTGCATAAATGTGAGAATATACACTACTGTTCAGATGTAAAAGCACACCGTAGTGTAGAACCTGGTGAAGAATCCTCTAGTCTGCAAAGTGAGAGAACTCAGAGTAAATGATGTCTTTATGAGAAGATAACACTTTACCTAGAAATTAATCTTTTTAATTACTAAATCACTTCAAAAGTTTCAAAATTTAATGGAAACAATATGATGTGGCTCTTGATGTTGGCTTCTACAATTAGTGTGTTATTAATTAAACTCTCAAGTAATATAATAACTTGACTGTTGGAACCTCTCTTTGCATTTAAAATACATGCAGACTCTGGCTTCACTTATAAATAGACCAGAACTCTAAAGGTTTGAAACTGAAAATAAAATTATTCAGAAAAAAAATGTTAAATTTATGCTCTATTCCTGAGAAATTATTTTTGTGCATTTAAATTGTATTGGATATACTGTATCCAAGCATCTGTTTTCATCAGCAAATTTCTTCTGCAGTGGCCATGTGCCTCTCTCTCTATTAACACATGTGCACATATACACACGCGCTTGCACACTCTTACAGTTATATGTAATTTCCTGAGCAACGATCTCTGCACATGTCTAAGCAGGGATAAGTTTTCCTGAGATGAAACTATCTCCTTTTTGAAAAGCTGTTCCACAGAACTCTGATTAGCCACATGACATTGCAGAGGAGTTCCAATGCTTTTGTTGAATCACCAGTAAAATTTCTACAATCCCAATGGACTTTGCAGAAGGTTTGGCAGTAAGAGTTCTTTTTCTAAGTCTCAAAAATCAGGTTGTTTTCTAGTATGAATTAGCAGTTGTTAAGGGAGTCACTGCTCCTTTATCTACCTCCAGTAAAATCAATTTATGAATGTGTTTTGCCATGCTTACCCTCTACTAATGGCCAGACTTAACATCTGTTACCATCAGTGGAGAGGTTCCCACGGACTGAAAAAATTTTTGATTTAAGAACTCTGTTTAAAGACTTTACATCATAAAGTCATTTGTCAGTGACCTGGAATCTCTGAATTAAAAGTGACCAAAGAGATTGGGGCTGTTCAGAAACAAGTGATACTGGATTATAAACTTTTGGCAGCCTTTTTTGAGAACATTTGTTTAATCAGCTATAGAGTCTATGCTGACTAGATCTATATAGGAAAATTTAATACAGAACATTTTGTTAGAAATAGAGGTTTTAAGGCAAATTACCCTTTTATTTTTTTTCCCCTCAAAGTGACATGAACATGATTAGGTTTCCTGTAAAATGAGAAAATGTTTAAATAAATTATTTTTAGACTTTAGGGCAGATGCTACTTAGTACTGATTGAAACATTCTGCATCATCCCAAATTTACAAGTTTGCATTTTGTTACAAAAACAATGAACAAATGAAAAGCAATAGAACATTTTAACCAATGCCATATTATAATCTGTCAGCAGATTATGCATGACTATTTTTGGCATGTGTTGATATAATATAAAAAACTAAAAAAATATAAAATTATCTTAAAAAAAAATTCAAAACTGTCCAAAAAAAGAAAGCTTCTAAAAGGTCATTTTCTTCAGATTTCTATTTTTTGAGAATAGGAATAAAATTTAAAATATTGTTATTTTTCCATAGGTCAGAAATGTATCATTTCGGCCAGATTAGACATTCTTCCATTTTAATTTTGGACTTTATCTAGCTGAATATTTTCATGTTTGATATTAGAAGCTGTCAGAGAGGAGTTATGAATAAAGCTATCCCAATTTATTATTGGTGTTTTATTTCCGTGTTATCAGGAAAAAAAAAGGATGAAAAGAACTAATTCAAAGCATATTTTAGAACTAAGGAAATATACAAACCCTATTTCAAATTACCGTTCTCCTCCACTTGAAGGGATACCATAAACTAGCATTTTAATCTTTATCAAGGTAAGGAACAAGTTTACTGCTATGAGTTCAAGCTGAAACCACTGAGGAGGAGTGTGTTAGCATCTGTGGGTATTATTTTTGTGTCTCCACCATCAACAAGCTATCTAGTTAACTGGGTTGCCAATACAAAGCCAAGCAGCTATAAACCAGCTGTACACAGCTGTATGCACTCCTCCTGCAGAGCCATCTGCAGATTTTGCCACAAATCCAGTGTCAGCTCCAAAGGTTTTGGTGCCCTGGGGGAACTGGGGAATTTCTATGTCTCCAAGCGCAAGTTTACTTACTCAGGCACAAAACACTGTTCTGTCACCAAAATATTTCTGCCCTCCATGGCAGCCTATCTTACACACATTAATTGATTTTCTTCAGCACGTCAGAGGTGGGGGGGTTTTTTCATTGAAAATCCCAAGCAGTTTAGGAGTATGCACGACTTCTGTTCTTTCATTTGTCATTGAAATGACTTCCCAATCCTGCTTATATTTTGGAGAATATATGTTGTGAGATATAAGAATTCTGGGTCAAAAGCCTTCCACCTCTCACTCACTTGGAAATAAGAGCCTGAGGGTCTTACCCATTTATGCTGCTTTTATCATTTTGGATAGACTTTTCAAAAGTGCCCTCCCCCCCAACTTCTTTTGCAGGAGATGCTAATGTGGCTCCTCAAACATAATAGTTCTGTTGCTTAGGATGACAAATCTGCACCCATCATGAGACGTGTTGATAACAGTAACAACATCCCATTATTTACATCAAAAATATGTTCCCTTTCCTGTAAATTTGCCATGGACTTGTCATCTAAGATAGGAGAATCCACTCACCTGCCTTTTTCCATAAGAGCAATGGCTATGAATTAAATCATCTAATCTTGGAAAGGAGGTGTAGGAAGGACTTCCAAAGATCAGATAGCCTTTCCTCATGTTTCCAGGCAGGATCAGTAAAGTGATGTCTTGTTGAACCTCCTCTGAAATGCTTTCAATGGCGGCAACTCCTGCCTCCTCAATTGCTTGCAGCAGAAGGAAATGTTGTGCAGKTGGTTTTGGATATTAATGTTTTAACTTTTAAAATCTCTCTTATGTTGCCATGGTGGGTGCTAACTGTCTAGTACTGATTTCAGATTTCATATAAATCCTTAATTAAGACCTAAAGTCGATCCTTGATTATCTGGCTTTGAAGTATGGACAATTTGCATTGTATTTCAGCTGTTACTTACAAATTATTATCGTTACTACTGGCAATGAGAGGAAAGGGTTAATGTTTATATTCAGTTAAGAGTTTGCATCCTACACTTAAAATACTGACACGAAGCAAGAATGGTCATATTAATTAAAAACATGGCCAAATACTCACACAATGACTTGCAGTAATCTTTCTATTAATTTCAAATACTTTTGTCAATCTTTATATCACCTCATAGTTAAAACAGAGATAGGATCATTAACTTCAATTATTCTTAAACATCTTAGAGGCCTTTTTGTGAACTGCACTGTAGGCAGGAAAACCTGATAAGAGTGTGTATAAGTCTTAGTTTCAAAAAAATGTTAACAATTGGATGTAATAGTGTTCCATGTTTGTACATCAGAAGTTTTACACGAAGAATAATAGAAGCTTTAAAGAGTGTTTTCTCCACACATAGATGAACTTCACAACTATTCATTCTAAGCATTTATAAGGCTTAAGCAGTTTTGAGTGCACAGCCTACAAATAATTTTCTGAAGTACATTTAAAAATATTCATAATGATTAGGCCATAAATAGATGTATTACTAACATTCATTGGTCCCTGGATCAACAACTCACCAGGGAAAAGAGCAGAGAAACATGAAAGCTGATTCAAGAAAGTTGCAGGGGGAGAGAAAAAAACCTTAATGAATATCTAGTGCAGTTGAAGATGTTACAAGGATAAAAATCACCTAATTAAGAGATAATCTCTCTTACTTTGTAGTATTGGAGCAATAAATGACTGTGGAGATTGAGTAATCAACAAGCTAAAATGGTGTCTTTAAACAATCTTCAAACTTGTTTAGCATGCTTGTGACAACGCAAGCAAGATTACTCCAAACTCTCTGGTGATGTAAATAAAAACAATTCCATTGATGTTTTTTGGAATGGCACCCTGCATGTCAGCACATATTTCAACCTAGTTTTCTTTACTCCCTTGTGACGGAACTTACTTATTTTGCAATGCCACCTTGGTGATTGTGTGCTGGATATTCAAGAGCCTGGTGGAGGAGGAACAGAAGTGGTGCAGTTGTCAGGTACTGCATGAAATCCCAGCCCCACCGACTCCACAGAGAAACTTCAGAGACCAGATTCCTCACATCAGAGGCATAGAATTCGTTGGCCTCTTTGTGAAGGGATGAAGTTCATACCTAAGTGCTTACAGATACACTTCTAAATTAATAATAGAGGCTTGATATTCCAGCAGGGAGTATTCACACATCCAATTAAAATCCAAGATATCTATGACAGTTTGAAAAACATTTATGTCTTTATTTTAAGAAATGTCTTCAAGAGATCCAGAAATCAAAATGCTGACCTCTGCCTTCCCGAGACAAATGGTTGTTACATACTGGTAGCATTCTGGGAAATAATGGTATTATACAGAAAAGACCTTCTCTTCTGTGGTTAAAAATACCCAAAACCCAGTGGGTTTCCACCTTTCATTTCTTAATTGAGGTTGGCATATGCTAAAACATTAAATATCCCTCCAACTAGCTCTCTGAATTCAAAGTTGGCAGCTTCAATCTGCCTCTAGTTACCACAGAATTCAGAATTGCACATAATCTTTTTCTTTCTTTTCCTAACCAATCTAGACTTTTCTTTACTCATCAAGAACTTGAAATAATTTAATTATGCTGTGTCTTACCCTGGGTGTAGTCTTATTGACATTTTACCCAGCATAAGTAGTGCTGCCATATTTGTCCTATAGATGATTAGAGACTACTTGATCAGATTGTCATATCCTATTTAAAAAAAGGGATCATTTGTTAAATCATCTGCACTGTATAAGAAGAAAGCCTTTGATTTAAATGCTAAAAAGGGACATTGTTTAAACAAATAAAAAAAATGTTGTTGTAAAAAGTTCATAAAGATGAAAGTTCAGAGACTAACACTCTGTTTGTGAGCCAGAGAGTGGGAAGGCAAAACTTGTATTATGTCTCCTGCTCAGTGTGTATTTACTTTAAAYCTAACTTCAAGGTAGAAACTAAACTCTCCTGGAAACAGTAAAGAAAATATCTCTGTGTATTGCTTTCAAGTTAGGCTTCCTTTAAGCAGGCGCTGCTACAGGTGCCAACAGTGTGTGTAACTGATGTCAAATAAGGTCTATATGAGTCTTAGCTGCCATCAGCAAATTCATTTAAGCACTCAGGTTAATACTAAGCTCAGGCATTAATAGAGGAAAATGCACTTCCAGAGACTCATTTCTTTGAAAAAAATGAGTTATGCAAGTAAATAGCATTTCAGCCATTTATATTATTCTATAAATGGCATTTTGGCTACACCTTTTGCATGGAAATGGGAATACATAAGGAAAGGTTTACAACTATGTTTTATATCAATTGAACCCTTTCTGGTAATACTAAGCATTAGGATGTTCCCATGGAAACAATGGAGGAATCAATATGTTGGAACATGCAATAATAGGGATGTGGAACCATAATTATGGTCCATTGTAAAAATCACAACCAATTCTCCTTATGAACTCTTACTTGGTATCCCTGTATTTCAAGTACAGACTTTAACTTTGTTTGGAGTATTGTTTTCACCTGAAATATCCCAGGCTTAACAAGAAGACAGTGTGTTGGAGATAAGCAGCATGAAGAAAGTAAGTTATGCCTTTAAGTTACTTTTGAGTTACAGTTTGTCAGAGATACCTTGGTTTGGATTTACCAATCAATACAAATCATTCCTTTGAGGTTCCTAGCACTCATGCTGACTTCTTAAAACACATTCCAAACTCCGAGAACTCTCAYAGTGAAAAAAATTACTTGTGTGCATTACTTAACAAACTTTCCATGATGATATTCTTAAACTTCACCTCAAAGAAGCAAGCAAGAAAAAATGAGAGAAGGCACAACATTCCTGTAGCTTACACTTGCAGATGACAAAGGGATAAGAGTTCATGTGTCAGATGAGGTGATAAAGGGCGGCCAGGACACTGAGAGTTCCCAAGAGAAATCATTCCAAGAAACTTAAAATTCTTCCACCAGAATTTAAGTTATTTTTGTCATCTTTTAATGGACGTTCCTATTTATGAGGAAGTTGAAACACCTGATACAAGCTATGAATTTTAGCTTAAGTTTCCTTTGGGATTGATAAAATATGAGGCAAGCACAGAGCTGCTTTTTTTCTTTCATTTAATGGAGCATTAACCTGACTTATTAGAGTTAGGTAATCTGAAAATATAAAAGAGCCTTGAGATAGGAAACTGAGGCACAGTCAAACCCTAGGAAAAATCTTGAGCTAAATCATATGTTTTCCTTACAGTTAAAGTCGCAGTGCAAAAAGGGAAGTTCCCATATATAAACACATGGCTTTTAAGCAAGTAAAGAATGGTATAGCACGTGCACCAAACAGCAATTTAATTAAAAGGATACTCTTTAGCATTTTAAAATACAGAAGCAAACTTTTGAAGGGATACAACTGCCAAAACAAACAAATAAAAGCAACCATAAACCTGGCAGTGAATCAGTGAAGTATTTCCTACAAAAATGTGATAATTCTTTTGTTGTGTGCAGTGTTATCTTTAAGTATCAACAACAGTGAATGTTATTACAGATGCGTGGTGGGCTGTCTATGGGAATATGATCAGATCACAAGGTTGAAGCTAGTCCATACTAATAACATTTATTTAAACTATCTCGCATGAGCTTATTCTGTTAAATTAGCTTTTGACCACAATCAGATGAAGACTAAAGTTTCTGGTAGTGCCTAATTTTAGTAAGATGGATGTGGACAGACAAAAAAAAAAAGATGAGAAAACGGACAGTTTCCTTTGGTAATTGTGAAATCTGCAAAGCACATTTCTGAGAGACCCAGAAGTCTAACTCCTGACCTTCTGTACAATGTACAGTTGACCAATTGTTCCTCAACACAATCATGTCCTATTGGATTCTGTTTCAATATTCATACAGAGAATGAAAGAGTTATGATTTGTGAATGTTAGCTCTCTGGAAAAAAATAGCTTTCTGGTATATGGGTTTTTGTTTGTTTTTCTTTAGAGGAAAATCTATTATTTTTGAATAGCATTAACAAATCCAAGAGCAGTAAGTTTCAGTAGTTTGAAAACTTTGACTCTTGCTACATATTTTACTTAGAAACACAAACTCCTGCAGACCTTTCCAACAAGTCCTCTAATCCCTCTGCTCCCACCACTGGCTTCCCACAGAACTCTGCATTCGTCTGAAGGCCTTTATTCACAAAGCCTCGGATCATATTATTAAAAGATCAGTGAAATACCAGTCCCCAGACTGCCCTTGGCAACTTCATGCCCCTGGCTGACTGGGTTTCTCCATGAGGAGAATGTGCAGTTGTCATTTGTATAGAAAAGGGAACTTCATACAAAACTAGTGCAAACAAACCCAAACAAGCCTGTTCATCATCTTATCTTCCTCACTAATCTCACCTTTTGTAATGCATACACACACACACATAGAGAAATCTTTCTGGGGATGAAAGTTTAGCAAATTTAAAACAATGCACTCAGCTTTAGAAACTCATCAGTCCAGAAGAAGATAGGTAAACGGTGGTGTATGTTATAGTATTTTGCTTTAACACACTATTGTAAAACACACAGATAGTGAGTATGATGCAAGTTGGTAATATGATATGAGAGCCCGCACAGCAGAAAGTAAAGAAAGACCAGGTGGAAGGAGATCAGCCAGCTGATCTGTCCTTCTGCTCCAATGGAAAGTCCAAACATAGATGATCAAATATTTTTACAGTAGGCCAAATCCTGACCACAGTGAAGTCAAAATTTCCAACTCAGCATTCTTCCTGAAAAAAACATCTTGGAGGCCCTTCATCTTCCAGGGTTGTGTACAACAATCAGTAAACGAAACATATTCTGTCAGCTATCGAAATGAGGTTTTAGTAGGAAAGTCCACACAGAAAATGTTCAGCTTTGTGGATAAAGATCAGCTTTGCTGTACCAAAGAGTAGGCTCAGACCCTGGCCAAAAAGACCCACACAAAGCATCCAGGGTAAATATTCTGTGTTGTCTCAATGGAAACTGGCAGTGCTCTGACCTTCGGAGGCTACTGGTTCTAAGCGAGCTTGTCTCAATAGTTTCCTCCACCTTGTCAGCAGCTGGACAAAAGCCTAAGCCCATCTATATTGGTTCAGCACTGGGAAGAGCAKTTTTCATGAAGCCATGGGATAGACCTTTGGGAGTAGGCAGGATGCTATAACAGACAGTGTGCTGAAGGCAAGAGACAGAGACCCAGAGTCAGAAAAGGAGTTGGTTTTGTGGCTACAGGCCTGAATGAAGTCATGTCTTAGCTGAGGAGTTTACGTGCAGCCTCGCTCTTTTTGTCGTCTCTACTTAAAGCAAAAAGAATTGGTATAGTTGCTGTGTTCTAATAATAGTTAAAGTCTTCACCCTTGGTCCATGCTTATATGGCCCAAATCCCATGTAGATTTTGACATATGCTTGGTTTGGCACACATAAAACATCTCTACTCAATTCAAGGGTTTGATTGGCAGTGCCTGAAGTCGAAAGCATATGTGTGTCCATAAGGACTCAGTGCGGCACATTCTCGGGACAAGGGCTGTCCCTCCCGCCATGCTTGGACTGCACCTAGCCCAGGGAGTCACGTCATTACAATGGAATAAAAGCAATGATGTGCAAGACCAGGAATTGCTCCGAGTTTGCCTTCCAGTAAGAAACTGACCCCATCTCAAGTTCCCAGCATTATCATAGAGCAATGGAATGAGATTATTGTTTCCTCTAATTTGAAAATTGGTGGTAAGGCCCAAATGCCCCTACTCATATTCATTTTGATAGGTACTGCATAGCAAAGAGCAATTTTCATTTCTTCTCCAAAGAATTAATCATCACTGTTGGTGGCACAGGCACTAACCACTACCATCAGCTGAAAAGTTTATTATGGATTGCTTCTTGAAATAAAACATAACTTTTATTGGAAGTTTAAAGATAAATAAAAACAGCTGGAGGGAAAATACTATTAAATACTCTGATGAGCCCCATGATGTTCCACTTAAATAAAAAAT
Organism: Amblyornis subalaris; assembly: GCA_018881555.1. Classification (NCBI taxonomy): domain Eukaryota; kingdom Metazoa; phylum Chordata; class Aves; order Passeriformes; family Ptilonorhynchidae; genus Amblyornis; species Amblyornis subalaris. Next base: position 1,884,304 of record JACAXG010000042.1, read on the forward strand.
TCCTCTTGCCTCATTTTAAGGGTTCTTGTCTGCTGTGTTAAAGTTAGCATTTCTTTCATGTGGGACAAGTGAAGCTGAAAAGGGAATTTACTTAAAACTGTGTCTGAAATTGCAGCTTACAGGAGCTTATGGTCAGTGCAGTTCCAAGAATCCTTCACTCTCTCTGTAATAGACAGTCCTTCAACTTATGCTTCCTCTATTACTTTTATGTAGCTTTCTAATTAGACATTTTAATTGTTTGCTTTCTGTGGACAGACAGAAAGCCAAATGTTCATAGTCCTCTTGTCTTTGAAAGTGACACTGCTCCATTCTGGGGACTGGGTTTAAATTATTAACAGAAGATAAGCTCACATACAAAAATAAAGTTTAGCTGAGACTAGCCATGGGGTAAGAGCACAAGAAACAGCTCGTGCCAGAACATCCCACATTTTCTGCACCCTGTAACAGGGTCACATTTCTGGCTGCAAGAACAGTTGCCTGGAACTGAGGAATCACCCACAGAGTCCAGAAACAAAGAAACGCAAATGAAGTTATTTGGTAGGAACACACAGATAGGGAGAGGATTTTCAGGGTACAGATCACATCACTTTCATGTAATGCATCCAGTGCTATAAAAGGTTCAGTTTTCCTGTTTCTTGAAGATACCCTGAAAATCAGTCTTGCCTCTTTATGAGCAAGCCCAAGAGATCAGCTTCTGGAGTGGCCAAAGTGCACAGACTGGAGCATCTGTGACCCTGCAGGCTGAACCTTCAGGCTGTGTCCAAACTGGCGGTGGGTTAGCAGAGGAGGGGATGCCAAGCATGCCACACTTACAGCTGACTTGATGTGTCCCTCCAGGAAAAATTTAAGCCACCTCTCAGGAAGGGCAACAATACCTCATGGTGAAATGTATTAGAAGCCCAAAGGATAATGAAGTTGTGCATCTCCTCACTTCCCGTTCAAGGGAAAAGCCTCACTCTGAGCCTTGGAGGATGTTCGAATTTCAGGAGCTGCCGTGAATCTCAGAGTAATTAATAGCTTCAACTTCAATAAAGTTTTTTTGATCTCAGAATATTGCCTTTATGTATTTCCTCTATAAAGACAAAATTGAAATTAGTTTGCTAAAACCCACATAGAATTTTCATCTTTGTTTGGATGGTGGTGTGTTTAAAAGAACTCAGGTAAATTTCATATCTGTATGGAACATTTACTGCTTCACAAAGGACTGATTACACTTGTCAATAAGGAACTAAGACTCCTGCAGGCTGTCTGGAATTCCCTGGTAAGTACCCTGAAGTTTGCACCAATGTCCTTATGAGTGGACAACACGGAAAGCCTGGATCCATGTTGTTTAGGAAGGCTTCCCAGACCAGGGCTGTCTTCTTCACAAAGTAGCTATGCTAATTTTTCACAAGTCCTTCTCTTCTTTTGGTGCAGGCTGCAGACACTCGGGGCTAGCGAAGCCTCTGACCACGCTAGTATGTGTCAGAAATTTAGGTGGCAGCTGAGAAATGGGCTGACTGGACTGCCTGTCCTTCCCAGCACAAGCTTTGGGTAGTTTGCTGTGTTTCTCCTACTTCCATTAGTCTTCTTCTGGGAAGTCCAGCTACATGACCACCCCAAGCAGCATTAACTGGATTTCTTAGGCAGAAATAAGTAGAAAGAACAGAGAACAGATAGTTAAAAAAAACCCCAACAAACAATCAAACAAACAAACAAACACCTTGCCCAAAAAAAACCTGAACCAAAATAAAATAAACCAAACCACTCTTTGCTTTATTTTTTTTAATCATTATTATTTTGTCAGTAATTCATCTGAATTATTCCCTTTATGTTTCCATTTTCGGATATTGAGTGTTTACTGAAAAATTTCTGTGTTCTTTTTTATCATTACTATGATACATTGGTTAATTTTAAATAATAAGAAAGTAAAAAATCTGATGCTGAATCCTTCCACCAACTTCTGTTACTCAAGTTTCACTTTTGGGGGAATTCTGTTACCACTTTAGCATTTTTAAAAGAATAAATAAATAAGTGAATAAAATTGAAGAGAAACAAATCTACAATAGAAAAAACATCCAAATAAATGCAAATATTTCAGGGTTGGATTTTTTTTTGTTTTAAGTTATAGCTCCCATCATCCTCCTAAACAGTCTTGAGTCTTTTCCCCTGAAGATGCCCTGTGTTCAACTTTCAGAAAACATATATTTTTCTTATACACTAAACATTTCTCTTAAATTTCCTGTAAAGTCACTGCAAAAATGAAACTTTCAAGTTTTACAAATCTTCACCATTATTTCCCCAAAGCATTAATTTTTACAAATATTTTATTGGATCTTATATTACAAGCCTGAATTTCTTTCTTTTTTTTTTTTTTAATGCAGTTCCTTGAAGCTCAGATTTTTTAAGGGGTTTCTATCTGTGAATAATAGCAGGAATTTAAAATCTCTTCTGTAGGGATTAAATTTCAAAGGCATTGAAATCATATAGGAAATGCCAATACATTTTGTGGGGAAATGAGAAGGGGGTTTCTATAAGGCTGGTAAGGAACTTGAGTGAAATCCCAGCTTTATTGCAAAGGGTGAAGGCTGTCCTCTGACTTTCTAGATTCCAGGAGTCTAATCACTATAATTGTGATTTATGTAGAAGGAGATGAGTTTAATTGTCTGATAAAACTATCATAATGTAAAGGGTTATTTAAAAAGCACATTTGCAAACAGATGTACATATGAAGAGTTTGCAAGTTGTTTCTCCTTCTTATAACTGTGACACCAGAGAAGAACAATAACATTCTCCTCAAAACCCCAAAAGACAGTTAGAGAAAGAATAGCACCAGAGCCCTACTGTGCCCTACCCCCCCCCCAAAAAAAAAAAAAAATTTGTATGGAAGGAAGAAATGTAAAATGTCTCTGACTAGAATTGGAAGATATACTTCTGTTATGCATCAAGAAGCACAGGAGGAGTGAGTCTCCTGAAGGACATTGGCTTCAATAGACTTTAGTGAGAGTGTGAAGAGCCTGAATAAAGAGTTCAAGACTGGGCCTTGTTCTCTGAAGGAAGACAGCAGTATAAATGTGTGTCCCCATTAGACGCACTGTACACAAAGAGAGGAGTAAGAGCTATAAGAGTAGCATGCTCTCCTCCTCTCTCAGCTGTGTGATCAGAGAGGTCAGAGCCTCCCTGTTTGCTGTGAACAATGCCTTGGAGCAGCAGTCAGGAATCTGTCATTCCAGAGCCACATGCTGCTCTTTGGAAGCAAAATCTTTCCAGCCTCTGGCATCAGAGCACTTGGGAAAGAATTGGGGTGGGGGTGGGAGTGGGTGAGGAGAAAAAAAAGAAAAAGAAAAAAAAAAAAACAAAAAGAAATAAAAAGACAGAAAGAGAAAGAAAGGGAGAAGAGCAGTCACCATTTTTGGTAGTGATTCATTATATCTCTTCTTTGGTACCATCTTCTATAGAAATTATGAAGTTCTTCAGAATAGAGCTAATAACCAAGTGGAACTGATCACAAACAACATTTTGTTCCTCTGCCTGAAGTGCACATGTTTTCAATTCACTTGATAGCTGTGATTGATGCCACCAAAGAAACATGCTCAGAATACTGTCCTTAAAAAAAATAATTGCTTGGTAGCAAAATGCATTTTCATAGCTGGTTCTCCAGAGCAAGTCAAGTAAATCGTGAGTTTCAACACTGTTTTTAGCTGTGAATCCCTTAAGATCACTGAGACATTCTCAGAAGTTGAGAGAAGACAATGGACAAGAAAAAGGCCAGAGAAAAGGCAAGAGTGAAGGAGCTTTAAGGCACCTGAATACCCCTTCAAGCCATTCATCACACTGTAATAGAGATCCCAGTCAGGTGCTCTTAAAAAAGCCCAGTTCTTGCCTTTAGTTCTGAGGGTGTATGACCTTATTCAATGGATGTATGCAGCTTAAAGAAGAGCAGAAATGACCCCCAAAGAGACTGAACCGTGCACAGACCTTCTTGCTAGTGGCAGCGAGCCAGTCACAGCGCACAGAGAGAGGTGTTATTTACCATATTTGAATCCTGATTTGGTTTCCGGCACTCACTTCATCCAAAGTTTGGGGGGTAGTCGGGTGCTAATTGTTGGTGCCAGCTGATTTCAAAGAAATTTAAAAAAATGGCTAGACAGACATTTGGCAACAAAGGTCGTTGACTTTCGGCTGCCTTAAAGAATGATGCATCTGCTTTGTTTGACTGCCAATAGATAAGGTGCATATGAAATTCCCCTTGTAAATTAGCAAGATAAAAGTGATTCTTGTCTCCTTGGATTGATTCTTTTTCCAGTGTTTTAATCATGTTGAAGGCACACCCCTATTTTGAAGTTGGTGGGGAGCTGTGCTGCCCAGGGGAAAGCCCCAGGAATAATTCCTACCTCTTCCTTCCTGGGCAAGAGTCCAGGCTGCTCTCTTCTATCTGCTTCCTGCAGTTTGTCCATGGAGTATCCGGTAGTCCAAAGGCAGACAGATGAAGTAGTTTTTGTACGGTTGGAAATGCAAGGATTTTGAGCCTCGTCAGGACTCACTTTTTATCATCCTTTTCCCCACTAAGGCCACACTCTGCCCCACATCCCAGGAAGATGTCAGGACACATTCTGGTCATAACGTAGCTGAAAGTGTGATTTGTACAATGTGAGGACTGGAATGAGAAAATGCAATTCATAGTTACTGCACACTGTCAGGAAAGGGAGCATTGCAAAGCACAGTCTAAAGTGGACAGAGATCTATACACAGCATACGAAGCCAAATTTATCTGAAGATGTCCTTAATTTGCCAATCCTATTTGGCACACTTGATTCTAGCTACAATGACTACAACTCCCAGTTAAAAAAATTATTTGCAATTGAAATATGATAAAATAGTTTGTTAATGCCAGGAGGGAGATCTGCTTATGTTATTTATTTCAATTCTGAAGTTTCTCATGAAAGAAAGAAAGAAAGAAAAAAAGAAAGAAAGAAAGAAAAAAAGAAAGAAAGAAAGAAAGAAAGAAAGAAAAGAAAGAAGGAAAGAAAGAAAAAAGGAAAGAAAGAAAGAAGAAAGAAAGAGAAAGAGAAAGAAAGAGAAAGAAAGAAAGAAAGGAAGAAAGAGAGAAAGAAAGAAAGAAAAATAAAGACAGAAAGAAAGAAAGAAAGAAGAGAAAGAAATTAAGAAAAAGAAAAGAGAAAGAAAGAAAGAAAGGAGAGAAAGGAAAGAGAAAATAAAAAGAAAGAAAGCAAGAAGGAAAGAAAAAGAAAGAGAAATTAAGAAATTAAGATATTAAGATATTAAGAAAGAAAGCAAGAAAGAAAGCAAGTAAGAAAGAAAGAAAAAAGGAAGGAAGGAAGGAGGAGAGGGGGCTTTTTTTTTTATGTGTTTGCCTTCACGGCTTTGGAGTGCTCACTAATTCCATCTGTCCACAACAGAGCCATCGGAACGGCGAGAAAAAGCATTTCCATATGTGCAAATTAGCATCCAGCCTCTCTTAATCTGTGCAGTGCTCCTCTGAAGTAGATGGCGCGGATGGCTGCCAAACCCACTAATGGCATTCAAATAAAGGACTTTATTGGCTTTAGCTGCCACTTTTTCTTTTCTTTTTCTTTTTTTTTTTTTTTTTAAGATAGAGAATGCGTTCCCCCTCTTATTTTATTTTTGTTCTGATATTGTCACTTTGTACTTCAACCATCAAATAAAAAGAAGGCTCCGTGCAGCTCTTTAATGGGATCCGTTTTCTCCTACAGATGCATTCTTTACTTTCTAATGAAATCTCACCATTATTTATTACCCTATAATCAACACCTAAAGTAGATTATTCCCACTCTCAGCCAGCTTGTCTTTCCCAAAGAAGTTCTTCCTCTTTTTTCTGCTTTTCACCAGCAGAGACGGGGCTGAGATGAGAGACATTTTGCTTGGGATCCTGCCCGCACTGTGAGTTCATATGAAAAGGAATCTGTTTGTTTGCTTGTTTGCTTGCTCCTCGGATTGTTTTTCAAGGTCTGGCACACACACAGCTGCAGCCGCGGACAAGGAGAGGTTCCAGCCGTATCCTATTCSGGGTCACTGTCCCGACGGGTGCCTCTGTACCCAGCGAGGGCTACCATTTGGAGCATGTTTTGAATTTTGAACCGCTTGATTATTTTAATGGAAAACAAAGGAAATTATTTAATCCTAAGGAAAACGTAGCCCTTACAGCAAAAGTGTTCCTCCGATTATACTAAGTCAATCTTTACTTTCACCCGTCAATATTTGTCCTGCTTCTGGCAAGGGTTAGGTAACCACACCTGAGGCCTAGTCATCTCAGATCTTGCTGAAAATACTATGGTTGCTAATCTTGACTTGACTAGTGGTGCCAGCAATAAAACCACAGTCTCTAGTGTGTAGCAGACTCCATATGTTAGCCCCCTAGTCTGCTAAGTCACCACGCCAGCCTAAATTTGAAACATTTCTAAAGTGTTATACAATGTTGTAATAATGTTTTTACAAAACAAAGACTGAGTTACTGGAAGCCATATTCATCCAATCAGCATCTTATTGAAAGAGGAATCTTGATGGTAGCGGTGGTGACACAAGCTATATAAAAAAAAAAAAAAAGATTAAAAAACTAAAAAATAAAAATTGTGCTGAAGTCTTTAAAAGGGGGTTATTGACCTATTGGGGACTGGAAGCTGGAAGAGCTACTGCAGAAAAAGAGTCTTGGTTGAATGTTATCTCACTTTCCTGAGGAACAGTGCACCCAAAAAGCCTCAAGCTGAGAACACAGTCAACTTAATTAAAAAGTTCCTAATTGCTAAAATGCTGCTTATAAAAACAAGAATGGACACTGCTAATTGCATACTGAGGAGTGTCTGCTCAAACAGAAAACCTTCACATAAGCAGAACTCTCTCAAAATACTATTGCTGCTGATTGTTGCAGTGTGTTTCCCATATGGGGGCGGGAGAAAAAAAGCAAAACCCACAAATAAAACTGATTATGGACTGAATCTGCACCCAAAACTTAGGCCTATATCATGACTGATAATCAGAGGGCATGAATGTAACCCGTTTTAAGGTTTTCTGTATGATTCCAATCCTACAAATATTTAAGCCAGTATTTAAAATTGGTACCATTCATCCCCTTTAATGATATTAGTTAGGTACTTACATGTGAAGATGATGGAAAAACAGCTCATGTATTATATAAATCTATATACATTTCACCATTTTTTAATGTATCTATATTTTTGGAGCACAAAAATCTTGGAGTCCCAATGCCAGCCATGAGATGGAAAGATCACCACACTAAGTACCAAGAAGCTGAATAGAGACTATATATAATTTTAAAAGCTTTATATAAATTTTATATTTGATACTAATACTTTTATGGATAAAAGACAAGAAATGTTAACCATGTTTAATATACTTTGGTTGTTTTACTCCCTGTTTACTCCAAGAATAGGTATTATGTTCAACAGTCATAGTTTTCATTATCAGAAATTGGTTTTCTAGAGGGTTTCGCCACGTACTTCTAGAATACATTAATGAATATCTATCTTTCAGAAATATTTGCTCTGGAAATTTGATTTTTATTACTGACTTGTACAAGAATTCTAATTATTTTAAAGAGCCCAGGGCACCATATTTTTGGGCATTATGCAGAGGTTGACTAGAACATAGTTCTTGATTTAAAGGGATTACAATCTTAGCTGTCAAGACAAAGAGCTAGAAGCATTGTGTAAGCTATGCTCCAACAATCGGGACAAAGAAACAATTCCTTGTGATTTCAGTAGTGATTTCACTACTGAGTAATTGAGCACACAATGATAATACTGAGGATCACTTGAAGTAAATGATGCTTAATTGCAGGGGAAAAATTATCAAATTATCTTACTTGCTATGAATCACTCATTAATCTCTATTTGCATTTCTTATGGAAAAGAACCTTAACTACCTGATCTGCATGTGCAAATAATAATTATTATTAAATAGTGAAAGTAGTGCAATTATTAAATAATGCAACAATATCAATCATTACTCCTATTAATAATAAATTATAATAAGTCTCTTAGAACTGTGCATGGTCCCAAGCTGCAATATGCAAACACAGATTTGAAACATCTGCTTAGACTTGGAGTTGGGGTCCATACCATGTCAGTCACTGAATCACAGTTCAAAATACATATTCTTTGTCATTTGGGACTTTAACTCCTCCTTCGCGCTTGTTCTTCCGCTGGTCCATAACTAGCTCTGAAATCAAAAATGAGAAACTGTTCAAAAATCACGGAGATTCAAACTCACTCTCCTTTATAATCAGTTTAACAATGAGTATTTTAGATGTCATGACCCTCATTTTACACCTAAGGAGAAGAAGGCTGAGAGAACAAGCAACAGAAAGTCAGTGACAGCACTGTACTGAGTCTCAAAATCTCTTACTTCTTTCCCTTCTCATTTTGCCGATATAAGTTTAGCTGACAACATAAACCAGTATGAAATTTTATCTTCAGAATAGTTACAAGAAAAATATTTATTTCCAGGAAAAAAAAAAAAGAGCATTCTCATGGCAACAAGATACTAATCCTGACATATTTAATCATATATGCTTTATATGTTATCTTTCTGAAGGATCACAAGATGACATATAAATTTGGTGTAGTTAGATAATGGCATTAACATGTTGTCTGAGGATATTATAAAAGCAAGATCTACACAGGTTTTGAGACTGTAAAAGTACTTTAAAACAATTAGGAAATGTACTTGATTGAAACTGCTTCAAAATATTTTGAAAATTCAGCCTGATTTTCAGCAAAATCAGTTGCCTTACTTATCACTTAAATTTGACGGTTTAGTGATTTTGTTTGATAGCCTTGTAAGGATTGTGACTATTCAGGGCAGGAGTCAATGAAGGGGAGGATTAGTAAGTAGCAGTGTATAACTTCTAATTTTACACATTTAAACATACTTTATCATGGTCCCTTTTCTGCTTTAGAAAAACATCCTCTCTTCTGACATAACACCCACAAAGTCTGATACAGAGGAATTTTCTACAGAACACAAGTCAGATGAAAGCAAAACAATTTCAGAACTTTACCTGTGCATGGGTAGAAACACAAGTGGCTTTTTCTGTTTGAAATTAAACTTATTTGTCATAACTTTGGCTTTTCTCCCAAGTGAAACGGATACAAATTTTGCCAGCACTGGTGTTTCTGCAGCATGCATATCCAACTGCACACACATTGACACACACAGACGGTCATGCATAGATGAACAATGGCAACAAGAAAAGAAAAAGGGAAAAAAAATTAAAAAAATGCAACTCTCGTTTTAAATCCAAGACTAGGACTCCAGTGGAGCTGGGCTAATTTACACCAGCTGAGAATGCTCTTGTATTTATTTTAGAAAAGATGCAATTTTGTCCTAACAAGCAGTTTGCAAGGCCTACTTGATTGATTTAGTTGACTCTGGCTTTATTACAGCTTAATGTGTTCACATCACTATTGTTGAAGTTGTTTCAGCACTTCTATTATTACTGCCTAGTTTTTGGCATTTGAAAGTTTATAATAATAATAACAACAGTATTTTGTACTTTTATAGCATCTTTCTTCTGAGAAACTCGAAGAGCTTTGCAAACAATAATTACTCCTTACAACCCCTTGGTATAGCAGATTATATTGTAGCACATTTTACTGGCAGTTCAGATTCTGATCTCAGTTCACATCAGTACACATGCAAACTATTTACATTACAAATGTGGTTTGGATTCCTTATAAAATAAAAACAAAAGCAGGAATGCCCTATTCAAGAGCTGCTGCTACCCCAGAACAAAACTTTACTGTCCTGATTCCCTCTTCCCAGTACTAATCTTTAAAACACTGGGTTTGCTCCAGAACCCATGCTCCTCTCTGCTCACTGCTAGCAGCAAAGGCTTGAGGAATCTGCCTTAAACAGATGACGAGACAATCCCTTTTACAAAGAAGATTTCTCCTGGCTCTACAAAATCATCTCTTCTTATTTCTAGTGGGGTCTGTACTGTAAGGGAAAAAAAAATGTTGTTAAGCAATCTGGAGCAAGACGCTTGTTATTTTTAGCAGAAATAAGAGAGATTCTGAAGCTCCTCTCTTTTACACTGGTGAACAAGCTAGTCCTATATTTAGTGTTTGGGACTAAGGAATAAACAGCTAAGCATGCTCCACTTTGAAACTCAATCACATGAGAAAATCAGACCCTCTCTAGTAATACATGAACTGATACAAAAATTGGATTTGGGCTAAATATTTGCATTCCATTTCTTCGAAGACATTTAATATTTCATCAATCTGAAACAAAGGGAAAAAAAGGTTTTTAAAAAAGTGCATGCAAAAAGTGCTTAGCACTGATTTTTTTCATTCACTGATCTAAACCACAACAACAACCAAACAACAAATACAAAAAAAAAATTGAAGCTCAGAAAAAGATCYGAATTTAGCTACCCAGAATGAGAACTGTGAATATATTAATTTCTTTGAGTTAAGCTGTGAAAACAAACTAATTAGAAAATATTTTAATTTCTGATGAACCTGAAATTTTTATTTTAAGATACTGACATATGATTTAATTTTGAAAGCTTTTTTTTTAAAAATTTATTTAAATTCAACTAATGCCAAGTAACATTTTTTGGAACAAAAAATAAAAATTTCAAAGAAAACTCTTCATTTTGTGAATAGTTCAGGTCCACTGAAAAGTGCATTCTTCTGTCAAAAGAAGAATTAATCAAAAAGAAACCTTCTGTTCTGACTAGAGTGTGATCTTATCACTTTCATCATTATAAGAAATATATACACAATTCAAGATGAACTTTCTACTGTTTCACCCCTTATAATAAAAGTATTTACAGAAAGGAAAAAGATTCATTAGATGATTCGTCAGAGCACAGATCTGACCTATATGGCCTTGACTGAGATGTGATAATCACTGTGGACTCCTCTGCTATTAAAATTGGCACTAGACAAAAACTTCGAGTGCATCAACACTTTTCAATGACAGGAAAAAAAAAAAAAAGAAGATGCAAATATTCTCCTGCCCTTTTTCCAGCAATTTGACAGCAGACGATAATTCAATTAACTGTCCTACCATCCCCACTGCCACTGGAAAGAAAACATCTTTGTCAGGCTGGTAAAAAAACAAAGAGGTTTCATGGAGTAAAAGCCATGGCTTTAACACGAGGGAAAGCCTCAGTGCTGAAACCAGTGGATATTCTGTCCTTGATTTCAAGAGCTCCTGAATTGGCCATCTTGCAACACAGAGCAAAATGTTGGCTCCCAAGAGAGCAAGCAGAAATTTTTCATTTCTCTCCAAGAAGTTTGATTTTTGGCTTTTGACTTCATCCTAGAGAGACACACAAGGATGATTCTACAGAATTTTGAAGATACCTCAAAGCAATAAATGTTTGAAAAATCAATCAATACCATGATCTCGGTATTGGACATTGCAAAAATATTCTCAGATCTAAGAAATTGAAATGGACAGAAACAGTGGGGAATATTTGCCTGAAACCCGAGGACATATAGTCCTATGAGTAGTGTTGATTACTTGTAATTATAATTGCTTGCAATTTACTTAAAATTACCTCCTCTGGATGTGGCCCACAACAAACCACCTGAAGTCAGTATTAAAGAAAATATTTGGTAATCAATTCCTTTTTGGAGTTAAACTTCACAGATAAGTATGTTAAAAAAAAAAAAACAAAACCAAACCAAAACCAAAAGACAAATGAAAAATCCACAAGCAAACAGAGAAAAAATTCAGAGTAAATCTTTTGGATTGATCTATTTTGTACTCCAAATTCTGATTTAAGTGTTAATATTATCATAGTCTGGAAGAAAAATAACATCATTAAGGCTTCAAAATGTTTGTGTTTACACACTTAAAGAGGGTTGCAGTACATTCAATTCAGAAGAAACATAGAGCAATCTTAACTCTATCACTTCTGACTGGAGTGCAAAACTCAAATCAATTACACATAAACATTTGTGATAAGATTAATTTAATTTTTTTTTCTTAAACAAAGAGGGTAAATTAAAAGAATCAGCTTATTCCTTCCTACTCTGGAGTGACAAGATTAAAAATTAAATTTATACATATTTCATTTCTACATAATAAAGCCTTTTGCAAAAAGAAAAAAATACCACAGTTCATCTAATTAAATCAAAGAAAATTGCCTGCAGCAATGCTACAGTATTACAATTAGATGTCTGCCAAAACCAGCCGTTTGAATTCTTAAACACCACTCCAGTCTTAAATACAAAATACGGTTTTCATCATTTTCTGTGATATCACCAAAATGAGGGTTTTTTTCATCACTGTTACGTCAGCCTGGAATGCCTCGCCAGACTCCTGACGTATTTTCTTCTGCCTTACAGAACTGTTGTGCAAAATAAATACAGAATAGTTTTGCTTTGTTCGCTGTAAGTCTACACATGAATTTTGGTAATAATGTTATGGAAATGAAATAGCATAGTTTAAAAAAAATTCTGCATTAAAAATTCAAGTTTTGTGTAATTAGTGTAATTTATGTAATGCTTAAATAGTCTTTGGAACTAGATATGATAAGAATAAAAACTCAAAACACAACCCCTACAAGTAGGGGTGATTATATATGAAGATGATTATTTACAAAAACTGAGGCTATCCACATTTCCTATTCTTACACAGCCTGACTGGTAACTCTAATTTAGTATATATTTCAGTACATCCAGATCCCAAAGGCCCACACCAAATGCTCAGCTCACACCCAAACTTCCTCTTTGACCTTGCACAAGTCCCGATTTTTCCCGTGTCTGTAAAATGGGAGAATAATACCTCCTACCTGACAGGGGTGTTGTCAGGTTAAAATCCACAGAAGAGTATCAGACACTGAGATACTGGATGTAATAAGGGACAGGGAAAGAAACAGGCTGAAAACAGTGAAGACTGGATAAATAAGTTGCTACGCTACAGTAAAGGCAATTCATTTAAGCATCGTTCAGTGTAAGCAGAGTTGAGTTACATCCTGCTGACTGACAGATGCAAAAATGTGCTCCAAAAGCACTAAGCTAAGTTGCAGCAAAATTATTAACCTTCCATTTAAAGAACACTCATATTTGCAAAGCTTTGTGGAGTATAGGCAGTAAAATAATGAAGATAATACACAGGTGAGTACTATGTTTGCATGTGCTAGGACCTTCCTATGTGATCACATTTTACATGGAACCAGGAAAACTACAGCAATGTTCACCTTGTCACCTTCTCTCTGTCTCACTTGTGTTTTCCAGGTTCTTATGCTCCACAGAGTATGTCTGTAATCTCTGCTGAACTCTCTCAGGTCACGAACAGGCATACTCCCTTTAGATTCTTCCAGTTGACTCAACTGAGCCTCAACCTTTGCAGGCTGAAGCAAAATTGTATTCAGCCCTCCAGGGAAAGTTCCCATTGACCATCTGATGATACCACTTCCACTGATCTGTATTAGAGGAAAATGCTCATACTACAGTTTCATGCTTGCCTGAACAAAAATTGGTGCCATTTACAGGCTCAGAATTATGAGAGTTTTGCAAACCACTTGGTATCAACACATATGTTTCTGAAGTATTTCTCTAGATATGAGACAGATGTTCTGTACTCAGTGCACTTCCCTTCCACTATCCTCCCTATGACCAAAGCTGTTTGAGGTGATAAAATCTAAGGAAAAAAAAAAAAAAACAAAACCAACAAAAACCCCAAACCAGCCAAACAAGCAAAATAGTACAAAAATATCTGGGGAAATTGATTTGATTTTATTTTTTTCTGAACTAGATGCCACAGGCAGGTGACCAGTACTCTGGTCAAGTGAGCAACTCTTCTTAAATGACTCAATCAGATACAATCCCCTTGATTCATTTTGTCCCCTGCTGCTCCTGTCTCACATGGGATTACATGCACTACGAATGCCTGGGGGATCTATACTCAAGTATAAAAGCAGACAGAATGTGCAGGCAGAATGCGTGGCATTGGGCACATTTTAATAGCATGTTTAAATGAGACCTAGATGCAGATACATGACCTAGCAGGTGACCAAACATGTTGTCTTGAGCTGGACAATTAGAGACTAATAATAAGAGATAATATTAAGGTTCCATTACTCAACTTCTATTTTTATGGGTTTTGCTCATACTTTATGTTCACACATGATGGAACATGCAAATTCTTTGACGGGCCTAGTGAGAATGTTAGGATTAATTAAAATTCAGTATGAATAATTGGATAAAAGTTGTCCAATAGCCAAAGACCAATCCTGAGCCTTACTCATTGGATGGGATACTAATTGCAGAAAATGGTGATAGCACAAGGCAAAATGGGAGTTGTAGGATGCTGTCCACAATAAAAGCGGACACCCTCATTTCAATTAGTAATCAATAGGACACTTTCAGAAATCCATTACTCTTGACATTGCCATGAAAGCTCATTATCTAATTCACCACCTAAAGCCACTCAGCCTCTGCACRAGGTGTTTTCCCAGAGGGATTCATCCAGTAGGTTTGCTTACAATACAGCCCACAGATCTGACTCCGACTAAAACGTGACTGGAAGGCAATAAAGCTTCCTATTACAATCCCAAAGGACAAATGTTTGAAACTCAGGTTGAATTCCTTTCTCCGATTCCTGTCTGAGAATCAATTCCTGATTGCAGTATTTGTACATTTCTGTAGGGCCTCATGTTTCTTCATTCCTGTGGCAATGAACCTGTGCAGTACAAGCTTTCAGCAGTATACCAATATCCAGGTAGGTCAGCTGAACATGCTCAACTTTGACGAAAGGTCCGTATCCCATTTGGTATGCTGTTCCATCACACTCTCCCATTCATCACCACTCATGATTGAAAATTTCAGCAGACATTTCCAGCAAACAAGCAAAAACTGGTAAAAGAAATCATCAATATTTGTTTACTTTGTTCCCTTTTTTGCCAGCCCCCAGATATTTGAAAATCCAATAGTAACAGAGAAGATGAAGAATAGCAAATTCCACTTAAGAAACACAGCACAAAATCTATGCAATACACTTGTAGAAAACGGTGCTGTCTTTTACACCTACCTTTTGTCTATGTTACTTCAATTTTGAGAGAAGCTAACAGAGAGTATTATTATTCACATTCTCATTATCATTTATGAAAAAAATGTGAAAGCACGATTTTAGTGTTAGAACAAATATTTTGAGGCTGGCATTTTACTATTACATTGTGTTTGTGGGAAAGTTTGAGAGATTGCAGATTTTGAACCATATTATATTTACCAAATTTTGTACTAATTACTGAAACTCAGTAGCTTTTTGAGAACTTAGAGTAGCTTATAGGAGTTTCTAAAAACAGAAAGTGTCTGTGAGTTAGTTGATGGCAATCGTTGTGGCTGTCTATTCAGGACTAGAGAACWTTTTTTTGCAAATAACATATTTAGAATATGCTATGTCATTATGCCACTGAATTCTTTTATTACCTGGAGTGTGGACAAGTCTAGTCTAGGAATGGGTATCAAAAGAAAAGATCTGGTGCCAGAACTTTTGGCACAGGTACAGAAAACTCTCTCTTCTTTTCTGGGCTTCAAATGCTTGCTTTTTAGAATAAAAACTAGGTTATACACTAGCAGCCTGTTAGGTCACTAAAAAAAATTTTCTAGACGAAATGATAACACATAACAAAGAATCATTTCCAGTGCTTAGAAGTGAGTTGCATTTCCTTTACCATCTGGATCAGTCTTAAAAGGGTACCTATGCATCCTGGAGTTACCTATGCTCATAGAAGAGCACTTTATGGAGTAAGCAAGTCTTTTCTGATCAATCCTTGTCTTTCACAGAGTTGCCAGTCAAACTGTCAGAAATCTGTTCTATGCATTTCTTCAAGGAAAAGTGTATTTCTCTGCCCTTCTCAGCTTTGTCTGCATAGCTGGAAAACCCTAACATCCATTGTAGCGTACAGTTACCAGTGGAAATTCTCTCTTTACCATTCTGACAGAAGGTTGTGTGCTGGTTTTGGCTGGGGTCGAGTTAATCTGTGCAGTTGCCAGGTTCGGTTAAAGCGCGACAGGTTGTTCAAGAGCAGTACCAGAYACGAACAGGAGACACGCTGCAAGTTACAAAAGCAGAGCATTTGGGGGTGAGTATAATACTTGGAGAGACTGAACAATAACAAAAGTAAAAGTGAACCATGTTGTTATGTAATAAAGCTTAGCCTTTTTCATGAGCTAAGGATTACTACTTACACATTAAAAATAGAGAAGACCACAGAGACCACTAAAGCTGGGATTAGAATGCGTAAAGCCCTGAATCCCAGATCTTGCCTTCAACCACTAAACCACATCTTCTATAGTTAGACCTTTTTTTGAGTCATGGAGCTGCTTGTTACTCAACATTCTGCAAGTACTTAGGCACCCTGCTGAATCAAGACCCACCTCCTGGAGACTAGAGCCTGTAGCTCTTACTCGGGCATTTAGCCTTTGTAATCATGCAACTGGAAACTACAGTAAAGCACACCCTTTTTCTACATTGGAAAAATAAAGTCATTAGCTCCTCCAGAGTTCATAGCTTTGTTTTGTAGTGTATCACTCCAGTTTTAAGCTGTAATGACTTCACCGTACTCATAATGATTGCACTGAAGTGGTCACAATGTAACAGAATCAGGCTCAAAGTCTCCACTCAAATGGCTCTGCAGCATGAGAATATCATGCTTTCTCAGCATAATCARTTCTGTTTGTTATTGCTATCACCACCCTGCTGCTAACAGAGATCTCTGTTGGTACATTTAAGAGGCACAGAATCTCACTGAGAACCTGGCCATGCAGTTCTTTTTCATTTGACTGTATTTGATTTGAAAGAAATAATATATTAACTTACATCAAATAATTATCCACAAGCTGGAGCCTGGTCCTGAGACATTGACATATGAGTTTCTAGTCATGCTTAGCTGGCTATAATTTTTCATCTGGAGGGTATCTTCACTATGCAAGCTCGATGACCGGGTTATTTTATGTTAGATCTCCAATGAATACCCATCACTGGCTTTAAAGCAAGAAATAAAGAAAATGTATTGGCTCCTGTAGACTCTGTCTTCTACACCTCCATTTACTCAAGAGCCATTTGAAGTTTCTTTGTGTTTGGTTGGAAAAATGCATGCATTGGGGCAGGAGCAGGGGTATTTGGTAACCACATATGTGATGACTTTTGTGAGATCCAGTCACCTGGATGTTCACCTTCATCAGTTTGTTAGCCTTCTGCATCTTTTGAGTACTGTCCACCGTATGGATCGCACTGAGACAGCCAGATTCATTGAAAGGACAGTTTTGAACTCTTCTGTCTCTTGCTAGTGCAATGGTAAGCAAGTCTAAATCCCATGTTATTCTAGGGCATCTTAATCGGAGTGAGGGACAGATTTAATTTACTGTGAATGGCTGCAGAGACAGTATTGTGCAACGCAATAATTTAATTTGTTCAACATATTATCCCAGTATTCAGGGCCAAACTGTGGTTGCCAGTTAGTTCACTCTTGCTTCATAGGTAGAATTGCAGTGAAGCCTTTAAGACAAAAGATCATGGAAAACTTGTACATATTAAAGATCTTCCAGTTAATTACCCTCTTAGTTGCCCTCTAAGGTGGTGTTCTGCCATCTCCCTGTTAACCTATTGCAGCTGAAATTTACAGGTAAACTCAAAATATATACTTTTGAGGACTTGTTTCYCGAGACCGCTTTCTCTTTCCTCAAAAATGAAATGTTTGGTGAAGAGGTGAAAAGCTTGGAAAAGGATCAGTGTAGATGGAAAGTAATCACTGTAGTATGTTCTGTTTTTTCCTAGATCTGAGGAAGTCTTTCTTTGCTCAGCATCTTTGGTTCAAGTCGTTGAGGGAAAGGTGAGCAGCAGATCCCTGAGGTGAGCAGACTGATGGAAGGGATAAACTTGCTCCAGGTCAACTGCAAATACACAGTTCTCTAATATGTGGGACCCTGTCCACTGACCCCTCATTTAGCTTCCCATTCCCTAAATCTGTTCTGGCTCTCAGTTACTTTTGCTAACACAGCCATGATGATTTACACCATACTTTGCCATGCAAACTCTTCAGAGCAGGAAATGAGAGCAAAAAAAACCAGAAATGCTTCCATCGAGTCTACCTCCTTGGCTACAGCTCCCCTGCCTGAAGCTGCTCCTGCAGCCACCATGGCAAGGAGGTGACTGACTCTGTGTTACCATGGCATTGCTATAAGTCAGGAAACTCCCTGTCCCGACCCCGCCCTGAGGCAGTCTCGGGGCTGTTTTGCACTTACCACCGCTCATCTGGGGCAAACAGAATCAGAGACAAACAAGATAAAGGTCTAAAAGTCTGGATGAGCTGATGCCCCATTCTCTGCTGCACTCTGAGCTCACAGAAGAGCTGCCACTGAGTTTGGTGCCACGAAAGCACAACAGTCTTGTGCACCCTTGGGCCGGATAAGTTCTTTCAAGTATCAAAGAAGAAAATCAGGCCCAGGAAGAGGACATCTGAATTTGTCATCTGCCTCACGAAATAAAATGAGGCAGCAGCTGAACTCTTGTAAGATTCTAAACAGGGTGTCATCCTCTTCTAAACACACAATAAATACATGGCACCAACCCCACCCACACAGACAGACACACGCTTGATCCATGAGCAGTTTTTAAAATTTGGGTGGTAGAAACGTTTGTCACACCCACAAGCTATATCTGAAAGAGGGGAATGGGAGAAAAGCCATCCATTTTGGCTTCATGCTAAATTATCGGTTTCTTGGCTTTGTGCCAGCTCAGTCAGCTTATAATAATAACTGGCTCCAGGCCAAGGTTTTTGAGAGAGAGAGAGAGAGAGAGAGAGAGAGAGAGAGAGAGAGAACTGCCTTCTCTTTCCTCAAAAATATTTGTTAATAATCTCTATATTACTCATAATCTGTGTAGCTTAATTAAATAAAAATGTCTATTTTAGCTTCCCTGCTAACTGAAAACCGGAGGAGAGATCAGATTATTGGGAGCCTGGAATCAGTCTGGATTTCAAACCTGAGATATCATGGGARCTGCTTGTACCTGACTTTCTGGTTAGGGCCCCTCTTACCCTGAGACCTGAACACAAACACTCACAGTTTGATTGTGAATGGCATGAAAACAAGAAAAAGGATGAAAATCTACAATGAAAGCCTACTGTTATATTGAACCATGTCTTGAACCTTGACCTGTTATCCCTGAAGATATACCACAGTGTCTCTACATGACATGGTAAACTCCAAGAGGACTGACTTTATCTGAAAGACAGAGCTGTGATGATGCCTGATGTGATATCTTTCTAATTTTAGAATGAATCTAGTCAAACTACATTTTAAATGGCAAGGGCTGAAGGAGAAGCAAAATTCCTCTGATTCAAATGAGTGTGTAAAAACTGTCAGGTCTCACTTACTTAAATTCCATTTCTTTTGGTCTTTTTGTTGGTTTTGTTATTATTGTTAAAACTCCTATTATTAAAACCCCTTTTGTGTATAAAAAGCCCCTCATTCATCTGAGGTGCAACCACAAATAATAACAGTAAGCATAAAGAAAGTAGAAAGCATATTTCATGCCTTTTGAACATAAGATACAGTAAAAAAGAAAAAAACACATACTGAAGAGGTTTCCCTTAAGTTGCATGAAGAACTCCAAATGTTAATGCAATGGTAGATAAGCTTGCTCAATATTTTTCTTAATGTCTTACAATTTGTTCCTTTTTCAGCCTAGCTAATATTTTATCTTCCTCCTGCAGTGCAAACAATGATCCTAACAATTGTCCATGTACAAAAGTTCCTCTCTTGGGTTTTTATAGTTGCCCATGGTTACAATCTACATTAGCTATTAAGGCTATTACTGCCCTGTGCTGACCTGCAGTAAAGCTATGAAGAAGTGTGTTAGACATACATCAAGAAGTGGCTGAAGTTCAGTTCATGGCAGACATGTATCCAAATCCCCGGATGTTGAACCTTATCAAGATTGACCTTCCTCAGGCTTTTTTGTAGCCAAAAGCTGCCTAACTGGGCTGCAAACCCATCAAGAACAATTTTTAGTTTCAAATTTCCAGAACCTCTTATTTTCTTTCTTTTTTTTTTTTTTTTTTTACAGTATTTTTAGTCCTTCTACTTTGGGGGCTGTCACTAAGGGGATGATGATATCACAGGAGGCATTCAGCACTTCACAAGATTAGGTCTCTAGTCCTTGCCAAAAATTGTAGGGAGTTGAAGGCTCAGAGAATGAAAATAAAACTTCCTTCTCAAACTGGGAAGATACAAAGCAAGCTGAGGTGCAGATGCCATAAYACCTTTTTTTATTGTCATTTCATTCTCCTTATTTATCACTTAAATATTCTGGATCCTATCAGACACAATTAATGTCAAGATCACTGGAATTGAGACTATTTCCTTTGTTATTTGCACAGTGCCTTGCAGAATCAAATTCTGATACCTGGTTAGCCTGTACAAACCACTGCACTAAAAAAATAACTACCAGTAATAATAATAACTTAGGAGCATGAATTGTTTTCATTTTCAGAAAAGTTCATGTCCCATTATTGGTCAGCTTTATACAAGGTCCCTATTTTGACTGGAGAAATTTATTTCATTTCTAGTAGAGAAATGTGTTTGTATTCTTCATATGTAAGGATGGAGAATCATGATGATAGTTTTTAAGATATGAGTATCGACAAATTTCATTCTACGCAGTTTCTCTGGAAATCTCATTATTTTCATCTTTTCTTCTAAAACTTCAGCTGAAAGTTAGCCTCTGAACCACAGAGGATGTACACTAAGAAATTTCATGCCCATCCATGAAACTGGATGCTTCACTCTGGTGGAAACCCCTCTGGTTTAAAGACTGCAGGACAGATTGAGTGTACTTTGTGCAAAAGTTGGAAGGTTTATAGGTTCAAATGT
This sequence comes from Amblyornis subalaris, assembly GCA_018881555.1. Lineage (NCBI taxonomy): Eukaryota > Metazoa > Chordata > Aves > Passeriformes > Ptilonorhynchidae > Amblyornis > Amblyornis subalaris. The sequence goes on from JACAXG010000042.1 coordinate 1,905,180, forward strand.
AAGAGCACTTTAGAGACTGGACTGCTGCTTTATAATGCAGTTGATTAAGAGCAGCAGAGAGCAGATGTCAGGTATTCTCTGGTAAAGGTGCACCCAGCATGGAAAGGTAGAACCTGGGTGCCAGGCCCTACAAGGCATCAAGTGCAAAGGCTGCCCTGCAGCAGCCTTTAGCCTTGTGCTGGCTTGGCAAAAGGTTTGTGCAGGGAGCTTCAAAAACCTGAGGTACTCCTTGGGATGCTTCTGGGGGACAGTGACCTTGTCCAGGCCTCCTGGCACAGCTCCCACTGTGGTGTAAGTTAAGAGAACCAGTTCTGAGGGGGAAGTGAGTGCACAGGGCTCTCCACGCAGAAACTGAGATTCCAGTGGTGGCTTGTGCTCATTATATAGTGTGAGATCACAAATAGAAGTTTTCACACTTGCCCATCTGCCACCAACTGACTCTAAAGAGCTGGTGAATCATACACTTAAAAGAGGGCGAATTTTTCCCCGCTGCCATTGGAATGTGTTTTGAAATTAAATATGCACAGTACAAAAGCTGAATAACAAGGTTAGGCTGATCACACCAGACACTGTGTATAATGCTACAGACATGAGGGTCAAGGGTCTAGGCCAAGACCATGGCCCTTAGTCACGGCATCAATGAAAGCTGATTCTTCCTTCCCCTTGGTGTCCCTTTCCATGTCTGAAGAGACTATTGAAAGAAAGATTTCTTTGAGAGGAGCCAGGGGAAAGAAAAAAGGGAGGGGGAGAAGTTTAACTAACATAAATATGGTGAAAAAATATTATTTTTGTGCTTGCATATGGTACTTTTTCTATCTATCTGCATACATTTTCCATTTGCTATTTGTAATTATGGTTTTGGCTTCACAATGTATTCATCAGTGACACTGTGATCCTTTTGTTCTGCTGCATATTAAAATGGTTCAGAAGATAGATTCAAAAGGTCTCAGGTTCCCAAGAAGGAACATAATAGGGGTAATGCATGGCAAGAACAGTTTCTGCTTTCTGCAAAACAGGAATAAATAAGGGAGCTATTGCATTACACTTTGTGTACAGTAGTGTACTCTGTCAAAGTGTTAGACAGATTCTTATCCATTGCAAATCCTAGTTCTTATCCTGATTTATGTCTTGAAATAATTTTTAATTTTCCCTGTGCTTACAATAGAAACCAGGCAGGATTTATACAAGCATTATAAACACATTATTTTTGTGAAGAGCAATGTTAATATGATCATTTTTGTCATTCAAAAAAAAAAAGGCAAATAGGACAAAAGAATGTTTTTGTTTTTCATTCCCACTTTAAAAACAAATTTTCTTTGGGTGTGACTAATCTACATGAAGTATAACTGTATCCATTACCCATTGTAGGTTTGTGCAATATGTGACAGCTGTTTGACCCCATCACTGAAGTCCCCCTTGCCATGGAAAAGAGACAGGAGTATGTGAAGATAAAACACCCTTTATTCAGGCTGCTAGACAGAATCAGACTCTTTGGTTCTCTGGGTGCCAGAGAGACTGTGTATCTTATGCATCTGTATGTCATCACAAAAATCTGTCCAACCCATGACCTGTATAGCCCAGTTGTGGATGGAACCGAGTACACTACAGATGTCAGATCTCAGCTGCCTCAGGACTCAGCTTTGCCTCAGACATGCTACCTGCTTCCCTGGAAACATGACTCCAGCATCCAGGCTTAAGGTTCGATTCAAGCACATAGCAAATTAGAAGGCAGCTATGAACACAGCAGCATTGCACAGGCTCCATGATGTCAGTAATATTTGTTATCCCTGGGATGTGTGTGTTTGTATCTACCACAGTCAGCCATGTGCAGTGGTTGAAGAATGGTCAACTGTTCATCAAAAATCAGTTTTTTGATTGTTGCTTTTACAGTTTGTTGTTTCGGGTTTTTTTCACTCAAGCACAGGACTAAGCAGTGCAGTGCCTGAATGAAGTTACTGCAGCTTGTATTCATGCTGCTAAGCCCAGAAGTGGAGGCAGAACTGTCAAATCAGTGGGACATTGAAGCTAATTTTCTTCAATAAGAAATATCCACTAATGTATCAGTAGGGGCTATCCTACTTGCAGGACCTTGTATCTTTGTACTGGGCTGGGTTTAAAATATACCAACTTATTTCATGCTACCTGGGCTGTCTGTAAGTCCCTCTGAACTTCTGAATTGTGCCTTGAAGACATGACTTTAAGGTGCCAGTCGTTGGATTCTTGCATATAAAACAGATACAAACAGTTAGTCCCAGCTCCCATTTTTTGTTGGCCTAATAGTATTAAAAGCAGAGACAAGATTTGATGAAGGGCGCTGTGTGAGTCATTATTTCTGTAAATAATGAATATTCTGACAATTATTTGTTCTTCCTTACCACGCAAAAGCAAGTGATTCTTCCCACCCCTTCATTTTCCAGGCCCTACAAACCTGGAATGATGAAATCAAGCAAAAAAGTATCCAAAGTAGTATGGGGAAAACATCAGCTCAGATGGCAAATGTGGATGTGCTGCTCTTAAACACTGGAGACTCTGAAATATTCGAGCATGTGCCACATGTTAACAACATGGCTATCCTTGCTGACTTCAGTAAGAGACCTTTCTCTTACCTGCTTTCACTGGGGAGTCTGAAGATTGGGACCACATTTACCATGTAGCATTCTTGTATAAAACAGTGAAAACCAATTCAAAAATGTGTTATTTAATTCCTCTTCTTTATGTCTCTACAGAATAGAGCTGCTATGCGTGTTTATGTGGAATTAATGTTGACTATACATCACTGACATTATGGTTAAATAATTAGTGTTGTCTCATTTGCTAGCAAGTTAGCGTTCTTCACTTTCTGAGTTTATTTCCTCCTCAAGGAAATTTGGACACATCTCTGAACTGAGAATTACGAAGTAATTTTTTTAAGCATTATTTCTGGTAGTCTCACTTGCGCCTTTTTCTGCTGGTAGTATAGCTATCCAAGAGGAAAAGTACTTACCCAGTGTTCAGAAATGTGAAGGATAAAAGCCAGCCAACCAAATATTTTTCCCCACCTCAGCCTCCTCTCTTCCTCACACATTCAGCATCTTTTATCTTCTTCTCTATCAGCCTTGCTCTTACCTGTTCTTGAAACACTTGAGCAGCAAAGACAAATTGACTACTAAGGCAAAAATGGTAACTGATGTACTTCTATGCTTACTCTGAGCCAAACTACACATAGCCTGGAGAACACACATTTAGGTGATTGTGATATTTCCAAACTAGCTATTTTCTTCTCTCTCTTCTAAATCACTAGTATTTTTCACATATTTATATTTTCCACAGATGTGCATAAGGGAGGAGAAGTAGGATATGCTGCTTTTGTGAGGATACTGCTCAAATCTCTTCTAGAAAAGTTCTGCCTCACACAAAGGTAAGAGAAAAGTGTTCAACTTATTGGTGGTATTTTACCCCACTGAGACCCAGTTTGCTTCAATTCTGCTCAGCTCTTCCTTGGAATAGGGAGTTGGGAGAGGCTGTTGTCATGCACTGATGCTCAGCAGCATCTCACCTCAGTGACTTCTACAGGAATTAAATGGGAGGTGGGAAGCACTGCCTTCACAGTGTCTTTGTGAAAAAATTAGCTCCTCCTCCAGCCAATGGAGCTCTTTGCTGCTCAAAACATAACTGTTAGCTGTCAGAGGTGGAGATACGTGTGGTATTCCGGCAAAGCACGTGGCTCTTTGAGGACTTGCTCTGTGCTTTGCCCTGTGCACATGCCAAGCTCTACATTCATGCTGGTCATGCCCTCAAGCCAGCAGTACTGAGCCTGCGGAAGTGCAATGCTGATAGGCAGGATATAATGATCAGAGCTCATCGTTTTGTGGAGTCAGCTCAACCATGTCCCAAAGTATGGCCAGAATAAGTGCATCTCTGCACTTCGTGTACCCTGTGCAAGTTTGCTGGTGGGTGAATGCTCATTCTCTTTCCTCTYTATAAACGATTTTATCTGCTCTTTTGTCTTCTGCTCTTTTGAAYGCTTGTTGTTCAGCAACATCACTATGAGTCACAAAACTCTTATCCACGGCTACAATTTCTTTGAATGCTTTGCCATCATCAGCCTATGTAGGACATTGCTTTGATTTATCTTATGACTTCTTTAGAAAAATTTCACACTAGAAATCATTTTCCATATGGGTACACTGATAGGTGGATATATGTGTTCAGGTGTTGAGCAATCTTTGCTGTAAACCACAGTTAAAGATGTTCCAAGAAGAGATAGGTGAGAACAAGAGGTATAATACAGACCTTCTCACGCCTTTAAAAGAGTGTTCCTCTCAAATGAGGCATTTTGTAATTTTTCTAGACGGAAGTTATGATCTTGGGGAACTATTGCCCCAAGTACAAGGCATGAAACCTTCTGTTTCCTCTGATCCTTTATTGCTATGTCAGTCTTTTCCTTTATGGAGAGATGAGTCATTTGAGATGAGCATTTTAGGGTCTCCAGAAAGCCTTTAAAGGGAAGTCAGAGAATTAACAAACTGAGGGGCAAAATTCATGCCTATTTAACACTTTAACACTTGGGGCGTGTATAATAACAATCTACTACAGCAAAGGGGAACGTATGTGGTTCAGTGGAACAGAGCGAGAGAGGGAAGTGGTTCTCTCACCGTAAGTGGGAAGAGTGTAGAGTTATGAAAGAGGAGAGAAATTCAGAAAGGCAACAATGCAACATGCAGAACATACAGCAGCCATACAAGAGCTGCCYCTGTTTGACCTTCTTGCAGTCTGAATCCAGTCATCCCAGGGTGTATGGAGTTTGGAAATATTAARCACTAGAAAAATGTAAAGTATTCATAGAATCACGTATGCTGCCTAGAGAAGCTGTTGTGAAGGTTTTCTCATTACTGATACTTGGAGAGGTTAGTGATAGAAATGACTGTAGGATGAGTAATAAGTAAAAATATCCACTCAGACTGATTCAAACCGATATGAATTATGCCTGAGTCAATAATGAGTGTAGGATAGACATACTGGACTTGATTTTTCTCTGGCTTACAACATTGAAAATTAAAATTAATTCAATAGACTACATACCACTATTAAATGTGGGAACACCTACTTTCGGTTTGTAAGATCCACGCTGAGGGAGAAGTTCTGTTTTGTAGTTGAGTTCAAAAAATTGGATTGAAATCCCAACGTTTGTCTCAAGCCACTAATTTCTGTGCTCTGTCACAATCCTTTTAATTTATATTTGCAAGTTGTTGAGATCAAAAGCACTCAAAATAGGGACTTTTCTTGCTTAAAATCTGCTATGATAGTACCCAAGAAATCTGCACCAGGAGGTACAAATGTGGAATATGAGTGTTACAATGGGAATGAATCCAAGGTCTTGAGGAAGACAGCTGAATGAGCATGAGTGGTCAATAAGTGTATCACCTGGTTCAGTGCTTCTTGAATGAAACATATRTAAGACTTTGTTTTCTTATCATTTTTTGGACCTAACGTCGTTTTATTTACTTTTGCTTTTGTTATTTCGCTGCAAATACAGAGTTCTTTGTTTTCCTGTAATCTCTGACACTGCATGGTACTGTGACAGAAAGGATCATAAAGGGATAAGCTAGAATGGCACACGACCAGCCACCGCTGGCACAGGCTAAAAAGAAAGAAGACTGAAACTTTTTTTTGTTTGTATTAAAAAAAATAAATCCTCAAAAACTTACATCATTGTTTTTAAAGACATTTTTAAAGGGTTTTTTTTTTTAATTTTACCTCGTTTATTTGAATATATGCTGTTTGCTACAGAAAAGCATTTCCTTTTCATGTATCCTTGAAGTATTTTCCCCCCTGTATATTATCTGCTTTCTTTTTGTAAAATAATTACAAATTTTAAAGTGCATGGATTGTCTGGGTTTTTAAGTTGAAAAACAAGCCTTGATGTGTTTTTTGATGAATTCCCATGATAAGGTTGCTTACCACCCAAACTCCTCTTCTCCTTGTTATATTTCAAAACAAAATTTTAAACAAATATCTTCCTGTCCATTTTAGTGATCAGTCTCAGAGAGAAACTCAGCAACAGTCTCAAATTCTGTGCAAGAAAACAAAGGGAGAAGAATGGCTAATRGATGGTGTGCTATGCCTGGGTCACCATTCTATTCCTTCCTAAGCTTCACTCTTCCTGTGTGACCTTGGACCCTATCCCACTTCTTGTTACTCTGTAAAATAGAGGTAGAAATACTTGACATTGCACAGAGGTATTGTGAGAGAGATAACCATCAAAGTCTGGGAGGTGCTCAAACACTACAGAGATAGAGACAAGATAAGTACTGTACGTAGAAAAAACTCCATTATACAACTGAAAACCCCAAACAACAGGGCTTTAATCTTTAGACTTACAGTTTAAATGAAGCCTTGTCATACCCCATTGTGTAGTTTTTGTAAATGTTTATTTCAAATGCCCTGTTGCAGTAACTGTCTGGAATCTTTCGGTCATACAGTACTTCTCCAGGTACTAATTAATTTCCTAAATCCTGAGAACAAGGGCCCAAGCCTTACCAAAATCTGATCTGAAGGGTCAGGTCAGCTTAGCTGATGCCAAGCTCAGCCAGGAGCTGGTTTGGTATTAAATTGCCATGTGTTAAGAAGTTACTGGGCTTTCACTAGGGTCTAGGAGTTCTGTTCATATATGCACTTTACCCATGGAAAATGCAAGATAATATAACCTCCCCTAGCTGACTTTCAGTACAGGCTGAGGGCATGCATACATTGATGAATCTTAAGCATTTCACATGGAAAGATCCCAACAATTAAACAGGTATAATTTTGTGTGTACAAAAGCTTTTCAATTCCACCCCAACACAGCTGCTAAGCAAAAGTTAGTTAGCATTTCTCACTCTTTTCCTCTGCTGGAAAATAGGCTCATTTTCCTCTTCTCTGACTCACTCTTACCTCCAGAAACTTAGTGAAGGCCATTAGATCCCTGGTCCCTCATGTTAAGCGGGGATCAAGCCTCTAGATTCCTCAAAGCCTTTGTGTAGGTTCCAGGATCGCTGTCTCAGGACAGAAATTCGGCTCCAGAGAACAGCCTCCCAACTGTGAAGACTAAGGTGCCATATGAAAGTCACAATAGAAAGAAGGGATAGTAGAAAGTGAATATTTGCTAGAGTAGCATTCTTTGCTTCAGACACAGCCCTGTTCAATGAGGAATTCAGATGAGTTTTGTGAAGTCAAATGGCAATAAAACCCATTAATAAGTTTGCATATAGACAGTGAAATACATCTATGGTATAATAAAATAGCCAATGTAAATAATCATCATTTGAGCTAAAGTCGCTGATTACAGCTGCATTCTCCTGAACTGGAAAAAAAAATAATAAAGCAGTGTGACTTTAAAAKGACAGACATTTGCACATTGCTGCTCCGATGAAACACTTTAGAACAAATCTGATTGGAGGCTGGTCAGTTTGTGCCTGATGCCTAATCGAGAGCTTATATTTACCGCAGTCCCTAGGGCACTGCTTTATCTTCAAAGCTTGAGCCAAGAAAATTTGCTTGTTCAAGTTGTCTGCAGGCTGTTTTCCTTTCTTTCTCTCTTTCTTTTTTTTTTCTTTTCCCTCCCCACTCTCTCCCTCTCCAGATCTCCATCCTGGCTCAGTTAACAAACCTATTAATCCCTAGTCAAGTGCATACATGCAAAACTCTGATGAAAGAAAGCAAATGTGGAAGAAAAGAAACAACTGTACAGATCAACACCAGCACTACTATTTTCCTTCTGGTTTCACCTGTGTATTCAGCAAAATTTTATGCATGCATATATCTTCCAACAATGTGGCAAGATGTAGCTTTGATACATCAACTTCACTACAAACTTGGGCCAATACCTATCTCACATCAGTGGCCACTATTTTGTTCAAGAGATGGCATCAAATGATAAGGCTGTTTCAGRAGCAAATTTTCCAGATTCCAGTGGTGCGCTGTTAACATAAGTTCTGTTGTGAGCCAATAGGTTTTGGGCACTTAATTCCCATTTGTGTTTTTGATACATTTTTTGAGCTGGCTATCAGTCTTTCAATAATGTAATAGGGAAGGAAACCAGAAATACCGTTTAAAAAAGTACCTCTTCAACTTTTGCTATAAATTAACCAATTAAATATGTAAGATCTATGGTTAGACACCTACAGACTCAATTAAATAAACAGCAGTCAAATAGGGTCAATTAAATCTACACAACAGTAGTACTCATAGCAGCATGTGAGACTGAAGATACCCATCAGTATATTCTATTACTTGAATGTGCTAGTGTTTTGAAAATTTTACTCCCTGTATGTTTATGGCTATTTATCCCTTCCCTTCCTCCCACCCACTCCTCCATTATTTCATTCCTATGGAATGTGACTTAGCATGGAATACCGAATCTCTTCATTTCAGGGCATGCACAGTGTTTACCTGTAGCTTGTGTGCTACTGTATCTTAATGGGATCTTGAAGGAGGGTTCAAGGTTATTTAGTTTCCATGTTTAATTCATTCTTGAAGAGCTTTAAATAGAGACTGACAGCATGCTAATATTTGATAATCATTACCATCAGCCAAGGGGAGAATCAATGATCACCTAATACTTCTGTTGGTTTTAGAAATGGATCCTGTGACTGAAAAGTCAAAGTCATTAATCAGCCCCTAGAATGATCCGCWTAAGACAAACTACATTCTCTCAGCACATAAAGCATGTTGTCTCCTGTTCATGCATGTTATCTTTCAATTTACATTTTATGCAGATTTGCCTAGCTCTATGATCTCCAATCAATTTTCTGGCTTACAAGGATGTTTTAAACACTTCCAACCCCTTTTCAGGTTTCACCATTTTCATCTGCAGTAGAAAATGCTGCTGGCTCAGGCTGCAGGTAGGAGGTGGCATGTTCTGAGCAGGGGGGAAATCCCTGTCTATGTGATACAAAGAACAGCCATTTGCTAGGAGAAATCCTGTTCAGGAATGGCTGTTAATGAGAAACAACTTACTAGCACTACTGTTTATATAATATTATATTGTTCATATTCCTTTTTGCACTGTTTACATTTAATTAAGACTATATGTAAACAACAAATAATGGAACTATTATTTCTTCTATTATAGTATCAGACTTGTGCCTACATTTTTTTCATACTTGAAGTCTATCATTTCAGACACAAAACCCAGTTTCTGTCCTTCAGTGCTAGTAACTGAATACAGCACCGGATATCCAGAAGTTCAACAAAGTACGTAACACAGAAAAATACATTTCAAAACACGCCTGTGCTGGACAGCATTATTAATGCCATTGAACAGAGACAAAGTGATCATAAATAGATATTTTTGCAGGTTTCCATTAATCTGGGTTGTGGAATTATGCCATTTTCTTATATCTGATCAATTACTTTCTCAGGGCTATTTCCTTTCTAGCACTTCAGCCAGCAGCCTGTGTTTCTGGTAGTTAAGGTTTTGAGATTACTCTCAAATGACAAATGATGATGTATGTACACACAGTTCAGTACTTCTGTCTTGGAAGTTCTCTCTCTCACTGGGAAATGCTATGGCCCTTGGAAATCAGACTCTTCGTTTGGTTGGTTTTGGTATTAGAGAAGAGAGGCATCCTGCTCTAATATGAGACTTTAACACTTGATTTGTAAGTATTTTCTGACTTTCACAAGCCTACAGAAAATACAAGTCTCTTGACATGCACCTTGTGCTTTAATCACAAGAACATCCTTAATTACAGGCAAATTCTGACACTGAGTCAATCAGATCGCTTGTGGAATAACTTAGTCCTCAGCGAGAATGACAGTGCCAAAATCTGGTCCTTGACAAATGAAAGGCAATGCTGAGTACCTCCCTAGGACTTTGATGAGAATATAGTAACTCCCTTGTCTAAAAGTCTGAAGCTTTCCTGACTTTCCTTATGAAAGTAAAATATTTCTAAATATGTTCTATTATTACTATTTATTCAAAAATATAGAAAGTTATTAATTTTCTTTTTATTCCTATTTGAATAAAAAAAGTATTCGCATTTCTGTTATTAATTGGTTGAGACTTGCAAAACTGCAGAATTACCAAAGGAATGGAATTAAAAATCTTACCTTCCATTCATTCACTCATATGGCAGTCATCATTACTGCAATTCTTCCAAGAGTTCCTTTTCTTATCTATAAGTTTGAATTGTGTTGCCTTCTGTGTTATAACACCACCTCTTTCTAAAGACTGCTGTTCATTTTGCAGCTTTATTGTGTTTATTTGTTCCTCAACACCCCCTTACCATATTTCTCTTTACCATTGGAACAAACTTGTGGCAATAGGGCTGCTTCTTTTGTCAGCACACTGGATTTACTAGATTACCGTTCATCTCAAACATTGCTAAGAGCTTATAGAATTTCTACAAGGTGTAGTGGAAGGTCATTTATTTTCTGTGGTTTTAACCACAGTATACTGGTTCGGAGTGAAAACAGGGTAAATATTTTTAAGAAAAGTAAATACGCCCATTTATCAGTGTTAACTTTCAAAATTCAACRTGCCTCAACTTGCTCAGATCCATGGTTAATGTTATGCATCCCTTTTGCTGAAGCACTTTCACTGCAGATAGCTCAGAAGCTCACCACTCTCCGGCTGCAAGTTGAAAATTTATCCAGTTTAAGAGTATGTGTCACCAATGAGCATTCTGTAAAGGCTGGTGCTCTAACCTTAATAATTGCCTAATTTCTGCATGGGTCTTCTGGCTATGAGATATTTTCTTACAAGCAGTAGAAGTCCTCAAGACTACACAAAAAAGAAGAGATCAGAGTAGATACTGCAGTGATTGTTCATACACTGGGAAGAAATACTTCCTCTGGAATGGAAAGGAGGCATGAGGGGCCAAAATTGTAATAAAGACATGAAGTTATAACAGGAATAAATTTAGCTCCATGAGTTTAGATGAGCAGCCTGGACAAAATGGTACGTGACAGCTCTTCAGAGACAGGTTTTCCTCTAAGTCTGTACTGCCACTTTAGCACTACATGTTTTTCTTAGCCCTAATCATATGCAGTGCAAGAAAGAAAAGAAACTCAGCTGCTTCTAAGTGCTGAAAAAGACGCTAGCTTTAGAGTTTCAGATGAATGGGTAAATGGATAGATGGACAGAGAGTAGAAACCCACCAAATAAACTCCTCACAATATGGGCTTGCCAATTCTCTGGTTATTTTTCTCAATGGTTTAGAGAGCAGCACGTGGGTTTAATACCTGGAAAAACTCAGGCTCTATATCATGGTGTTCTGACATTGACCAAATCTCTGATACAGGACAGTTGAGTTTCTCCATCTTATGAAAGACACAGTAAAGAAAAGTTTCTCCTTTTTCCATTCTGTCAAGGCTTCAAAATAAAGTGAATGACAGATTGTCTTATTTAACCAATATATTGCACTATTATCATTCTAAAAATAGTTTATGAGAGGTTAGGGAAATCACGTAGACTGAAGAAAATAAAAATTATTTTCAAATATAAAAAGATTGCTGTTTAAACCAGTTATCATTGAATGAACTAATTAGTTTAGTCTATTAGAATTCTGGATTGACACTAAAATAAAATTTAAAAATCTTCTAAAATTGTATTTTAAAAAAGTCTGTAATCACTCAACCAACAACAGAACCACTGTCATTAAATTTAAGAACTTTATTGTAAAAATGAGTATGTCATCAGAGGTTTCCTTTGTGGAAGCAACTTTGCACTAACACTTTTAAAACACATTTCAATTTTAAGCAACAAAAGTTCTACCTTTGGATGTTCTTTCAATAATCAAAAGCCACTAGTACAGGTAAAACTATTCAGATGTTTCTAATGTGCCTTTTGAGTTTTCATCTGTAAGTGCTGGCATGTGCAGTTCACTGCAGAAGTTTAGACATCTGTCCTCTAAACATTGGAAACTGGTGCAAATAAAATGGTAGAGAAACAGCTACTTTGATTTACCCTTGCAATTTATTTTTGGTCACAAAAATATTGCTATATCTTTAATATATGCAAATTGCATGAACATGGAGCACACGCCTGAATCCTTTGAAAAATTCCTTCTTAATCTGCTAGACAACCTTGGTCACGTATTTGGATAAAGCAGCAAAATAACTAGATGAAGAGAAAGTGGCAGATATAAAGCATTTGAATTTTAGAAAAACATTTGATACACTGTCTGACAAAACCTTACTTGCAAACTTCATTGAAGTTGGCTTGGAGAAGAACGGTGTTATGTGGATGGAAAACAAACATTAATGGATAAATAAGTAAACAATACTGCAATGAAAGGGTAATGACAAACCACAGTGTAATGACTGAGGGGAGGTACCTACAGGGGCATCAGAGGGATCAGTCGTTGGTCCTCCATAACACCTTTATTAACAAATTCAAATACAGAGTAAGCAACATACTGAAAAAGTTAGTGGATGATGCTAGATGTGCAAGAGATGTAAAGGAGATGAATCAAGATTTAGATAATTTAATTATAACAGCATGAATAGAGAGTAGTTAAAAGAAATTTCCAATAATTTTAATGCACAGCACTACAKATGGATGCAAGAAATACAGCAGAGAAATCATCTGTGGGATATAAAGTCTTCTGAGGAATGATCCACAAAGAAGATCTAGAAGTAGTGCTTGAAAATTAAAAATTAATATGAGCTCTACATATAATATAGAAGCAAAGAAGGACCACGTCAAGTGTGGGCCAAAGGCACAGAAGAATAATTTCATAGAATATCATATAATGAAGTTATAGTCTTTTCTTACATAACTGTGGTCTTCCACACTAATGGAATTATTTGTTTTGGTCCTGGACAATTAATAAGAAAGCATATTATCTGGAGCAATAAATAAATAAATAATCAGAAGGGAGCTACCTAGGAAAGTAATGGGAAAAGCTAAAGCATACTTGATATTTAAGAATATGTATATGGAAACCACAATACTTCACAGAGCTGATAACTGAAAACAAAATACTTTTTTAAGAATAAAACTGAAAGCAACAGATTAAGACTGCAAGGAGGATCCAAGCTGAAGAAAGCACAATATCCTTTATTTATACTAAGTATAACTAGCAGAATTGTTGTCATAGGGGAATGATRCAGCAAACATGCACAGGTGGTTTTGACACTAAAATTCTCCTTTGAGGTGGCACACGTCCCCACCTGATGCATCTGGCCTAAACCGTTAGTAGGGTTTAAACCTCCACATATGGTAAGCTAGATTGATTTAGAACATATGCATGCAGGGGYCTGTCTTCTCTAAGGATTTGCTCAGTCATAGAAAAACTGGGATGGAAAAAGAAAGAAAGGTCAGTAGCATCTGGAAACTGGCTACCCTACAGGGAGATTATGCAGCTCAAATGCCCCGAGTTGGGTTTGGAGATATGATTTATGCCTCCCTGTGCCAGCTTTGATGAATTTGGTGCAACATTGCATTGCAAAGGGTGTCTGGGAAATTCTCTGACTATCATGTGAGGTGTCAACATGTATGTAGAGGTGTTATGTAAAGTCTAGTACGACTATGGTAATCAGACGTATCAAGTGACAAGCTGCTCACAAAGTCTTKGAACCCGGGAGCTTTGCACATGGGGATGCACCTGGATTAAGAAGCACACAGTCTCTGCACAGGGTCAGAGAAGGCAGGAATCGGGCTCCTCAAGCAGGTGCTGCCCCAACCTCCTGGCTGTTCAGGGACCATGGACCAGGGCTTCTTGCAGAATCGGCCGTGGTGCATTGGCCAAGGCAATGAGCTGTGGGCAGTTTGACCAAACCACTGTGGCAAGTGCTTTGAGAGACATGGTGCACCAGAAAGCCAAAATGACTCTTCACGTGTAGGAGAAGCTGGGAGACATAAAGAGCTGAAAGTAGGATGTAGTGCCATTTGTCTGACAACAGCCTTTCCGGGGAGCGAATTGRACGTTTCTTTCCATGTTTCAGTAGAAAGGGTGACTTGTCTGTGCCTACTAGGCAGTGGGCACTCCTGCTGCACCTCTGGGACCTTGAGGCCAAAAGGTGTTATGATAAGTTTCAGCAAAAGTGATGGCAACAGAAATTCTTACAGTCTGAAAAAAAAGTTCAGTTTTGTACAGACACCATGTGGCATTACCCTTGTTAATACAACTTGGTAGAGGTCACCTTAGAGACAGAATGGCATTTCTTTTCTGCCTCTGCCTAGGATCACTTTTGAAGTCATATTTGTTCCTTGTTTTGATGTGTAGAGGTTCCAGACCACAGCATATGAACATATCTTGCATCATCTCAGAAGTATAAGGATCTACCAGAAAATCAACATTAAAAGAATCCATAAATCGTGCAAGTACTTCATGAGCAACGCACGATTTTCGTACAGTTCTTCTTTTCTCCCCAAGGGTCCTAGAGCATTTTATTCCCTCATCTGACACTGAAATGCAGCCACCTCTGGGGTGGAAGCCAGCAGCCATTCAGCATCAGGGACAGTGCCATATTTAAGCAAGATAAATGCACAGAAGAAAGACCATCTGTTAGCATGCCAGTCAATTTGTAGATACAAGTAGATCCATAGCAAGTTGTGACAAATCCGTGTGCCAGAGCCCCCTCCAGTATTTCTAGCAGAGTACAGACAAGCATAAGGAAGTCATTTGTGCACGCCCTAATGGTGCTGTCATCCTGCCTGGGTGGACTCCGCTCTCCGTGATATCACTGTTCCCCTCCGGGACAAGGGACAGAGCAGAGCTGATGTTATCCGTCAATGGCTCCCCTATATAAGGGCATGAAGGTAGGCATGACAACTTTTTTACTCAGCTCTAGTCGGTGGCTTTTGCCAAAGTCTTGAGCCAAAGCTCCTCCGGACGAGTGCCCAGAAACATTTGGCTCTAAAACCAAGCTGAGGGATCTCTAAGAGCCAAGTTGTAGAAGCCTCATGGAGTCTCTGTGGCCAAAACCATGCAAAAGGAAATTAGCTTTGAATAGAGCCCTTATAGATCAAACATCCAGAGTAGACTAAACATCTTTGACAATGAGTCTAATATTTCATGGCAAGGCAATTTTGCTCAGTAATTTGTTCAGATCTAAATGCTTTTAGTTCTCTAAGTTCATTTCTCACTAAATTATTTTCTCAGGACAGTTTGTTTGAACCTAATAAGGAATCCAAGCCTCAACTACAGCAGAACCTTTGCAATACAAGTGTATGTGTTATAATACCTTATTTTCCATCACGGAGATTTAATCAAATGCACTAAAACGGCGGGCTACAATAGAGATTTTTCAATAATGTATGTTAAAAGGGTTATTATGTAATGACTTAGAAGTAGGGAGTGAAAAGATGATAGTGTGTTTCAGCATACAATATGCTATGAAGGATTAGTTAAACTATTGGGAGCCCACACAGGTCTCCACTACCCTCAGCACTTGTGAGTCATTGTGGTCTTGTTTGTTTCTCTGATAAATTCAGTAAACTGGGGTGTAGTATATCACGCAGCAGTGCCATATATCATTCCATTCTCTAATAGGAACATAAAACAACCATTGATTGCAAACAGGCTCTTTTAAAGATTCACTACACTGTTTGGCATTTTCAAATGTTTTTATGTTGGCAAGCTATTATAATAACTCATATGGGATCAAAATGCATATAACTTATTCCAAAGTATTCCACATGCTAATTAAGTAAACAGAAGTGCACTTGCCTCTACCTCCCCCATCAAAAGCATGCTTATTCTCCAGAACATTATTTCACTTCAACTTCTCCTCTTTATGTATCATTCCAAACCTTCTTCCCCCACCTCCAGCATTCATATTCCTGTTCACTGAGTCTCTTGCTACTGTCTCTGTCTTTTCATATATCTAAAATATTAAAGTAAAGCAAGGCAATGAGTCACTTTTTATCTCTCCAAGGAGGAGAGAGGAAGATGACACATTGTGCACTGATCTTACTAACAAAAATACAGTATATGTGGAGATCTTTTTTGTTGTTTTTATTTAATCTTTATCAAAACTGCATTGCACGAGCCATCTTCATCTCTGAAAACAACAAACAAGAGAGAGGAAAGCAAAGACAGGTGGAAGAAGCACTAAGAATTATAGCAATTACAACATTTTCTTTCAGTTCAGTTCAGGGCACTGGGTACTTGAGTGCAGCCTGGAGATGGTCATATTAAAAAAAAAAAGTTTGATACGTACTGATTTCAAGCAAAATAAGCTTCCCCTCAGTGTCCATATGTGTAAGTTCCATCAGTATTACTCATCCACATAAACCAAGGAAAGAACAGACCTCTTAGAGTTAATCGTATTTTCACATTTGAAGCCAGAACTAYAGTCTTCCATTAGCATGTTTATGGCTTATGTCTTTCTGCAGAGAGCAGGCACCACTAACACCTTCACACAGCACTGGTGGGGTGATCCCTGAGCTGACATTCTGGGATCCACGTTCTGCACAAGTCAGAGGGGGAATGTCTCTCCCTCTGAGTGTCCTTCCCTGCAGAGCTGGGCACCCTTTTCAAAAGGCTCTCTGAACCAGTTACTTGCTTAAGCACTGGTGGGGCTTTGCTTCTCCGATGTATCCAAGAAGGAAACTACAGTGGGAGGGGAAGACAAAGAGTGGAGTCTGGCACAAGTGAAGCACTGGGGCTGGGACCAGGAAATTGCTCCTGCTAAGGAATTTTCAAAGGAGTTCATCTGGGTGAAAATGGTCTTTGAGGTACAAATGGTTCACACCCCAACTTGTGGCTATAATCACTTGTGCCAGAGGAACAGCCAAAACCAGCTGCTCCACGATGTCTCATTAGATCTGCCATTTTACACACAGCAGCCAAAGACAAAACAGGCAGTTGCTTGGCAGAAGCCAGGGGCTGCTTGGCACCACAGCACAAGCATGCTCTTAGCTCTGGCTGTGGCCAACCCCAGGCACAGAGAGAAGGAGAAAGATAGGAGGAGGAGGAGGAGGAGGAGGCGCCAACAGGCAGTGCCAAGCTTCATTATTGCAACAAGATTTACAGGTTGTAGGTTAGCTTTCTAAGCAGGTAACAATGCCTGAAATGATAGAGAAGGACACACACCATATCTGAATCTCTCAGGAGTGGTGTGAGGTCTGCCTAGCCATAAGCAAAGGGAATTGTGTCATATCCATGCTGCTCTCAAGCCTGGCAGTGGGCTGCCATCCCTGGGTGTTTCTGTGAAAACAGAGGCCTAGCAAGTCAGCCTTTCACTGCTTCATAGCATACCAAAGGATTTTGAGTGTTATAATTGAAAGATTAGCTACAATTACTCCCAGCTCCAGTTCGGACACCTACCATGATTAAGTTCCATAGTGGCTATACATTTGCATTTACTGTTATGCTATCAAAATGCATTTATGCAAAATAACCATTGTAAAGGAAGGAGGCAGTTTAAGAGCAAGGCCCTATTACTGTATGGATGGTCTTTCTCTTGCAGTGTGTATTTTAAATGAAAACTCACAGTAAATAGGACTGGCTACAAATCTTCCACTTTGTCATGAAGGTACCAGCTTGCTGATACAGCCTAACTTTAGTAGTCTCCTATTTATCTATGTTGGAGAAGACAATACTAATCCCTTCAAAATAACATCTCAGAACTCTCATTACAGTTCCCTGTGGTCCCTCACAGTGAAGTCACAAAAATGCAGATCCTGCTAAAAGAAATAATTTCATTCTTTAAATAAAGTGAAGTTTGTTGTATTTTTTTTTTCTTTATTGCCATGGCATCTTACCTGTTTTTCCAAGACTGTTGTTAATGATCATAAGATCACTCACAACTTCTGGACATTCTGGACAGCAACCAGCTGCACTACAATGTAGAGTACAAACATTTGTATTTGGAAGCCTCAAATATATCTTTTTCCCCTGAGACTTTTGCTTGGTTATTGGGCTCCACTGTGGCAAATGTCTCAGCATCTCTGACATGCGAGAGCAGACTGCTCTGTGCAGCAGAGCTGTTGGAGTCAGGATGGTGAGGCTGGATGCCAGAAAATTCCACCAGGAACAGTATGCCTTGTTCAATCCCGTTACCTACACAGGGAAGACTTAAATTCTCAAATCCAACCATGCTTGGCCAGTTAGTTCACTTTTTCCAATGAAGATTTTATAAGGGTGATGTACCAAACTCAACTGCGTGCTCAGCCATTCCCAGTCACCCTCAGACACAAGAGATCTGGGATCACCATTGCCATCTAAGCCTCACCTTCAGACCTACAGGCTGAGGCATTTCTTCAGGAGTAGTCCTTTGACCAAACTGAGCTGAGCAAGCCCTGCAAGTAAACATTTAACTCTCATCTGTGCTTTAGGAAAAATCTCTTGGAAAATATGCCTCACAACTGTCTGAGACAAACTGCAGAATGCCCACGTTGTATCTTGAAACATCTGAGAAGAAAATACAGAGCTCTGAGCACTTTGCCAAATAAGTRGTGGCTGTGCTTGCAGAGGACATGTTTATACAAGAAATCATGAAAAGTGTACAATATTATCTAAAAGAAATAAGCCCTCAAGGGTGCAGCTCTTCTTAGGGGAGAAAGGCTAAAAAAAAAATTATAGTTTGCAGCATGTATCCTTAATTTTATGCTGTACCTTTGAATGYGTTGAGGTTTTGGAAGTTCCTCATTCTTACATGAAAATATATTCAAAACTTACTCTTCTTAAGGTATTTATTTTTCTTTCCAGTGCTGGGAAGAAAAAAAACAAAGAAAAAGAACATGAAATACATTCATGTCTAAATCATAMTCCTCACAGTGAAGGCAAATTGAGGACTCTCCGAACAATGCCAAGTGTGGAGAAGTAAAGAGGGTTTTTCCCCCAATGTTTTAAGGTCTTTTTCCCCCTCATAGTATTAATCTAAGTCTTACAACTAATCTGACAGGATTTCAGGCTGAAGCAGCGCACTCCAAGCACCTCAGCAGCACTGATGGAAATCTGCATACCCCTTACAGGTACAGAAAGTGACACCACCCCTTCAGAGAGCATGCGAGCCATACCATACATCATGAACCTGTACTCCAGAAGCATGTGTTCTGTATGGAGAGGGAGGATGGATAGGAAGCAAACGCACTTTCAGGGTAGTGTAACACAACCCTCTCCTCTGCCATTCCCTTCTCCTGGCATCAGGGTGTATGTAATTCTTCTCATGCATTATTGATAGGCCCAAAAGCCTGCCAAGCCTGCCTGCTTTTTTTTGTGACAGACAAAGGAGGGTACACGGATGGCACCTCTCACTGCTCGGGGCTCTGCTTTCATTAAGAACATTTTCTGCCTGTTCTCCAAGGGCACCCTCTGTCAGAGACTGCCACGCAATAAAAAAAATATGGCTTTGAAGTCCAGTGAATAGAAACAAAATGAATTAGCGTTCAGGTGTTCGTGCAACCTGATTACAAAGGCCCAATTCAGTGGCGTCCTTCACACCTTTTCACTTGTCCCTGCATAATCTCTACACATCTTTTAGGCTCTCTGCCTTTCTAGTCCCCCTCCTCCCTGTTCCCCCCCATCCCTTTATTTCCTAATGCTTGCAGGTCCTCCAGGAAGACACAAGCACTTACAGTTGTTGAGTGATTAAATATTTATAATCAGGGCAATGAGTGAGGTGTTGAATAATAAATGCTAAGGTTGAGGCGGCCTTAGATAATTTCTGCAGATTTCTTCATCCACAGCCTCTTTGATTCTAAGGCAAAATCCTTTTAATTAACAACAACTTTTTTTCTCTTCTTTTCTCTTCTTCTTCTATCTTTTCTTTTTTTTTTTTTTCAGCTGTGACAGGCAATAGTCCTTTATCACTGTTTTTTTCATGAACCTTAACCCTGAGAAAGTGCTAGAGCTGTTATTATAACCTTAGATAGACATGCATAAAATTTACATTGGTTGTTGCTTGCTTCCATGTGGGTTTGGCTTTTATATCATGATGTGACTCTTGGGGATGTCTTGTCCAGGGCTAGGAGTTGGACTCAATCCTTGTGGGTCCCTTCCAATTCAGCATACTCTGTGATTCTGTGATATATAAAACATATATATATTTAGCTAAATTCACTCAAAATTCTCTACATCAACTAGTATTTACTTAGGAAATGAAAGTCTGTAATAAATGGTCAGGCAACAGTTAGGGACACTTAACAACATGTTGTGATGGCGAAGATACGTGTCTTTCATAAAGCTTCTTTAAAGAGCTTTCATTGTAGCTAACACTGCACTTTACAGAACAGACAGAACAGCCAGATTATCCAAAGGTTTCTCTTTATTTGAACTAGCAACAAATTTAGTGTTTAATATATTTCTTTGCTCTCCCTAATTTCCCTAACCAATGGCATTGGAGCTAGGGCTTTTTTTTGCATTTTACTTCCTTAAAATATACATTTTAAAAMCAAAAAAGTTCTGGTTTCTAGACTCATGTGATAATTTCAGTTTGAGGGAGGGAAAGTTCTTCTTTAAGAAATATTTCAAACACTTGTGGTATGGACAAAAAGCCTGTAAAAGTGATATCTCACGAGATCAGAAGTCCTGCAGCAAGTAAAAATCTTTTTCCTTCCCTTCTTTCCTTCCAGTTACATTCATTCTCATGACTATGCAGGAGACTGATTTGTCATTTCTGAATGCTAGATTTGGTGGAGAACTGGTGGTATAGCACAGACAAAGCAAAATACAAAGCAATGACTCCTGTGATCCAGGGTTCACAGAGGCTAACATGAAATGACCAAAAGTAGGAAAAATGCATTCAGCAATAGGATTTGGAGAAACAGTAAAAAGATATCTGACAGTTAGGAGCTTTGAAGCATTTCAGTGTCAAAGATGACTTAACCTGGAGCATAAAACTAACAAAAAAGCATTAGGAACCCCACAGTCTGTCTCCAATMATGTCACTCTGATGGCTGTATCACTTAACTACTCTCAAAATGAATGTTACTGTATTTCTACATGTGACAACACTGTTTTGAAACTTGGTAAACAAATGTTCTACAGTATTTTAAGATCTTCAAATCAGAAAGGAACTGGAAAGCATTCAAAAGGCAAGGCAGTGTAAAGCTTTCTGTCTGATGCTCCTTCCCTCTCRCATTCTTCCCTTGCTCCAAGGTGCACTCTTTGCCATAGGGAACAGCTCCTTCAGGAATACCCACCTACTCTGCCCTAGTCCTCCCCATGGGCTGCAGTGTGGGTATCTGCTCCACCATGGAGCACCTCATCTTTGTTCTTTTCCTCCTCCTGACCTTGGTGTTCCCTCTGCTTATTCTCACTCTTGTTCCCTGCTCTTCCTCCCTCTGTGCAACCCTTGCTGCCCTATATTAAATATGCTTTCCCAGCGCACCAGCTTGGTTGATGTGTCCTGGGATGGGGCTGTTCGAACCAGCTCTCCAGCCCAGGGCAGCCCCGGCCTCTTCTCATGGAGCCAACCATGCAGACCCCTGCTGCCAGCACAGACACCCAAAATAAGATAAAAAATTTAGCAAAAAATTAAGTTTTGCTGAATGTGTAATCTAACATGCTGTAGCTAGATGCTGATGAGGAATATTTCTACTGACACATTCTGTTGTTTGAATTTTCAGCTATAAATWCATATCAAGAGAAATTAAGCTGTCCACTTAAGCTCAGTCATTGAAATACAAAAGGGAATAGGGTTTGAGTTTAAATCAAAACATCTTCACACTGGTGATTCACTCTGTAATGCAAACAATACAGCTGCTCTGGTCATATTATCTCATATTATCATATTATCTATCGTTATATCACTTAATTTGAAATAGTCTGACATCCAAAAGAAAGCAGAAGTTGGGATTGATATTTCAAGGAACAAAATGGTGACATCCTGGCAGACTAAAAAGGTCACCAAGGATGAAAACATTTTCTCTATTTACATGTGCAGCTTCAAACACAGGTACAKTGCAACAACAGAAGCAGTAAACTGAGCTTTCTGGAAGACTTTTTACTTGTTCTTGTTGCTGAACACTGTTCATGTTGTAATCCCATCCTTCTACCCAGCTTCATGCTGCATTACTACTTCATCTTCCTGTTGCACCTCACCAGGCTTCAAGAACTCAGTCTTTAATAAATTCATATGTTTACTTGTGTGCATGGACATTTTATATCCAGAAAGATGGGAGCAAAATATGGATCCTCTATGAAGAAATTTCCAGGAATCTATTTGGATTGTGAACTTTCCAGAGCAGCATGCATCTTGGCAGCATTCTCTATGGCTTCTATTCTTGTCATATGTTGACACKAGATGCCACAAAACTAATTTGTTCAAACTAATTTGATTTCTCACACCTTTTTTGCATTTACAGAGAAGAAAAAAGTAATCCCTAAGTCAATCCTTTTAAGTTAACTCAAGCCTTTAACCTTTGTTTTCTTAGAGTCCTCCACTCAGTTTTCACAGTAGTTTCTGTTTCCAGAACTGGATACTTTACTGAGACTCTGTGTCAACTCTTAGTTGTAAAATGCTGCAAATCCACCAGTTTCGGGAAAGTTGCTTTTGATTTTCACTGATCAATAGAGATGGAAAGTGATTATGACAGAAGAAGTCCCATCTACAATTAAGGCCTTTACACCACCTGTCCCTATTTTGGTAWGTATAAGACATTACAGGGTTAAGGCTGTGTTACCATGGTAGAAARAAAGAGGGAGGCCTCAAGGTGCACAAGATTTATTCCTCCCTCGAAACATAGTCTTTTGCCTCAAGTGATCTATTACTCTTACAACTGAGGCCAGTTTTGAAACAGATAAAATGCTTACAAGTATTTTTTTCTCCTAAAGAGGACCATTTGGACTGTATATGTTGGATAGCATCCTGTGCAGAGTGAGTAATGGGAAAGATTTCACAGAGGTGTTTGGGCTTGTAAGRAGACAGCACAGAACAGACAGGCCTTGTAACTAGGCAAGATATTAGTCCTTTGCCTCATTCAGCCACTGATTTAATAGAAAAGTAAACTATTTCTTCCCTCTCCTCTACACTCATAACTTTCTGGAGTAGGAGCTGCCTTCACGTGCATTTGTACGTCTCCTACCAGCAAGGGTCAGATCTCAGGGCTTCTCGATGATATTATAATGCAAAAATATAATGRTGGTGATTATAATAACAATATTGGCAACGGCGAGAGACATGAAAAAGTCATTCAGATCTCTGTTGTAAACATCTCAAAGTCGAGAGCAATCCCCAGATTTAAAACAAGTCTCACCTTATGGACAGAAAATTATTCCAAGTGAATAAGTTGTGCCAGGGTCTCAACACAAMATCTACATAAATATTTGACTCCTAATAGTGTTCATTCATGTGATACTTCATGCTCCTCAGTTTCCCTTTGTCAGGCTCATCCTTATGTAAGCTTTCAGACACCCTGAGATGGTGCATTACAGAGTTAGCAGAAGTGTGCATGCCACAACTAGAGCAATGGACGGGAAAAGGTTGCCTAGAATTGCCTCCTAATTTCGTTTCCTCTCCCCACCAAGGGGTAATTGCTAAACCACCAACAGCTAAATAGATCCATCAGCAGATGCCAAGACTGCCGCTAGGTTTCGGTCATGTCTTTCCCAGTAGGGGCCACTACAGAGCATCAAATAGGAAGGAAGACTGGGAAGGGAAAATGAGTGCAGTATAACAGAAGGAACCAGGTAAATATGAAAAATGCTTCACTGGAAGATTAATCCTTCCTGTAGTCCATCGTTAAAGTAATAAAAGGTTTATGATTCATTTCTTACATTATAATGGAGGAGGCAATTAGTAATTACTGGATTTATAGTATTTGTTGTGTTAACTCAGCCAATAAAATACACAGCAAAACTGTTTTTCTGAAGCACATTCATTGCAAAGTAATGTTCTTGAAGCATTAAAAATGAAATCTAGTGCACTGCACTTCATGTATTATTACAGAAAGAAGGATGGTTCTCCAACATACACTGAGGTATTAAGAACTCAAATATTTTCATTTTTTTCTATGCAATTTTTTTCTCAAACAAAGTTTAAACAATCTAACTCCAGTAATAAGATTTAGCATAAAAACCCTGCATGTGCTTAACGTCTATTGTTAAAAAACTAAGCACCATTTCTCAATCAACTGCCACATCTTTCCCCTTAATGTACAATCAAGTTTGGGTCTTTTCTTCACATGGGAAAATGGTCAGACTCACACGATCTTCACTGGCTACTGGAATATCCTTTGTATGTGCCCTAATAATACTTTTTGCTTCCACTAAAGAATTTCATTAAAGTAGTATTTCTTTCAGTAGTATTTTTGTCCCACTGTGAATAGGAATTCCATTATTATACATTGGTCAGTTGTACATAAATGTTTACATTCTGGAACTGCTACAAAGTAAATTTTATATTAAACCAGCTTTTAATATATAGCAAAAATTTAACCTGAATTAACAAAAAAATGAAAATACTATTTCTGTTAAATTMTTTTATCTCACCTACWCGTGCCTTGGAGCTCAAGATCTTGAAAAATGACTGATTTATAATGTATCCATGTTTAGTTATTTGGCTTCTGTCCATGAGCTAAATTAAACATGCAGAATAATAGAAAACACATGAATTTCCATCCAAAAAAACACAATCATCTTTCATTTTAGCCAAAGAAAGTATACAATAAACACCACTCATCTACAGGGACCCTACAGCCAGGGAGGGAAAAGGGAATGGAAAGACGTGAAGCTTGAGGAAACCCCTCCAACTTCAGCAAAGCATTTTTCTAAATCATCACTATAGCCCCCATGAAATTCAGGGTTGCCAATTCCCCTGCTAATACAATTTCCTATACATTCCCTAAACGTTTTCATTTGCAAAATAAGATTGACTTTCCCTCCACTGAAAAAAACTAGCCACATAATCCTCGATCAAGGCAGGAACAGCCCTGTAATGCAATTTCCTTCTAAAAGTTCTTAAAACTGAATTCAGAGTTAAACTGTCATGTGTAGCACTCCTCAGGGGTTCCTGGAAAACCATTTCCCCATCTGAGTACGTAACTCTGCGAAACCAGAAAGGGAAGCAGTCAATCTTGTCAGCTGTTTCTAGTCAAAAAGGTTTCTGACAGAGCAGAATTATAATTCTTAGAAATAAATTTCTGCTATGGAATCAAGTTCACTAGAGTAAATTGTTGGAAAATTCAAAATTGTCAAAATTATTGAAGTAAAATTTCTTTATTTATCTGAACATTTTTTTAACTCTATTGCTTCCAGAATTTTCATCAGTAATAGTGATTTTCAGATTACATGTGAAAAAAAACCCCAAACTGTAATCCAAACATTTGGGGGAAGACAATGAAAGTTTACATCACCTAACACTAGTGACAGATCTACTGGAAATGCAGTATTTGCTACATTGGAGAAAATCTTATATAACCAACATGCAAAAAACCCCAAACAATAATAGGTTATCTAGCATACTCTTCATCGCTGCCTCCTTGAAACGGTTTCAAACCTGAAGAGCCTGTGTGCCTTAAAGCTTGTTGTTTTTTAACCAACCAYATCAGTTGATCTAATAAAAGATAATGACTCTACAAACCTTCTCTTTAAAAACATTTCACACAGTCTAGCTAGAGACAGAGAGGGGAAAATTAAGTTCACAAGCCTTGCTTGTGAAGTCCCATCGAAGGGACGATGAATTTGTCTGGATGCAATATGTAATAAACAACCCTGTGAAAAAAAAAGGCAGAAGCTTGCACAGCATCTGCTTTGCAAACTTAAATAACTTGGCCATTTAAGTTGTTTTGTTTGGTCTATTACATATGGCAAAATGATCCAATTGATGCACTCAGTACCATCAGTATTTCATTTTTAAAAACGAATCTGTTCTCTTCCCTTCCCCTCCCCATGTTGATGGAGGATCAGTTTAATATCTGGATTGCTGGCAGTGCACTTGAGTGCTGGTGAGTCAGATAGATGGGAATGCTCCCTCTGAGTCAGTGTGGAGCCAGCCTCCCAGCATGGTGCTCGGGGACACTCTGGTGCTTGAGCTGCAATCATTTAGATCAGAGAAAACCAAAGCCCTCAACAGTTGCGGTCACTTGAAATCAGATGGAAAACACAGAGRTATTACGCCAGTATCCTCAGCAAACTCAAAAGAAGACAATAATTGCACGAGGCCAGATCTGCTCACACTCTGCCAAGAACCTTGATGAGATAGTCTTCTTTGTTTTCTGCCATTAAATAGTCAAGCTCATTATTTTTATTATTGAAAGAAACTGTAAAAGTTGTTATATTCCACACAAGAAGTGGTTGCATTTCAGTGCTACAGAAAGTGATTCTGTTACTTATAAGCTGTAGGTTTGCACATGACAAGGAATAAATCAGTACTAGCTGTGCTTTTGCATAGATTTCARTGGAGTTTAGAGCAGTCCTAGAGTTTTTAAATGATCTATAATTCATCTGGGAGAAAACAAAAGGAATTTAATCACAAACTAATTCTTTTAGAAAAAAAATACTGCACTACCAGTTCTTCCCCCGGCCTGTAGGCTCTTTGCAAGCAGGGCCCAGATTCTTATTTTGTGTTSACCCTGTGCATAGCACAGTCAGCTCCTCTGGGTTTTTGAATGATGTACCTCAACAAAGTTATCACAACAGCAATAACCCCAATGAGAATAATGCCCATGATAATAAATTCAACACTATCCAGTGAATAACACATATAATTATTACACTTCATTTCTGTTTATTATTCAATTATTTTTAGTTTCCCTTAGCAAAAGTTCATGTCACTGACAATGCAGCCAATTAAATACAAGAAAATGAACATCTGCAAAATTTCAAGCTACTAAGAAAACTGTGATACTTTCTTGCTTCAAGAAAGAAAGGGGACAGACTGACAGGGAAGTTTTTATCTTTTTTCATTCTGAAACACTCCAACTCTTGTAACCACCATCCCCCTCATTCACGTAGTTGCATAGTTAGTTGCCAATTTACTGGGGAKTCATCATGTGCACAGAAAACCTTCTGACAAACAAAATCAACTCAGGAAAAGGGACAATAACACTAACATTTCAAAGCAATCCGAGGTGCACAGGTTGGGGAAAAAAGATTATGGTATTCAAAGTAAAACAAATAAACATTTACTTTCACACTGTTTCAAAATGGAAGAGTGTGTTTCCTGATATGTGAAGTTCAAATGAAACTCTCCATAAAGTATATGTTGAGATCCCGACCTGAGAACTCATGTGGCAAGATAGAACTAAATGCAAAATTAAAAGGAATGAGTTCTCCACCCACCAACTTCAGCAGCGCTGCTAGGCACCATAGTAATTAATTGAGCCTTGATATTTCATCAGCCGTTGATTACAGAGTGGAGCTGAGTGGAACATTTCACACAGAAAGTGAGACAATGTTGCAACAAAGTCAGGGAAAAAATATCACTTTTCACACAGCATTGTTTTGTGAATTTTGACATTTGATTTCACTTAGCTGAATGAAGAGTTAGAAAAGGTGAGCATACCAGAGTGAAAGGGAGAGACAAGGGTCAGGCAGCACACTGTTCTCTAAATGCTTCACATGTTTAATAGCTGAAGAGATGGGAGCAGATTCTCCTCCATTTGACCAAAATTTTGTTGCATGCAAAGGAGAGACCTTTTGGGGACATGACCCAGCACTCCCAGAGGTTTTGATCAGAGTCCCAGCCCAGTGCACTAGGAAGACTGTTCCACATCTCCCCAGTTGGACAAGGCCCTCCAGTGAAATGTTGAACAGCTGAGCATAGGTGTAACAGACACTGAAATACAGCCCTTGAAATCCAGCGACCTGTTTTGGAGTGAAAGCCTTGCCCAAGGGCACCTGCACCTCGATGTGGTGCCAAGCTGTCTCTGCTATGGGCATTTGTGTGGCAGCTCAGAAGCCAGTAGAGAGCTGGTTTATAAAGGGAGTTGAGAAATCAAAGTGTTCATTTTTATGACTGCCAACATTCACCTCAGCACTGCTCAAGTCCTTCAGTATGTCATGGCTTTCCAGGAGCAAACCCTCTTCTGGTGGGAGAGTTTTGACATTGACTTTAGTGTAAACTTCGAGGAATTTTGGAGGATGTTGTGTGAAGGGGGTTTTTGTCCAGACACTCAATTTAGGAACTCTCTCCATTCCTCAATAGCATAATCCTGTGGGAGAGGGGGKGKGTGTGTGTGTGTGTGTGTGTTTGAATCTCAGAGAATCACAGAATATTCTGGGTTGGAAGGGACCCACAAGGATCATCAAGTCCAATTCTTAACTGAATGGCCCATACGGGGGTCAAACCCACAACCTTGGCATTATTAGCACCAGGYTCTAACCAACTTTGTTTAAATTTGTTTAAGTATCAGGGGAAAACCAAAAAAACATGTTTCAACTATTTTTGATTGTGCAAGTTCTGTATGTACAAATGCAGTGAAATGTATTACCYTCATATATGAAACTTTTTATTCAATAACATGATATAAACAGCTAATTTTGATCTTTTTGCTAGGACTAGGAGTGCTTTGGATGAAAGAAGGTGGGGGGAGGAAATACTGGCATGTGTGAAATGTAGGAGAGGAAATGTAAGAAGAGAGAAATCAGAACATGACACATAATAGGGCTATAGAAAGAGCAGCTGATAAAAAAAAGATAAGCATTGAGGAGGAAATTAAAAGACAACAAGTTATCCACTTGGAATTGATCAAGAAACAAGAGCATGTATGCCTTTAGTAACATCTCCATCTCCCATTGGCAGTTCCTCCAAGATCCAGGGTGTTCCCTGAGTCCTGGCTGACATCCAGCTTGGGTAATTATATTCTACTTACATAAAATTCCCCTTGCCGTTTCAATTGGACATCACTTTGCATCCCAAACTGTTCTGTAGTGTGGTTATGCCTGCTTCACAGAAGAAATGGCTGCATTTCAGCAGGGAGCAAAGTTATCTTTTTATATAGTTCATATACTATGTTATAAAGCACCTGGGACCCTTCTGCATCAAACGTGCTGTACACATTATGTTATCAGTAGTATTCAAGTTATTAGGAGAAATAGTATACAGTCATCATTTATCTACTGAGACAATAAATTCTCTGTTAAGTAGGGTCTAAGCTAAATCACAGTGCCATAGTAGTGCTCAGATGGAATTGAATGGCACAGTTATAAAAGTAATTGAACAAGCCAGGATGGCTACAACTGGGAAAAGTAAATCAAAGGCCCAGATCCTCAGCTTACATAAAATARATTCATAGAAGCTAAGCTCTTTACACCAGTGGGGAATTCGCCTCAAAAAAACAGGCTGGCAAAGAGACACTGACCATCCCTCCCAAAGTTTTAATGCTTTCCCACCCAGCGGGAGTAAGCAGGCAAGCGCTGATGAACTGTGTTTAAGCAGTAGTTGCAGACTCAGGGGAGGTTCTGAGGCCAAAAAATTAGAGAAAGGGGAAAAATGTGCATACACACACACACACAACGCAAGAGCCAGTGAAAGAGAAAACAGAAATTCAGAATGCAACTAGGATTGCAAAAGCTATCCACAACAGTCAGCTGATACAGGTGAAGGAGCCAGAAGAGGGGAATTGTGCTGTTGCCCAGTAGCCTGAAAAGAAATCTGACTGCTTATTAGTTTGGTTTTTTGTTGTGTTTGTTTTTGGKTTTTTTATGTTTAGATCAAAAGGGTATTAAGTAATTCAATCCATGTGTTTACACAGAGAACAGTATTAGCATGGGGATGCATGGAAGCCACATGGGAGTATCTGCTAAATGAGACTACACTGAAAACAGMCATTCAGCAGTCTTGCAAAACCCATTGTATGGAGGAGAGTTGACCACTGCATAATTCAACTAAGTGAAAGACAAAGCCATTGAGTGACTGAGTGCAGCAGCTTGTGAGGCACAGACAGGTTTGCTGTGCAACTGGTCTAACCTGTTACTTTTATGATCACTTCCACATCCAGAGTTAGATGGAGCATGATAGGTTCCACAATGAAGAGTGTGATAGAAAAAGGTAATCAATTAGTGTGAAAGCAATGTAGAAAAAGCAGAACAGCCAGCTTCCAGAATTTCACAGAAGTATACTTAAAATACTAAAAAATGGTTTAAATTAATTTGTAGTAATTTTTTTTTTTTCTTGATCATGCTTTTGGGCTACTGAACAGCCACTGGCACTCCATTTACTACTTCTTATTGTAAAATGTAACACGAAAAGGATTGTATAGTGAGAGACAGAGATTTTCAGAGCATGATTTTTCTGCTGAAGAAAGCTCATTTGTACTTGCAAAGCAGACAGATTGAGAGGATCCAAATAATCTTTCATCCTTGGTGAAGCTAGAGATAAGGAACTGTTGAGGCACAGCATCACCAAGTCAAGGTAGGTGATTGTCCTGCTCTGCTCTGCATTGGTGTGGCCTCACCTTGAATATTATCTCCCCAGGGAAGTGGTCACAGCACCAGCCTGACAAAGTCCAAGAAGCATTTGGACAATGCTCTCAGGCTCACGGTGTGACTCTTGGCGTGTCCTACGCAGCGCTAGCAGTTGGACTTTGGTGACCCTGATGGGTCCCTCTCTACTCAGCATATTCTATGACGCTCTGTGGAATCCATTGTTATAGACACCGTTTCAAAAACCTTGTCAAGGTGGAGGTGAAAGCTCTAATTTGTGTCAGTATTTGGCATCTTCTAAAGGAGAAGCAAAGTCGGTTGAGAAGGTGATGAGTTTAGCTCATACTGTTTTTTGATTGACCTGCCAGTCCTGCTGCAAACTTCAGAAGATACCAAGATTATAAACAAGTCAGTTGAAATAGATTTAAACTAAAATCGAGGGGAGGATGTGTGCAGAGGACACACTGAATACCATCAAAGAGTGATAGATTTAAATGGGAAATACTGCTAGATAGCATAATTTCTTTCAAAACAGGAGAAACTTTAAAGTACAACAGCAGCAGCTATTTTATACTTGGAAAAAAGAAGTCTCTTTCAGAAACAACTAAAGATAATTGGGAATAAAGCTTAAGAAAATGGGTCAAGGAATATTTTTATTATTATTTTGTACATACTGTCAAGTATTTTGTTGAATTACAGAACCACATATCCGAAAATCTTACAGAAGCATCAGAGACAAGACTTAATTCTTTATAGTGGGCCCACTAATGCTCTTCAGAATTAAGCTAAATTACTGTGTCATTCAAGCCTCATATTTTTGACAAATGTCTAAGACTTCTTGATCTTTACCATCTATTTCACACTGGTCCACAAGTGAACTTTTCAAAAAATTAGYTTTTGATTTTGCGCCTTGCATTTTGTCAACTGGATTCTTGTGAGCTTTGGGTTAGCAACTTTAAGCCTCTGCTTCACAGAGGCTAATTAAATTAAACCAGCTGAGTGAAAAGACAGCCTCTCAGGTCTGCAGTAGAACAGGAGCCAATCCCAGAGGGATGAAGAAGGGTAAGGCAGCAGCATGCAAGCTTTTCCCCTTCCCCCTTCCTCTTTGTGGAAGCTGTCCTAGGCACTGTCCAGGAGGCTGTCAGCTGAAACTGGCGGCTGCCATCAACTAACACTGGGCACATGAAAATGAGCCAAAAAGACAACAGAAGGAGAATGGAAGTGCCAATGTCCTCAAAATTCTGGCGCAGAATGGAAATAAAATCTCCTTTATCTACCTCACTAATTTGTTTGATTAAGGCGATGTGACTTATCCCCATACATTGGGGACCGGTGAGAAAGCTGCTGGGAGATGGCTTTTGAAATCATGTGTGCCACTGATTATAGCTCTCAGTCTGTGGGCAGAAACTACTGTATTATCCCCTGATTAGTAGAATGGCCTCACTATAGGGAAGTCTGTGAAGCTGGGAAAGCTTAGGGTAATTTCTACTGGTATGTGCCACAAGGTTGCAATCAACAGACATAATTTGGGGTCATAGTAGTTATCATGTCAGGTACAGGTGGGAGTTTAGAAAACTCACCTTCACAGGACTATTTTTTCATACTGCAATATGAGCCCACAGGTTACAAGTTTAAGTGTCCAAGTCAGCATTCACAATTGGAACTGGAAATTATTTTGCTGTACTGCATAAACATGGCAGTAACCTTTCCTCTCTGAAAGTGATGTAGTCTTGTGCTAAGTGGATGAAAACCTGGATGCATTGAGCTCAAAGAAGGAGATAGGTCCGCAGGGAGAAGTAATGTGTGTTAATAAACTGGCTATTAACATAAAGAGAGGGGGGCATTTCAAAAAACATAAATGCTTTCAAGCACACTAGCTCTTCTTCAGGACTACATTTCATGTTCTTACACTCCTTAAACTCAATAGGAGTTTTAGCATGAGTTCATTCATCTCTTGCATTTAAATTGCAAATAGAGAGGATGTAAGATTCATCCTAAAGGAAGTGAAATTACCTACCATTAAAGAGATGATGGGGTTGTTCTAAATAAAGCCTGGAGTGCTGGAGCATCTTGACCCAAAGTGGGTGTAGAGTTCAGAGAAGGCAAGTCAGAACACTTTTTAGCATTGGTTTACCCACCTGTTAAACGGGTCTAACAGTCAACTTCAGGAAAACAGAGAGGATTAATTAACATATCTGATGTTCTCTGAGATTCAAGAGAAGAGAAAGAATACAATGCAAAATACCATTCTTATTTTTGTCTTTTTGGTGATCCGTCATCCCGCAGCTCTGTGGGGACAGGAACTACTGTCTGATTCAGCAGGCAAACACATGCAAAAGCCACSGAGATTTGCCTTTGTTGTGGGCTGTCAAATGTGTTTTTATTTTTATTTAATTATTGGCCTTTATTGGGAGTGAGTTCCGATTCTGAGTGCTTTCATGGGACATCATATGATGAGGTGGTACCAAGGGAAGTGCTGCAAAGTAGGTCAGGTACCACAAATGTAACCAGACAAGTCACTCAGGGGAAGTTCAGCTGTTTCAAATAACTCAGAGACTACAGCCTGGAAGACAGTGATTAAAGCTTAGAAGCCTTTACTGAAGCCACAGCATGATAGGCCTGAATCACTCCAGCAGTCAGATAAAGTTGTGCTATTATCAGTTTTCAACCATCGTGCTAAAATTCCGATCCTGCCAACCTTACTCACATTGGGGACTATCCCTTGCCTGGCAAGGAGACCCATTTCCTGTGTTCACACATCATAATTGAGGTCTGAGCCTAGAATAAATAAAGGCATATGAAAGACACTCAGTGCYGTCTACACTGGATAAACTTTGCCTAGGCATTTGAATTTTTATCCAAACTGAGCTCATTCATCAAATCTTTTGCAGTTCTTACACAGGCAGGACTTAAAATATTGTCAACCACCTTACRTAATTGAACAAGTGTTTGTAATTAAATAGCCTCAATATTTGTTGAATTTGAGCTATCTTTCCTCCCTCACAAAGGGAAAATAAATCTGGAAGAGATACTTTGATATATATTTTGTTTAACTAAAACAGGAAGTTTTTAAGAGCTACCTCATACACACCTGTTCACATCTGCCTGATTTGACAGTCAGCTATAATAATAAATTCCTAATCCAGTCTTTTCAATCTATGTAATCATTGTTCACCTTTGGCACAATTTCTTAACAGGGGAAGTGTTTGGTGTTACCTTGGTCTGAAAAGGAATAAATTTTATCAATTTCCTTACCTTACTGCTGATCTTCGCTAGCTTCAGGTTTTGCCTGTGCTTAGGACTAATGTTTTTATAATGTGTTTTCTTTGCCTTGGAATGGAAAAACAGAAAAGAAGTTAAGTCTGGGTCTGGTTGTTTTTAGTTTATTGGTTGGTTGGTTGGTTGGTTGGCTGGGGTTTTTTCCCCCTCAGTATGCATTTTGATTTAGATATTGGACTGGTCCTGATGCTGTTTTTCGACGAAATTAATTGTACCAGCAGTGGCCTATCCTGCAGTGCTTTCCGCTTGACATCCTGGGCTGTTACATATTCCTGGGCAGGCAAGCCTTACAAGGATGCTGTTACACAGCTCTTGTTTAGTGTTTAGATCTTTAATATTTAGATCTTTAAAGTGTTTTGTGTCTACTTCTAGCAGGCTTTGTGCCAGTTCCCCAACAATGTAGCTGAATCAGTAACTTGGAGCCAATTTCATGATAGTGGGTCCAGCAGTCTGCTCTGGGTATGTATCTTGTGAGTCCTGCAGCCTGCATGCCTCTTTGCCAAACAATGATATAATCAATAAGCTGCCAGCTCTTGGATCAAGGATGTATCCAAGATATTTTAGGCTTATCCAATTACTGAATAATTGTGTTTGCAATAACTAGCTCGTGTTCAGCACATTTGGTTATTAGAAGAAAGTTGATTGCTGCTGACTCTTTCAGTGCCAGTACAGCCAGAAAAGTTCCACTTTATCATATCTCCACTAAGCTTAGAAAAATTACCTCTGAGTGTCTGTTTTCCTACTCATGGTGCCACGTAATGACAGTCAGCTTATTCACATCGCTGTCCTCCTGTGGGGTTAGTGTAGAGGCATTAAAAGATATTGGCAGTATGCCTCCAATTTCCTCTTCTCCCCCTTATACAACTACAGAGCTTTAAATGGCAGTCCCTAAATTCACAACCAACTCCTGAAGCCACTCAGCGAGCCAGCAGGATGTGGAGCTATTCCGAAGCACCGATGAGTACCGARTGCTGTGCTCCGGGAGTCCCCTCCCCCTGCAGCTGCCAGCAAATCAGTATAATCCACCTGGCAGGTAAGGGTTATCTTTGTTATGCAAACTGGTGTTTTTCAAGGCTTTTCACTCTGCAGACAAAGAAATAACCTATAGACATTGCGGAAAGCTAAGATCGTAAGAATTCTAGCTGTTCTGAAACCATCCTGCTTCAGTGATTTCTCTGAATACAAGTGTAATAACTGCCCAAACCCGATAAAAAATGTTAATATATTTTCATGGTCATTCTTTTCCACGTTTTGCACTTCCAAGGGGATCCCTGGATGCAACAACTATATAGCATGATTTGGTTCCAAGTTGATTTTCAGTCCATAAATTCAATAGGATTTGGGACTCTTTTGAGAAATTGTAGCAAAATTTTCTTTAGAAATCACGTTTAAAATATATTGTTCCACTCATCTGCTTAGTAAGTAACCATAAATAAGTTGCAAATGAAGCTGCATGGGTTGATTTTTTTTTAAATGTTTTTGCAACCCTTGATTTTCTTAGAAGGACTTTAGTCTTGAAATTTAAGGAGAAAATCTAAAAAAGCCCACTGTGAATATGCTGGACCAACAACAAAGCATATTTACATGTTGCAGAGCAATATACATTCAATGTGTAAGGGTGCTGAGAGCAGAAGCAAATATCCACGCATCAACAAGTGAGTTTTAGTCTGCATCCAGAGGTATGTTCCTTTATATAGCACTTAATATGAGCTCCCAGGAAATCAAGGGGTGAATACTGTGCATATCATAAATGTAAGGGTTTTCAGTGGCATTGGTTGTGATTCAAAGAAGATACAGATGCCTTTCAGTCAAAAGCCAAAGGGAACCACATACCCTCTTTCCTGGAAACAGATATGGTGCTGGGATAGTGGCRGCTCATTATGCAGAAGCAAATAAAGGAAGGGATTAAAAAAGAAAAAAAAAGAAAAACAAAGGCAGTTTAAAACAAGTGGTAACATCACTTTTAATTTTATTTTTTTTGTACTGACAGTTTTAAAAATCACTTAAGATCCACATAAAAGTACAGTATGTGGGATTCAAATAAACACAAGTGGCCTACTAATGCACTAACGTGTGTATAATTATTTTAAAATCTGGTTGCAAAACAATGAACTCTGCTTTTCATCTTAATCTCACAGAGGAGAAGAGATTTCTGTGGTCTTGGTAAAATGCAATCCACGCCAGGCTTGGACTAGTCTGGCCACCCAGGTTTGCCTTTTCATATATCTGATAGATGTGTTTTGACAAGTTATATTAAGTACAAAGCAGGCCACCAGAGCAGCATGTGGAGTTGATATASACAGAGACAGAAAGGCAAATAACAGTATGAACACACTTTTGTAGGCAATATTTGCCATAACTGAGTATCCCTCCATACATCATACTACCACAATTCATGAAGGGGGGGAAAAAAAYGTCATGCAAGAAACAGGGTTTAAAGGCTTTCAAAAGGCAATATTTTATGCAGGATTTACTGTCTTTACATCTTCCTTATCTATGTCAGGTTTTTTTTATTTTTAATTTTTTTTAAGAACTGAATTGTTAGCCTTGGTGTACCTTTCATTTTACACTGGTTCAATTAAGGGGAACGTCAGAGCTTCCATTCCCACTCCATCCTTTGCTTTCTATTAATACCAGTGTATGTTTCACTTAGTCAGTCCTCTGAAAACCGGTGCAGAAACTTCATAAGGGGAAAAAAAATGCTGGCAYATGCACACCTGAATTGATTGCCCTTTTCTTTCACAACCATCTTGAGTACATCACCGTCATCCTCCAGAGCGCTCCTAAACAAGTTTTGGCAAAAGCAAAAACAAACACTATTTTACGACATCTTTGGATGCACTTCCAAAATGCAAAACTAATTAATCAGTAGTCTCTGAGAGACTCAGCTAAATGTGGCTGCCTCCTTGACACTGATCTCAGCTTTGATGTGAATATAGAAAGCATGTGAGCAAACCCCCTAAAAGAGGTAATGGGTTTCAATTATTTATTTGTTTGGAAGACGGGGGAGTAGAAGGTTAGCAATAAGTACACAGCTAATCCTGCTTAGGCCCTCCTAACCGCGAGGGTGTTTAACTCCCTGCTTCCTTACACTGTGTCTGCACAGGATGCAGTAGGATGCTTTTCTTAGGCTGTCATGGTGCCAAGTTCCTTACAAAGCAGAATATACTTAAAGGACATGTATACTGTCAAGCCTCATATAAAGACTGTTATTTTTAATTATTCATTATCAACACTAGAGAGCTGCTAGCTCAACATATAGGCCTTTCCCCTTGCTTCGTTTAACTGTCACTGGTTTTCAAGTCAAGAGTGTGTATTCTAAGCATTAGCTAGTCATTAGCATCATATTCTCCAGACACAATATAATCATCCTAATAATTGATTGTAGTGAAGGTAGTCACTTGTATCCCATACAATTCTCAGCCATGAACTTTGTCCTCTGCAGTTTATTATGCACAGAGAAACATCTTGATGCTATAATCTATCTTTCTCACAAATTTACATCAAAGGGCAACAAGCTACATATTGCTCCTTCAAAACACACCACTTGTACGATGCTGTAAAAGCACCTGCTTTTTCTGAAAAGCATGTTATTAGCAAATGTGAAATTAAAAAAAAAAAACAAAAAAAAMCCCCACTAAGTGAAAGCTTTCCTCATAGAGGCTATGACTGTAAGGAGAGAGAAAGTACACACAGGATTTTTCCTTGGAAATAAAACCTGTTAAAATAAAATGGAATGACTTTTGTGTCACAAACAAAAGGGCTATATTGAGAGGAGACTGATTAACAGAAACTGCCTGTAGAAGTAAGAGTAATCTGCAATACTTATATGATAAATACCTTGGGTAAAATGCCTGCTTTCCTTGTTGACTGGACTGATTTAAAATCATTTCATGTTCTTAAATCATTTATAAGTTCTACTGTTTTTCTCTCCCCCTACACAGACCTGTCTAATGCAATATATAGATAGTGAGACTTGGAAGTTTTCAAGATGTCTATTTATAAAAGTTTTAAATCTGATTTGCCGCACAAATTCTCTAAGCCTAAATATAGTTCTCAAAAGGTGCAAATGAAAAGGGACAAAAAGAAGTCACTGAAATATTTATAAAGATGAGGAGGAAAAAAAAAATCTGTGGTAAACAGCAGCTAATTGTAACCCCGTTCCCATCCTCTCCTGCCTCCAGCTTAAAACCAATCTGATACTTGACCTCTGGAAGATAAAACTGGAATCTTCTGTATGTACTTGATAGATTAGATCCATCTACAGAACTCTTATTATAACAGTGATTAAGCAGTTATTTATATACAATGAATAAATATCTTAAAAATCTGAGGAGCTTACTCATCTGTACTATACAGATACATTTTCCACCATCTTTAAGTAAGAAAAGGGATTGCAGTAGTTTTGGACAACGCAGTTCACCGGATTGGAACGATCTCAAAGAGGAGAACTAGCTACTAGGAGATTAATCCAGTTCTTATCACAAGAAGGTGTAAACTCTACGAAAATCTTCAGAAACCAATCGGGTCACACAATGTCTACAAGCAGAATGAAGGGGATTTAATAAGCCACTGTTGCCAGTTCATATAATTCTGAAACCAGRATCTCATCTTAGTGTGATGGACACTGAAGTATGAAAGATGGGATAGGCACGGTTGAGCCAGGATGAACAACTTTCTTACAAAATAGGGGACAAGTCAGGTAAATTGGTGGCATTTTCTCTGAGAGAATGGAAGGAAATTTGAAATACTGATATGATCAAAAGTATTCACTTAGTATGTGTCTCATACTACATCCTTAGCTGGTTACTCAAAGATCACTCCAGCTTTTGTACGTGCACAAAGCCTTAACAAGTGTATAAACTGTATAATTTCTGTCTGCTAAGTTGAACACTAAACATTCTTAACACAGAAAGTGTTGCTTTCTCCTGAGGACACTCAGCATGAGTGTCTGGTTTGACAACGACCAATGACAAACTGTGAGCATCTGGTTGGACAAACCAGATGTCATTCAAACAAGCCTATTCATAACGATTTATAATCTGGTTTTCAAATAGTAGTGACTAGATTTTTTTTTTTTTACTTTGTTGTTGCAGAAGAAGAAATGCTTCTAATAGATGTTGCACACAACATTAAGGCTTTAAAAGAGATGTGGGAAGCCTAGTGAACTCAATGAGTTGTAGCATTTTTTTTTACTACAGTTTTTGTGGTTGAAGGTGCATATATCTTCCTATTAATAAAATATATAGAAGGAAATTGTATGAAACTGATTAGCATTTCACAAATGAAGTAACATTGTGCCTACTAAGGGTTAATTTGCAGTATGGATCTCAAAACACTAGGGTTAGTATCCTGTCTGAGGCATTGTAAAACATTTTGCATTTTTCTCCTGATAGTAAAACTTTTGGAAATGTGATCAACTGACATTGTGAAAGAGCCTGGTCTCCATCTCTATTTCATTAGCTCTTACTCAGATAAATGGAATCTTTGACAGTTCTTTAGTCCTTGGTCACTGAAGACACATGTAAGACAGAGTCAATTTTCTAAACCTGACAATAGAACTAACTTCTACATCTTCTTCTACACCCTTAGAGTCTCCTCTCTCCTGTGGGAGTTTCAAATTAGAAAGTACATTTCCGAATTCCATTTCAAGGAGCGGTTTCAATTCTTTTTCAGTGAACATCTTGTCAGCTTTTACCAATTCACTGATTCACATTTCTCATGCAAACCTAGAAAATGCATGCAGCACATTGTACATTTCCCTATGTGACCATGGTTGGGCTTTGTTAACTGGTAAGTAGGTTATTATTTACATCTGATGAATGATTAAGCGCTCTGCAACAATGTAAAGAAATTTGGCCTGTGTGGTCCAGCTGCTAGCTGAATTCAATTGCTTCTACTTGAGCTTGGTATGTGGAATATTTAGTAGTCTTCAGCATAAAAATCTTTGCTCAGGCAGGAAATGTAAATATTTTCTTATTCTTTACAAGAGGAAAAGGTCAAGTTTTACTAAATTGCCCATATCACATTTCTCAATATTATAAATTTTATCCAAGGCTCAAATTTTTGTTGTAAAAGGAATATTCATTTATCCACAATAAATATATTTAGTAAGTGACTGTCTAGCATAATAATCCTCTTGCTTTTTACTTTTGTCACAGTGTATAGTGTTTCACAGTGTGAACAGCAATAATGGTCATGTGTTCATATGAGTAGATTCATTTTGGCAAGTCTTGTTAGTTGACAGGTATGTAATACACTTGCCTTGCGGCTTTGAGACCAGGTTTCAAACACAGCCTTCACTGAAGTGACTGAAAATCATTCAGATCTCATAACTGTATCAAGTGACAAGTAACGTGAATTCAGTCAGTCTGTGTATGGGACCTGATGTACACTAGCCAGTCAAAAATGCTTCCCTTTATTCACTGCACTGCTATCTCTGACCATCAGAAGACACTTAAGGCAAGGGATTAAGGCCAGCAACACAAATCTATCTTTCTAAATATATTCATATCTCTCCAACAAGACATTTATGTGCCCAGCAGCTGTTTCCTTAGCTTTTGTACTCAGTGTCCACTAAAGGAACTCAAGTCCCTCACATATACAATAAGGGCACTGTACTAATTGTCAACATTAACTGCCAAAAGCAGGAATTCTATCAAGTTGATGTTGACTCAGACATGGACTTGTCCTGATTGGGTTACTCTTTAACGCTGCTGGACACCTCTCACTGTAATGTTTTCACTGCTCACCAAAGAGTGCCAAATGTTGGCATCTCATTCATGCTTGTCATTGCCATAATATCACACATTAAGCTCTAAGAGGAAACAAGATTTTACCTTATTATATCACATACAAAGAACATGTCAGTTATATG
Source organism: Amblyornis subalaris (assembly GCA_018881555.1). Lineage (NCBI taxonomy): Eukaryota > Metazoa > Chordata > Aves > Passeriformes > Ptilonorhynchidae > Amblyornis > Amblyornis subalaris. The sequence continues at coordinate 1,945,557 of JACAXG010000042.1, forward strand.
AACTCATGACCAGAAAAGAAAAATGGAATTTACGTTCAACAGCCAATGATCCTGCAGGCTCTAGCTAAGCTATTTAATTCCTTTTTTTGTCCCAGCTTTATCCACTATAAAATAAACTTATTAAGAATAAGAATATGTGTGCTGGACACTTTGAGAGATACAGGTGGTTTACAATGTTTTTATCCAGGGGCACAATGTAAAGCATGTGCAAGTATGTTTATTTTATTATAAGCATCTCAAAACCCACTTTATTTCCCCAAAATTTTTTCTTTTAAGTAAGAAAGAATCACACAGATGGGGCGTCTTCCAACTTGGATACACTCAGAAAAGAAACTCATTGTGTTTTCACTTCCTGGCATGGTAAGCAGCATGGATGAGGCATATTGCTCCTAGTTGTTACATGGCCATACCAACAGTGGTAGAGGATACTGAAATGCATGGAGGGAGAGTTCTCATTACCCCTGCAAAGACGAAGGAAGCCGCAGGAAAGGAAGAAGGCAGAATTTGGCTGTTCTCAGCCTTTTATGCTCCTCTCCTTCACTCCCTTACTAAAGCTTTCTTACTCAGGTGGTGCACTCCTTTTCTTACTTCAGGTCTGACCTTTGAGGTTTTCAAGCCTTTCTGAGTCCTACCACATCTGTTTCCGTTCTATTTATTACACATATTCTTTCTTTCTTTCCTTTTTTTTTTTCTTCCCACCCTTGCTTCAGTTTTCCTATTTACAAACTGAATCCTTCAAGATGTTTTCTTCCCTTCCTCTACGCCAACTATGTGTGAGTCCACTGAATCCCAAGGAAACATGAGGTCAGGTCATTAYTGTTCTGCCCCAAGGCTCTCCATTTTATCTCGCAGTAATTCAGTGTTCTCTGTGCTGTTTGCAGCTCCTCCCAATTAATTTCCATAGAATGATGTCAATTACACCCTGGAAGCAGCCACAACATTTGAGGGGGTGCTATCTTTATTCCCCTTTACCTTTTAGGCTGTCTCCTCCACAGTCAAAATCCCAACTCTAGCTCTTCCTCAGCATGTTTCTTAATGAGAAAACGACATAATCTGTTTGTAAAATAAATCATCTAGTGTGATTACACTTTAAGATTGCTGAATTGTTGGGGTTGGTATCATTGACTGTTAATCATTACTGTTAATAACATGACTACCATATCCTTTGGACTAAATCAAAATAAACCACATTTTCTTCAGTGAAAGCTGCACAGAAGAGGAAAAAACCAAGTAAAAATACACTGTAGCTTAGTCACCTCCTTTCCATGCTGTGTCATTCAAGCCATAATTTTGGGAAATCATAGGATGTCTATTCCTTGTTCTGATAGCTGTAAGCACATGAGAATTGTGTCAGTTCATTGCTACCTGTAAAACGTCTGTTTTAAATTATTTCTAATAGTCCTGTGTCCTTCTTTTTTTGCTCTAAAATCACTGCAGTGATCATTACAGAAACATGCTACTTTTCCACAAGTCAGTATTGTTAATGAATGCCTCAATGTAGTTCAGTCTAGAACCTCACCAGCCTAAGTCAAGGGAGCTCACTGAAAGTCAGTGACATTATTTACAGCAGCTGAAGATTTGGGGGTTAGGGCCAGTGTAATGATCTTKTTCCATCAAGCTAATTACTATGTAACAAATGCAATAAATATGAATAATATTCATAGCAGTATGACTAGGAACAAACCATAATTTTTAATGCTGAATTATAACTGAGTAGGCAGATTGAAAATATTAGATATTCATGCATCTCAGGTAATCGGCATAGAAGTTTGGGTCCATATTTAAAGTGTGAAGAGCATGAATCTCTAATTTGTATTATTTGTACAGCATACAGAACTGAATTCATACAGTTGGTGGCATCTGCCTTGAAGCTTCTGTATCAGGATTGTTCTGTGTAGCAGCCTGCCCACCAAGGACCCTCTACATACAAGTTTTAGTACAACTCTACTTCATAACTAGAAAAGTACTTTGTAGAGCAGTTAATTTGGCTAAATGTCTTGTGAGGTATCTTGAAAATTTCAACATACATTAAAATGTTAGAACAAATATAATATGACTTGTTATGGCATCTGCATTAGAAAATAAAATATTTGAGAGAGGCCTTTGACTCTGATGGTGGGTGGAATCTAGGAAAAGGTGCAAAGAAAATGTAACAGGACATTTTCTTTGTTCTTTATCTTTTGCATATTTTACACCTCTGACATTATAAATCAATAATAGAATAATTGTACGGATCAAGCATAGATTTATACATGAAAGTTTCCCACAGATTTAATGTCCATTTTTTTTACCAGAAGTCCATTTCAATAGCAGGCCACTTAAAAAAATGGCTACCACTTAAATCAAGAATCAATTAGAAACATTAATAAAAAAAGCCCTGTTAACTTCCATTAGACCCTAAATGAGCTTTTTAATCTCCATTAATCATGCAGTTGTTAATCATTGTTTTTATCAAGATTGTAAAAACCAGGGATTTTAATTCCTTTCAAATAAATTAAAAATCAGCTTTGTTTAAAAACTACAAGCAAAACTCACCTAGCAAATGAGGAGGGGAATGGAATTCATGTGTTCAGTCGCCTCCTGTTCATGGACTGAGGGAAACGCTGGTGGAAACCAGAGTAAGCTAACTGGCAACTAGTGCAACATCTTCATCTGTGATGAAGACTCAAATCACAAAGGTATTTTAAAAGCCCTGACTCAAGGCTGGGGCCTAAGGAATGTAGAAAATTACCCTATGGTTTTGTAGAAATATTTTTATTTTTCATAAGAGATAGCTAAAGCATTGAGAAGCACATGGTGCCTTCCTGATTATGCCCTATACTCTTTCTAGAAACAATCATGGAATCAGAGAATCATAGCATGGTTTGGGCGGGAAGGGACCTTAAAGATCATCAAAACCTTGATGCATCTGTGAACTCATCAGAAACAACTTGCACTGTCATATAGTGGTCACTGCCCACAGACCTGAAAGTGGGGAGAAGTTTGCTGGATTTTTAGGCAGGTTAAGAAACCCTCCAAAAAACCTTCTTCTTTTGAGAATGATGTCACCTTTTCTAATTCTATTTTCTTTTAAGTGTCGCTATTATGGTTGGCATTATTTGCATTTAAAAAAAAAAAAGAAAACTGTGATGGGTATAATAGGCAAGGACTTAAATCTTTTTTAACATTTCCTGCATTCACTTTCTGTCTCCGATAGAAGATCTGTATCATCCACTGTGACACTGGCAGGCTGAGAAGTAGGTAGGTGGGAATGAAAATGCCTTGTGGGATTTGTGGGCTTGGGCAGTGCAAAGGGACATAGTACTTCTCTGTGTTAAAATTCTATGCAGAAAACAATTCAAATCTCAGCTTAATGTCCAATCTTTTACAATACTCACCTAAACCTGGCCTTTAAGGCTCCCCCACCCCTAATTAACACCAGCAGCAGTTCAAAGCAAAGTAACTATTTAGCCCAGACGTGAAAATTTCCACTTTAAAAAGCAGGGGTGAACCTTCCCTCTGGATCAAATGTTCATACACTCATGAAAACATCAGGCATTTTCTTCTTGCTTGGCTTACAAATATTCTTCCTCTTAGACACAAAAGAACGGGTACATTGCACAATGGCATCACAGGGAGCCTGGGGGCAGCAGTGCCATGCGTTCAAGAATTACCTTGGGGCTCTTCAAGACAGGCCACTGGAGGYGGAGGTGACACAATGAATTCAGAGAAAGTGGAGGAGTGCTGGCTGAATAGATTCTTATGCATTCTCTGTATTTAGTAATACCCACATATTGGCATTGACATGAGTTTCAGAGGCAGAAGGGTTGAGATGCAACATGGCATTCATAACGAAGGCTGATAGAAGCAAAATAGGAACAATACTAAATGGGACATCATTAAATATTATTATGAGATAAAGTTAAATTTACTTAGTAGAAAAAAAAATCTCCTAAGAACTGGATTTCAAAGACTGACATTTCTTTGCTTGGCACATTCCAGCAAAGACTGAGAATTGAACAAAGACATTGCAGTCTAAGAAGATCAGGGAGCAGAATATTACACTTCACTTTTTAATGCGTGAGTGAGTTCAGTGTGGGCTGAAGGTAGGAGCTGATAAAGCAAGGAGGTGCTATGCAACCTTCAGTCAAACACACTCTGTTTCATAACTGCCACAGGCCTTCTCAGGTGCTCCCAGTCTCTCTGGCAAAGAACATGGATATGTGCAGCTGTGTGCAGGAACGACCAGCTTATTTCTCTGGGGTGCTTACTCTAGCCAGAACAAAGATCTTCAACTAAGAAATGAAAGCTCCTAACAGCAATAACCTGAGCCATCTAGACCGTATTGTATTTTTTAGATTTTATGAGCTCATGAAAGACTTTCAGGCTTAATCTTTCAGCCATAGTTAAGACTTGAGGGCAAGGGGGGAGGTTGTGCTAAATACAGCAAAACAAAGAGASATTCACTCTCCTGGAGGGAGTACAAAATTATGAAAATTCCTGCAAAGGCTCCATGTTCTCCATGAGGTGTACAACACAGCAGGTTTTGGAACACAGACATGTTGGTAGAAGTATTGCTACACAAGTGCTAAGCCATTCAGTGACTAACCCCGWACTTAGAGCTGGTTTGCCACACAGCACTAGAGCTACCCACTGCCTACACTTATTCAAATGCAGTTGATTTGAATTATGGAGTCTTCCTTAAGTTTCCTCCAATTTCKTACTAATGTAAACTCAGTCACCACCTAACACCTGAAGCCCACTCCGATCAACTCCCCTCTTCCCTTCTGTTCCATTCCTGTTATGCCCTTCGGTTAAGTTTTCCCAGGTGCAGGCAGGTGGTCTTCCAGCCATYCTTGCTCACACTGGCCTTTGAATAGCAGCTATATCTCAAGGTAGAAAGTGTATCTATGAATATGATATTCTCAAAATATTGTTTAAGGCTTTGCTAAGGTAATCGTTGTCCTTCCTTAAGGTGTGTTGTGCTTTAATAATAGTAGGGCCTTCTTAACCTAATCCATCTTGATGCAGCTGTTTCACCCTTCAGTAGCCTGAAGGGTGGAAAAAGCACATATCACCACTTCTTTTTGATATGTCTTGTTGGTGTTATTTATCACACCCTGACATGTTGTGATGTTTTGTTGTGATTGCTTGGCTTCTGCAAGCTGGGCGTTACCAAGTATATTCAACATTCCCTGTCCTATCCCAGTTTTTGCAATTGAAAAGCTAATCTAATGAGTTCTGTATGAAACAGAGGTTGCCTGGCACACGGGCAATCCTTTACCAGCAAGGTGCTACGATCTTGCTTCCCTTTGTATCTGTCTTTCATTAGCCCAGTTAGAAGATTTATGCTATCTTCTAGTTGTGGGGCGACCTGTTTAGTCTTCTTCTGAGTGTTCAGTGGTTTGCTAACTGTTCATTAATATTCAGAAGATAACATCTTATGCCACAGAAACATCAAAAGTGTGGGATAGGACACTGTTCAGTCTAATTTGGTTGCTATCTCTAAGTTTTCTATGCTCCTTCTTCACAGTGCTTCAGTCCATTCTTACCTTGCTCTCAGCTGCAGCTATTTGTACTTCTGCAAAGAGTGGATGGGGGCAAAATGATACCGGTTTGGGATGGTATGAATTCATATGAACTTTCTGCTGAGGTAAACAAATGTTGCAAGAAAGGAGGCAAAAGTAAATAGAGCCTTGCCTCTTTCCTGCGAACGACCCCGGGAAACTAAAACAGGGGAGCCACAGAGAGCGAGCTACTGGCTCTAGGAAAGGCTGGTATTGAGTTTTTCAGCTCTGTCTTCAGAAAGCTTTCTTTTGAAAGCAATATCTGAAAATGAGGTAGTTCATATAAAATGTCAGAAAATCAGAGTTATGGTGTCGTGGAAACAAAATGGGGGTCTTTATTGCAAACCTCTGCTCTTGGTGCAAAAGTGCCAAGAAGATAACTACTCATACAGGTCCAATTGAAATGTTTTCTTTTTACACTTGCATTTTATTTTGTACCTTACACAAGTCTTCTACAATTCATCTGAAATACACCTTTGAGTTTCCCTGTTAGTTACTGCCCTTCAATGTGAGGTATTGGCACTGACTGCAGTATGCATTCAGCTTGGGTGAAATTCCTTTTGGAGTTTTCCTTACTGTCCAAATAGGCAACTGCACCCAAAAGCTGCATGCTTAACATAAAAAGATAATTATTCCCAGTTTTATACTACCCTGATTTTATGTTGCCAAAGGTGATGAAGAAGTGCAGCCCAGCTGGCTGGTTTTGGTGATGAAGGTCTTGCACTCAGAACTACCAACTTTTTAGTCTCCTTAGGAAAAACAGTTCCCAGAAATTTACCTGCCGTGACAGGTGCTTGAACTGTTAGATTCAATTCTTTATTCAATGAAGGATGAAATCTTTTAAAATTAAACCTTGCATAGATTTTCATTCCACTTTTTCTCAAATGTAAGTAATTACTCTTTTGTTATTATTTGAAATAAAATATAAAAATATGTCCTTCTTCCCTGTCCCTTCTCTCTTCTCTCTACCTGTCTTATGGAGAAAAAAAAATGACAGATGAAAATAGTATCTAAAAAAGGAGACTTAATTGAAAAGTTGCTTTAGGAAAGAATCTTTACCCATTTGCAAAAGACCATTTTGGATAATCTGCAAAGGAAACTATGGTGACCATTTATTTTCTCCCTGTGAAATAAAAGACAACTCTTTTACCTCCAGTTCCAGCACTGTACTGTGCCCAAACTGTTTAGCACATTAATAGATCCAGCAATTCACCATGAGTTTTTGCTAAGGGGATTTTTCTTTCTCATTCATCAATTATTTCCTATTTTCCTGCCAAAATAAAAAAGTCAAATGCATTGTAAAACAAAAATTTCAGATGTTCTTGCTTAGGCACTGACCTTTGACAAGCAATGTGTTTCTTCTGTTCTTTTTGTGACACAAAGTTAAGAGAGAAGTGGCGACTTGACTGGTGAAGTAAATGTCAAACAGCAGTGTTCTGGCACACCTGCACTTATCTGAGCCTCTTACGCTCTGCAAAATAAAAATACATGCAGTGAAAACCAATCTTAATATACAAAAGCAAGAATTGACTTTCTGTGCTCAAGATACATTGAAATTATGAGAAAAACAGCTCCAGGTACCTTCCTCACCTTTCCTACCTGCCCCTCTAAAACAGCCTGTACTGAATCGATGGTCTCTACAGGATGGTTGCATGCTTTGAATGGCAGAAGTACAATATCTTATAAAGTTATAATCAGTCTAGATCTCACTAATCTGGGTTATAGCTCAACTGTGAAGGCTCTTTTGAGTAAAATCATTTCTTTATTAATGAGATTCAGCCCAATCTCACTGATAAAAATTACTTTAAAAGATGTCCCTTTGCTGCTATTCAAATGAATGGGAGAAAACGGTGGGTGTTTTAAGAGCTGTCTTCCTGTCATATCAGGATGGATCTCATTAGTGAAGGGAATGATTTTACCAGGAAAAAGCTTCTACAATGAGAAAACATAACTTACCATAGATGAGCAAAATTCAAGTCTAAAAAAAACCACCCCTTAAAAATTATCTCACTGCTCTCACTCACTAAGAGGAGAAAGGACATTTCTCTCTCCTTCTCRCCCAAAAAAAAAAAAAAARRAAAAAAAATATTTTTTTTAAGTTGAACTGGACAGGATCTCATTAATATAGGAAATATTTTACTTAAAAGAACTACCAGTATTATTCTACTGTTCAACCTAGATTAATCAAATCAAACATGATTGTGGGGGGAAGGAATAATTCAAAAGTGTTACTATGCATATAAAGCATTACATTTGACTTAAGAAATAGATATGGAGGGATTATAATCCACAGATATTTTTAAMGTAGCTGGCATGCATTTACCCAGGTAAACTTTTACACCAATGCTTGGAACTTCAGCTAAATGTGGCCAACAACAAGTGATTGATAAAAAAGGCAATACAAACAGTATAAGACCACACAGATTCTACAATAGTCTTATTAAAMTTTTCCTTGGATGATAGCAGGAAAGGCTACAAGAGCCCTAGACATTTTAGCCATTCTTGATTCCTCTTACTATCAAAGAAAGACAGTTTCAGCTGGGTACTGGACTGGAGTCAATGTAGGAGTCTGTACTTTTTCCTTGTCACCCTTTTTTGTGTTATGAGATTAGACAAAATCTTGCAATGAGGTCTCACAATTAGCAAAGACAGTGTTGATAAAGAAAGGTCCTATGGTGAAAGAGTGGACCCAGTTATCTTCATCTTTGAGGCACTTCCAGAAAAGAGGAGAGGYTGGGAGTGGATACTGCAGACATGGAGTTCCGAGTCCTATCTGGACAGAATCAGGAGTCTGCAGAAAACCTCACACCCGGCCCAGAAAATTACCCAAACCTGGAAATATCTATCAGAACAGAAACTAAGCRTAAGAGACTGTGTGTCTTTCACGAACTGTGATTGCTGTTGTAGTATTAGACAGACAACAACGGTGACTGCAAAATCACAAAATAGACTTGTATAGTGTCTCTGGTTTCCTACTACAGGGCTTTTCTAATATTTTGATGCCTTTATTCTTCTCTCATAGCACTCTTCCATGAAGCAATATAGCCAGCTGCAGATACTTATCCAAGCTGCAAACACGAACCTAGACAGGAATCAGCTTTTGATTTAAATAGCCCTAAATTAATTTGAATCACTGTAAGACTATACACACCTGTGCCCATCGATGTCTTTTGCTGTGTTCTGGCCCTGGAACTTTCGCAGTGATTTCTCAATGACTCAGTGCAGCAGCAGCTCCAGAGATATGGAAAGCTCAGCATGTAAGTGTGTGTTCACCAGAACCCAATTTGTGAGATGTTTTAGGATTAATTTTCCCATTATCACCACATAGCAAATATTAATGTAATAAACACTCATTTTTTTTTACAGTGTGCTTAAAATAATTCCTGATCGGCAGATCACTGAGCACACTTGGAATTTAGCACAAGCTAATTGCAAGGAAAAAAAGAAAGTGGAAAAACTAGATTTTCTGTAAGGCATGTTTTATTTTCCATTCAAAGACTGTCAGATTCTTTGATATATTTACAGGCTGAAATTTCAGTACACCTTAGCATATATACACTGCTCATAGATTTACAATCACGAATTAAGTCTGTAACATACTTTACAATAGTTAAGGTTAAATTTATTACATTTCTTTCACATAAAAGCACACATTCAAGCACACAAAACCACACCAGCTCATCCATATGTGAAAATCTATAGTGATCTTTTATTTTAGCCTACCTCGAGGTGGGCTGGACTTCCATCATTCACATTTTTATATATTCTGAACATGTTCAAACAAATCTGTCCATGTCAAAAAAGTGAATGCCATGGACTTTATCCTTCCAGATGAGAAAGCTGCTCCAAGATCTGATTGCAGCTATCTGAAATGAAAACACTGTAGGTGTATCCCACATTAACTGTTCAGCTTGAAGCTAGCAGTTAAGCATGTCACATCATTACATGCATAATAATATGATGAGCTGAAATGACAGAATGCCAGCTTCCCACCAAAAAATTAAAGCAGCAAACACTGATTTCTTCCAAAGACATCAACTATAACTTTACACAGGGGCTTTGGGAAGTGAAAGCATGTGCTACACAGGAAAAAGGACGTACTAAAAGAAACATATGAGAACCCAKCTGGCTGGGGAATGGACCTGCTTCTCTGGTGTTCTCATGTGCTACCAGACAAGGCAAACTATCTGCAATACCACATCATGGTTAAGGAATACACCAAGTTTTAAATGGTACAACAAGTATAAAGAGTAAGTAAGAACGGCAAAGTCTGTTTAAAACAATTAGTTTCAGCTCTTTTCACTGAAATAAAATTTAATACCCTCTTGATTGGGTCTTGATGCTTGTTAAAGAACAACCAGATATCTTTGATGCACTAGAAGATGACCTTTTGGGGAACGTTAGCACCCGCTCTTTCCATGGAATTTTGGATCTGTTTTACACTCACATGTAGGACCTCACAAAGTTTATCATGTTTTAAAAAGATGCACTTTAATTAGGTCAATATTTTATTTATGCTACAACTTCCCCCTAGTCATGTCTAACAGAGGTTCTGCTTACAATCTTGCCAAATACCAAAGAACAAATCAACAGAACCTAAATATACTTTTTTAAAAGATGTTATTTGGATAAAATTTACATTTGAAAGTCTAAATTTGCATTTCACTCTATCCCCCCAAATATCAGCTTATTAAAAATAAAAGTTTCCAAGAGATCTCTTGGAAGCAAAACTTTTCTTTTATTTTTAGAATGCTTTAAACCCTTTTGCTGGTGCATGTTTTATATAATTTTGCTGCATTACATCCTAATTTTAGTTATCATAGAACTGCAAATTTATTTTTTTTTCCTGAAGTAGAAGTGGGACATTGTTTGGAAACAAGCAATGCCACAAAAGAAACACATTCTTACCAAAAGCTGAAAACAACCAAATCTCATAAAAAAGATCAGTCACCAGTCAGAGGTCTTTCTACATCATATACATGAGTGTTAACTGGAGTAAAAAATCACCCCAAAAATCAACATAAACCTACTCTAGTACATAGTTGTAGTACTTAGTGCTTATTCTCAAGTGTGAATCTCAGGTGTTCCAGTCCTGTCACATTGCCCTTTGGACTTCATCCTGTGGCTGCTGGATGTAATACTTTAAGGAAAGGATTTGCTTTCCAGAAAAAGATAGAGAATACTCCAAGGCCATGGAAATCTGAGTAGAGGGTAGCAAAATGTTTTCTGTGTTCCTAAGAAACTAACACACCTTGGCCTCTTATATTGTTGTCCATGTTGTCTAAGTATATCCATCTCTTGTGCAAGTAATAAGGGAGATATTGTTATAAAATGATGTATTATATGATAGTTTTGGCACTTTATTGGTCAAATATCAATGAGAAAACAGTGGGTTTTTTTTACTTCCAGCAGACAAAGAAAAAGACATTCCATGTTTAGTGTTTTTGCAACAACATACAATAACCAAAATTCAACAAGAAGACCAAGTGGACAGCCCACATGCAACTTTATTGCTCTCAGAACAGAGCTCTTTGATATGCCAAACTACTTTGCTTTCTGCAGTGGGCCCTGAGGTCACCAGGATCCCATTTTCATCTCATACATCCCTGATTTAAAGCACTGAAAAACTGACATGTCTGGTTTCTGGCAAACCAAAGGGAAAAGCAAGTTCCAACCTCAAGAATTTCCTTGGAAAATACTATGCCAAATATCAGTCTCTGACAGCAGAAGCACTGCAGCTTTCACTATTGTTTCTGCCGGCACAGAAGTGTTGTCATGTAGCAGAATACTGCACTATTCAGAAAGTTAAGTGCTCACCCTGGGTGTGTTGATATCCCTGTTAGGTCACTCTCAGATGCTGCCCAAGGGGGGAMCCCCAGCCTGGGCATCATGTGTACACCCACTGCACAGCCAAGCCACTCCAGAGGTCGGCACAGTGCACAATGGCACACTGAGGGGGGCTTCCTAGCATAACACCAGGATCTTCAGTCCTGGCAATGTTCCTTTACCACTCCTCCTTGTGACGCTGCTGTCTCCTACTCTTTCTCCTTTTCTGCTCAAAGTACGATCATGGACAGTCACAGTCTCCATGGAAGCTTCTCTGACAAGTACCTTCTTGAACRTTTAATGTCCTAGAACAAGAGTTGCTTTCCTTCTCCAAGGGGATGAGTTGTTGCGAACACTTTGGTTGTCTCCAGCCATGCTAGGCAGGATATGTCGGTGCACATTTTGTCCAGAACACACTTGACAGCAACACGGACACGATTGCAAAACTTCCAGCATTCCCTTCTGCCCTGCTGTACACTAARGGGATACTCCAGAAGGATTGCCAAGGGAAAAAAAGGTTTAACTGTTTGGTAAGCTGATCTCAGAGCTGCTGCCTGAGGTACTGTAATGAAACGAATGGGCACAGCTATTTTATCTTCACCGGCTCATCCTTTAATTTGTGGCTTCTCAGATGGGTTGCTAATTTCTGCTCTGGTTTTCAGCTTCTAGGAACTCTCCAGATACAGCATCATGCACACCTCTTTGCAATAGCCTCATTTGTAATGTAATCAGAGCAAGGGTAACTGCAGTGAAGTTCACACATAACAGAAATGCCTGCACCTGTTCTAAATGTGAGTGAAAAAAATAGCTCAGTTGACAAGAAGCTACATGACCCAGCAATGTGTGTTTGCAGCCCAGAAAGCCAACCGTGTCCTGGGCTGCATCCCAAGCATTGTGGCCAGCAGGTCAAGGGAGGTGATTCTGTCCCTCTTCTTTGCTCTGGTGAGACCCCACCTGGAGTGCTGCATCCAGCTTTGGGTCTTCAGCACAGGCAGGAAGGACATGGACCTGTAGAGCAAGATTACTAGAGATGGAGCACCTCCCCTGTGAGGAAAGGCTGAGAGAGATGGGGTTGCTCATCCTGGAAAAGAGAAGGCTCTGGGGAGACCTTATAGCACCTTCCAGTACCTAAAGCAGGTTACAAGAGAGCTGGACATGATCTTTTCATGAGAGTAATAGGACAAGGAGGGATGGCTTTAACTGAGAGTAGGTTCAGAGTAGGAGTAAGGAAGAAATTCTTTACTGTGAGGGTGGTGAGGCACTGGAACAGGTTTTTCACAGAAGCAGTGGGTGTCCCATCCCTGGGGGTGTTCAAGGCCAAGTTGGATGAGGCTTTGAGCAACCTGGTCTAGTGGAAGGCATTGGAATGAGATGATCTTTAAGGTCCCTTCCAACCAAAACCAATCTATGATTCTATTAACGTGACTGGGGCTGCTATGCAAATTAACAATTCCTGCCTGTGCTCAAGGAAGCCTTTCAAATCAGAAGCATTTCTTCTCCTTTCATCCTTTTTGTATCTTAAGATATCAATTATTCTTTGTCTTTATGCATCAGTCTCAGCCTGAGATTTCTTCCTGGACTGTTCTAGCCTTCTTCTTGAACTTCTGCAGGTGTTTTGCAAACCATGCTGACCTGCAGGACTAAAGAGAGGGAAAATTCAACCACTTATGTCCTTCTGTCTATGTAAATAAGCCACCACATACACTTTACCTTCTTCCTCCTATCCCTACTAATTTGCAATGTCTGGATCCTCCATTAAATGTCTCACAATTTCCATATGGATAATATTATTCACAAATGAGTTTGGTACTGAAAAATTAAACTGTCACAGAGAAAAGAAAAAATTGTGAAAGCAAAGGAAAACAAACAAACAAACTCAGAGCTACAAACTGTGATACTGTCTGGTCTCAAACACAGTGATAAAAAGGCAACTTATTTTTCCTTCCTCAGGATATGAGAACATTGCTTCCAATCAAGTATGCAGCACATGTAGCAATCCAAATGATGGACCTGACCAGGTGATTCTTGCCCTCACTGACTCCAACATAAATCTGGTTTTGTGTCCCGGAAGGGACTGCTGTGAGTTCGTGCCGGAAAAGCTAAGAATAGAGTTTGAACCACTGCCATAAGAAGAAGCAAAGAACCAAACAGAACATTATCAAAATGTCAGTGTTCATTTCTGTTCTTAATATCTATGTACAACACCCCTGCTCCTTCACAAAAAGGAGCTGGAAGGTCACTGTCATTTCTGGTCTTGAAGACATGTGTCACTCATTTCCAGCCTCTTCTGATATTTGACAGTATGGACCTGCCTGGAGCACAGCAAGAATAAAGGATGACACAGCTCACTGAGCAAAATTTCATTAACAATTTTCCTCCTACTCAAATAAGAGTTCACCCCTGACCCTAAAATGTAGAGTTTGCTACAGAAGAGGCACTTGCAAGGGCTTCAGTTAATGCAATCTAGTCTTTGACAAAGTCAGGTCTCTGTCTTGGAGGAATGCTTGAATTTGTAACAATCTTTGATAAAATACTACATAATCTGTAAGAGAAGAAATGGGCTGCTTCAGCAGAGTAGGTCATGTTTTTCATTGTCTAGTCTGATCTGAGTTTATTGCACCAAGTGAAGCTAAAAGCATGGGTTTTCAGTGCAACCACTGCATGTCTATCAGCTATATTTGTGTGTTCATACTCATGTCATAATTAATAGTTTACTCATAATTTGCAGATTAGATGCTGTATTTCATTTTGGTAAAACAGGAAACTCCATTAACAGTTTAATTACTAGCTTGTCCAGGATATTCTCTGTTGCAGTAAATACTGATACTTTTCCTTTTACTGTAACATGACCTCTTCAAATGCTAGAGTTGGTACCTGGCTTGACACATAATACAGATTTTTCTTCATTACAAGCAATACTGCTTGGGTCAAGCAGCTTCTAGATTCATAAAAATGGTTTGTATTTTAAAAACAACTATATATGACTGTCTACATAGCCTAATGCACAATGTGTTATCATAACACATGACATGATAATTGAGGTTTTATAATCTAATTAAAGACATAACATGAAGTTTCAGTTGGGTGAAATCATGACACTCATCCAAACCCACAAATATTAGATTGAAACAAGTCTCCCAACCTTAACATTTCCACATTTGGGGAAATTTTGGTTTTAAAGTTTGTGGATTAAACCAGCCTTTAATATCAAATGTCACTACTTGCAAAGGTAATGTGCTCTATTCCACCTGCCCAGACACAAACGAAGATGATTTCAAAGCATTGATGTGACAAACAATGTTGTACCAGCAGACATTGCTCTTCTGTACAGTAAAATATGTCCAGAAGAGAGAGTCCTGTTACAATAGCTTTAGAATTTCCACTCTATAAAAAAATACTCATTTCTGTGTTGGTCTAACGTGTTTTATAGAAGCACTTCATAGAATCATATAATATCCTGAGTTGGAAGGGACGCATCAGGATCATCAAGTCCTGTCCCTGCACTGGACCATCCCCAAGAGTCACACCATGTGCCTGAGAGCATTGTCCAAATGCTCCTTGATCTCTGTCAGGCTAGTGCTGGGACCACTTCCTTGGGGAGCCTGTTCCAGTGCCCAACCACCCTCTGGGAAAAGAACCTTTTTCTAATATCCAAATAAACCTCCCCTGATATGACTTCAGGCCATTCCCTCAGGTCCCGTCACTGTCACCACAGAGAAGAGATCGGTGCCTGCTCCTCCTCTTCCCCTCACGAGGAAGTTGTGACTGCAATGAGGTCTCCCCTCAGTCTCCTCTTCTCCAGGCTGAACAGACCAAGTGACCTCAGCCACTCCTCATACAGCCTCCCCTCAGGGCCCTTCACCCTCTTCCTGCCCTCCTTTGGACAGTCTCTAATAGCTTGATGTGTCATATTGTGGCACCCAAAACTGCCCACAGGCCTCGAGGTGAGGCCGCCCCAGTGCAACCCAGAGCAGAGCGGGACAATCCCTCCCCTACCCGGCTGGCGATGCTGGGCCTGATGCCCCCCCCAGGACAGGGTTGGCCCTTCTGGCTGCCAGGGCACTGCTGACTCATGTTCAACTTTCTATCGGCCAGGACCCCCAGGTCCCTTTCCACAGCGCTGCTCTCCAGCCTCTCGTTCCCCAGTCTGTAGGTACTTCCAGGGTTGCCCCATCCCAGGTGTAGAACCTGGCACTCATCTGTGTCAAACTTCATACAGCTGATGATCACACACCCCTCTGATTTGTCAAGGCCTCTCCGCAAGGCCTCCCCACCTTTGAGGGAGTCAACAACTCCTCTCAATTTTGTATCACCTGCAAACTTAGTGTACCTTTCAGTCCTGCATCCAAGTAATTTATGAAGATTTTGAAGAGCACAGGGCTGAGGACGGAGCCCTGTGGAACCCCACTAGTGACAGTTCACCAGTCTGATGTCACTCCCTTCACTGTAACCCTTTGTGCCCATCCCACGAGCCAGTTGCTCACCCATCCCATGATCACACCATGGGCGTTTATCCATCTGTGTGCTGGACATTTTGTCCAAAAGCATCTTGTGAGAGACAGTATCGAGAACTTTACTGAAATCCAAAAGGATTATATCTACTGGCTTCCCTTGATCAACTAGATGGGTTACCTCATCATAAATGGAAATTAGGTTTGACAAGCAGGACTTTCCTCATGAAGCTGTGCTGGCTGTGACCAATGACTGTGTTGTCCTTTAGATGTTTTTCAATAACTCCCAGGTATTCCTTATGGCAGGAAGGGGTAATATCAACCATTTCTGGAGAGAAAAAGTAAAAGAAAGCTTAGTATTACTTTAATATTTAATTTAAATTTAAAATACAGTCTAAAGACAGTTGTGGTGTGGGAGTGTGGTCATTTTAAGCAAGTACTGTCTTATGTTGTTCTTGTTTGTAATGTTCTTAGTAACTGAGAGGAGAGAGCTGTGACTGATAAATAATCAATATCTGCAAGACCATATAAATAAAGCAGAATATTAAGATGAAAGAACTCAAGAATCAAAAGAGATTTTGAGACAATTCCCAAGAATTAGCTATTTCCTTTGTTGACAGACCCTTTTTAAAAATCTATCATCGTCTTTCTAATCAATACTTACTTAGTACGAAGTGCTCCAGCAGCAGGCAACTGAAAGAATCTGAGATATGGTTTAGTTTTTCTTATTGTTACTTCTGAATATTAGGGAGTAGGGATATTAATTTAATTTGAAATTTCTATTCTTCCAGTAAAGACTATATTCATGCAGACAGTGCATAGGAGTCTTAAAGTATGAGATAAGGCTGTATGGGGGAGATCTGTTCAATGTGGGCGACCTGTCTCCCAAATTCAGTTCTTATACTTCATCTTTTAATTTATTCAGAACGCCTTTGCAATTCACACCCTCTGATCTTCTCTTGTATAAATCACATTGGCCCTGCTTATTCCTTCAGTACATCATGCTGGTACCTACTATGAGGTGCCCAGAAATGAGATAATAGTGCACCTTCACATTTTATCACCTCAACACACTGCACAAGATTTGCACTTTGGATTAAAACTTAGCCCAATGAGTGCAAAAGCCAACAGCTGCAGGGCTTACATTTCTCTTGCCCCCAGTAAACAGGGCTTAGGAAAGCTTTGAACTCCACAGAGACAGATAAAGAATGTAAAGGAACACTACACATTATGACAAACAGATCTCTAAAAAGTTACAAAAAAGGTATCCATATAGTTACACCAAGTCTCTTTTTCCTTCAATTATATTTATAGAGAATACAGAATTCTTCACTTTCCCTCCATTGTTAACTAAAATGGCTACAGTGTTAAAAATAGAAAGAGGGCACCTATAGTTTCTTTAACTTAGCCTAAAAAATTAAATCTGCAGCTCTGAATGCAGGTAAAATTCTCAAAAATTTCCAAGGAAACTGTGGTTTTGTTCCTCTGGCTACTGGTCACTTTTTGTTTCTGACCAGAAGGCTGATGAGCAACTTTTCARTGTCTGTCTAGAGCCTCCAGTATAGATTTGCTGCACCATTACAGACTGCAACTTCAATACCCATAGCATTTAGTGAGGTTGTTAAACTATAGAACCGGCCCATAACTGCATTAGCCAGCACAAGGGAGGTCTTTGGAAGAGTGGCTTACAAAATATTTGGATCCAGAACACTCCTATAGGACTCCACGCCTCCCCTATTGTCCTCTGTGTCTTTTCGCCTATTTACCGTGCTTTTTAAAGCTTATTGTTTACCTGGGAAGAAAATTCAGTCAGAACCATGAAATACAAGTAATCATCAATGTTTGCCAATAACCAAAGGGTGGTAAATAAGGTATTAGCCACAGAACATCAGCTACTAAATGCCTGGAGAGTGGCCAGTCTGGCTGTAAGTAATGCATTCCTTTTTTCCCCTGCTGTCATTTATGTCAATCTTGAATAGATTCTGTTTTACTATGCAGTGGATTACACCCAGAGCTTATGGATATGAATATGGGTTACTTGATTTGCTCTCTCTGATCATGCTCCAGTGGTATTAACACTTGGGGTCAATCTGGATTATCCCATGTTTAAAAGATGGCAATTAAACACTTCAATTCTTAATTTCTGAGAATTTCTTCTTGCTTATATGAAGAGCTAAAGGAATTGCTCGCACACTTACTTTGCCAATTTCTTGTTGCTGGTGGTCTGGGTAAGGGGAAGAAGAAATAAGATTGTTGCACAAGTATTCTCCCTTGGATCTGAACAAGTTCCAAGGAACTTAAAGGTCGAATGGGTGATTTCACTTTTCAGAGACATTTTCTCCTTCTGTGTTGAGACTCCATAGTCAAAATTAGATAAGATGTAAACCTAAAGCAAAGTCTGGAGTTCAAATTTTACCAGTTTTGTGTTCAGAAAAGAGCCTGGTTTGTCATCACAGGAGGTAAGGGTGACTGCATGTGAAACCGTCTGGGATACCACCAAGTGAGAAGGAACTTGGGACCTACTTCCAAGCTGGAAGAAAAATGCAAAGAAAAGCAGAAGGCTATCTTTAGCATGCCAAGTACATTAGATGAAAAGATGAGATCATCGAAAGGTAAAGGAGACTTTCCTCTAAAATATATGTCTCTGATGTCATGAAGTAGCTGGTGCRAAAACTTGCTTGATATGTAGTAGTTCAGATATTTTTGCTCGCTATTTATTTTTATCCTCAGTATGTTAACTAGGAAGACAGTGTCAGAACTACACAAAATGAAGACACTTTTGAGTAAGAAAAAACATTTGGAAAAACTATAGAAATTATTGTGAGAAAGACTTTATTTAAAATATTGCTAAATCCCTTTTCTAAACACACTGGTTTAGAACTCGAACAGGTCTAATCAGGACTGAATACAACAGCTTCAAGGGCCCTGACAAAGTGGGTGGAGGACAAATGAAAGCAAAATGCCTGCTTAGACTCACTGAGTGTCACCTTTCCTAGGACCAGGCTATGAATTCCAAGCTTGACCATAGTTTTCTGTCTGCTTTATTGAAGGCAGGGATTTTTAACTATAGAAAGAACTTTATGGTATAACTAAGTGGAGTGCAGTACGTATCTCCTCTATATTAAGAACAACATAAATCAATTATTTTAAAGATTATATTATTCTTTTCTCAAGTGGAAAAATGTGTGACTGTGTGACCAGATAGCAGCTACATGTCAATACCAATGTTAAATTTAGCTTTCCAAAATTTATTTCCCAAACTCTCTGACAGTATGCAAGGAATATGAACTATCCAAGGTTGAAAATAGCCCACATAATCATAGGATTCCAAAAGGCCATAGTGCCTACAAGTACCCTTAGCCATGAAGGTGTTAATCAGCGTATATACTGTCTCATCTGCATCTAAGAAGCTCTGCAATTAAAATTAGAACTTTTATGTCTGATCCCCAGCTTGCTGCTATTCAAAGCTCCTATCTGCATACACTGGGGATGGAAAAGGCCTTTTGAAAGTAAATAATTGGAAAAATTAGAGGGATTTTCGAAGATTGCAGAGCTTCCCTTTAGGACCAGTCCAGGAGCCCTGTCCTTCTGTCAAAGTACAAATTACCCCCATATGGTGATGTCCGTTCTCTTAACTGTAATTTATTCATTATGCAGAGTGCCGAATACCAAATGGTGAAAGCACGGCAGCAGAACAATGAAACAGGCTTGGGAAGCTAATAAGTGTCCAATCAATGAGAACCTAATGAACTATAACATGTAATACTTTATAAGACATTCAAATTAAAAARGGGAAAGAAATCAACAACGATGCTATATCAATTTACTTATTCCAAGTCTAATCAAACGAAATAAGCATCATCCTCCAAAAATAAAGTCATAACTGACATTTGGGGAGGGGGATTGAGTGGAAGATAAGATCAAGCCAAAATTCCTTTAAGAACATAATTAGTACTAACCAACTGTCCTTATTTAATGTAAGCTCTTTGCACCAAACTCTTCCGGTGAGGTAGTAAAAGATCGTGGGGATTTTTTTCAGTACACAACCTTTTCCCCTCTATTCCAAAAGCCTTATTTTATTGTGAGTTCCACTTCAAAAAAAAAAAAAAAATCCTGAATCAGATTTTGTAGAAATAATAATAATTAATAGATCTTGTACAAGGTAATCTCAGGAAGGTATTCTGTCTTTCCTAAGCAGCCAATGGTAAGAACATCTGGASAGAGCTGTTTTCATTTAAATGCTGGCAAGGAAGGTACTAACTCCTTCCCCAAAATGAGGAGGTGACAGCAGAGATCCAGGTATCCTGTCTGACAGAGCACTTCACTAGCTTTTGTGTCTGCTGGGCTGCTTAGTCAAGAATCTCTGTTCTTCAGTCTTCTTCCACTGAGACATCCATCTTTAAAAGAGAAATTTCAATTAATGTGTCTCTGAATTATTGTTTCTGTGTATTTTTTTAAAAAAGCTTGTCGTGGGCTTTTCTGCGGTGCTTGTTGGTTTGGGATTTTTTTGTATTTTAAGTACCCTTAATCCATCTTATATTGGCTTCTGTTGCCTTCCCTGACAGAAAAGGTGCCAACAAGATGGTTCATTCTTGACTCAGCCAGCTACACATATTAGCAATTCTCACAGCATTTGCCAAGTATAACTGTACATCCTCCTCTTTGAGAGTGGCTGTAGTTTTCTTTTTCCACAGCAGTTGACATTAAATGTCTTCTGTGTTTCCTGCTGCTCCTGTTCACGTGTGATAGTGGTTAGTGTCAGCTTCACTGTCTCTCCATTTCTTCTTCTGTGTGAGTCTCTTGCCTCTTATAATTTTCTCCATTAAAAAGAATAAAATAAATCCCTCTTTTATAATTCTGTGCTTAAATTTGATGAAAGGCATTTTGGTCTCTGGACTTCTGCTTCCAGCTCCGCCACTGATATTGTGGCCTTTTGCACCAGTCACAGGAATGAAGTCTCTGGGTTGCACTGCAGGAGCCTTGTCTGTGGCACAGCGCTGCCTAGGAAAGCAAAAACCCGAATTGTGTGTGACTTCAAACACATGGTCATAAAAGGTTTTGATGCTGTCACTCCTCAGATGGGCAAACAGGCACTGTTCATAATAGTTATGCATTTCTGAGAGTTTTCTTATCCTGTGCTAGTACAAAACCAATAGTAAATGACCCCTGTGCCATGGTCAGAGTTGCAATGTGTCTGTGTCCTTTTCTTCAGGACCACAGTCACTGGAGTAGATGACTTCTGGGAACAAGAAGTTATCCCCTCTGTTGTAAGACAAATACCTCTTTCAAAACTGAAAGGAGACAAAAAATGGATATTGTATACATTCATCTGGACAGCCATTCAAATAGATGGGTCCTAAGAAGGGTGCTCAGCATATTAGGAACACCGGATGTAACTGAAATGTTCAAATTACTCAAAAGACTGGCTGAGGAGCTCACATCAGTGAAATGTCCAGCAGTCTAAGGAAAACTTTCAAAAAATCTAATCAAGTCTTTCTCAGCCTGTCGCATATTCGTACAGAAGTAAGACAAAAGGACTCAAATGCATCAAACTCTGCTTTGGAGTCTGACTGTAAGGAATAAGTTATTATTATTTGTATTTTTTTTTGTTGTTTTACATTTCTGTGTTATTTGTTGGCTCACAGATCTTTCTTTTTCTTTCTCACACCTCACACTTTAGCATGACAGCCTCAAAGCAATTGCTACCGAGATTATATTAACAAAACTCACTCAGCAATGCAGGTGCTGTAAAACAAAAATGAAAATGAAACTAACGGAATTCAGAAGAAAAAAAACACAACTGCTTTATTTCCCAAATTATCATCATGCAGTACAGATGTGGAGAAGCAGCGAACAGCTATTGCAGTGTGGATAATACAGAAAAGCTCTTCTCAGAACAATGTAAGCAGTACTCTCATTCTCAGAACGTGAGCTGTCGGTGGGGATTAATGTCCATCAGATCTTTCTCATCGCCTGGTGTTTCACTACTGGGCTGACCCAGAAGGTGCACTCATAGGGTCAAGGGGGAAGGCAAAGCACAGAAGATTGTAACACATCCAGATTAAAAAGAGCATCATCAAACTAAGTTGTCATTTTTAACTGCCCTTCAGGGACTGTAGTGGAATCTCAGTCCCCTTTTAGTGAATGGAAGCTTTGCCTGTAACATTAAAAACAGAATCAGTACTTTTAACTGTTTGACTAGGCTCTTTTTTTCCTCTTTTATTATTATTACTTTTTTAAAGTCTGCCGCAGCATATAGGGTTAATGATATAAAATCTCCACATAATGCGATAAAACTGATACTGAAATAGTGTCCCCCTACTGTAGGAGGAATCTGCAATCAGGACTTCCAAGCACATGCAAAAATAACTCTTGGATCAGTCTTCTTGTCTTCCAGTAGACTTGGCAAGAAAGACAAGCCATATGTGAAGCCAGCCATATATCAGTTATGTGGTCTTAGATATTTGCAATAAAACAAAGGACTTTGCTGTCAGCTCTCCTGATTTCATGAAGCCTTTACAGCTCACAGCAATGTCCTTTATCAAAAGCCACAAAGTTATCCTTAGACATGTGCATTTCTTAGAGAAAATATTCTCTGAAATAGCTATTTATGATTAATTCCATCAGGGAAAGGGGAGGAAATGAAAGGGCCTAATACAGTCAGTTTCAGCCATGCTGAATGCATCTAGATATAACAAGTGAGTGTAAAAACAATTAATAAGCAAAGCAGTAATACTGAGGGGCTGAGGGAGAGTAGAGGAATTAAAGTACACATGCACAAGTCAGTAAGACCAAGAAGAAAATCTTTGTGACAGTGATGTGGATGCCCTGGCAAATTAAGTGGAACTAAGACTTCATCCCCAAATTCCTCCTGGCCATTTATTTAGACATTATTAACTGGCAGTTTCATACAGGGATTGTGTTAGGAGTGGGTTCAAAGAAAGAATTTTATAACAGTGCTTCTTTTCCCAGCTAATTCTGGGTGGACAGCCTGCACACGAGGAACCAAAAGGAAGGCTGGRGAATAGTTCAGGGTGAGCCACGAAGTGAGGTCAGGAGCTAATGAATAGCTCACACCCCAGACGTGCAAAACCATGTGGATGTGAATGGCCCTATGTGTGTGATTACTCACATATGTGGAGTTCAGTGTGCACTCAAGCTCAGGAAGAGAACTAGTAGTTTTATTTGATGTAGTGGTAAAAGCAGTCAGGGAAGGGATTTTAAAAGTGAAGTGAGGTGATTATGGCAGTGTTTTTCCAAACCAGCCTTAAAGAAAAGGCTTAAGAGAAAGGAATTGTTACAAAAATAATAGGGTTTATTACTGAACAGCAGCAATGGCTTTGGCAAAAAGCTTGTGTGAATTTCAAGACTGTAATGACAAATGCTGATTTTTTAGTCAAGTATTATTAACCATTACATTAAAAACAACAGTAAAACACAAATGGACAGATTAACATTTCTGTTTACTTCGAATTATTTTTTTATAGTGTACTTTTTGTGCACACCCTGAATTTTTAGATTGTTTGAGCTTTCTAGGTCCAATTCAGTGAAGCAATTCCACTTACTCTAAGTACGTGTTTTGCCTCACTGGAATTAGTGGTTTACATTGATGTATGTACTCAAAGATCTTGCCATGTCATCCAGGTTGTCTATTTTTTTTTTCTTTATAAAATTTAAGAAGAAAAACCCCTCAAATTGACTGCCCTCCCATTCTACTTTTTTATCCCTCTATATGACATCTTTGAAAATAATCTCTTTAATTAGATTGTGGATTCAGATACCGGTGAAATATTTGCTTTACAATGATTATCTCTTACTAATGTCCTGCTCAATATCATGCTGTTTCTGTGGACTCAGTTCATAAAGCCTAAGGACTTTTATTCAGGGATACTGCTACAGCTAAGTTTAAAATTTATATCTCTAGACAAGGCAACAAATTCTATTATACAAATATTTGAAGCTATCACAAGGAGAGGAATACTTTAAAATAATCCTTCACTCAGAAGTTGCACTTGCAGCTCTTTTCAGTTACTTTTCATTAGTTCACCACAGGGAAACAGTTTCAAAGAATTATTATACTAACCATTATATTAAAMATGATCCCTGGAAGCCCACCACCACCCCAATAAATATCATTTAACATTCATTGTTGCAGAAATATGTAACAGAAAAGACAAGAGAGCTTTTCTTTCTTCACTTCTCATGAAGGTATGAAAATATTAGCAAATGTTCAGATCTCCACTACTCAAAATATTATGGGTCAGATCCAAGTGGAGTGGAGAAGTCAGTGCTCCATCATCACAGCTTTAAATCATTATGGGCTGTAGGGCATAATAGCCTGTGAGGAGGCTTGGTTAAAAGATGGAAAGGAAACCTGAAAAAGGTTAATTATGGCAGGCACACCACTTGACAGTTCCTTTTCAACCTGATTCAGCTCATCTGTGAATGCTGTTGTGTCCCCAGCACAAAGATCCTGCTCACTGCCACACTACTTTCCATCACCCCAAGGCTGGGGCATGGTTTGCCCACAAGAATGCATCCCAAACCCAAATGCTGTGTGTTTTCCAAAGGGAGCACCTGTTTTTCAGTGGATCTGGTGCTTAGAGGCTCCTGTCTGAAACCTTAACACACAGCAACTTGTTTTGACAGTTTGGGTTGTGTTCATTAGGCAGCCCAAGGACTTATTTTTTCTTGGAGGGGTAGGATAGGGGAAGAGGCACAAACAAAACAAAAACTTAAGCCTGTGACTAATTGGCTGAAAGGATGTGTGCAGTTCGGATCCACTTAATTGAATGTGGGCTCAAATTAAAAAGAAAGAGTAATTGCCTTCAAAACTTTGCATTGCAGATTGCTGGCCTCTTCTATACATTAAGTGAAAGCCTTCAAGCACATGTGTCAGTGGTGTTGCTGACAGGAACCCAAATATCCTGTTGTATGCATTTGCATTCAGAGGACTTCATTCTAGAAGAGATTAGCCTGCGTTATATTGATGGTTTTATTTACAAGATGAATTTTCTTGAAAAAGGTGTCCTGATTTGGCTGGAAATTTCAAATCATGACCATGCCTTCTAACTGCTGGCCGCTTTCCAAACATTTCCTGATCATAAGACCTGAAAATAGTACTTTATTTTTCGATGTAAAAATCAGCAGGTTTGGCATTTGAAACCAAGGCTGTATATTTTTACACAAATTTTCCACTGATTTTGGGAAGAACTTTAGTCGAGCAAAGCCATACCTGCATTAAATATGAATAACCAAGGAGTAGATAGTCAAGAAATGCACCCATGAAAATACAGAGCTCAGTTATGAGGCCTTTTTAAATAAAAATAATGAATTAAATTGTTTTGTCTACACACTGACATTGCCCTTTATTCTTTATATCAAAGCAACATCCACTACTTCCAGCCTTATTGTGCTATGCACAAAAACACAGACAAAAGAATTGTCCTACCTCTCAAAATACTTCGCTGCAAGAGCAACAAAGACCCTTTGTTTGCTATTTAAGCAAGATTGGTGGACATCATCTCTAAGCAGAAGCTCTGAGAACCGGCCTTTTCTATCCTTTTCCAAACACATATATGCACATTTTCACATGAGTCTGCTACAACAAGAGGACTCTTAAAGAAAAGAATCAAGCAGAGCAAAAGGAAATTATTACTTTATATTAATMGCAAATGGAGTGCACAATGCATTCCACATACAAAGGTTACCCATTTGTGGAGCTGGAAGCCAAGGGCATTTTAAAACTTAAAGATCCCTTAAATAAACATATTGGTTTAAGTACAAGGCAAATATTCTTAGCTCAGCAGGTAGTTGGTATCTAAATCACATTCAGACTTCACATAAATACACATGTCAAAGCATTTATCTAGTAATAAAAAAACAACTCTTAAGGAATGCAGTTCAGATAGGGAAGTGTCAGTTATTTTGCACATTTCCTATTTCCAGATCATTAGTTTCAGCTTTTGACAGGGGTGGAGCTGAAAGAAATCCTGTAGAGGTTTTTCTCTCCTCCCAATTTCACATGAATAAACAGAGGGAGGGAGTCCCCTGCCTGTCTGCCAGGCTCTTATCTATCATATTTAGATGCTAGACGCTGTCAGATTTTAGATAGTGATGCCTGTAGGTATTGCTAGTTACTGGGAAATTAAATCTGGAATAGAAGGTAGTCCTTTCCTTTCCCAAACTGACTTTGCTTTAGGAGTAGGTTTGGACATCCTTCAAAAAATGTTGATGTCCAGACAAAGGTGACAGGATTATATTTCTGTCATTCATTACTTGCACCTGATTTTCTACTTCCTCACTCTGTCCTTGGTGTCTCAGCAGCACTCCATCTGCGTATTTTCTTTCACCTACATTCTTACATTCCTCTCAAATTCAGATCCTCCCACTCCAGAAGTGGTAGGTGTTGATTTACGCTGCTGATTTTTGTTTAAACTTTGCTCATGTAAGACACCTCCTTGAGTAGCAGAAATTCTTAGAAATTTTCTGTTTTCATTATTAGAGCCAATTTTCCTTGATTTCCCCCAAAATATATTTCAGAAAACGAAGACACTCATCTAGGGACAAGAGGTAGTGAACATAGGATTGACTTCCATACAATTCTAATTCTTGGAAAATGTCCCTGTGATCACTAACAACCAAGTTAGCAATTACCACCCTAGTGCTAGAAGTTACACCTCTGTAAGCTGACATRAGATAACCATGTGGGCAATTTTCCCTCCCAGAAGTAAAGCACACCCAACCATTAGGAACTGCAAAATAAAAGTATGTGTGCTGCCAGGTGCTGTGTTTCAGCTGAAGGATGGTAACTTCCATCTGATGGATGTAACTCCTTAAGATGATCTGACTGCCATTACCCCAGCACACAATCTGAACACTTTGGTGTAGTCTTTAAATGATGTAGCTTAGTATCATCCCCACCTGTCTTATCCTTTTTTTCATAATCTTATCTGCATAGGTTCTGTCTGGATTTGGTTTTAATAGAATCCTTTAAAATAACCCCTAAAACTAAAATAAAATGCATGTATGTATTTATGTGTGCATGTCTTCCCATGGATATTTTATGTGTAGGCATCTGTGTGTTTGGGTTACAGAGGGTAAAGACAAAAATATGGCATGTCCCTTTGAATCAGAGAGATCTCAAATGTTACTTTACACATGTGGGAACATCCACACCTTTCGATCATCCTTTGACAAAATTCGATGCAGATCTTGACGTGCTTTTATTGCCYTGTACACGAAATACTACAGCAAAATGGCTTTCATTTGAGGGTCAGCTGGAGCTTCATTTTGGCTCCTACCACCTTCCAGACTTGTTCACGTAATTCCGCTCCTAAAGTTTGTATGTTTCTGAAAAGAAGGATTTCTGACTTCTTTTAAAACCATTCACTACATAGGGATATAGGTGAAACAAATGACATTTATCACTAATATGTAGGATGAGACTTCAGTCTKCATTAACTTGTAAACTAACTGCAGCAACAAAGGCCACAGCCTGGGCAATTTTTCTTTCAGGCTCAAATCTCAAATTTGTTGTGTGGCACTATCAGAAATGGGGTGTAACTTCCTCCCAGTGTTTTGAGCAATTACTAAATAAGGCAGCACAGCAGATCTGGAGATGCTCTATGACTTTTCTCTTTCACACACCCAGGAGATCAGGAATCTGCCCATTGTGGCTCATGAGGTATTTTAGTGTGTATGAATGCAGAATTACACCCAAAAGTAGATCTATTCTTAAGAAAAAAAAGTTTTGGTGATGTAAATTTATCTTTAGCTTAGAGTAAAGCATAGACAGAAGCTCATCAGTCATACAAGATTATCATTAGGAACTTCTTACAAGGACATGTAGTGATAGGACAAGAAGAAATGGCTTTGAAGAGAAAGAGAGTAGATTTAGGTTAGATATAAGAAAGAAATCCCTCACTACAAGAGTGGTGAGGCACTAGCACGAGTTTCCCAGAGAAGCTGTGGGTGTCCCATCCCTGGAAGTGTTCAAGGCCAGTCCAGCTGGGGCTTGGAGCAACCTGGGCTAGTGGAAGGTGCCCCTGCCTGTGGCATAGGGATTGGAATGAAATGATGAGCACTGAAACAAAGTTGGATACATAAATTATTTGGGGCCTTCCTTGTTTTGAGTTTTCAACTGTACTGCTCAGACTGGGAAACTAACAGTAGATAACARGAGAGTAAGGCACCCACACATGACTAAAATTTAGATGGCAAGATGAGCCATGTCTCTTAGGTGGTGTGAATACTGAGTTGGATAAAGATGCTGACCTAACAGCAGCAGAAATATAATCCTGCCACTGTTGATCATTTTTTCACAAATTCCCAATTGGTTGTTTGACATGCAACTGGAAAGAGCTATTGTTTTTCCCCATTTTTTTCATTCTCTGTTAGCCAAAAGAGTGAAACCATAGCATCAGTGTTGTTTGAAAATATATTTATGTTTGTTTTCCCTATAAAAAGAGATAATAATGTTATGTTCCAATAATATTAAGTTGCAATGTTATTTGCAAGATTGCAGAGCTTTTAATTTTCTGATTATTTCCACAGTGGGAGTTTCAGCTCAATTTCTACCAAGACACTTCTATCTGTTTCAGTTATTTTTTTATTACAGCTAGAAGCAACAATAATTGCCTTTAGTGTATGAAAACATGACTGAGGAGACAATTGTTGTCCCTAAAGAGTAAAACCATCAGCATACATTTTTTATGTAAAATTTTTGTAAATTAATTGCAAGATCCTATAAATATTATATTTACAAAAATTGTGTTGTCTGCTGTCTTCAAAGAAACAATCTTTTTTCTACTTTTTTTTGTAAACTATGCTTCATATACAGTGCATTTCCTGAGGCAGAAAACAAAAACATGGAACAAAATATTAGCCTTCTACTTTTGTAATTTTACATTCTACTACTTTTCTTTTCCAACTCTGGGTTTGGGGTTTTTTTAATATCATTCTGGAAGCATACAGGAAAAAGAAATCAGTAACACTCTCAATAATCAAACCCCATTTTCAATTTTTCACTATTCAGGTGATAACAAAGAAATAAATATCCATCCCAAATGATAAGGCAGTGGATTTGCATATAATTTGGTCATAAATCAAGAAAATAATTTAAAATTTTGAATATTTTGTGGAATTTTTTTYCCACAATTTCTATTAAAAAATGGTACCATGATATCTTTTAGATTTTATCTAATGAAAAAAATTCAACTTGAAGCAGTCCAATCCACGGTTATATCATGGAAAAATTATCTATCAAGGYTTCTAATGGAATTATCCTCTACAGYCACTCAATACTGAAACCTGACAGACTGTCCAAGACCTGGAACTACAGTTGTTAAAAGCCTCTGAAATAACTTTGGTTGATGCCAACATTAACAAGTGCAATTAAAATTACACTAGTTTCCGTTTTTCCTGTTAGAAACTTAAATAAATCAGCTTTTTGCTGTGAAAAAAAAAACCCAAAACCACAAAGAAACAAACAAACAAAAACCCAAACAAACAGATACAACTGGATTTGGATTTTTAATCAGGCTAGCATATCTTCAGTTGTGTTAGCTCTCAGCCTGGTGTGTCCTGTATAACCCAGATGTACAGAAATTTCACATGATTTATGAGTACACAGGACAACACTCAACACACACATATTATGTCCCTTTCCTGTCGCTGCATTTGACTGCAGTAGCTACAAAATATTTTGAATAAATAATCTCAGATGCTTTTTTGAAGGGGATGGGCAGTGTTACAACTAACATCAAGAAGAGTGATTAGTTCCAACAGATATTTCAGCAGATTTATTCCAGTCAGAGTGGTGGTATTTACTCTTGGGCAGGCAGCACATTGAACTTACATCAACTAATGCTAGCAAATTTGCTGCTAGAAAAAAATCGTAGAAAACCTAGGAAAAATCATTATTTGGAAACAATACTTTCATAAGAAGATCTGATCTCCAGAGAGGATCAGGGATCAGATTGCACAACCAACCAGAAATACGTGAGGACATAATTTGATATGTCTTTGACAACTTCAGAGCAGGTCAGCCTGTGATTATTTACTTCTTTGTTTATCTCTGAAGCCACAGTACCAGAAGGTCTCTTTCTGAGCTAGTGATAGCAACACATTTTCTCACCTACCAGTGGAGACTGGTGTGATAGAAGGACTCCAGCTCACCTGCCAGCACAGGAGGGAAGGTGGGTGTCCTCCGGGGCATGGAAATTCATCTCCAAGTAATACAAATGAGTAACCTCTTCCCTGACATAATACCATTGCAAGCAAGCTCTCAACATATTTACCAACTTTATGGGATTAACCAATAATATGCTGATTAGACAATAAGTACTGAATCATCTTTTGTTTCAGAAAAGGATCATTGTATCTGACTTGGAAAATACCATACTGCTGGCTTCAAACCACATCCACTATAAACAAAGCATGGTATTTCAGTGCTGATAAATTCTGTATGGAATTTTAGCCCAAGAAATAGTTCATATCTATGTCAACTGTATCCACAAATATAGAACTATGAAAATAACTAGGAACAGGAATAGTAGTTGAACTTTAAGTGATTGTGCATCATCTGTTTGCATTCGTATTTCAGCATTTAAACATATTTCACCACCAGGAATATGAAAGGGTTAAACAGCAGCAGATTTCCTGTGCTACACAACTTAATGAAAAACATTCAGGGTGCTTTTAAAGAACATCAGACTCATGCTGTTGGATGGTAATCTTTAATATATCTATTTTTCTTTTCTTTTTTTTTTGGTTTTCACAAGGAAAATGTAGGCAAGACAGACTTTGCTGTAATTCTTCCTAATTGCTCTAATGCAGTTTATTTTATTTTAGTGTTTTCTGTTTATAAAAACAGTTAGCATCAGTTTGTTTCCAGTTTTAATGGAGATAAACTCATTCTTTTCCCTCTGAAAAACTTCACAATATGGTTGCAAATGTCAGTAATAATTAGACAAAATGCTTGTGAAAACATAAAATAGAAACAATACATCTTTTTATAATGGAATCCGTTTGTCTGATTATCTCAAACAATGTACATTTCCAACTGCCCAGGAGRGTCATTAGAGCTTATGAAAATCAAACTCTCTTTTTTCTGCTTCATACATCATGGACAACAATATTGTCTCCAGGATCATTATATATTGCCTGGCTTTATAAATATATGTTAGACTTTCTTGAGCTACAGTGAACCTGGAGCATGAAATGCATTCAAAAACAAACACAACAGGGGGAAAGAAAACGAAAATCATGTTATTAACTAAATAACCGTTACATAGAAATTATAAAAGGAAAGATAACCTCACTGAACACAGTACTCAAGGGACCTTGGTTCAATTCTGTCTTCAGTCACAGATTTTCAGTATAACCTCAGGAAAGTCATTTCTACCATATGCACAATGAGGGCTATTTGTCCCTTAAAGAAATGGTTGTGACAGCACTCCCTTCTGAGTTCCTGTCAAGGTGTGAAGCCTAATTCGGAAGTTTTTGTTATTCCTTTGAGACACACTCAGAGAACAGACAACAGTATCACTTTACCTTTTTTCCAATCTGTAGAAATGGGGCTAATATTGCCCTGCCCCTCGCTGGAGAGCTTATGGATGCAATGCATTAGTCTCTAAGAAGCATTCATATATGATGACAAGGGCCATTTAGCGAGTAAATATCTGACTGGAGTAGGAGGAATTAAGGTACAGTTATCACTTTACACCAAAAATAGTTTAGTACAAAAAACAGAGGAAGTCTGATAAGTTTATCATATGACCAATTATTATCCTGCACTCTAGGAAGCTGGAAAGCTATTTCAAATATGACCTGTACACCTGTTCAGTTTGCTTTCCTACAAGTGTTGCAATATGTTTGCTCTGCCCTGTGGTTGAAGCACATTGCTGTTTCTCAGTGATCATGGGTCTTCAGTCTTCACTTGTCTCTTTCAGATTCAACAACAGTGTCACCCAGCAGGATGGAGTTCTAGGAATGATGCTACTTTATTTCAAACAGGGTCCCATTATATCAGCTGCCAAAGTGCCCAAGGAGAAACTGAAACTTACAGCAGATGTGCAAAAACATGCAACAATTTCTTTAAAAATTATATATTAGAACTTTTTAACTTTTGAAGATCTTAACCTGTATCTGGAAAATGTGGCTAAAAAAAGCAAATGCACTACTGAAGTAATCTGCTACAACCAAATCAAGCATTTCTCTTCTGTAGCAGTAGTGCACGTATGCTCTTACAAATACAAGCAAATGCTTACCAACTCTCTCTGTTGATTGCAATATTCTAGCCCAAAGTAGACATGATGCTTAAAACTATTTTTAAATCACACGAAGGAATTAATAAATAAAATCCTTCTGCTACTCCAAATTAGCAATGAAGCAATTCCTCTCAGCCAAGCCTTCAGTATAATATAGTGGAGCACATTTTCACTACTGGTGAATGCAGCATTTTTTCCCTGGCTCTCCAGGTATTCCATCACTGCTGAGGGTTAGATCTACCCTATCAGAATAGGTTTATCTGAAGGAGGAGGATGCTAAGGGACCAAGGTCTCTCCATCCTGCTCACACTGCCTACTATCTAGGCTTTCCATGACGTGAGAGAAGGGAGAAGTTGCTCAGCCTCCCAGTTGCAATATGGTCTAGTATGCTCCATAATAAAATGATAAAGCTCCATTATCATCCTCAGAACAGGGGTTTGTTCTTAATTAGCAGAAACCAAAGCAATGAAACACTATCAACATAGAATCCGAATCACAGAATCACAGAATATGCTGAGTTAGAAGGCAGCCACGAAGATCAGAGTCCAGCTCCTGCCCTGTACAGGACCATTCCCAAGAGTCACACCATGTGCCTGAGAGCATTGTCCAGACACTTCTTGATCTCTGTCAGGCTTGGTGCTGTGACCACTTCCCTGGGGGGCCTGTTCCAGTGCCCAGCCACCCTCTGGGTAAAGAGCCTTTTTCTAATATCCAAATAAACCTCCCCTCACACAACTTCAGGTCATTCCCTCGGATTCTGTCTCTGTCACCACAGAGAAGAGATCGGTGCCTGCCCCCCCTCTTCCCCTCACAAGGAAGTTTTAACTGCAATGAGGTCTCCACTCAGTCTCCTCCAGGCTGAACAGACCAAGTGCCCTCAGCCACCCCTCACATGGCTTCCCCTCAAGGCCCTTCACCCTCTTTGTTGCCCTCCTTTGGACACTCTCCAATAGTTTAATGTCTTTCTTATATTGCAGTGACCAAAACTGCACACAACATTCAAGGTGAGGCTGTAAACATATTTATGTTTAGTTTGTTTTCTTTCTTTTTCATGTTGTTTTTCTCCTCCAGAAATTGCTGAGGACTTCTTTTAGTCCAGTAATTCCTTAACCAGTGACACAGCTCCATCAGGGTCACAGGTCCAAACTTTATTTCACCTCTAAGCTCATATATTTCTTGTCCAGTGAAATGAAGATTCATTGCCAGAATAAGCACAGATTTTGCAGACTGGAACAGCAGAGGAGTCACACTTCTCTCTYGTCTGTCTCCTACAACACGACGCAGCACAGAAAGCAGAACCCAGGGAAAAACAAACCAGACTGAGACCCGAAGGCTCTGTAGACAACATTTGCAGACTTCATCATCAGAATAAAGATTTGAGAAATAATCAATCAACAGCTCAAATGCACCAGAAGCAAAAGTCCAAATTTGGGCCAAGACACAGATCCACACATGAGGCTTCCACATGGTAAATAGCCAGTGTTTGCAGATGCAATGTTGGAAGAAACTTCAGCAGGGAGAGCTGGCCAGTTGTCTTAAGTCTCTGGGACAGACTGAAACAATAACAAGTGACACAGAGAGATGGGAGATGAATTTTCACTTTGTGTACTGGTACCACAGTGTAAAGGACATACTACAATCTCCTGAGAAGCCAACTGTCCTCCAGCCCCATCTGAAATCTGGGACTGTGTCAGGACTTGTTGGTTAGTGTTCTCTGCCATAAACACCAGCCTGTCTCGGCTCACCAACCTGCTGCTCTGTATGCTCTATTTCTTGAGAGCGGGAACCTCAAGAAACTCAACAGTAACATTTTCTCATCAGCTTAATTTTTCCATGTCATGTACTTGTTTCTGATATTTTCCCACTTGTATTATTTGCTTGCTGAAGCTTCTCTATTCATGGAGTTCAATAAATGGTGTTTGCCATCAGAACAATTTGGTTCTAGTTCTAATTATAGCAGCAAGCTGCTTTCTTAAAACATATCATGGGTGTCTCATTATTTTAAACTGTTATCTTCTGTAATAATTACAGAAACAGTTGATCTTTTCTGAGAAGCCAGCAGCTGCAAATTCTCCCCTTTTCAAATGCCTCATTTTAATAGGTGAAACATCAGGTAAAAATCAAATCAAGTTGTAATATAATTCTCCAGAAGAAGATATGTAAGTTACAACACATTGCCTCCAGATTCCATAGGGTTACACTATTCAGAGGTACTGAACCATATCCCTTAGTATAGATCATAACAAGCCGTATGCTGCACAGCTCAATTGTGAACACAAAGCCCTAAATAAATCACACAGCAATAGCAACATTACTAATAGGACTATCAGAATCAAAGGAAGCAGGGTGATGCATCTGAGAAGAGCCTACATCATTATTCTGCATGATTTGTTTATGGTATTATTGGAGAGATTGTTTCTCCCCCCTCCTTTCCCCAGTCCCTCTAGATTAAGAACAGGAAAGAAAAGGGCAGCAGAACTCCAGGAACAGCCTGTACACTGTAATCCTACAATCATAAGAAGTGGTGGTCTGGTACTTTCTGAAAGGCATTTTACTAAAGTAACTCACTCTTCATCTGTATTCTGCCACAATTCAACATTTGAACTTCTTTCAGTTCTCTGCTGTCATGTATTTCTAGCCACTGTTCACAGTGATCCCTGAATAGAACACAGCACAGTACACAGAGCAGTTACTAAGACTGCTAACATACATAGCATCATACTTTTGGCCATATTTGCTCAAAGACCTCTGCCTGTTTTAAGCAGTAATGGAAAATTACTCTTATTTATAAAATKCACAGAAGTGAGTGTTTCCAAGGGGGGTAAAGACTATTTCTCCCCCCTAGAACAGTTGTTAAGAAGCAAAGAGGAAAAATTTATGTTGGTGGTGACAAACATTCTATCAGTGACAGGAAGTTCCTTAGTGTTTCTATAACATTCAAAATTAGTTTGAGGAAAACATTAGTATTTTATTTATCTATTGATTTATTCCTTTACTTAGAAATAGTTCTCTAAGGATGGGAGATAAATTGTATGACCTTGTGGATCTCTTCTGACCTAAATCACTGACATTGTGTCAAATCCTTTTGACTGTAAGGCAGAGACACATTTATCTTGTTTAAGCATGGAGCTAAGTTTTTTTAAGCATGGAGTTACCTCTTTGCAGTGATAAGGACCTGGCCCAATATAATTTGGAAGACAGAAACTCAGATTCTCAAATAAAGGATTGACTGCAGATTAAAAACWTTTTTTTTATGTTGTACAAATAAAAGCTAGATAACATTGAGATGGTTTTGAATAGGAGCTTTCAAAATCCCTTCATTGATCATCAGACAAATAAGACAGGAGAAAAAAGAAAAGAAAAAAAAAAGAAGAAAGAAAAAGAAAAGAAATATTTTAAAAGAAGTGTGAGAGAAAAAAAAAAAGCAGRAAAAAACCAAACTACAAACCCCCAAAACCTAGAGCTCAACCAATCAATTCAACACTCTCCCYCAGGAACCAATGAACCAGGAGTAGTTTAAATCAGGAGTTTATAATAAAAGACTAATGTTCCTTTTCCAAAAAAAACCAATAGCCCTCCCAAACATGTTTCAACCAATAAACTAAGATTCTGCAATTATGAAACATTTAAAATAATGCTCAGATCAACCAGATAGTTACAACTGTGGTTTTCTGTACTCGTCTTTAATTTTCCCTTTCTTACATGTCCCTCCCACTTTGCATCAGACCAATTAATATCTTTTCTTCCCTAACAGCTCTCTAGATAATTCATAGAAGCATTTTTCCGTGTGGCCTAGAATTAAACAGAAACTATTAAACAGTCAAGTCCTATCTCTTCTTTAGAATTAATGTCATGTTAACTCATACCATGCCTTGTTGTTTTGTAGTATGTAAATGAGGTATCTTGAAGAATTTGTAAGGTATTTCTCTCACACCCTCAGCAGAGTCTCATGATTTAATCCAGGATGCAGTAAGCCTGTTTTAGTTACAATATGGGAACTCTTCTTTAATCGCTAATTTTAGCCTTAGTAATCTAAGTAGAAACCATAAGGAAAATCCAGCACTCTTCATATTACAGCAACTGAGTTGAAGTTTTGTTATTTTTGATACATCCACCACTTTTTATGATTTGCTTTTAAAACACGCATGAAAGAGACCTGAGGAAAAGTTGGCTGTGAGAAGGAGGAGGAGGGGATCAAACTGTGTGACTGAGGCTTATGAGCATACTTTGGAGTAATTTCATAGTCCATCCTGTCAATTTTACTAGAACAATGTGCTCTTATTCTTGGAGGCCTAAGCACATGAGCACTCACTCACCCCTCTAAGTAACCGTGTTCAGGGTCCCATTATATTCCATTATGATGATTAATAGCCTCCAATGCATTTGTACAAAAGCAGTCCAATGCATAGGGAACACTTTGATCATCATCAGCACACGGCTCATCTCCTGTGGTCACATTAACGACATGACTCCAGCTACCATGCAAAATTGCAGTGCAGGATCAGTGCAGATGTGATCAGATCCCCTTTCACCTCAGGGACCTCATTTTCTTCCTAAAATACAGAGGTGACATCAGAAATGAGTCTTTTGACATTGCTTTATCAGAGTCAACCTGCTAAGGGGCCAGATGTGTTCCCTCTTCTGAAGTGGCCAGCAAGCTGTGACCACACAAATGTGCACTGCAACTGCAGCCACATTCAGAAACAAGATGCTTCAGCACCTCAGCAGGGCAAAGATGGGACAATGTTTAATTCCATTCTTTTCTGACCAGATTTTAAAGGACCATGAGATGCCAGTACTAACTCCACAGGCCCAGGAGCTGGGTGTCACAGTACTTGGGCAAGTATCTATGCTTTAACCTAAATATGGCTTCTCTTTTCCATCCAAGGGCATTAGGCTTTGTACAATTCCCTTCTGTAAATACTTATGAATTTCTGCTCCCTCTCAGGCAATCAAATGAATAAATCTGCTGTGTGCAGAAGACCATGATTTCCTCTTCATGGGCTACACTCCTTTTCCACAGCTTACTCCGGAAAAGGCTATAGCATTTTCTACTTCACTTCCCAAG
Organism: Amblyornis subalaris; assembly: GCA_018881555.1. NCBI lineage: Eukaryota > Metazoa > Chordata > Aves > Passeriformes > Ptilonorhynchidae > Amblyornis > Amblyornis subalaris. The sequence continues at coordinate 1,982,719 of JACAXG010000042.1, forward strand.
ACACAGCCAACATGTGTTGCCTGTGGTGACCATCCAGCCTGGTGCAGGGCAGGCAGGACTGAAGAGTGGAAGAAGGAAGATTCCCTCCAACTTAGTCACTGCTAGCCGATGCTGTGTGTATGACAAAAGCTCATCAGGGCATTTACGACCCTGCTGCTTTATGAGAACAAAATCTGAGGTCCTTTTGCACAAGTAGGCTTTATAAAACAAGACGGCTGGATATAACTAGCCAATCTGCTGATCTGGAGGATACCAACCTCCATCTGACAACTAACTTGCAGAAGTATACAGCTCTCACACTACAGAATCACAGAATCAATTAGGCTGGAAAAGACCTCTGRGATCATCAAGTCCAACCCTTGACCAAACACCACCTTGTCAACTAGACCATGACACCGAGTGTCCTGTCCACAGTTTTCTTAAACAGTTCCAGGGACGGTGACTCCACCACCTTTCTGGGAAGTCCATTCGAATTTTTAACCACCCTTCTGTGAAGAAGTTCCTCGTAATGTCCAACTTGAACCTCCCCTGGGGCAGCTTGAGGCCACTTCTTCTCGTCCTGTCGCTTGTTGCCTGGGAGAAGAGACCAACCTCCAACTGGCTACAATCTCCTTTCAGACAGTTGTATACAGGGATTAGGTCACTTCCAAGACTTCTTCAGGCTAAACACCGCCTGTTGCCTCAGCTGTTCCCCAGGTGACTTACCCTCTAGACCCTTCACCAGCTTTGTTGCGCTTCTCTGGACTTCCTCAAGCACCTCAATGTTCTTCCTCAATTGAGGGGCCCAGAACTGGGCCTAATTTGTAATCCAAGTCTTACTTGTGACAGAACCAAAAATTATCATCGTTGCTCCACAGATAGTGAATCAGGACAGGAAAATAAAGCACCCTGACAGAGGCCAATGAGGACATCACTGTCAGAGCCCAGATGGGAAGGAGTCCCTTTTTTCGGTGCATAGTTTATTCCAAGCCTTCATGCTCATCATGCACTCCCTGAAATCACTGAGCTGCAGGCAGACAGACTGCAAGAAAGCAACCATGCATTCAAGCCTATGGATACAAGTTAGCGCCTCTCAAAAGCCATACTTTGCTGCAGAGAGCACAGACAGCCAACAGCAGCCATGGCGTCTTTTACCCTGGTAATAAATGAGCAAAAGAAGCCATATAGAAGTTATCCGTTAGCACTGACAGTTGGTAGAGACCATGTAACAGTCTCTAATGTATATAAAATTATTGACATCATATGTGTTTATATTTAGGTTAAACAACTTTATTGTTTTTATAAGAGAAAACCGTTTCTGGAAACAATAGGCCAAATTGCTTTTCCTTGCTAAGAACAATGATGCAGTGCTGCCAGTACCAACAGTTGTTATTACAGAATCAGCTAACTGAAAACACAAGGCTCTCTGACGACTTGTATCTTACAAAGCACTCCAATGTGTGCCGATGCTGTTTTGCTTTGTTTGCTAGTCAAGATGGGTAAAAGCAATTTGTATTTTGCATTTTGCTCATTATTGCACTTTTCCTGTGTATGCTTCCTCCTGTTTTCATTTCTCTTTCATGAGGGCAAGTATACAAAGCCCCAGTTCTTGTGAATTTTTCACTATCAGAACTGGTTGATGAAATCAGAGTCAGATGAACGGAGGAAAGCAAATCCTTCTGGGATGTACAAAGAGTCCAAAGAAAAAGAGAAGGGAACTGAGATGGAAAATACACCCCTGCAAAACAGAAATAAGCAAGACTTCCCAAAAATTTGGAGATTACTCAATCACGGTCACCAGAGCAAACATATTCTGAAAAGTGACATGGACCATCCCATTAAAAAAAATTTAATATACAACTGTAGCACAGTTTGAGGCAGAGCTGCATATTTGAGATGTTTTTAGATAGCTAACATTATGATGAGCAAAATCCATTCAGATATGCTGAAAGTGGGACTATAAAATAGAGCTAGACCAAGGACCCTTGCCATTTGCCACTTAGATGCAGTTAAAACAAAGTCTTCGACTTTTCACCATAGCTGGAAGGTTAGAGATTCACCRGATGTGGACAAGATGCAGTACACTGAGAGCATAAATTGATTTTATATTTAGGTTTAAAATGGATCTCATTGTCACTGAAATGTTAACCACTCAACAGAAAAATCCACTGGATTTTACAAATGCAAATTTTAAGCTCCSGTGCTTGGCACAATAATGAAATATACAGCATTCCTTGTTGTCCTTACCTTTGAACTGCAGGTAACTGTATAGCAGTGTTACAGGACAAAGATACACTTGTGAAATATTCACAAGCTGATGTCTTTGCAGCCCCGTGGGACCTGTGAAGAGCTCTTTTTTCCCCCCATATCTCTCTCTCAGACTTTAAATAATGAGGAGCAGAAAAGGTATGAGACAACATGTCTGTGTGTCTCCTTTGAAATCTTTTCTTACATTACCTTGTTATCTGTGCTCAAGACCAGCAGGTATTCCAGCAGTTCAGAGCATATCCACAGCAAAAACACCCAGAGAAACAGAGTGCCAGTAGACACAGCTTTCAGTTGCAGGTCCAGTCAGCAAAACACAAAACAGATACATGGAGGGAGTGGTGGCACAGCTGAGTGGGGGGATGTGTGCGTGCAAGGGCGGGAAGGCAAGAAATTTGCCAAGCCAGTTCGTTAAGAAAATAGATATTTGTTATCCACTCTGAAAAACCATCTCTCTTTCCTAATGTGAGCTCACAAAATGCCTTGGTACAGAAAGTTAACCAACTTCCTTAGTATTACAGCCTGGATCAAAGCCTGACCACCCCAAAAAGATAAGAGGGCTTGTCACTGTGCTGGTCACAAGGATTTGGATCGTTCTTTTCAATTTAGCCCTCTGATAGCTGCTGAGAAATACTGATGCAGGTAGGGATTTGGAGGTTTTACTATAGTTCTGTATTGTGCATCAGGAAAGACCAATCCGAACCTGGTATGAGGTATGAGCTGAGTATGAGGGATTTCACTTGTTTCCACACATCTGAGTGAGTCTTGAGTATGTACAAGACTGAAGTCAGACAAGCTTTATCCAATGAATCCACCCTGGCATCCGTAAATGCAAGTATAGTCCTTTTCCAGAAGAGGCATTTCTTTTTTAATTTCCAGTTCTCTAAGACTTCTAACTACTTTTTTATCCCTTCTGGATTTCAAAGATGCTTATATAACAGGTACTTTCCCACACTGGCCTTAAAAGCCCTTATTCTCATTCTTTCATTATTTCAACAGACTAATAGTCGTTGCAACACAGGTGACGGTAAATCAAATCAAGCTGAAATGTGTGCCTGACTCATTCTCAGACGATATATGATTTGTTTGCATTACATTATCTTGGAAACCCATAAGCAATGTGCACTAACTACATGTCCGCACATGGCAAGAAGATAAATGCTCTTAGTCAGTAATATAAAATCTAAATAAAATTACAATCAGGTTTGGATACTAGGATAGCTTTGCAACACCCTTGGGGCATTGCTCTTATCATTAGCGTTATTTGCATTAGAGTAGTGTCCAGAGATCCTGCCTATGATCAGTTTCAAATTGTGCTAGGCTCTGGAAAACGTGGGAAGAGACAAAAGTTTTGAATGCTAAATAGATAATTACAGGCAAAGAGTGGGAGAAATAAAGGGTTGTTATCATCGCTACATAGAGCTCTGAGGTGTGGAGATTAAATTTTTGTTATAGTCTAACTGCAGTCACAGAGCAACACTGGAGTCCAAGTTCACCTTGCATCTGAAGGGTTTGCACAGGGGCCCATGTTTAGGTTCCCACTGGCTTTGTGGGAGTGCTGATAACAGTAGGAAAGATAGCTTGAGTTTGCCTTTCCCCAGCTACATTCCTACCTGCAGCACAGGCAGCTGGGAACAAGGCTGGCTTGGCTTTCTCGGCCTGAGGCAACCTCCACATCTGCTGTCATGCTGTCCTGTGACACCTTCTGGGTGCTGATCAGGCAAGTTTCCCCAAGTCCTTCCCATACGGGATCATAGCCCGGTAGTGTAGGATGGATGGGAAGGTGAGCACATGACTAGCAAGCTCAAACACCTGAATGACTGCTCAGACAACATGGGGTTTTTTTTGTTTGTTTGTTTGTTTGTGGTTTTTTGGTTTGTTTGGGGGCTTTTTTTGTGGGTTTAGCTTTTCTCTCCTCTCTGGGAAGACTGTATGTCTTCCTTAAGGTCACCAGAAAGTCAGAGTGCAGCTAAAAACCAGACGCCTGACTCCAGTTCAGTATCCAAAAGTTCATCATTCATCTCTAAAGGGAGAGCTACTGGAATTATAAGTAACTTGGTAGAAAAATAGGTCGAGTGGTCTTTCAATCAGTAGTGGAAGGACTCTATTGACCTCCAAGGAAGCTTCTTTTCAAGTAACATTTCAAGGTGTCCTCCATACATGCTTACAAAATTTTTACAACGATTACACAAACACCCATCACAATGCTGGGCTGGTGAAAGAGGGGGTGGATGTTTATGTGCTGCTGTTTCACCCCATGTTGGCAGGGATAAGAAAATTACAAAGTGATAAGAAGAGATGCAAGTGGGAGGAGCAGACATGAATTCTTGATTATGTACTTAATTAAGCAATGCTGGCCACATCAAATTGGAATGGCGTGTGTGTATATCTACAGCATGTTTTTAGTCCCAGGTGATACATTGGCTACCTGCCTCTGAATGGACAGTGAGGGAGATGTTTTCAAACACAGAAATGTTGACTATCCAGGAGAGCTGGATGGTTACCTGTTTTTGCCTTTGAAGACTGTATATGATCAGTTAAGATCACAATCTCACCAATTGGTCCAGCCACTCACAGAAGTAATTGTGCTTAGATAAATGAGACAACAGGCAGGAGTAAGGCTTGCAGACCTAGACCTAAAATAAAACCCTTGGCCCTCCAGGACAGCAAGTTATTTCATCCTGTTTAAGTGCCTTAACAAGAATGTAAATATTTTTTTCTTAAACATGATAGGAACTTTAGTTATTATTTTTCAAAACTAATGTTATTGTTTTTCTATAACTTTTATTGTTCTGTAATTCTAGGGGCTCATGTCTAATCCCATATGTAACACGTTTATTAGATGTAATATTTTATCTCTTGGATTCAGTGTCTGAAACTATCATTTCGTTCTTATTTCAATAAAGGTGTTTTCCTCCTCCTCACTTTGTCAGAATCTAATGGCTTTCTTTATCACAATAGAAAGTTAGAAGGATTCCTCCCTAAAAACAAAAATGGACTGTATGTATTTGCTCCTTAATTCAATTTGTATCATAAAATCCAGACCAAATAAAGTAACTTCATAATATTAGAAACTGCCAGAATCGAGCTGGGATTTTTTTGTTTGTTTCTTGTTTTTAATATATGGGCATGAAGTCTCAGTAAATCTGTAGCTCATTGGCTTCATTACCTGTAGCCTTGTGAACACAGAATGAAACAGTACCAAATGCTCATGTGATTTCTGGTTTTCTTTGGGAATTCACTATCTGTGTGCTTTAATCAAGTGAAAATACATAGGAACCATTCCAACTTTCAGCTGACAAAAGCACAATATTAGTTGTTTGATGAGAATTCTATGGATAAAAATTCCACATGGATTTTCCTGGGTTTTGTAAATCTATTAAAAAATAGTACATTCTATACACAATTAGACCATGAAAGTTAAAAGAGTTAGTAAAGTAATTTGTTGGGAATGTGAAATCATCTAGGAAATAYGGGCATTTTCATATAATTTTAACTGTCATATAATATGTGAGACGCTGAAGGCATCTGAAACCTTGGTATCTGGACCCAGAAAAGGTTCCCACTAGAAATGTGTTCCTTGCATATCATCCTCTGGAACAAAGGACTTCTGTATCTCCTTTATCATATCTGTGTACCTTTTTGCTGAATTGTCAGTCAACTGCCATTGTTGAATATAGAGGCTGGAAAACCCTAGTCTTCTTTCATATTCATTTTCCACACCTTGTCAACATCTGCATAGCTTACCAGTAAAGCTGCTTTTCATGCAATCTACCCAAAGGTTACAACTTATAGGTCAGGGCTGGGAATTCACTTTGAAATCACTGGGCAGCTGAGCCTACATACATTACTGAGGTGACAGGTACAGCACGCAATGATGAACCTTCTGTCAGTCACAGAGAGGTCACATCAGTATCAGTTGCCAACATGTCTTTCTCCCTTCTTTAAAAAAAAAAAAAAAAAGGGAAATTAAAAAAAGTCTATTTTTTTTTTCTTCTTGTGGAAAATGGAAAGAGTTGATGCTGTTCACTGGTGTCAAGCAGCTGAAGATTTAGGGCCCCAGAGCTCAGGAGGTCTCCTTTAACTGTGCTGGCTGTACTCTCAGCAACAACATAAATTGCTGCCTGAACTGAGCCCCTCATAAGCTATTCCAGAAGCAACAATGACAGCCACATTAACTGGAACTGTACTGGAAACAAACATCTCCAGCCCAGCGTCAGGAAAGCCAAAATAATAGCATGGCATTCTCCTGTTTCATGCCTACTTTTTTCCATAATTGGCATCACTTTATAAAACCTGTAAAATAGGTCTGGTTTAAAAATTATCACATTAACAGACTGAATTTTTAATTTTGTTAAAGAGGTGCCTGAGTCTCACGTACAAGAAAGAGTAAGTTGTAGCATGAATAAAAAAGTATCTGAGTTTGCTAAAGGTTCACCTACAACTCTGTAACTTTAGCACTACCATGAACAGATAAGAATACCAAATCTAACATCTATACTCATAGCTCATTATGCTGTCTATGTCTACTTCGTTAAAGAAATGCCAGAGCTCGTCAGATAACAGAATATTAATATTGTAGAGGTCAAAGAATCATGCTCTCTGTAGTTATCTCAAAGTATTTGGGCTAGTTGCTGTAAAATCTTGTTTCAAGGTCCTTAGAGGTTAATAAGATCACTGATCTTCAGTCTTTCTGTGAGACCCCAGAAGAATCTTCGTATATTCTTGCATTTTCCCAACGTACTGAGGTACTTGAATGTTCTGTGTATCTGCTCTGCACAGACAAACGTGGGCTTTTCTAAATAAGGTGGTTTGGGTGACCTTTTTTTTGGTGTCAAAATGAAGTCCTTTTTCCACTCAAGAAAACCCCTCCTCAGAACAAAACAAAAAATCATGCCTAGCATAAAGCGGTGTTAATACACATGAAATAAATTGATTTTGCCAAGGCTAAATTTTTCTAGTGGAGCCTATACTTGAGATCATTCGAGTGCTCTCTTGAGTTATCTCATTGTATCAGTGTTTGCAGGACAGTGCCTTGAATTTGTTTCTGTCATACAAAGTTGATATATAAGGAGACAGGATTTAATTGAAACAACTCTGAGGAGTCTTCAATAAATCCTGTATTTTTTATCRGAAAAAAATATTTTTATAAAAGAAGAATCAAAGAGTATAAGGAACCTTTAGCAGAGATTCTGGTATGAAATGCAACCACAGTGTGTAATAAATGTGACTGCAGTCTATAATAAATTTTTATTTTTGTATGTGAAATTTTTAGAGGCGGAGGGATTTGCTCATTAAAAATATTTTTCTTTTACTTTGCATATTGGATTTTAGAAATCCATTCATACCATGGATTTGATGAAGACAAGCCTTAAGTTTATGCAAAGTCCTTAGCTGCAGAAGACCCTGACCTTACAGAGGATCAACTCTTCCAGAGTGTTATTGCCAAATTAATACACTTAATAACGTAGTGCATATGAACGCAAACTGTGGAGATCATTCGGAGRTTGTTAGCCTTTTCTGTATGGCCCCATCTCTCCTTCAGTATACACGCAGCTGTCTTACTTGTCCCAGTATTGCAGCATAACAGGGATTGAATCCAAAGCTTCCATGTAGAAAAGTCTGACGCTCAGGTTCTTCCCACCTAACTTGAGGTACTAAACTGAGAAGTATCTACATGAGTAATGGAAACACTGTTTAAAAACAGGGCTGTTCCTGCCTTTGTACAGATAGACCCTTTTCTTTGTTTTTTTTTTTTTTTTTAACGGGAGGGGTTTAGAAATTCTAATTGACTGAAACTGCCATTTTGGGGGCTGATGGTGTTTTTGAATACCATCGTAGTTCTACTTGGTTTGGTTTTCTGCCCTGTAACTATTTATTAGGAACATGAGTATACAGAGACAAGGAATCATTTCTGACGTTCTGATGTTCATTCAGGGACACCAATACAAGCGCCTTTTATCCTTTCCTGCCCCAAGTACCATCTTGCCTTGAAAGTTGTCTTTTAGCTTCATGTAGTCCTGGTAGTCCATGGGAAGTCCTGGTAGCCAAGTTACTCTGGATTCTCACTGCCAGGAATGAGTGCTTGAGAGTATGAGTGATTCACCCCAATAGGTTAGAGAAAGTAACAATAAATAGGTTGTCCACGTCCYGTTTCAGTAGTCCTTTCCTATGTCTTAGAGTTTTGCTTTACTGACTTCAGCACCCTTGTCATACAGAAGGGTGATAGACAAGGGTGTACACAAGGGCATAACTGTCAATACCAGTTACAGTGATGTACCTCAAGAACAACACCATTAAAGTCAAAGGGGTGTAGAGGTATAACACTGGGGAGAGCAAGCTTGTAGTTTGATCTCAGTAGGTAGGACTGCAGGAATTAATCATGTTTTCCGACAGCCAATTCATCTGTCACGTGACAATAACAATTACATTTAGAAAAGATGAAATATTACCTTTCCTTTGTTAATTTTTGAGGAAATGTTACTCAAGAAGCAAAGCTTTAAGCTTTTATTTTAAGCTCAGTGTCCAGTCCAATCCTGCAGATTTTGCCATGATTACATGTGAATAAAGTCCATCATATCCTTAGAATTTAGCTTTATTAAACTGACTCTCTCCCCCATCTCAGCATCCATTAAATTATTGTTCTTCTCTTCCTCCTCCTCAGTTCCCCCAAAGATGCTATTCATTAAAATGTAGAGAATAAAATCTCTATATGTGCATTTTTGCTTATTAGCTGTGCTCGCTGCCTCATCATTTGCCAAAATCATATTTCTTGAACAAGGAGGGCAGAAACAATGTGAAATCAATCTTTTTTGCTTGGCCAGATAAACATAAGACACAATGAGAGAAAGAAAGGCACAGAGAGAGACAGATAGGGAGAAAGAAAATAAAGCAGGAAAACAGCAACACCATCCCAGTGGTGATGGATAACTGAAGTGAACGTGTCAGGATGGTATTATGTAAATTACCAAAGCAGCTGAGCAGTGCACTGATGATTACAGAGGATGTGAACAATGTTGTGGTCCCCAGGTGCCACCATGCCTTGTTATTTTTTCTTCCCTCCAACTRCCCTTGGGGTAGATTCTTCCTGACCTGAGTCCTTGAAAAAAAATCATCCAAGAAATACGTTCCTAAAAAAAAAAAGGTTAGAGGACATCTATGACATTTCTCTAAAGCAATAACTGCACCCTCTGTGTTGCCACTTTAACATTCTAAAAAGTGCTTTTTACCTACACCTCTGAAGGATTTGACTTATCAAACACCTTGATTACAGAATAGGCTCAAGGTCAAAATGATTTTGAACTGAAAAGGGAAACTGAAGAGTGAGAGACATGCATTCAACCTGCGTTAAACTATATTTTAAAATTGCTTTGTATTATTAGGAAAAACTTTTCCCCCTCTCATTAGACATCCTGTGTATCTGTGTTTGAATTTGCATGTTAATGTTTGTGTCTATGGTTACTGGTGACTCTGGATTTTGTTTCTCCTTTTCGGGAGTGYTGATTTAAATAACTGTTAAACAAGATTGCAAAGTGATAATCTGCTAATTAGCTCTCATTTGAAATTACTTCTTCTTTAAACTGAATGTGGGCCCAAACCCCAAAGTCCCGTAGTCCACTGATAAGCTCATAAATTATCAAGACAAACGTTCAGACCCTCTGCGGACTTCTCCAGATTGGACCTCAGAAAATAGCAAATCTCTGTTGGCTTAGGTAATACAAAACCCCTTGTCAACATGTCAAGGATTTCACCCAAATGCTTCCTTGCTAACAGTGTTAGAAATGAAATAAAGCCTTAGAAAAACACAGAAAATTGCTCAGAAAAATTCTTAGAGTCTTTAAATTATTTTGACCATGTTTCTAATTAATTTGCATTCTCTTTTCACAAATAGATGAAATTATATTATCTTATTAGCGACATCCTTAGAACATATTTCTGCTTAATTGAGGTTGATCCGTATTGCTTACACAAAGTGCCAGTTACAATAATCAAAGTTTCATGGAATTCAGGAAAACTTAAACTAGCTCCTCCTGCAGGAGGAGGGTTCCCAAACAGAAGAAGCCTATTGCAGCAGGCTGGGATTCTTTGATTTGCAGATCAGTTTAGATGACAAAAATTGTTCCATCTCTCCTTCAAATTTGGCAGAACCATGYAGCCCTGGTAGATCTTTATTTCTGCAGGGCATTTATTATATTAGGTCCAATCTCATGTCTGAATTCACTGGACTCTGCAATACCGACGATAAATAAGAATCATTAGCCTTAATGCCTTCAATAAGAGTTTCTTGGAGTAAGTAATGCAATGTCTGCACAATAGCACACTTTCCAGCTGTGCTCTGGGCAGCCTCATGGGACTAACAGGGGAACTTGGTAACTGACACTTGTACAGGTTTAAATTTGAAATTGCATTTAATTTGTATGTCATTATGTAATCGAGAACATGAACCTTTAAGGCAAATATAGCAGTAAATGGGCATCCTGCTAAAAATATTTGCAATACAATAATTAATTTAATGGGATTCATGTCTCTGGAGACTATTACAAGGCTTTTTTGTGGCATATTGCATTTGCTCTGTTTATGCGTGTAAAGGGTGGCACTCGGTGGGTGAGGGTACATGTGAGCTGGTAGATGTGCAGAAACATTCCCTTCCGGAGTGAAAATTCCGTTTCGTGGGACAGTGACAGAATGAGCAAATGGACAGTCCCTGTTGGGTTCAATGGTGCTTGAAGCACTTTCCAAGGTGGAATTTATCAGTAAGGTCAGTATGACTTCTTTGGGATTCCTTCTTGACTCCTGTTTTTGGAGCCTCTGTGGCTGTCACTGAATATGTTGTTTTGTTTAAATTCATCACAAGAGAAAAAGAAACAAATTTGGGGGAAAAACAAATGAGACTGACCACAAAGAGAAACTTTATCATGCCAAACTTATCTCTGGTTTTGTTGTTACTATACAGTGATTTGGTATCCCAAGACATCTTAAAAATGCCAGAATATAGGAATACATTTTTAATGGAAAAATTGCTTGGGAAACTTCTCTCCATTTGGATTTGGATAGATTGCTGAGCCTGCTGTCTGGCTAGGCTCCTTTTACATTCCTGAACTCAATGATGAATAGTAAAATAAGCTATGACGAAACAATTGCTTCTTTCTTGGTTCTCTACTATATTTAATTCAGGATTTTTTAATGTGACTTTAAAAATAGCTCCTATAGAAAGGATATAGAAAGTCTCCTTCATGTGACTTTGTCATTGCTCTATTGTGTAAGATCTCCAAAAACCCTTAAGAGCACAAGTCTTGCTAATTGTTAATYGGGACATTCAATGGGACTTGAGCACCCACTTCACTTAATTGCTTTTGAGCAGCCAACACAGCTCTGAGAAGTGGCAGACATTTGTGACCAGATTTACTCCTGTATCCTGGATCCAATTTGTCAAGAGCAAAAGCATCACTTACAAAATGCCATTGACCCTCAATTGTTCAGCTTTTCTGCAGGACCCAGACTACCTATTGCAGGAGTTATTTTGTTCCACTTGGCTTTTCTTTACAGAAGTAAATAGATACAGAATTTTTTATAATGTTCTATTTCCTTTGTTTTAAAGCACTTATTTTAATGTGATTTTTCACTCACAAAAAATGGTACTTCTGGCAGTGTAATAATAACTTGCATTCGTATTGTACCTTTCATCTCAAGTGATCCCAAAGCACTTTACTAACTTAACAAGCTGAAACACACTATATTAAATACTACACGTAGGGATCACTTCACCCACCACTAAAACAACTACTTATGTGGTGAAATGAACCAACTGTTTAAGGGCTCAGTTCTGCAAGGTGTTGAGCTCTATTAGCCTGATACAATACCCACTGAAGTCAATATAAAGACTCCTAAAGATTTCATTGGGCTCTGAATTAGAATTTATTACAATCTTCCAACAAAGCATTTAGGAACATGCTTAACTTAAGCACTTGAGCAGTTCCATTGACATTAATAGAGCCTGAGGCTGCTTAAAGTTGAGCTCGCGAGTTTTTGAAGTAGGGCCAGGTGTCTCGGTGCTGTGCAGTACAGATTGCAGTGAGTGCATTGACACAGCAGAGAAGCAGAAAACAAGATCTGAAGAACACCCTAACTCATTACATTTACTGCTGAAATTAGGTAGCACAATTTAAGCACCCTTACCAAACACATGATCAAGACAACATGAAAGAATAATTGTTAGTCCACTCCTTTAAACATTTTTGCATTCACTACATGCTAGTGAGTTTATATGATTACCTGTTTTACGACCAGTGCTTTATTTATGGATTGCAAAATTATGAATCTTTTTGTGTTTGCAAATCATAGATTCCTCTTAATGTAATCCAGTAATTCATTACTTTTCTTCCTGCACTGCTAGCTGGATTAATAAGCATCTCCTATGTTAGTTTATTAATTAAAAAATAGTATAAAAGAATAGGCCTATAAGCTGAGGAAAGCATCTGGAAAGAACTATAGCAAAACAACTGGAGGAAAAAATTGTGGCTGCTCTGTTTAGCATTAGGCAGCTCCAAGGATGCTACTTCTCACTCCCAAAGACCGTAAGGCTTTGTGATACTAGAAAAGATAGTAAGTCCAGGTCAGAGCTGGGACAGTAATAACCCTTCTTCATAACCTGACTGCACCCTTCCATGTTAACATACTGTGAACTGAGCACAAGTGACAAAACCAATCCATCACTGCACCGCCAACACAAAGAAGAATAGAGAGGTTAACAGAAATTGATGACATCCCTGCTCGAATTTTACACTGATTCGGCCAGCTTTACGATTGAAACAGACAAAGATTTATAGTCCAAGCTAGGACTCTGGCTCTCCTTGATTGCCTTGATTTTTTTTTTTTATGCGCTTCTGCATATTTATTTCCAAGCTCATCACGGGCTTGTATCATTAGAATGCTGATTTGATTTTACATTCCAAGAGGAGTAGACATTATGCAGCCATTTGCATGATGTGAGAGAAATCACCATAACGGTTTGTGATATCGGCGACCAAAATGATCGGTAATGTTCACCTGCATAAGCAGGATTGTGTAATATTTTTTTTGAAATTCAGATTTTTTCCTTTTGCTTCTCCCTCTGTGAAAAAAAAAATAAAAAGAAGGAATTATTCCATATCCTGTGGATGAGAAATTGTGTTTTGTCATGCCTCCGAGGGCTACAGTGGTATTGAGCTTTTATGAATTCGTTTGATATCGGGGCTGAGCGTTACGAGTTCCAACACAAATTTTTTTCCCCATGACATTATTACTGAAAGCTTTTATCAGTTCATTGTGACAAAAAATTGATTATTATCCTTGACATTTGATGGATAGCTTTCATAAAAGTGCTTTGTTTTTTTTAGGTTCTTTTTGTGTGTGTGTGTGTGTAAGCCTGTAAAGTTTTCTTAGGAAGGTTCTATTTTCTGGAGAGGAAAAAAAAAAATCRAGCAACACCACTTACTCCATGGAGCATTCTTGAATCACTTCTATCCATGAAAAAGTTAGAAGTGGGTGACAATTCTGCTTCCTTTCAGCTTCTTCTGCTTAAACAGTAGGAAAATGTACATTCACACAGCTTAGAGATAAATTTGGATTAATAATATAACTGTTCTATAGCTACCTGAAAAAGAGATTTTAAAGTAGTTGAGACAGAGGCATTGATAGACACTCTACAGTTAAGGTTAATTTGGGCCTTTGTCTTCGCCAGATTCTAATACCTCTTTCGAGTTGTTATATTTTAAACAAATGTTCAGCAGGTGTCTGACAGAAGAACAAAGCTGCCTTTAAAGAGTTTAACTCTTGTTTATTGCGTTCTAGCAACAAGAAGCAATAGGACTTGACTCATTCTGAACAACGCCAGAAGCTGAAGCTAATGGTGATTCAATTACAGTCTCTCACAAATGGGAATATTCACCTCTGTGTGCACATTAGTGTTGATGGGAGCTCTGTGCTTGCCTTGGGAGGAGAATATACTTTAAGAGAATGTGGCAGAACTGTTTTCTTCTGGAGGAAATGGCTGCTTTCCCTGGTTGCCATTCTCAGTGATGGATTCGTAGGAGTCTTCCCAGGGACCCTGACTGAAACAAAAGGTGGGAGGATAGTGAATTTTAGAGAAATTTATGAAGACAGAAAGTCAGCCAGAGGCCAGACCAGCCATTTGCTAGAGAAAAGGGGCTTTAGATAAGRTAAGATTAGTTATACGAACAGATTTTAACCTTTTGAAGCAAATGCTGTTAAGTGTCAGATCAATTAAGAAAAAAAAAAGTAAAGGAGTTTTCTGAACTGTGTGCGAGTTTCAGACATTTGGTGGTTCTTGAGATCAGGGAAGTCATCAGTAAATAGAAAAAAAGATAATTTAGCCTGCTGTTACTATTGCATAGATGCCAAAGTGGTTCCTTGTGATGGACTGGTGTAGAGGCAGTTACAACATGTGTAAGAAACATGAAAGAAAGGAAGAGGTTACAACAAGAAGCCTTGGTCTGTTGTATAACCCCCAGTATGTGCCCTGTACTGACAGAAGTGATGAAATGGCTGCAGTCTTCTGAATTCCTTCCCCCAGACTTTCCACTTGTCTCCACTCCCAACACATCTGTCCTGGGGGCAGGTTCTGGGCCAAGTTTACCGAATGGGGACAATATAAATGTCAGTAATACTGTAGGAAAGGAAGAATTCTCCAGTGTATACTTTGCATCTGTTCTTAGAAAGAAGGATGATGTTTACAACAACAACAAAACAGGTTTTCTTCCAGTAGCACTGAGAGGAAAAGAACAGCATAACATTCTAGAAAAAAAAAAGTTTAATTTAACTATGATGAAATACTTCACCCATGGTAAGTTCAAAGGAATATCATACCGATGAACTAATCTTGAAAGACTGAAAAAAGTCTTGGGTTCTGGAAAAAAAAATGGTTCTCGTGCCACTGTTTAAGAAGGACAAATACTTCGGCAAACTGTAATCTCATTAAATGGATGTGGAACAACTAAGTCAAGGTGATGGGAGATGAAATCAATGAAGAATTAAAATAATGGCACACTGTCAATCAACACAGCTCAATGAAAAAAATTATCAAATAAACTTGCTCTTTTTGATTGAGTTTATGATTTCATTGGCAAAGATTTCCAAAAGGCATTTGATTTCTTCAGGATTTAAAAATACTGCAGGTACAGAATTCATTAAAAGCTTTCTAACTGATAGTTTTTGAAAAGGAATTCTAATACATAAATAATCCATTTGTTTTTTCCTATTGGCTTCCCTCTTTCTGTCCTGATTCAAGTCATGACCTGAGAAGCAGTATGTAAAATGACACACAATCATTCTTGTTAAGATTTACACACAAAAAAACCCGGTATGATAAACAATGAGAAAGACCACTCTGACAAACAGCCTGGATATTACAATGATCTGGACTTGCTTGGATAAGATTTATTTTAACTTTTCAAACAGCAGTGTTACATATCTAGCAGCCAAGACTGCAAGTCACAGTTCCCTTCTGAAGGAGAAACTAATTTTGAAAAGGAGCATAATAAGGAGTTAGAAATTTCCAGGATTCACATGATATGGAAAAGCATATGATCAGGAAGTTAAGAGAGCAAATATCAGTCCTCAGATCTACGGCCAGAAAGAGTAAGTTGATGATTAACCGGTGGAATAATTTATTTAAGGATCTCATGGCTCCTCCAGTTTTTGGTGTTTTAAGAAATGAAAAGCTTTGAAAAGGTATGATCTGTCTTACCAGCAGGCCTGATGCAAGACATAGGGTC
The DNA here is from genome assembly GCA_018881555.1 of Amblyornis subalaris. Classification (NCBI taxonomy): domain Eukaryota; kingdom Metazoa; phylum Chordata; class Aves; order Passeriformes; family Ptilonorhynchidae; genus Amblyornis; species Amblyornis subalaris. Next base: position 1,998,735 of record JACAXG010000042.1, read on the forward strand.
ATGCTGTTCCCTCCACTGCTGAGTTTAAATTACCTCTGAATTGTCAGCTTCATAAAAATAAAATTAAAAATATGTAACTGCCCATGAGTTTCATAAACAAAAACATTGTATAAACTGAGATGCCCAAATTAGGCACTGAAAGCACACAAAAGGTACTATTAGAGTACCTAAATGCCAGTTTCAGGACGAAAGGCAAACATATGCAAGGTCTTCTCAATATTCTTATATGTAATGTTGTCACTTGCTTGTTGTATTTCAAAGAATTTTAGTTGTTTATTGTTTCTCCTGGTACAATACTAGGATTTTATCTGCAGCTTTCAGAGGAGAGAAAAAAGCATGTTGTCTACTTCTTTTTCAGTGTTAAAATAATTTTCAGACTCTGAAAACAGGAATGTACTGCTGTTGAGCATGAAATCTTGGCTCCATTTGCCTATGCACTCACTACATGTGATTTTTTCCATTGGCTGGTTTGTCTTTACCTGGTGGGTTAGACCTGGCAAACAGCCAGGCTTTCCCCAGCCATTCCCTCCTTCCTTCCCTCTGCTTAGCATGACAGGGGGAGACAACAGGATAAGAAACTATGGGTTGAGATTGAGATGGTGAGATTTCTTACCAGTCACTGTCACTGGCAAAGCAAATTCAACTTGAGGACAATTAATTTACTTACTTTTTTTTTGTCCCTAATTAAAATAGATTGAGTAGTGAGAAACGAAAGACAAACATTAAAACATCACCTTTCCTCCCCCAGCTCTGCCCACAGAGGCCATGCCTGCAGAACCCCTGCCAAAGCCTTGCCACAGACACCCCATACAACATAATACAAAAAAGTTAGCCTAACAAGTGGTTTGAAATAATGAAAGGATGACTTTAAGTTGCATGTGGTTATTGCTTTTTTATTTTCTCTTAATAATGTAAGAATTACTCTAGCTAATTTTCTGCAGAACACCCTTTTAACCAAACTCAGTGGTCATGATTCTCCCTCTATTTATATAGTAACATTACAAACTTAATTTTAAAAGGCTGATTTTGGTTCTATAAAATCAAAATTTGTTTGAATTGTTTATTTGGTTAATTTTAACCGTTTTCTAATGCAATGAAAGATAACGATTTTATTTAATTTCTATTGCAATTACTGCATTTGCAGTGAAACAGATAAAACAAACCTTTGTTTTGGTTCTAGATAACGTTTTATTTAAAATTCAAAATTGTTGCTGTATATATTCAAGTAAATATCATAAAGCATAATATTAGGTTCTTGTCTGGATCTTCCTGTCAACAATCCATTAGTTCTAACGAATCCACTAAGAAATTAGTGTCCTGTCCGTATTACAAATATGTGGAGGCTGGAATGTCTGCCATTTAAAGGTTTTTCAGTAATTTTAAAATTTGTCTGCCAGCAGGAGTGATTTCACAGAAAAGAAAATGATGGTAGAGCAAAGGAGGGGAACTTTGGGTCATTCAGATATCTTGCTTCAGAAAATTAGAAGGATTTGTTTTGATTTCAATGCCTGAGTCTTTGTTCTATTAGAGCACTTGTCATTCTGTTATGATTATAATTTGGCAAATTATTTCTAATTGAAAAGTCAGCTTCCATGAAGAAATGAAATTTCTAAAATAACTTAAAACCTAGACATTTCAAAACTGTCAGAAATTTTCTTTGTATTTGCGAGCAAAATCCTAGAAATATCAATCCCATTTCAAAAAGCATTTCTGGTAGCAGTATTTTCCAGTGAGCTGTAAATCAATCAACTTTTCTCTTAATGCCTAYAGTTTTACTCTCACAAATTTCTGTGTTCTTCCTTACCAGTTGCCAGTTTGGTTCATTCTGCAGACAAAGGACTAAGTTTAACAAGTAAGTTTTAGAATTAGGCCTAAACATAGAACTGGACACAATATTTAAATTATTTCCAAATTCAAATGAGTTTTTAAATTGGAAGACAGCTGAAGTAGGATTTGGGAAAAAATAGCTAGTAGGATAAATTTAAGTCATGCACTAACAAAATGACATTACTTTACACTTAGTCTGATTTCTGTGGAGACCAAAAGCAGGCACAGGGAAGAAGATACCAACAGCCTGAAATATTTGTAGTACTTTCTATGAGAGGAATAATGAATTTTTTTCTCATGAATAAAAGTAAATCAAGTTTAAACTGTGAAGTTGGAGACTATCTGGAGAGAAAGAATAATAAACTAAAAATAAATTGTTCTCCATTGTTGTGAGTGAATTATGCACATTACTCCAAACAGATTTTGTTGAGGTGATTTAGCCATAATCCACTTGTTTTGTGCTTGCATGCCTAAATTTTATGTATCATTTGTACAAAGATAAATAAAAGACTGTTTCAGAGATATAAATATGCATATGCAAAGCCAAGTACAGTAAGATTGAATCATCTCCATATATTCTGTAACAGGAAAATAAAAAAGATGACAGGGAGCATCAAATTACCTTATTTTACTAGCTTCTCCCTGAAACACATTTTTAAAAGTACAAAACAATATAATTTGTTGTGGCGTGCTACTCCCTGTGTTGCTATTAAGCTATCCAGGTGATGCTCTCTTGGGAATCCACTCTGAACAGAGGCCTAATTCAAGACTGGATCACAACATCTGCACCAGATAGAATTTGTCATCTTCTGTCTTGAAGCCCATTGGCTGTTGCTTAGCAACTGGTCAATCTCACAGAGTATTTGCCATGACAAATTAGTAGTGTTGTTACCATGACAACCAGCTTTGTTACTTAATTAAATTGATTTGAATCAGAATTGGCTTTCGGGGAAACAAGTGTGTTGTGTGAAGTAGTAAACATGAGCTTGCAGCTAAACCATTCATGCTTTGATGTAGTAGTCCCTAAAATCAACACCATCAGGATGAAATCCACAATCAAGTCCTGAAATCACTGTGGACAGACTTACTTAAGATTTTAATTTGCTTTTCCAGATTTTTGGAGCGCTCTGGATATATTTAGCAATGGTCAAAAAAAAAAAAAAGAAAAGAAAAAAGACCCACACCCCGGACTGCTCCAATTTCTTGATTAATGCTTTGAGAGTGTATGTAGGGAAGTTACTGCTCTTTAGCAACTGATTGTGGAGCCATGTTTCATGTGTCACTGGAAATTGCACAGCTTCACACAGTAAAAAAGGAAAAGAAATCAGATTATGTGGGGTAAAGAGCTAGGAATGGAATTTCTTGACATTCTTTCTATTTCTTCTCCAGTGGCATGTTGGCTGCCACCTTGAAAATCTCAGTGTTCACCATAATATGTGACTCTGACTGGCTTGAGGAAGTGAGGGAAATCCCTTCGTTTGATACTTAGGGCCCAGGCACCACAAAATTAAAATAAGGCAAGCTAGAAATTCAGATTTCACACTACCGGCAAATTTCTTTTAACAGAAACACCTACACACTTTTTAATTATGTTTTCTACCCTTCTTATCCTCTTTGCAGACTGACAGAGGCACAAGATTAGCATATTTATATCATACATATATTTAATGAATGAAACCTACACGTTAAGTATGAGCACAGCTGTTGCAGACTTCAGATACGCAATCTCACATTTTTTCAGTTTATCTCTATTTTATCACCAGTAATGTATGGGAGCCTGCTCTTGCTGTCCTTCCTGATCTTGCAAATTTAACTGCACAACTCCAGTTGCATTTTCCTTATAAAATATTAAATTAACTGCTTGGAATGATTTGAAATTTCTCATTATGTGTGACAGATTTAAAGCTCAAATGTGCTGTTTTGCATGGATGTTCCAAAGCTTAAGCCTATGTAAACAATAAACGGGAAACATCAACCAAGTGGTGACTCACAAGGGAAACTGCAAAATGTTGACAAATTCTAAATTGCAAGGTGCTGTGTGGCCTTGCTACATCGCTTGTGTGCTATCTGTAATTCACACTGCTATCATTAGAATATGCAGACTGCCTACTGAATTTCTCTGAGGTAGATTTTTATTTCTTTAGACATTATTAGCGGAGTCTCACTTTTTTAATGCACTTGTTTTGAGAGTTTGTGTTCGTTCAGAAGCTTCTGGAAAAATAAATCATTTAAAAGAAAGAGGAAACGTTTATGTATGTACCACTAGCAAAACCAGCTAAGACTATCTTTCACACCTCTGAATGAATTCATACAAAGTGTTTTGCTGCTAAGATTGTTTTCACAAAACTTAGTAATTGCAACACCTGGTTTACAGCAGTTTACATACAAGTTCCAAATACTTTAATGTCTTCTCCTTGTAAATATTATGCATTATACGTATTACCCTGATACACTGATTTCATCTTCARAAATTCTGTAGAAATGTTATATGGTCCTTCTCATATTTAAAACAGAATTAATAATAGGAATTGACATCTTTATTATACAGAGAGGGAAAATGCAGAGGAAAAAATTAAGTCATTGTCAAAAGTTTAGAACTCAGAATCACTGTTCACATATCTGTCACACACATCAATGTTAGGCTTGAAGTTTTGACCAGCTAAAATTGCTATACAATAAAACATCTCTAAAAGCTGATTTTCAAGTATTTTTTCATTACAAGCCCCTTTATAATTTTTGTGGGGCTATAACTGGGAGGACAAAATAGGCTATTAGAAGAAAAAGAAATTCTGGTGTTTGTTTTTTGATAGATCTCATTTGTGTTTATCTAAGTCTGACTGCTGAAACAATACACTGTCAGAAACATGTTGTTTTATGAAAAATGCTTATCAATGTTAATAAGAGAAAATTCTAAAGAATTAAAATGGAGAGAAAGTCTGGATTAAAATTACACGCAAAGGATAGATGCAAGTCTGAAACAGGATGGTGTTTCAGACTACCCACAAGTTGCACAGTTAATTGACAGAAGCTGAAAACCCATGCATAAGTGAGAAATAGAACAGTTTAGGGAGAAAAAAGACAAAAGCTATTATCTTTTTTTGTACATCAATGAGCACAGGGGCAATACCTCATCTGTTGCATGGCTCACTACTCATTTTGGTGACCAATTGGTGACCAATCTTCTAATTAAGCTATAGTTTTTAGAAATGGAATTCATTTCTCTCCAGACTAGATGAACAGACATATTAGCAGGTTTTGTCCATTTGAAAGAAAAAAGGTAACAATTCTGTAAATACTTGCATTCCTTCCTAAGCACACTTAACCTTCAGAGATCATGAACTAGACAAATATTGGGGGGGTTAGCAAAGACACAAATGTAGGAGTTGAGGAACCTTTACAGATATCATTCACAACTGCACAGAGATTCTGGGCGCAGGCGTGGAGTGGAGAATGGCATGGGGTTTAAACATATCATTTCATTAGTGTAATTTCTCCTACAATATAAACACAAGAGCATTTGCCCCACAGCCCTGTTCCATTGAGTGGTGGTGTGGTCCCAGAAACAGGCCTTCTGCTTGTGAAAAGCAGCTATTCAATGGCACAGCCATGGCTGACGTGGAGTCCTTGGCTTCCATGGCCACTTCACAAGGCAAGGGGTTAGATCAGTCCCAGGGCAACTCTGGCAGACCACCCATCTGACCACCAAGCCTGGTGAATTCTGCTGTTTGCCCTTGGGCAAAGTGGGCAGATACTAGGCACTGTCCATTCCTATTTTAGTGGGCTTGTTAAATAAACAGTAAAAATGCTGTAACTTGGCTTAGCCACAGTTAATCGATGTTACAGTCTTATAAAATCCTACTTTTTGATGAAATGTTTGAGGGATAAGCTAAAGCAGGAATTTATACGTATGGCAAACAGCTTTCAGTAGTTTGTCATCACTTATTACCCTTCTCAGTCCCTCCAAAAGGATAAAAGGTTGGGGACATATTTTTCTTTTCAAGGTTATTGAGTATTTTTACATTGAAGATGAATACTTCAAAATCCTTCCATAATGATGAACTTCATATTCCAAGAAAAAAACATTTCCCTTTCACAAATGTTTTAATATTCTGTAGCTTACTATCCTCTTCTGATTCACTCTAGGAAATTATGGGTTAGTGATATTTTTCCTACCCACACCTTAAGATTAAAGGTACAATTGAGCAATTGAAAGCATGTCCCTTCTCCATGAGCAGTGACAGATCTAAACCACAAAAATATAAACGGATGCAGCAGGACTAATTCTGATTTTTCTTGAAGCTGGGTAGCTCTAGTAAAATTTCAGAGAACTCTATGAAGCTTTAAGATTCTTACCATGAACACAAACTGCTATGGTACTAGGCACTGTACAAACAGAGTAAAATGTTGTACAGACTTACAGGTCAAAGATAAGGATATTGGTCCTGTAAGTAAGGGAGATACAAGAAAACAAAGAAACATGAGTAGTCAATGTGCTATGCTTCAGTTATAGAATCATAGGATATGCTGAATTGTAAGAGAACCATGGGGATAATTGGGTCCAGCTTCTGACCCTTTGCAGGACACTGCAAGAGTCACACCATATGGTTGAGAGCATTCTCCAAATGCTTCTTGGAYTCTGTCAGGCTTGGTGCTGTGACCACTTCCTTAGGGAACCTGTTCCAGTGCTCAACCACCCTCTGTGTGAAAAACTTTTCCCTGATATCTACCCTAAGCCTCCCCCGACTCAGCTTCATGCTGTTTCCTTGTTGTTTCACTTCACAGAATTAATGTTTGAAGAGTAGTGGTCCTAAAAGGTTGGTAAATGTCCCTAAAAGCAAATGAGGGATACTAAATAAGTAGAAACAAGTTTGCAGGTAAGGGTATCGTGRTTCAAGTTCTGGGCTACAAACACTCGCATTTTAACAAATTGTAGAATCCCACTGGTAGAAATTGGGATAGGATATCATGAAAGCTGACAATAATTTTAACTGTGGATGGTTAAAAAGGTTGTATCTCAGATAAATTCTGTAGAGAGTATTTGGATGCAAGGACTAAGGATCTGTCAGAGATGAGCCAGGTTACAAGCCTGAGTGACATGCAAGATGGTGATGAATTTGATCAAAAAGAAGAAAGTAAAGAATTTCTTTCCTTTAGGTCTATGAAGAAAAATAAACCCAAGGTGATAGTTGCATCATTCTAAATGAATGAAGTGACCAAGGCCTGTGATTTAGAGTAAAAGAAGAATATCGAAGAGAAAGACAAGGGTACCACCATAATAAGCTGAAATAACTGTGAAATAGTGGACCAGAGAAGAGATGAAAAGGAGGATTATAGGAAACAGGAAAACAGGTAAGAAAAAGCATCATGAAAGGAGGGCGAAGACAAAATTTTAAGTGTGGGATTGATTATGCTGATGAGACAAACATGATTTTTAAATCTGATCTTTGACTAAAAATCCTTAACATCCTTGCTGACAATTGCTGCAGCTGAGTGGAAGATTTTCCAGTGAAAGCAGATGTAGGAATGAGAACAGAAAAATCCCAGACACAGGCTGTATTTCTTTAAAAATCTGAGAAGAAAAAAAAAGAAGRAGAAATTAACACCTAGAGGATTAGTGGAAAGCAAGAAGCATTATAAATGGAGTTTTTAAGATGAGAAAAACAAAGGCATGTTTGTATACTAAGAGAGAAAACATAGGGAGTAGAGACAGAAAGTCATGGAGAATACAACGAAGAAGATGAGGAGATTCTCTAGGAAAAAATAATCCATAAAACTCATGAGAGAAGGAAGTAAAAGATCTATATGGGCATATCATATAGTTACTCCAATATTAGATTGGATCATAATGCAAAGATTATTGCCTGATAAGTAATCTTGGATGGTATTTTTAATTTCTTTTCAGTTTTGTGGATTGTACATGGAAAATTATTCTACCTTCATAAATACCTAGGAAGAAGTGTGTGCCTAGGAAGATCTTGCTAGAAATTTTTAGTGGCATCATTCAGATCATAATTGACCAAGTATTTATTAGAACAAGCTTATGAAGAAAATATAACAGTGTCAGAGAAAGCTCATCCTGGAACAAGTCTATATCTTGACTGGAGAATCAGCAAGAGCCTRGAAAAGTGATTATTTTCCTTGTAAGGCTTCACATATTAAGGATTTTATTTAATTTTACTGATCCTCCTACTATCCTCTACAATGAAAAAAAAATTGCCAATTTCAAAATGACACAATGCTAGGTTACAAATTCCATTTCCTACTCTCATTTCTTATTTGCAATATAACCTTAAAGTGCGACACATACAAATATATATGTAAATACATATGTATGTATATACACACACACATGACACTATAAASACACCTTGCAAGATCTACAAATAGATATCATATTTGCTAAGGAAGTAAATATAACCAAGAAGACCTATTACCCTGGGTTTTTTTTTACTTATTGCAGCTTTTTTCCCCACCACGCAATAAAAATGTATACAAATTTGTAATTTCTTAATGAATTTGAAAATTTTCTGTCTTTTCCTCATTCTTTACAAAGCACTTAATAAATATTGAATTACATCAAGACAGTACATCTGAAAGCATACTTTCTTAATAGAGCAAAACAACGGACAAAGTTAAGGTTGAATGCATTACAGTGAAAGGAAATGGTGTTGAGTGATGACRGATCCTATTGCAGTTAGGAGGGGATGCATGTTTTCATTCACAGAAACACGAGGCTGAAAATGACCTCAAGAGGTCAGTTAGTCCGTCCCTCTGCCCTAAGGCAAAACCAACTATACCTACGTCATTCCTGAGAGTTGCTTGTCTAATCTGCTCTTAAAGGCCTCTAATGATGGAGATTCCACAGCTCCCACACTGTCTTTTTCCAGTACTTCCTTAAGCTTTCTGTTGGAAGACATTTCATAACATTTTTATGGACTATTCTTTGCCCCAATTAAGCATATTGCAACTTTGTCTAGTCAGAGGGGGATCTATTAATTTCCATATATTTTTAGAATTTTTCTTCCTCAGGAATTTGTTTTAAAATAAATTTGATATGTGGTGTTAATTTTATGTCAYGCAGGACAGAAAAGATCCCTTAAAATATTTTGTGTCTTTACAGTTATTTTAAGAAATTATTTGGAGTTGGAAGCCTAAAGGTGAAAGAAGAACTGATTTATAGCACAATTTTTTTTCCTTTACATTCATTGAAATAAACACCTGATGAGTTGTAGGAACATAGTTAATGTACTTTAAGTGGGGCAATAATGAAGAAAGTACATTTTTATGTAAAGTGTAACATTTGAAAGCACCAAGGAAGAGGGCTTTGTTGAGTGCTCAGATTTGTATCCATGTCTCCAGCTGATGGAGAACACTGCCCACTGGAAACCACTGAAAGTAAAGAGCAAAGAGCACCCTGAGGAAGGTTTACCCTTCACTGCCAAGGTCAACCTAAAGTCTAGCAGTGATGACCTCATACTTGACGTTTTAGGTTCCTGTGGCTGTAATTAACACCACAGAGCCTTTCAGGTATCACACAGCTTCTGGACAGTGGCTTTGGAAATACCAATTTATCAAACGCGATGACTTTGTAAATAACTGTTCTAAATAAGAAGCTGCTGAAGTAGCCTAAACACATTTTATTTTCCTTTTCCTTTTTTTCTAGACTCCATCACCAATCTAAGTCTTCATCTCATTCTTTACAATTCATTGATCATAAGAAAATTAGGTCAAGGAGCTTCAGAAGTCAAATCATTAGCAAGAAATTACTCCAAATGTGACTGTGCTAGCAACAGCAACTACAGAAAATAAAAATGTAAAAAGTTAACATAATTCTAGCAAACCTTTCTCTCTTCTACTAGACTAGGACAAGAAAAATCAAATCATTGTGCATGAAAAAAAGATTTTTGTCCAACCATCTCTAATCAAATAATTGTGAGGAAGTTCTTTTACTTGTTATCTGTGAAACTGGCTGACCTGACCTTGGCCAAAGATTTTCAGTAGAGTTTTATAAAATTCTTGCATATTTGCTTATTTTGGTCTTCTTTCAGCTCAGCCATCCCTAGATGCAAAAGTCTGTATATTCCATGCACTTACGTGTTTGCACCATTTATCAAAAAGTTTGGAAAAGTTTATTTGTTTTTTTCCAGATTATTACTTCTGCTTTTGGGCCATTTTCTTGAGTTACTTTGTACTCTAAATTATTCTGATTTATATGGAAATAATGTAAATACAGTGAATGCCTATAAAAATGTTTTCTTTAATAAAAATTAGGATGCAGCTTCAATTTGATGATCTCTCATTTAAAAGAAACAGACTGTAGCACCTCTGTGTAAGTAGAAGAGGAAGAGAAAGGAGCAGTCTGAGAAAACTAGAGTGTGTCTGGGGAGTGGGATACTTTAGACAGTGACGCTAACATTCATTCTCCAAACAAGCTGGGTGATTACTGAGTTTAGAGAGAGCACCGTTTTCTCACAGCCCAGGGGCCCCACAAAGTAGTCTGATTTTTTTTTTCTGCACAATCTATATACCACAATCTAATCTTGTATAGCCAACAAGATTTACTGTCATGTTTAGAACGTGTTTTAAATAGTGATTTGCCATCTCTTAAATAAATGTTGTTTGTAGCAGACAGCCTCTGGTTTAGTTTTGTTTTCCCTATCTGCCATGAGGATCCCATTTTGCCGTTAGTATGCTGACAACACAACTTCGTTAAGGCTGGTTGGTTCCATTTGCATTGGACATCTCTTCTGCATATAGATTGATGAGTTTAATCAGCGAATCAGGAGAAAGACTTGGACATCAATCAGTGTCAGTTTTCTTTCTTTCTAATTTCTGATTTGCTACTTCTAGTTATCAATGCAATAAAATGATGCCAATTTAAGATAAAGGCTTGGAAATAATGCAAAGTTAGTGTAAAATTGTCAACAGACCCAGGAGCTCTACTGTGTTATGATCACTGATATCTTGAAAAAGAGACACCACACTTAACAGCCAGGAACAATGATGAATTCATTGTTCACAGTTCAGTAAAGAAAACATTTAGTAGTCCACTGATTAAACCATACCATAATGTCTTTTGTCTTATTAGTAGAACAAAAATATTCCTATGGATTTCCATGGACTGTTAATGAACAAAAAGTACAGTTTGTGCCTCAAAATCCAGCCTCATCTACCTTTAGAAGTAATAATCTGAGTATGGTTTCATACTGCCAGTGTACCTGGAACRTCTCAAATTATTGTTTCTTGTACCTATTTTCACAGAAAACTCAGGAAGTGGGAAATTTTTTTTTCATTATGGACATAGTGGTCAATTAAGGCATAGTGAGACTGGATCTATACCCTCAAGATCTGAATACTCATGTTGTTCTTTAGAAAGCTAATTCTGAGCTTTAGGAAGCTAATTTTTATCAATTTGAATACAAATAAAGTTCCCAAATTCCTCTAAGTATCCGGGTCTAACTGAGTTCTCAGAATCTTGTGAAGGCAATGAATCAAACTAGACCCCTGGGCTAATTCCAAGCATTGCACTGTTCTTCCTCTCATGGAAAACACCATCCAGGCAAAACACCTTTGCCAATAGCAGATTGTTTTCCTGACTGGTGGGGGAATGGAGCAGTGTTTCCTTATTGCTAGACCACCTTTATTGTCACACTCTAGGATGAAGAGAAATGTAGAGTACTCCTCCCATACCTACGGGTTAGAGATGGAGAGATAAGGGAACTGGCAGAGAGATCACTGCTCCTCATGCCCTAGCATGGCCATGTAGTTTTGGTCCACAGTGTGGGCCTAATTAAGGAATTAGACTAGCATCCTTTTTTACAGGGCTGTAGACTGAAAAACTGTATAGTTAGGCCAATTATGCCTATACCTCATAAAGKGGTAAAAAAAAATCACCTCAAGAGCCAGCCACCCAAGAAGATAAAATGTCTCATATAATTACACCTCTTGAAGAATGTTTCTGCTTTTATAACTGCTACTACATGTTAATGGAGATTCTTCTCTAGAATTCTGTGGTTTTGAAGCAGTAAGTCCTGAGTTTTTTCCCTAGTATTGAATGTTTCTGATTTACTTATTTACAACATTTTTACTATAAGTGGAAATCACCACATATTCGTAACATTAAGTGTGTTTTATTTTTTTAAAATCTATGGCCAAACAGTGTTGCCAGAAATATCTGAGGAAATATCCATTCGATTTTAATTTATCTGCAGGCAATCACAGAATCACAGAATAGAATCACAGAATCCTGTGGTCAGATATGCTTAAAATGGAAACTATTTGCCTCACATATTAATTCATTCTACAGTCTGCAATGTGACACTGACTGAAAATATACCATCCTTTTTGCCTCATACTTTGTAGAATAATTTTTTCAATTTTTACTTTTTTTTTAAATTCTGACTGATACATCTATTGAGAATAATAAAGACAATGATTATGAAATAATGATGTTAATGAGATGATACAAGTATCTGCAAAAAGCTGTATGCACCACAGTGTAGATTTCTTATATTTATGTATGCATTTATATACATATATAAAATATGGAGAGGTAGATGTATGTATATGTATTTATATGAGCATATAAAAATGCACATATATATGTATGCATATCTGAATATAAGTCTATACAAAACAGTCTTAGTACTTCATGTATTTCAATACATATGTTTCAGAGAGAGAGTGGGAGAAGATCCAACTGGGCCTTATCTAAGAGTTATGTGATCATCCTAGTCTGGAAAGAAAATGGTATGATTATATAAAACAAAGAAGCAATAACAGAAGAACAAAGGCAACCCATCTCAAATGTCAGAAAGTAAGCTATTTACTCACGGTGATAAGGGTGGCTGGAGTAATTCCTGTCTATCCCAATGGCAGGTAGCTAGACTTTGGTATAACAATACCTGCTATAGACAGAAACCCTGCAACAGGACCCAGAGGATTTCATCCTCCCAGAAGAGGCTTGAGAACATGCTGAGGTGTAGGTCCGTGAGACCAAGGCCATCTAGATTGGAAAATTTCCAAGAGTATCCACTGCATTCCATGTGGATTTATTTACCACCTCTGCAGCCACACCAGAATAAAATTGGAAGTTGTGAATGCAAAATGATTAGATAGTGATTTTAAAATATATCCAGCATGCCAACATCACACCACCTAACAGAGCAGTAGTTCTCTGGCTGCTCTGAATTCTATCTCCCAGGACCCATCAATGCTGGGTGATGGCCTTCAAGCCACCAAATTGTATTCTATCTCCTATATATTCAGACTGTGCTTTGCTATCTTCTCTCACTGCTTTTCTCATAGAAACAAAGCCAGATAGATGCTTAGGGCTCACTTCTACAGGCACTAAGCATTGCAAAGGCACTTAGTGTCATTTGAGATGCCTAAAACATTCCTGCCCAGCCTCARCTGCCACTTCGGAAAGACACAGGTCTGCCGTAGGTGCAGCATCGTATCTGACAGCCGTATGTGGATGCCTTAGGGTGTGTCAAGCAATGCTTGATGACAATGCACAGAGAACCAAATCAAACCCTCCTGGAGAAATGCTGCAATAACAAGTCTTACCACCCTAGGCAGGTACCTCAGGCAGCCAAATCCAAAAATTTGCCCCCGGAGAGGTGAGGCAGACGTGGCTGGATCCTGCCGTCTGTGCTGCCAGGGCTCCCGTCCCCACGGATGGGGTGGTGGGTGAGAATCAGATGAAGACAGGCTGCCTGGATCTGCCATCACTGTGTTAAGCCCTCAGACTGCTGCTGCAGGCCTTGTGTTGCAGTAGCCTTTTCTGAGTGTCTTTGCAGTCAATCCACTGCTCAAGGGAAAAATTTTCCTTTTTCCCTGATAGCCTGCTGTGGAGACACTTATCACCCAGGCTATTCAAACTGGCTCAGGGGTCCTGTTTAAAAGCAATCAACTGCATAACATATGGGGCTGGCTGCCCTTATACCAATGTCTAACTTTAGAAAGGAAAAGAGGTAGAGATTCAGAAGAAGCTATGCTCTTACTGCAGGGCAAGCTCATATTGAGCAAGCAGGATCTAAAGTCCTTGGCTTGTACAGTCTTATTTACAATTAGCTGTAATAATTGAGAAGAGACAGTTGTCCTGGAATTGACTTTGTGGGAACACCTGATCATGCAAACACAGAAGCTGAAGAAACCTTAAGGGACCAACACACACTTTTCACACCTCCCCGACTAGTGACTGGAGCCAGGCCCTTTTGCTTGTGATAGATTAATCAGACCTTCCCTCAGCCTCTAATTGAATGACAATCAGGTTCTCAGGGTATGCTGAATGGAGGAAAAAATTCTCCTTCCCTTATATGTCTTTCATTTCTGGCCTGGCTGTCTTTATTTTTTGTCTTTTTATTTTTTTAATGTGATTCATTTACTTTGTTACAGTTTCTCCTCCTTTAAATGAGCTGCATATTTTCACCCAGYATTACTAACTTCCATCAGTTTTCCACTGAAGAGACAACCTTTTCTTCTTATTATAACAGCACAGCTTGCAAAGTGATAGCTAGGAATCAGATTGTGTCAGCACTCCCATTACAACCCCCCATTTTCAGGGAGTCATTTTTAGTGTGGCCACAGAAATATACTCAGGACTTACTGCTGCTATCTAGGTTTTGTTCAAAGAGCAAATTTCCTTTTCTTCCACACAGATGAAAACATTTGACCACTTTTAAACTCCAGGAATATAAACAAACCAGCATCGGGGAGAATGTGACAGGTTTATGAGGCCAAGGTTACATCAGTGGTTGTCTGTTCAATCCCTTTTCTGCCCCAGCACACTCTAATATTAGAGACTTTACCCACCCTCATTGTGGCCATGTGTCTGGCCAARAGAACTGCATGACATTCTCTATGAATGAATATACAAGGAGCACCTGAGACCATTTGCTCCACAGAAGAATTTCAGCTCTTGAATGTTTGTCCAAACTTTCTAGGGATATCCATTTAAAAGATCCTTAAAATCCRTTTCCTGGACTTTGTTCAATGATTTCAATTTCATAGTGGGGTTGGGGTTGGGTTTTGACTTGGTTTTTGAAAATTTGTTTCTTTTGTTTGGTTGATCTTGTATTGTTATTGGGTGCTTTTACATTGGCTGATAATGATTTGAATCTGACTTGATATGGTCACCTGAATTCAATAAAAATATGTTTTTATTTTCCGCTAATAATTCTTTTATAAACCCTCAAATTATCTATATCTCTCATTAATTGACTTTTTAATAAATATCAGCACTCTTGATTCAAGAGGAATGAAAATAAAAGTATTTCCAGAATTATTTTACTGCTTTAGAATTAGTTGTAACTACACTGAACAAATTTGCTGAATGAATTTTATTTCACAGTCATGCAAAATCACTTCTACCAACTTTTGCATTCTATTACAGATGAGCAAACATTATGAAGGGAAAGTGTTTCTGATTGTGTATGCATTACTTATTTTGTCCTAGGCCTAGGAAAACTGGGGCATGCAGACTGTGGTGCCCTGAAAACTGAAGCCTGTCTGTACAGAATCTATCTCTAATAGATTATTCTAGGTCCCGTGCCAAACTTGGGAGGAGTTTCCTCCATCTGGTGAGCCAACATTCCTTCAGTGGAAGCCCCTTGTACCAACCTCTGACATGTCAGTAAATACCATGCTCACACTKTCTCTCTCACCTAGAGGTCTACCTAGGTCAACTCCATCCTTTAAACCAAATTCTCTTTTCTCCCCAACACCACTTTAAATGTAAACATCATGTCCTTGTCTATAAGGCTTCACCTAACCAAGCTCGTCTCTTTTTTTGACCAGCCTTTTAAGGTTATTTTTATACCGATGCTTTACATACACACGTGTTTCTGCACAATTACAAAGGAAAATCATCAAGCACCTTGTTTCCAACTTTGAACTCATGTTCAGTTACATAACTCTGAACTGGTTCTTTCTAGAATTTCCCAGCTAACAAGTAGACTGCAGTGATCAGTTGACTGCTGATTACGTCCCACAATTCCCTCCATAAACACACGAGTATTCCATGAAATGGCTGTGAAAGGACCCTGATGTACCATTACAAATGTTGCCCTAGGAAGATCAAATTCTTCACYCTATTTTTCTGCTCCACTTATACATTTCACCAATGAATGAGATTATTTTCTTGACTCAGTCTGTGACATCATTTCAACTGTGTGTATTTAAATCYATGTGAGAACCCATTTCTTTTTGGTACCTGCAAGCACTAGCTGATAATTGCTTATGTGGTGATCATCCTATATGAAAATAGATTAACAAACCAACTGTGTTATTAAAACTTAAAATTCAAGAAGTATATTAATTATCCTGACCACTATGGTTGTATGATGAAATCATCTAGACCTCTTTAATTGTTTAGACTGTTGCTTTCATGAGACAAGGATCTCTCTTTTGGATGTGGTGAGAATATATCCAGAAGACTGTAAATCATAGTTTACAAAACCTTAATTATCATAGCTCATCTTGGTAATAAAAGGGAAATTGCCCTAAACTAAGTTCTTATTTTCAACAACCCAATAATTCTTTTTATCTGAACATCACAGTAGGCTTTTTTTTTTTGCTTTAGTAATTTTCACTTAAGAATTCTCTTCTAAAAAAGACTAATAAAAACTAATTTGTATTTCCCAATTTTTATTTTCCAGTTAAGCTTAGCTCTTAAAAGTTGTAAATATAATGTGGTTTGCTGATTTCAGCTTAATACCTAAATACACCTGGAATTATTACTATCATTCTTTACAAGATTGTTCAAGTGCCTTTAGCAATTGTTGTCATCTTGTTCCCTGTGGATAAGACTCTTTATTTTTAAACCAAAATTTAGAGTCTGCTTTCAGACCTACTTTTTGAGATCATTCAACTGCAGAGTGATGGAAAGTAGGTAACAAAGTTGAGTGACAGAAAGATAAATGCACTAATGTAAATTTAGGCCTCTTCAGGTCCCAAACATTTCCCACAGAATCCAGTGTGCTACTACAGCGTTACTGTAGCATGCATAAGAGCAGATTTAAGAGGTGATGCTTATAAGCTCAATTGTTTGGGGAAATGATGATCGATTTTTGACCATGAAATAAAATCTGAGAGTACTGAGCAAATAAGCACACAGCTGAAACTGGAGAAGTCTTCGTTCTTCCCCARCTAGGGGCTATTGGAGAGAAATGTGTCTGTTTCCAGAAAAGAAAAGATGACCACTGAGAAACTGTTCATTGAGATGATCCACATTAGAGTGGTCAGAGGAGCCTTTTACATATGGATGGTTAACTGAAGAATGAATGACCAGTTTCTTGTCCCCTGAGATGCCATAGGTCACCTTCCTCTGCTGTTATGTTTGCATAATACCATCTTTAACTCAGAATTATCTAAAGGCACAATTTGACTTCATACTCCCACATTCCCAGGTGTAGCCTTCAGGGTATTTGCCATAGGTTATACTCATATTATATTTCTTTGCTTCTGAAGTTGACCTTTTAGTCAATTTTTACTCCATCTTCCCCAGCAGCTTTGCACATCTATAACACCTTTCCTCCAAAGGTCTCAAAGTGCATTATAGCCATCAATATAAATAAAGGTGAGATTTTCAAGGGCATGAAGGGCACTTAAAATTACTCCTCTTCCTGGTTTTCAGGGAGACCTGAGCATCTATCTTTCACTGTTGTATCTTTGGATATTTCTCTTTAAAACGTCTCACAAGGATGTGAAGAGCCTAAGTGCAGTCAGTTCCATTTTACAAAAGGGGAAACTGARGCACAATTGTAGATAACAGGCTACGTGAGGCTCACAGCTGCAGTTTCCTGGAAGGGCATCTAAGGGATTCAAGTCCTGGGCTGCTGTCTTAATTATTAGAGTACCCTTACAGGCAAACCTTCACATTTCCTTCTGCTACGTTAATTCAGATTGCATCTGTGACATGAGAAGRGAGGACCCTTCTTTAAAACTGTTTCAGCTTCTTCAAGTCCATTCTAGACTATTTTAAAAACAAACTCCATGGAATGTGCCCCCAGAGCCTGGAGCAAGACTTTTTTCAGCTGTTCTGGTCTATTGGGTTCTCATATGTATTCATGGCTTCAGGCATTTTATGTAGCCAGTTGATTAAATATATATTTAGAATTTTTCAATATGCATATTAATTACCCAGTAGACTAGAATGACTATTTAGGAGAAATTTCTGCCTATTGTGTAAAAGCATTATAAAAATCCTATGAAAAATAGCGACTGCACATGCTTAAGTGYTTCTCTTCTTTCTGTGCTGGACCCCTCTTCTGCTCCCTAACATACCAAAATCAAGTTGTATCATACCTTGGAATAATCACTGGATGAATTTCCATTATTGCATTACATGGATGCAAAATCTCAAATTGAATTTTTCACCCCCACTAGACCACAAACTGMTAAATCTCCCCAAGTGCAGATTGCTACAGGATCAGGACCCTTACAAAGTAGCAGAGAGAAAAGCCATCATTATTGTTGTTCATGTTCTATTGTTTTTTAAAATAAAATAAATTGGTGGGTGTGAGGAATCATGATTGCATTTTCCTACGGTATATTTCAGTTTGAATTTGGTTTGTGCTTCCATATTCGGAGGTGTGGGTGAGAGGGAATGAGGAGTAACAGAACTGTACTAGAGGTACCAGTATCTATAGTATATCTATAGAGGTACCACAGGTATATCCAAACAAGAATAGCCAAGGCAGAGTGGTGTGTGGGTATGTGTGTGATCCAGGGAGCTGGCGTAGAGACTAAGAAAAACTTTGTGCTATCTTTTTTCCCTRGTCCTCTCTGTCCTTCCCAAGAGCTCTGGATTTCATGGTACATGTTCCCCCATCACCTGCCACATGCATGGTTGCATGTGCAGCCCTTCCTGCCTAACTCCAGGAATACTCGTCTGAAGCATCCTTCCTGCCTATGCATCCCAAATACTGAATTCCTCTTTCTCACGCTGCTCCTGGTAGCCCTGTAAGTATGTTTGAAGATGTGTGCCCATGTTTTGGAGACAGTATTTTACAAACTGAGAACCACAAGATAAGAAAAGAAAGCTGGTTGCAGGAGAGCAAGATAGGATCACCTAGATCCTTGCAGACACATTTCTGTTCTTCTGTTAAATTACTGGAGACCCAATAATCAACAGAATCATCTGATCCCGGTCTCCCTCTGCGCACTCAAAAGACCATCATATGAGGACCATAATGCAGCATGATTAATTGAGGACTCATTCCATTTCCTAGGTTACACAAGGAAGGTCCCAGCAYTTCATACCAGGTATTTTGGATCTAGTTCTCAAAATATATGTTTTTGTATATGAAGGGGGATTGCTTGGATGAGATGTGAATGACACTGAGCCACTTACAGCTATGAAATGAGGTTCTGCATAGCTCCTTTTGGAAATAAAGCATTCTGGGTTTCAGTCTCAGACCAGGCTTCTGAAATTCAAGAGTTAAGTTTTGCCTGCTGGTTTATACAAATTTATAGCAATTCCTCAACTGACTGATCTCTTGGAAAAGTTTCAAAATTAATCCTGTGTTGTTTTAAAGCTCCTCTGGCTCTTTCCTGAGGGCAATGGGTGGAGTAGCACACCATTCCCTAATACTGGCTGTAAAAGTTGCACCCCGGCAAGTCAAGTATCAAGGAAGATAAATGCTCTGCCAACTTGCTCGGCCGTTATTAAAGAAACACAGCTGAAGTGTGTGCTGATGGACCATGAAATCTGAGGAGAGCYACAAGTCACTCAAGGTGAGAAATGTGTTCTGGGAGGTCACACAGTATCTTTGATGTTTCTGCGAAATTATCACACCATAAACTGACAGACTAAACTATTAGATTCTGACCTTTTAAGTCAATCATATCACTTTTTATCTCAAAGATCTTTCATTTGCAACTTGGTCACATATCAGAAAGTTTAACGTCCTTTTTGTGGTAAAAAACAGGTGCAAGCAAACCCTCTGGGAAAGAGTGAGCTATGAAAGCCATTCGTAATCTTGTACTCTTGCCACACTATCTCACTTCAAATGTGGTATATACATGTTAAGTTAAAGCATAAATAATACCACTTGCACATCTGCCTGAAAAACTCAGGGAAGGTAGTATGCAGTGTGCTTTTCACAGGCATGTTCATGTTTGAAGTGCAAAAGTAAGCCCACAATGAAAGAGGCTGAATCCTCAATAAATAATTGCCAACATGAACTCTCAAATAAACACGAAATCCAGTAAGCCACCAATATGAGTACAGAGTAAGGGTAGGCAAACCCTTTACCTTTGATTTGCCTGGACTCCAGTTCCAATTCACTGGTTGGAAAAAACTGGAAATTCTGTTTAGCTCTTCTTTTTCCTTGACTAAACTGAAGATTTTTAAGATTGACCTTAAAGGAAAAAAACTAAAAAGAGTCTTCAGCATGAAAAATTGAGATCTGTAGTACTAGCACCATTGTCAACATGATGGTATAAGGTTACAAACAAAATATAAAAAATACTCTAAATTCACATATTTCACAGGAGAAAGGAATAAACTTATTATATAAATGAGATAAAATCACTAGATTTGCTGAAAATAAGGTCTGATAAACAGAAATCCCATTAGGGAAATTGGGTGTCCATCATTATTATGGTGTCCTATAGGAAATGGCCAGTTTCTCTTCCTATGAATACCCAGAAGCAGGAAGATGATCAGCAGGTGGTGAAATGCATAATAAGAATGATACCTCTGTACCACCATCACCCCAGGCACCGATCTGCTCCATAACTCTCACCAGCTTTTTTCCCCTGCTCATTGACAGAGTAAGAGTAAAGTTGAAAGACTTCAGTTGCTGAATGACAGGAATTCTTCGATCATGAAACCAGCCAGAGCTCAGTGACTTAAAATTCACTTATTCTATGATGATTCAGTGACTCCATAGACAAGGAAAATTTATCTCAAAGAAAACCTGGTATTCACAGCTTGTATCATCATGCTATCACGTGATGTCCAGGTAAGAAGAACGATGCTGTATATGCTATAATTTTTTTCAGAAGTCCTATCATTTTAAGGACATTTTAGGCTCTGAATTAAGTGGGAAATCACGCAACTTCAGACTTTGAATAAAATATTGGATTTGGAGTGAAATGAAAGAAAATTATTTTATGTTGTTTTGGATACCTAAAAATGAAAGATTTATAAATTTCATGTATAGCATGGATTTGACAGCTGCAGCATAATTAAAAATACTGAGAAGTAAAAAGAGAAGTAGAGTGAGGAGAAAAAAAGCCAATTGAAGAGAACAGATCTTATGATAGTTAACATGGGCCTGAAATTTTTTTCTAGCAAGACAGTGTTTTTCTGATGAATACCAAGTATCGGAGAAAACTTCAGGTCAGCTCTACTAAAGATCATGAAACCACTTTTTTTTTACTTTTCTTGTAGAAGAGAATAGCCATCCCAGATGTTATCTTACGTTCAAGAGTGGGAAGAAGCCATATGTTGATAGTTCCATCAGTGTTGGGTAGAATGGCATGTAGGAACCACAAGAAGTAACAGTGGAACCAGCATTCCCTGTGTTGTGTCCTCCCATAGGAGCTAGAGATGTGTATTACAGGTGGGAATTCTACAGCACCGCCCAAAACTACTAATCAGCCCAGGATCTGCAATGAGGCCCTGTGGCTTGGTTTGAGGTTAGCATCATTGTATACACTGTGTAAGCTTGCAAGCTAAATAGTTGTGCCCATGTTATTTTAAAACCGTTTGAATGGCCCATTCTTTGATCAGCAGCTCAGTAGCCACCATTCATCATTCTTTCTTCCTCTCCCTAGTTTAAATCTCCTCCAGTTTCTATGGTTTGCAGGTTGAAAACAACAACAACAAAAAAAACACGAGCAAGCAAGACAAACATAAAATTAGGAGAAATACTTGATTTTCATAAATTGCACAAGAAAAGGCTCCTTCGCATCCTCATTTTAATTTTTCTTCACATCTTACTGCATAAAATGCCTGCTCACACATATATGATTCATAGCTGCTCATAGGACAGTCCTGAGCCTTCCCACCTTCCACTGAGCGGTTGCCAGTTTTGTGGGATTGTGTCACAACAAGAAGCAGCAGAATCAACATGTCTGCAGGTCCCTCTCAGCAGCAGCACGTCTGTCGGTCACTCAGGGGTGGGTGATGTTAGCTGCTGTGGGGAAAAAGGCAGTGGGAATGCAGGGAAATGCACTGTTGGGATGGGCACGCTTGCAGGAAAAGCTCTTGCACGGTAAATGCAGACAGTCAGGTGCAGGCAGCACCTAAAAGTCAAGAAGTCGTGGAAAGAGGAGTTGAGGGACCAAGTTAGGCACAGGAAAAGAAATGACCAGAATGCAGGAAGGTGGAAGAGATGAGACAAAGGAGAAAAGCGGAATCACAGCCACCAGATATTTTAAGTCATTTAAAGAAACTGACAGAGAGATGACCAGAATGTTTGTTGGCTTGCATTTTTAGGTTGAAATAAAACTTAGGGTAGCCTTGTTGGCTTCTAAGTTCAGAACAGACATGCATTATGGAATGATCCCCCTGTAAGGCAGATAAAGTGGTCTATGCAAGTATTACATAAGATACTCAAAGGCACTCATTACTTTGAAAACTGTGTCCAGTCGAGTCATTGCTGTTTTCTATCAGGCTCAACACTGAGGCAAGACTTGTGGGAGGGTAAGCAGCTATGGTGTCCCCATGTGTGGAGCATGCACAGAATTTGTCAGTCTGACTCATAACAGGATAATCGTTGTCACGAGTGAGGGTGTTGGATCTTCTTCTCATCCGCACAAGTCCCAGTGTGAAATGAATAATGCTATTTTTTCACTTTGAGGCAGCAGACCCTAAGTATGGCCCAACTACATTGRCTACAAGAACATTTATCCAGAACTTGCTGCTAAAAAAAAAAATCAGAGAAGAAAAAATCAGCCCTCACTAACAATTTCCTTCCGGTAGCTGAAAAGAAAATTAATTTTCTCTCCCAACCCACAGGTATTGCACGGTTGGAAATAAAGACTTTAATGGTGGATGGCATCATATTGTCCACCTGATGCGAGTTCAGGGACAGAAAGTGTGAGGCCCTTTTATTTTGAGTTTGCTTTTACATCGAGAATAGGTTCTTAGGTGCTGCAGTCATAGATCCTGGGAAATAAAGCTAGTGATGAAGAGACCTGAAAGCCCATCTGTTACATACAGATGTCACATATTGTACAGAGATGAGAGGCTTTGCAGGGTGTACTTTTTTCCTTTAAACTAGTGGGAGGAGTTTCTTATAATTGAGAACAGATGGGAAAAAAGAAGGGAAAAGCACCCAAATCATTCCCTTTACTGTCGTGCTTCAAGAAACATGGTTTCTTTTTTTGCATGTTATTCATGTACCTAGGTCTCTACCTGACAGTGTGTTGTCCACTGWTTAATTGCAACAGATTTTTACAGAAACTCCTTATTTTAAGAGATGTGAGAAACTACAAATACGCTGTGTCGGGTACATGAACATGGTTGCACAGGAAGTCAGCTCTAGCACAAGCTAGTCAGTGACTGATCCTCCCCAAGCCAGAAAACCTTACAAGTTAGTTTTTTTAAGCAAAACTACATGGGCTAACCTTAGTCTCACAGAAGTGGCCATAGCTTGGTGCAGTGGACAATAAAAAYGGAATCAAGCTTAGGAGAAAATATTTTGGGTGTTCAATCTGTTTTCTGGTGGAATTCTGCCCCTATTGTGAAACCCCAAAAGCCACAACATCGTTTAACAAATACTTGTCATTGCACCTATGTCTGGTTTCTCAGACATTGTTGCAGAGACAGAAGAGCAACTTCTGCCGGTAATCTCAGACATCCCTTCTGTTCAAACATTTGAGTTTCAGCAAAACTACCCCAATTTATCTTGTGCTACATCAGGCCCAAGAGCTGTCATTTTGGAGTGCTGGAATAGGTATCTGTGTTTGGAAAAAATGTATCAAGCTCAAAGTTTGAGTGAATAGATAGGTGAGGTAGTAAGTCCGCTGTAATTCAGGAATGTACAAAGTTAATTATTTCTCCCTCTCTTTTTCATTAGGCTTGGGTTTTGTTCGGGGGGGGGGGTGTTATGGTTTTTCTAAGCTCAATTTTCTGCTCTTTTGGATGTGAAATAGCCAAAGCAAATCTATGCTGTCCAAGTAAAATCTGCATACAAAAACTGGACAGTTAAGTAGTTTTCCAACAGATCAGCTTCATGCCCAGACTAAGGTACACACACAGACACACACACAAGAGAGGTTACAGGTTCATGACTATATTGTGGAGTTATCTTATGGAAGGTGGGGCACTGGAATGAGCTATTGTCATCTGCTCTGCCATSGGTCCCACCTTCTCTAGCTGCGCCGGGGGCCAAGGCACGCGTGGCTCCTCATGTTTCAAGACATCCTGGTGTGCATTGGCAAGCAGAGAGAGCAGCCCATTGTAGCCATACCGCAAGGAGCCGTGCTAGACTTGCTGCTGGATGTTTCCCTTCTCACCGCTTACATCAGCTGAAAATAATCATCTTTAATCCAAACAGGAAATGGTTTGCTCACACCACCACAGCCAGCATGCAGGGCAGGGCGTTCCTGTTAGAACGGAGCTCAACAACAAGGCTCAAAATATAGATAGAGGAAAAGATATGGTGCATCACCTCAGGTGCAGATATATTTGTGAAAAGAAAGCAAATTATGACACTAGTTAATCAGTAAATCTGTTACTTGTGCAAATGTGGCAATACCCACTTCATGCTCTTTTTTTCATCTGTTTTAAATCAGGTTTGAAGCTTTCCAGCCTGTGTCCTCTGCTTCTGAAGGAGTGCCCATTCTCTTGCAGTATGGATTTGGAGACAAATAGCATTGGGGAAGGCCAGTAAGTGACCGTTTACAAGACAAGATGACCTGATTAATTGTTAGCAAATGACCCTCAAACTCTATATCTGGAAGTGGTGATGGATGCAGAAATTTCCAATGCTTATCCCAGTTTCCTGAATAGCCTTCAGGTGTCAATAACTGCATCCATTTCTCGGGATGCCTACTGCACACTCTACTGAAGTTGCCTTATACAAACCTGTCCCTGCCATGCCACAGGCCGACTGGGACAATGAAGGTCATTCTCATTTTGGTGTGACCAGGTGCTCTGTTATTCCAGGGCTGAATGCGTATAATGATTGAAACATTCTAGTGATGGGAACATATTTTTTGAGAAAATGAGACACTTAAGTACCTGTGCAAGTAGCTGTTTATTAAAATTGCTAGTGTGAGCTTTAGGATCTTTAATTACTTTTCTACTTTGTAAGTTCTACTGAACACCTTCGGTGCATTTTAGCACCAAAGAACCTTTAAAAATTTCTGTATCAGCTACGTCAGAATTCATGAGATCATAACCACCTGAATGTACAAACTCCGAAGCTCTGAGGTACTCAAGAAATGTTACTTCCTCTCAAATCTATAGCTATTCTGAAAGGACAAATATCTCTTCTTTCCACTAGGCACAGCCAAAATAGTTAAGGTCCCTGAGTAAGAAATTTTCTTCCTATTAATAAAAAACTGACTCAAAGCTTCCTTATGTCATGCTGTCTGACCACATTCATTGTCAGTTATATTCCTGGAAAAAACTGAGCTTCAACTGCACATTTGGAGTGGAGAGCACAACTGCAATATTTCACTGCGTCATCAAAACACTTCAGCAAGCTTTAAAGGCAAACAAGGATACAGATCTCTGTTTTGATACACTAAATTGGGGATTCATGTTTTAGCAATCTTCATTAATTCCCTATTAAGCATGTTAAAGCATTTTCCAATTCTGTAGGAAATACTCATGTTTATATTTCATTGGGTTCTAGCCTGTGGTTTTCAATTTTTCTTCTAGTTTTTGAGTCTTTTTTATCTCCAGAAATATTGATAACAATAGTCTGGAGTTAAATTTTAAAGCAAATGCATCTGTATTTCTTCTTCCAGATCTAACATTTATAGTCACAAAGCTTTAGAGGGAAAACTGTCCTTACGTGAGAATTCTGGCATTTGTCATTTCATGTATTTTTTTTTTCCTATAAGATTTTGTCTTGTCAGAGATGTTTAAAAATCTTCTTTCCCTAACTAGGGTGAATATGCAGATCTTTTTGTGTGAAAGGAAGAGAATAAATCAAAAAAGTTGAGAAGATACTTAATAAAACTCAAATTATGCAGACAACAACCAATTGCTTGATTCAGTTTTTCCAGCATTCATTTGAAATAATTCTTATTTCRGTTTTACAGGCTGGCTTGATATTCTGTGGTCTTTGCAGACAATATGTTTGTATGTTTTTCTTGTCTATGCTTCAAGTGAATCTTATTTCTTGGAATTTTCATTCATTCTGGAAATTTTAATCCTCTTCTAATAATTCACCCTCTTCTATATCCCAGTTAAAACTCCCTCCAAAAGTATTGAATCCCTGAATGAATAATGGCGAGCATGAAACACAGTGCAAAATACAGTTTTCTTTACAGTGGTTACTTTTCAGTAGATGGAATTTTTTAAAATTGTTATTACTTTATTGGCTTCCTCATTCAATAGTTTGATCTAATTTATTAGCTGTTTTATTTAATTATCAGTTGTATGGGGTTTCGTTCTAAGGAGGAATTTAATACTAGTTTAATCATATTCAATGATGAAATGTGGATATCTGGATGGCAATGTTGATGTAAATATATTAACTAAATGTCAATGGTGCATAATTACGACTATTATAACTGAATAATTTGGCAATGTGAAAAATTTTTTCCTTATTTCTTATTTTAAAGGTAGAAACAGCAATTTTGCATCTTTGCCAGGTATTTTTTATGATGTAAGGATCTCTTGAAAACATCACAGAAGTTTGAAGTTTAAAGAACATTTGTATTTTAATGGAATTTTAAATAGACAAATACAGTAACGTAGTTGCAGAGTGGCTAAAAATAGCAAATATTTTTTGTCATTTTTCCAAAAATTAATCTCATACTTTTCACCTACGTTGGGATTCCAATTACACTTTCAGAACATTTTCAAATTTTGGAAAAATTCAATCAGCTTTTGTGTTAGTTTACATTAAAAATTGAGTTGAATTTTGTTAGTTTTTGATTCTATGCCACTATTCTGTACATATGCATATGTAAAATATATACATTTTTAAAATAAGTCTTGGAGTAACCACCTTTTTAATATAGAATTTTTAAATGTTTAGCTATTATTTTTAGTGATGGTACACGTCCCAGAAAGCATGATTTTTGATGTTYATCCAGAACCATAAGGTCCTTACTTTAAATCCAAAACTATGAAGCATTTGGGCAAATCTTACCTGAACCACTAACATATTTCAAGCAAAAAAAGAAACATCCTGTAGTTACACTACTTTTTGTATTTTTTTCTGAACTCGGTGAATAACATTTTGCACATTTTGCTGCAGACCATTTACCCAGTAAATATCTTTGTCAGAATATCCTCTTCTCTGTACGTATACAGATTTTCTCAGGGGTGACTACTATTTAAGTGTAGAATACCAAATGCAATGCAATTTAAAGCCCAGAAAAACTTTGAACAGGATAAGACTGAGCATTTTTTGATGCAATAAGCACAGGCACCAAAACAATATATTATCAGTGCAAGTTTTAGACATGGGCAAAACAGTTTCTTTTTCACTTCCCACATCTTTCAAGCAAGAGGTTGGCTTTGCTGGAGCAACAGTGTCCCGTCTCTACAGCTCTGTGGTCAGAGAGTGCTGGAGGATGGAGACAAAGGGGTAAGCAGAGTGGAATTTCATGCTGGAAGAGGTGGAAACCAATTAACCGTAAGGGAGTGAAGGATGTTGGAGAGGAGGCTTGCAGAGTCACAAAGGTACATAACTGTGAGGGGTGAAGAGGGGAAAGGAAAAGAGACCAATCAGGATCCCATGCTCTGAAAGATGGGAAGGGTGCTGAGAGAGGTGAATCTGAAGGAGATGAAGAGAAAGAAGGAAAAAGACTTCTGCTGGCAGAAACACACCTCCAAAACTTTAATAGCCCTCTACAACCTGTTGGCCCATTTCAACCTTTCCTAAAACTTTACTTGAGTATCTTAACAGAATTCGTTCCGAGGTCTCAACAGGAAGGAAACGTGTGCTCTTTTGTCTTGGTCCTTGGTATGATAGACCCCAGTTTAGCCTGGATTTTGAGCAGCCTGGGAATAGCTTACTACAGTTCAGTACCTTCTTTCTGGGCCTACTCTTGGAGCACTCACAGAAGCAGAACATGGAGCAAGGAAGAGTTCAGGAAGAAAAATAAGTGCTAGATGACTTTGAGAGAAAACAATCTGCAGTCCTCCAGCAGATATTCTGTCTGGTTTTCTACACGAGAACACCGGTTCCCCTAAATTTTTCATATTCCCATCGAACTTCACAAGATCTCAGCCATGGATTTTAAGATRCAGGTGTTTATACCAATCTGACCAAAAAGGAATTTTCTCTGATGCAATGATAGATCCAACAGTAGTTTCAGAACCCAGTYTTATAAGACTGCATTCACTGATAGATGAGGAAGTGAAGTATTGAACAAGACAATCAAATAATTATAGAAGTCCACATGGATTGAGACTAAGTGAAAAACAAAGGATAGTAATTTGAGATTCCTGTTTTCCATCTACTCATAGCAGAAGGATAARAAGAGAGTATGTGGATAAAAAGGTAGAGATTATGTGAATGAAACAGCCAAGCAAAGGCTCAGCTTACTCATATTAAACCATCTGTGATTACAAAAGAAAAAAGCCTATTGAATAGTAAATTACATTGTAAATTACATTCAGTTCTATATCGTTTGGTTTTATACTCAAAAAGGTATGTCTGTTTGGATGAATAACTGGCAAACAAAATTCTCCTATGTTTATGTTTATTGAATCAAATGTGATTTTGCAAAAACATATCCAATAGCAATTTTAGAAATGAAGAAGGTTTTTAGCCTAAAATGAATATTTTTACCAGAACTTTCTATTTAGTTTATCAAAGCATCTCACAAGTGTGAGAAAGGTTTCTTGATCCAGGATCTTATTATTTCAGTTGTGCCTACTGGAAAGCAGAGATGTTTGTACTTTGGRTTATCAGAACAGTTATAGATTTGAGGGGAAGTAAAATTTCATGAGTACCTAAGAATTTGGGAGTTTGTACATTCAGGGAATTATGATTGTCTCAATTCCAAAGTGGCTTAGAGAGATATTTTTCAATAGAGCATGTGTGAATTGGCTTTGAAACCAACCATATCAGTTTTAAAATTCAACATAGAGTCTCCTCATTGCATCAAGTATACCCATAAACAGAAAAAATCTGTGAAAAAGAAAGGTCAAACTAAATAACATTAAACTTTTCCATCAGCCTGAGGTGACGAAGACAATGGACAAAGTTGGTAGAAGTAGCTTGATTCCTCTCTTATAGCCAGCTGTTATCAGATATGGGTCTGATAATAATTATGAGATTTATCAAAGGGCAGATTGACATCCTAACAGTCATTATTTTCATTTCATGTCCAGCTGGAAGCCTCTGGAATACACATTGTTAATCTTTTTTCCCATTATCTCTCTCAACTCCATCCTCAAATTATTCAGACCCTATGTATGCTTTTGTGGGAAAATCTTAGCCTCATCTGTACGGCAGATGATCCAGACAATTCTTTTGTGCCGCCTTTTTTTTTTTCAACTGGTTTTAATCCAAACAAATCACAATGTTATTATCTATCATCAGCAGTTGGGATAGTAGCTCAGAAAAAAAGTAGTGTACTGTAGGTTTTTGCCACTTTGCAGAAGTTGAGTAATGGTGTAAAGTTCACCTCATGATGAAAATAAATGTACTTTTTCTCTTCTGCATAACTGTAAGCACTGTGCCTCTTCCTGAAATACTGCAAAACATAACACCAAGTGTGGGCTTGACAGAGACTCTATCACTTCTCCCCTGGGCCTCAGGTGGTTGAAATGAATTTGGACTGTTTACCAGAATACAGTGTTTTTACAGTTACAGGAACATCTACATTCTCAAGTACATCGCCGGTGTTGGTTGAAAGGCAATATGGATTGTCTCTCCTTCTGCTATTTTTTTCATTAGTACTAAGTTGTACAGATAACTCTTTGTGGTCCATAGTAGAAAATATTTATTGACGTAAGCCTCAAGTATCTTCTCCAAGATTTTCTCCAAGACAACCATTATTTTCTCAATCATGGGCTCATTTTATCTGAAGACTAAGTTAAAAAAACACATGATACAAGGCAGGAATCTTTGCATTTGGGACAAAAGAGTGTTTAGCCATTGTTCAAGGCTTAAAATCCTCTTACTGAAATGGCTTGTGGTCTTTCTGCTTCTGTAAAATAAATTTTATATCTGGTAAAGAGTGTGGGTTAGGTTGATTCCTTTAAAATTTAAATTAGGAGTTGTTGTGAAGCCTGGGACTTAGTTTTATGAGTGTTCACTGAGGTTTACAAACCCATTCAGCAAAACTCGTGGCTGATGAGTGAAACTGTGCCCCTCAGAGCTTCAACCCACTGCTGAGACATGAAGAGCTCTATGAGGCACACAGAAGCATTTAGCAGAAATGTTGCTGGTATTAATTACTACAAGAAAACCAACTTGCATTTTTTAGGTTAGATCATAAACCCTCCAGCTGCTGAACACATCTATAGGTATCTTCCTGCTGCATTTATTTGCCTCCTAAAGTACCACAATGCTGAGAAAATGGTAAGAATGAAAATGAACTAAAGTAATTTCTTGCATCTGGATGGCAACTGAGAGTCCAGATAAATAAAGTCGTGAGGAGTTTTTGAAAGATTCAGCTTCTGTAGTTGTTTGTTCAGCAGCAGATTAGGCACCAGGCAAACTAATTTTTTCTCTCTAATGTCTTAAATTAAACTACAGACATCACTGACCTCAGGGTAAGGAAGAGACTTTTACCAAACTCACAGACTCCAGAAGTGAAAAGAATTCCTTAATGCTGCTGTGAAGGAAGCTTTATGTGAGGGTCTCACACTCAACAGGAGTTTCATGAGCAAAGGAGAAGGAAAAAAAAAATACAACTCCATTGCTTCTAATTAGCAGTTAATTCTCGTTTATTAGAATCAGGTTCAAACCAAAAAGAAAAGAAAAAAAAAATCAAAAATAAAATAAAAGGATAAAAAGAGAGAGAATTGTTCAAGGACCCCAAGTTTGCTAGAGATCCAGATCTGTGCTTTGACTCCCCCCTGCACTGACTATTTCAGCTTTTTCATCCAGCCTTTAAAGCAATACAAATGAAAAATCTCTTCATTTCCACAAAGCAAAGCTGTCTTTTTGTATCCCTCAGTTACAGCTGATCTATGTAGTAAATGATACCAGAAACTCTGCTACTCAGTGAGGGGTAGAGTTTTTTGGACTCCCCAGTGTGTCCCCATCCTCCTCCAAAAACGCAGGAGCGGCTGAGCAGGATCTGCTGCCTTTTTGTGACTTAAGCTGAACATCTGCTTCAACCAGGCAGTTTCCTGTGCAGTCTTGAAAGAGCTGTGTAAAAGGAGACCCCAGAAAGAGAGTTGGGCCTGAATTTTTAAATTCAATAGATGCAAGATAAGACATTTAGATAACAGCATAACCTCCTCATTTCTGCTACCCACTTGGTGATCTTACATAACGCTGATCCTCTCATTTAATAGTGATGAAAATTTCATCAACAAAATTTGCTTTTGCTCTGCCAAGTCATGACAACCTCAATTAGAGCTGAGCTGGAGAGGCATTTGGATGATTACATCAGTCCAACTGGATGTCCTCTTCTCCCTGTGATGGCTCTTTCTATGCCATTCTCTGGGTATTTGATCTTTCTATCCGGATTCGGGCAGCTGAGCAGTGAGATGAAATAAAGAGTAGCTAAAACAAGTTGGAAGAATCTGCCCACAATCATGATTTTCATTCTTCATTCATTTTTTAAAGTCATAAGTTAAACGTGCTCTAAACCACAAGGCTGTCAGATCCAATTTTGCTAGGTCTTTGCTGAAAGCTTGATAATTCTGATGAATGCAACAATGAAAATACATTATACAAGGCCTATCTTCCCCAAAAAGATTTCCCTATATTGATGGTGATCTTGTTTTTCTTTTCTTTTCTCAAATCCTCTATGAACATCACTTCCTTAATCTTCTTCAGTACTTAGATATTATGTTCTGGTAGTTCATTTTAGAAATTCCGTTCCACAGAGCATCTAAAAATACAGAATATTTAGCTTTTAAGGGACTGTGTATACTGTTTCTGGTAAAATACAGACATCCAGAAAAGAAAGTWACAGGAGAATTTCACCCATTTAGGTTTCTTTCTTGTAAACAACTCAGAGAAATAATGTGATTTGTAATGAAAATTGTACAAAGCATTAGTTGCCAGTCAATATATATGAAAATTTTCATTTCATGTTCATCTTGAAAATTGCAATTATCTTAAAAGAGTGAACCTCTAACTCAAGAAAAGGTGAAATGGTGCATGAAAGAAAGTGAAATAGATAAGCTAAAGGGATTTGTTTCAGGTTTCTTTGCATTATCCTTTCTTTATTTCTCCTTTTAGGCCTGCTTTCTGAAGGAGATGTGACCAGGATGACCAGCATGTCTGTCATTCCTACACAATAACCTTTCTTCAGTCCATAAAAAAATCAAACCAATGTGATAGAGGAGGTAAAAATTGAAGGGTATTTAATTTTCTATAACTTTTGTGAAAGTTGATGAGTAGCTATGAAAAATACATATGAAATTAAGTGCCTCCACTGAAGAAAAGTTGGGGAGAACTCAGCTATTACATCTCTTATCAGCAACAGTCAGTCAAGAAAAAGGTAAAAACCAGCTAGTCCATGGGGACATGCATGCTCATGCTATTGCACTTATTATATATGTTATATAAATAATGTATATGTATATGTTGTAACTATACACAGATGCATTTATTGCAGCTAGTGCTAGAAAAATCTTCTGAGTGCAGAAGACATAAATTCATAGGAAAACAGGCTCCAGTAGTTCAGCTGCTCACAAAGTCMATCTTCTGTACTCCCAGCAGTGCACCTCAACATTCTTCTGTGTTGATAGACACCGGATTTTTCTTTTACCCCAGTACTCAGATTTTCATTTGAGCTTCTCTGAGGACAAGGCCAATTTGCAAACTTGCACCCCCAAATCTGAGCTCCTGTCCTTCCTGGAACTTGTCTTTTTCTTGGCTTTGGTTGTGACGCTTGAGTAGTTTTTATATAGAAATTGAAAAGCCAAGTTAATAAGTGCTGTGTCTTAAAAATAATTTGTCATTGTGTACATCTGAATGAGGAAAAGAAAATCTACTTTTATAACCACATTTTCAGAAAATATTTTCCTCAAGCAACTTTTTTTTGGAGCTTGGATCTGTACAAATCACAAAAAGTACAGTAGAAACTTGTAACCTCTCTTAAGCTCTGCAGCTTGATGGGCTTATATTTAGTTATCTTACATAGTTGCTTGAAATAGCCATTGACAGGGCTAGGTGACTAATTAGGTTCATTTTAGATAAGTTGGAGGCATTCAGTGAAAAGCTGAAGTAATGTTTAAAATATTTAAAGAATAGGTCTTACAGCGAAAGGTTCATGAAGCTCAATCTGTTCCATTTATGAAAGAGTAAAGGGCCATTTTTTCACAACCAGTCATCCCCTTACGATGGGAAAAAATAATAGCAAATTAATCTAAAAAAATTCAAAAGATATAAAATTATCTAAAGGCTGATCTAGCTAGTTAGACTATTCAGGCCATAAAGCATGGTTTAAAACTCTGAGATAGTCACTTCACCAAAGATTATGACTGAGGCATCAGATTCTGACCTGCACCCAAATTAACAGAACTACCTGACAGTCAAAARCCCTAAACTCTTGTAGTAAAACACTAGAGGTTTAGCATCACTTTAACAATAAGCCTAGGAATATTATACATCCTGAATTAACATTGCCACTCTTTTCAAGGGGTCCACAGGAATAATTTTGCATTCATTTCAGCTACACTCCTTACAAAAGATACATGCCTGTTCATCTAAAAGTTTTACCTTTACTTGCTTCTGCCCAATAGATAGTCACCAATTTATTTCCCCCACTCATTTTCTCAGCTTTCATCCTAGCAGTAGCAGGAGAGTACTGCAATGGACTAGGAATTTCATGTTTCTCCACATCCTTTGTAGGTGAACTGCTGCTACTGAAATTTAATTTCCTGTCTTCGTGAACAAAAGGTATAACCATCTTACAAACACTGGTTGGCTGAGACATAAAACCCCAAAGGTGTGTCCACCTTATAATTCAGTGGGGTTTTTTCAAGCAGTGACAACACCAGGTCAGACAATGAAAAAAGCCCAGCCATCTGCTATTGCTTCTGGAAATTCACCTTCAGGAGGCAAAATAAAAGCTGGAATTAGTGTGTTTGTTGCCTACATACCTGATCTCCTTTGAAAAGGTCTTGAGTTGATTAGTTACCCCTTCCAGACAAAATGTTTCCCTCTTATCCTAACCCCTGAGATATTCCATTATTTAGGAATAAATGCTGCTTGGCGAAGCATGGGTCCAGCACAGAAAGAAAACAAAAAAAGAACAGAAGCACCTACTTATCTTCCTGAAGCTAAATTAATCTAAGCAACAGACTTTAAGGGCAAGGAGTAGGTCATAGCTAATGTTGCCAGTGGCTTCTCCCAGTCAAAATGAGCTTGTTAGTGGAGTGAGRTACTAGTTATAGGAAGCAGTTCCTAAATTTTTAGACAGCATATATTTATTTTGCCATCATCAGGTATCCTTTTTATGACCACTCCTGACTGTACCTGCTAGAGACATGTATCTGCAAGAACATTTCTGCTTCAGGTATAAACATTTTGGCCTGCCATCGCTTAAGCTTTTAGCATATACCACCATTCCTTGATATGATGCAGAACAGCATTGCAGTTTTGCTCCTGCCACAAGCAGGATTGGGAAGAGGACACAACTTTTCCCTAAAGGTTATTAATCGTCCACACTATGGTTGATTTTTTACCTCTCTGAAGCTGCCATCACCAGATAAGCAGAAGCAGCAGCTCCCATTTGCACTGAAATTCTGCTCTTCTGTAGTTGTACAGTAGCAAAAACAACAGAWAGGCTGTGCAAAGCCCATTGTGTGTAAGTGTGGGTGGCT
Organism: Amblyornis subalaris; assembly: GCA_018881555.1. Taxonomy (NCBI): domain Eukaryota; kingdom Metazoa; phylum Chordata; class Aves; order Passeriformes; family Ptilonorhynchidae; genus Amblyornis; species Amblyornis subalaris. The sequence goes on from JACAXG010000042.1 coordinate 2,033,674, forward strand.
TGCCCAACTCTGCCACCTCTCTTCAAACATAATCTTCCCTGTTTCCCCAGTAAGGGAAATCTGAGTCCCGAAAGGATTATGTTGAGCTTCTCTGAGGACAAGGTCAATTTGCAAACTTGCACCCCCAAATCTGAGCTTCTGTCCTTCCTGGAACTTGTCTTTTTCTTGACTTTGATTGTGATGCTTGAGTAGTTTTTATATAGAAATTACAGTGCCAAATTAATAAGTGCTGTGTCTTATAAATAATGAAAATTATTTTGAATATCTTTGAAATCCAGAATGCAAACCCACGACCAGCTCTCATTTTCAATGTCTCTGTTATGCAGAAACATTGCACCAAACTGGAGAATTGCACTGTTTTGTTGAGCCATTATGACTGCCATTATTACTGGCAACACAGTATTGGCACATCCTAATGTAGAGGCACAAGATTTTCATGAGAAAAAGAAGCAGACCTCTTGCTGTCCTCTACTCGTTAAGCCATCTACTTCCCTGGTAAAAACCAACCCATTTTATAATGCTTAATATTCTCTGACCCCAGGTCTCTTGCAGATTAAAGGTTCTATACCTGTAAAATGCGCTAACCACCACCCTTCCTGATAAGARTCCCCAGCCAGATGCTTGCCAGATGTCAGGCTCTCCGTACGATACAAAGAACCCTGACTTGCTCTGCTTTCATTCTGTTTCACGAGCAAGAGACCACAAAGAAATGAGTTTTATAGGTATGGATGTCCAGCTGCGAGGAAGTGGCTCTCAGACTCCCACAGYGTTGTTCAGGTGGAAATCCTAGCTCCCCTGTACTGCCAGGATAAGGAGGACTGTCCAAGTGGAGAAATATTCCTGTACAGTAGTGCTGTGGAATGTGATGAGACAGCACAGAGGGAGAATGGCACTCCTAGACACCTAGAAAGAGTACAGGTGCTCATTAACACACAGAAGCCATAGCTACAATTTTTAGCCTTGCAATTAGAAATGAATCCCTATGGAAATATTTCAAAATAGAACTGAAACTAGTTTTAGGACTATAAATAACATGTGTCTTGGCAGGGCCCTGAAGAAAGATTTCTCCATTTGTTTTTCTTCTTCTTAACCTAAAGTTACAAGTATAGATACATTCTTTCCTGTTTTATGCTCCCTGAAGATCTCAGGAGACCTAATTTAAACCCTACACTGCATTATAGATCCCTCTATAGCCCATGACTTGGGAGGGTCTGACCCTAAGAGGTTCCAATGCGTTTTTTCTTTTACTCCCTAAGAAATCTCTCTAAAGCTGCACAAGTATTGTCATGCTGAAAGGTCTGATATGTTTGATATGTTTTCTCAAATAGTAAGTATGCATGATGTACTGTGGATCCTGGTAGTAAGCTGTATGTTGTATCATCTTTCAATCAACAGCCTTTTGAGGTATGATATTTTTTCTGTTATATGTATCTCAAAGGCTGTAACAAGAAAGTCTGCATCTCATTTGAAACAATCCTACCTTACCATCTGATGAGCAGATCAGAGAATCATAAAATGGTCTCAGTTTGAAGAGATGTTAGAGATCACTGAGTTCCAAACCCCCTGCCAGATGAGGATAAATTTCTGAATAAACAAAATTTAATTGTGTTCACATTTTTAACACTAACACTGATAACATTCTGCAGACCATCCTATTAACTGTTTGTAAAAGTTAGTATATATTAAAACTGTTCTTCTATAGCCTGTCTGTTAGCTTCAGAAAGTCACATTGTATAAAAGAGAATAGGTTCATTTCTTATCAGTTCTACACCTATTTAAAGAAGACTGACATCTGAGTTTCTGGATGATTACAAGAATTAATTTGATTGCATTAATAAACTAATTTTTAAAGCATAGGCTTCATAAAGTATTTTCCATTTAAAATACACTTTTGTCCAATGGTAAACACAGAACAGGGAAGGATTCTGTATTTGTAATTTTCTCAGAAATATAACTAAGACTGCAAGGTATCAGTATAAAGCTTAGAAAACACTTAATAGTGTCATGGATTTACTGCTTTGCTTATAGTTTGGATTCAGACGTACCCTTCTTCAAGGTCTTCTTCCATGAGCATTAGCGCAAAGAGCAGACATGCCCTGTTCAACTCCAGCAAGGCTTCTGCAGAGACAAAGGTACCACTAGACATCCCAATGCACCTAGTTTAAATCACACAACCAAAAAACACAGTTCAGCACAACTGTGTAAACTGATGTCCTTTATTAAAATACAGACATGGGAGGACTCTGGAATGGGTAAAGACTAAATTATTCTTCTTGCCAGATGAGTGATCCTTTTAAGTCTAGGTTTAAGTTCACCGGTGCGGCGATGGGAGCGAGCCATGCCTGTACAGTACCTCATCTAAGGACAGATAAATCTTCAGAGCTCTGCAGGGAGCCCAGGTGCCATGGTATATTTTATCATCACTCTATAAACCATGCTCTGCCTCCATGCCTTTATAATGAGCACAAGGACATGAAGACGAAGAGCCTTGCTGCATATGCAACATGTAAATCTATCAGTTTCATTGCTAAATTTGAGCAATTCTGCTAAGGTCAGTCTGTGTAGAAGCATCTCTTTCTTTCTGTCTGTTTAAAGAGATTGAAAATTAGCTTTTTGTAGTATTTTATTGAATACAGTATATGCAAAAAAGTTTTTATTGTCTACTATGTAACTTGCATTCAACACAAAAGGTGAGTGTTCTTTTTTCTCTTTCTCTTTTTCCTCTTTCTTTTTTTCTCTTTCTGTCTTTCTCTTTCCCTCTCTACCTGTCATCTTCTCTCCCCCCTCCCTCTCTTTGTTTTGTCCTTCCTTCCTTCCTTCCTTCCTTCCTTCCTTCCTTCCTTCCTTCCTTCCTTCCCTCTCTCCTTTTACTGATAGAAAATGTTACATACTCTGTGTGATCATAAAATGTCTAAATATCCCCACCTGAATATTTCCTCAGCCTTGTCTCTGCTTTACATGGGCCAACCCCAAATGTGATTCCAGACTGATCAGAGTGAGAAACAGAGAAACAGCTTACAAAGCTGGGGCATTAACAKAAAGATACCAGGGAGGATGAGTTAACAAGTCAGTCTAATCTGAGAGGGGAAGGTTGTAGTGAAGAAGATTCTGTGCCTTTCTGAAAAGATGTGTCACACGGCCTCTCGCGCTGCCGCTCCCCGCGCCCGGTGCTCTGACACCACCTCCGGCTGCCACTGACAGCCCTAATGTCAAAAATTTTTTTAGATTGCATGTGGAAAACAGTTCATAATTGGAGTCTCTATGAAACTGAAGCTATAAAAAAAAAAAACAAGCCACAAAATGTGAAAACCTGCAAGCAGCATTGTTGTCAGGATTTTTGCTATCACTTTGTTTTTAAATGATTAATATTAGTGTTATGATCTGTATGACAGAATTTACCACAGCTTCCAATTATGGCAGGCCAAAAAGCATCATTTCCTACGAGACATAACAGTTATTGATATATGCAGACATAGATAGATGATAGAGAGATAGAGATAGATAGATAGATAGATAGATAGATAGATAGATAGATAAATAGATAGATAGATAATCTCTCTTCCCCAGCTATTAGGATTTCTTTTCATTCCATATTTGGAAAGAAATGATCCCTTTCAAAATCTGCCATGAAAATCTTCTCATGGCTGAACATCTACTCTGGGGTTTGCAGTGGCTTTACTAACAGCACCGTGGTCAGACTCCAGGCTGGGTGTGGAGGCAGGGGCACAGAGCCTATGCCTGGCCATGACCCCCACAGTCCAGGCTGATGCCTCTGCAATTCTTTCATGAGCACTGTCAGGTTGGGGTCACTGTTCAAAGAGCTGTGACACCTCTGCAACCTGAATTTAGGCATCTGCCCTAGACTTCTAAATCTAAATCCAACACAGATACTTTAAAATGTACACATATTTTTTAAGGTGTGTGTGTGTATGTTTCTTTCTATTACAGGTTTAATTTAATGAGCTAGATGAACACCAGAGGCCTCAGTAGAAACATTCTCCTTAGGGTAGCAAGAAATCTTACACTGAAGCTACACTGTATTTTATTATCAGATACAGGATTTTAATTTATATTACTGTTGCTTAAGTGCCCAGGTTCCTGCTCTCAAGGGATTTACTTATTTATTCTAGTCAAGGATAACTGAATACTTTCATGATATCTTTGCCCTCTACCTCTTCAGTTAAGTCAAGGTGTTTGCTTTCCTTTGCTTGCTTGTGTATCAGCTGAATACTTTCAAATCTCCATCATCTTAGGTATTTTTGTCCAAATCTTCCYGAAGTATGACTGTCTTCCTCTCTATTAGGAAATAATGGCTACAAGGCCGCACAAAGTAGCCATTTTGAGAGACTTGGTAAGTGCTGGGCACCAATATAAGAGCAAAACTGACAGCAGGAAAATCTAAAAACAGGGAAGCAGCAGTTCCTCACCCAGGATTTAAGGGAACAAGYAGCTCCCTGAGCCCTGGTGACCAGGGACCCCACTTGCCCTGGTCCAAGCAATCCAGCTCATCAGTCAGAGTGGGAGCTGGGAAGACAGGATAGAGAAGTCACAGGGATTTGGGGGGTAGAAAAGAACAGTGTTTGGATGCCATCTGAGAGCTGAGTGGTACCAAAGCACGTGACTGGAGCCCCTTTGCTGTATCTGAAGTGGCACGATGAGACACAGCCTTGAAAATAAGGAATAGCTTTGAGTAGGTGACAGCCTGAGTTAAGATCCGTTTGCTGATTATAATGATCCTGTGAAGTACACCTAAAAGAGCCTTGAGTGTACTTCTTAGTTATATTGGCTCTCCGCAGTGATTATCTGTTTGTCATCTGTGTCTATTTTGGAAAATTATATTTTAGTTACTGCGAGTTAGTCAGCAGCTTGCACAATAAACAGCTAGTCACAATGAGAGTGTCAGGCTCCTACTGGGTCCAGCTACAGAGATGTTTCCACCAACAGGATTTATAAATGAAGCACACAAAATGCCAGCCTCTTAAGCACAGGGCTGTGGTAAGGCTGTTCGGCGCAGCAGCAGTGGGAGGAATTGCTTGGAACAGGCTCGTCAGAGAGGCGAACCGAACCGGGCTTTTCTCACAACGGTTTGAATCCTCTGAGTCTGGGGGAAGCAGGATCACCGGTTCAGGAGCACGAAGGATTAGCTTTACATCACACAGCTCACGGGAAAGACGACAGCAAAATATCAGGGGGGTGGCAATTTGACCCAGCACTGTTTCCAGGGAAGGCAAGGCCTATGGCTGCTCCATGTGTTCCCAGTACCTAACACCAACACAGTTTTAATCCATTAAACAGTCTTTTCGGAATGCTGCGGTGAAAATGAATCATGATAGTCTAGTCTAGAAAAATATATCAATAAAATACCTGTAATTTTATAGTTATCTGCTTATTTGGGCCTGATGTGGAAGTGATTCATCTGCTCCAGAAACCAGTGCCACTAGTTTGAGAAGGAAGCTGTTTTCCAAGGGAGAAAAGGAAGCGGGGGGAAAGGGGAAGGAAGGCTGTGCATGTATGTGGTTACGTCTTTTGGACTAAGCAGAAGAGCGCTCCTATAAATGAGTGACATGAAGTAATTTTCAAGCAGTCATCTTGTTATTTAACATCCCTCAAAAGTGCAAGGTCTTTCTTATAGATTTTGTCTGTGCCACATCCTGTTAATAGCACAATCTCATTACCACAATGGTAACAGTCACTTGATGCTCATTTAACAGAAATCTTTCAAAACAACAGTATTGCATTTTCACATGGCTCCATATGATACAGGTTAGCAGCTTCTTAACTCTTCTTTCTTAGCATAATTACATAATTTAGAATTAGTCAGTCACGTTGACCTTTAAAYAGAAACAAACTTTCAATTTAGATAGTTGTTTTGTCATTAGCAAACAGCGAGCAGCTGAGAACATTTTTGCCAGTGGCTGACAATGTCTTTGTGACCATTTTCCAGTCCAGGCAAAGTGCAACATCTGTATTAATTATGCCTYTCCTTTGATTTGGGTCTGGATTCTCATCAGTCATCACAACAGTTAAGGTCCAGTCTCACCCTTCTGAAAGAAGTAGCTTTCATCCTTTTATCAGAGGTAGACTCAGCATGTTTACAAAAATAATAACTCTGTCATGCAGATGAAGGGATAAATTCTGCCCTGGAATACTTCTTATCAGTTCTTATAGCTATGGTTTGTACATATGGAGGATGGTATATCTGAGCCCTGCATATTCTTTCTTTTATTATTTTATCTCGAAAGTTTTCCACAGGCTGAAATCACTCTGACCACCAAGAAAGTTGCCCCACATCTGGGATAGGATTCAGCAGCTGTTTGTATTTTTGTGCATAGTTACCTGGCTGCACCCTCTTGGAATGAAAAAGCTGTGCTGGGGTAACAGAAAGCGAAATGTTGCCTGTAGCTTTTAGCTGCTCCAATCCTCAGCGCACATATCCCACACACAGTGGTTTGAGAAAAACAGGAAGAAGCAAGATAAGCCAAAGCCCCAGTGACTACAAAATATACCTTACTAAGTCCCTAACTGATACTGCCTCTTATCAGATGAAATACCTTAGTATTAATTCCTTTTAATTAAAATCATATATGATTCTCCAGTGATCTTTGATGCATATTTATAGTCACTCTTCACTGTGGTATGATGTACTCTGAGTTACAGAACTGTTCAGACTATTTAGATGAGCATTGAAATATGTGTTATAAAAACATCAATAAGGTCTATATGTCTACGGTCTATATTTACAAATACACAGAATCACAGAATCTTCAGGGCTGGCAGGGACCTCAGGGGATCATCCAGTCCAAACTGCCACCAAGACAGGGTCACCTAGAGCAGGTTACACATGAGCACATCCAGGTGGGTTTGGAATGTCTCCAGAGAGGGAGACTCCACACCCTCCCTGTGCAGCCTGTTCCAGTGCTCCGCCACGCTCAGTGTACAGAAGTGCTTCCTCGTGTTGAGGTGAAACTTCTTGTGTTTAAATTTATGGCCACTGCTCCTCGTCCTGTCACTGCGCACCACTGAGAACATTCATGCACACACAAACACGTCAGCAGCATAAACGATACAAGACTAGACACTGAGTAGATTTACTGACTGCTAATTTTACTCTCTCAGGACACTTTCTTCCTTTTATAGTGTTTAATGTGCTCTTTTATGGACGAGGTCAAATTGTATAATAGTCTGTTGATAAATTGTAAGCTGCCTGTGAGGCAGACAATCTTTACTAATAATTATCAACTTTTGACACACAGCAAACATTAATAAAAGACCAGGAGGCTAAGGAACAACATGACAATGCTGAAAGAGCCATAGCAAAGACTAAGACACATACGAAAGTCTGAACACTTTTTTTTAAATTTAAAATTTTATGCAGCAAGTTTTTATGAAACTTTGCCTGTTTCTTTTTGTCTTCCAGTCAAAATATAACTTTTTACACTGTTTTGAAAGAAAAAGATGATAGGAAGATGCAGGAAAATTGCTTGAAGATACCTGCCTCCAATGAATGAAAATACATTATTTCTATTAATATGTCATATATTTTTCATACTGAGAAGGAATAATGAATAACAAGAAAAAATATCCTGTCCAAAATGAAAATATGTGTAACCGTGCAATAAGGGTTTTCCTTCGGTTACTTAAGCAGGTGAGTGCTAAAATTACCATTTTATTCACCCTTGCCTTAGCAAGGTACAGTCTGTTCACCAGATGGTCTACCAGCCCTGGCACTCTCAGAGAACCATCACTTCTAGACCAGCCTTTCTCAATATGCCATCTCCTACTACAAGCAGAAAAGTTCTGTTCCATATTACTATACATAATAGAATATGTATTCCTGAGCAGCTATATGATGAACCAAGGAATCACAATTCCAATAGCCTTGACAATGAGTCAGTGTTACATAGAAAGGTTAATCATGGTTAAGAAGTATTATTCTGTGGCCAGAAGACCATACTTATCCCCATCATTTGTGGCTGGTTTTGAAAGGAACTCTATGATAGGCCTGGCTAAAGCCTTATTACCATGGTTTGTGGTCGGATGGGCCAGCTGAARCACCAACCAGAATGTATTTACATACTCAAAAGTGATTTCTGGTGAGATTTCCTCAAAAACAACAGTTAAACTGGCTATTAAAAAGCAAATGATTTCTAAGGTTAAAACCAATATTTGTGAAAATAACACTGTCCTTGTTTGGGGATAGGAACAATCTGGATGAAATATGAAAAACATGAAAATACGATCCAACTCCATTACTCCTTAGCACACTATCAGTTCCTGTGGCAAAGGAATACATTAAAAATAGAAAATTAGAAATGTGCGGCAAACCTACAGACTTTTAGATTTATTTTTTTTTAAACAAAATACTTTTTACTGGAAAATGCCAATTTACAAAACTCTGAACTTCTCAGCAGTTTATCAAGTTTAGTTGACATTTCACCAAAAAAAAGGCATTGCAGGACCAAAAATGAAACTGCAAAACCTATCTTACRAAAATGTAGGAATTAGATATTTCACCTTGCGTATTGGAGACATGCTTTTGAATTCCAAATCAAGCAACTCATAAACTCTTCTGCTGAGGATCTTCTGCGTCTTGAGCATGTGGCCTATGTAGTGATTCTTTGCTAGTGCAGATGCAGATGGAAGATGAAATTATTATTCCTGAAAAATCTCTCAAACATTTTAATTTTTTGTTCTGATGAAGAAGAAAAACAAAATAAGTGTTCCCTGTTTGGGATTCCAGTTTTCTATCTTTAGCATATATCTCCCAGTAGAGATTTGTACTAAGGCTACATTAGTCCTTTTGGGGACCCTGTCCACATACGGAAGAGTAGTTTGCTTTCTCTCTGTGCAGGGAATCAGGTCTGCACATTAGAACCTGAAATTCAGCTTTCTCCAGGAATTTGTCATCTGTGGTAGCTCTTATCAATCTAAATGTTTTAATTTAGTTTCAGCTCTTAAATTTGCCTGACTCATATTTAGGAGAATACACAAAATAAATAAATAAATAAATAAATAAATATATAAATAAATGAACCTTGTCAGCCTGGCTTAGTGTTGTTTAATTTATCAGATGAACTTTCTCTGTGTGTGAATGTGCTGTAGGTCCAGATTTTTGAGAAATCAAGGCAATTTCTTTCTACCTGTGAGAAAACTAGCTCATACATTTTAGATACCACTGAGGCTCGTTCTGGGGGATTTCTGACATAAATCAAGGCTCTCTGGAAGTCCATCAAAACAAACTGAAGCAGATCTATTTGAACGCCTATGCTCAACACAGGGCAGTCAAAGTGGTTTCAGGCAGCAGTGTATTCCCAGGGGCTGGAGTAGTTAAAAGAAACCAAGCCTTGCTGCCAGCATGCCCCAGTTGGCTGATTAGCAAGCACATCGTCTGCTTTTGTGCTTCTATCATTTCATCTCACAGTGTGTTTTCTAGGGTGCTGGTCAGTGTTTACTTGTACACTGTGACACTTGGAAAGCATTTCTTCAGCGAGGAAATAATTGTTGATAAATCCCAACTAAATAGTAGGCAAAGAGATTGCTGATAATCACGTTACAAATTATTTAAGGAATTCCCAGGATCAAGTTTAAAAATTCAAAGAGTAGTGTCACTACATGTGTTTCACATGGACAGATGCAGTTTGGCATAATAACGCAACTTTGAGAATCTCTTTATCTTTACCTGACAGAACTCAATACAACTCCGTAAGTATTATGATTATTATTTACAGAACGCTGTGGGTATATATGCTATGTTCATATATGTCTGTAAACGAGTGCAGCATGCCCCTGCCTCACTGAAATTGCGTTCTGTGAAGGAAAGAGAGCTTTTTGTTTCRGCCTTGTGTAAGGGCTGGCATGTAGCAGCAGCACTCTAGGAGAAGCCCCAGAGGAACAGTGATGGGACGGTGAGTCAGAGAATTCCCATCTCCTCTCTGTCTCCTAAGGGAGTCATTTGTTTTAGTTCCTTACTGATTGCAGTTAATTTGCCTCCTCCACCCACTTCCCGCCAGCTTGCCTGCCCAGTGCACAGATATCAGCGGACCAGGCTCCCAGTCCGTTCCCAGTGCCTGCTTCTTACCTGTGGATTTCTCACATACGTTCCTGGCATTCCCTATAGGAAAYGACAGTAAATGATGGTGAAGAGGCTACCAGTAGAATCAGAAGAGAAGATGGAGGTACTAATAGCAAGAAAGGACATATTTTGCATTTAAAGAATCAGCACTCCAAGTGCTCATGCCAGCTCAAGAAAAAACACTCACAGGGGGCATCCTTTCTTGTAAGGAAAGGAATGTGCCTAAAGACATGTCCTTATACCCATTTTACAGATGCAGCTCAGTTGCCTGAACTTTCAAGAAGCCTGAGGTTGTATGCAAAAATGCACAGAACACAGCTCTTCTCATTGTCTCCTTGGCTGGAAAGGCAGGTACAATGGATGTAAAGCAGAGGTGTGGTACATGCTGTCCCATTGTTCTTGATATGTTGCATGTCAAAAAGCTGTCCAAGGATCTAAAAACGAAGTCAAAGCTACAGATAATATTAGGTCCAGGAATCCCTTGCTCCCAATCCCCCTAATATTAACTATTACCTAATACTCCCTCTTGTGTTCATTCATATGTTGCTTATGGCTATGGAGAAGGGATGCTCTTCCTGTATRTCTTTTAAACATTTACATTTTAATATAGTCACAGCGGGTCAGTTAGTTATTAGATAGAGTAAAATGACCCACCCCCAAACCCTTTGGTTAACTTTAGAATCACAGGAAAGTCAGTAACAGGGGTAGTTCCCTACTCCTGAGCACAGCTAAGGAGACAAGACATGCAGAGTATTGACTCTGGGCTCAATACAGGGATGGTTTCCAAAACTTGAAAATATATGAATGACAGCACAGGAAGAGGATACTGTTTGAGGGGCTAACTTTTATTCTCTAAATTAGCACAGTAAAGGCCATAGAAAAGAAAGAGAATCCAGTATTTTGGGAAATTATTTATGAAATGTAGATGGGCCTTCAATTGGGAATAGGGCTGGGCAAAATGTTAGTGGTTCTTTGTTCTTGCAGCTGGCCTGTCGAATTACACAGAGCCAGCACAGTAAATAATACTACTATTGTCTGCCTGTGTCAGAGACAGACAGAAGGTACATTTGGACTTGGTCCAAACACCACAAGGGCCACTCATAGCCACAGTGTCCAATTACTGCTTGCTTGACTATAAAATGCACTTTTTTTGCAGAGCTAATTTAAGAATGGCAGCTTTTAATGGGGTTTGTATTAAAAGGGGACTGCTGCTCTGGCTTTTGCCTGCAGAAAAAGTTCTACACTGTACGGGAAGCAACAAACACATGCACAGTGAAAATAATCAGAGTATGATAACATTAGCACAGCAATAACAACAGCAATAGCAAAGTCAATGCCTTGCAAAGGAAAAAAAGATCAAGCCCTTCTGGAAATAGCCCTGTGCAAAACATGCAAAAAACCAACTAGATTATCTCAAATGATGAAGCAAGTGCATCCACTCAGTCTCTGCAGATGTGCACATATTGCAAAACTTCTCTCAGTCTTTCAAAGAATCATTGACCACAGTTTTCTCACTCTGCACAGATACTTTTTGTAAAATTTCAGTGGCACTTATTTTCACTCTTACTATCAAATGCTTTGGAGAGAAGCAAACTCTGTGATTCTTCTTGCAAATGGTCAAAATTTGTTTGTATTAGAAACTGCTTTTTTTAAAAGAAGTGTTTATAGAAGATTACTCATACAGAAGGAAGATCCCACAGGATTAGGGATGCAGAAGCTCTCCCCTCTACAGTAAGTGCATATCAGGGCTTTCAGGGCTTTGATTTTCTTTGCTTATCTATTAGCTAGAGATAAATTTAGGTCTCCTGTTTAGAGCAATCTGCCTACAGTGCACAAGAGATCAGTAGTTGTCAATGATCTATGAAGACTTACTGTGTTTCTCTCCTCTGCCATGCTGACAAGGTGTTAATTTCTTTCTTGGAATAGCAAGCAAAAAAGCCCCAGCAAACTGATAAATTTAGGCGAAACTCATGCAAGGACCACATCGCTTTTTAAGGCTTCCTGCTACCACCATTCCATCATAGAAGTCTTATAAGTCTTGCATAACAATAATCAATAACAGAATGTGCCTATTCTCTAACTTTAAAATCTTGTTCTGTTCTGCAGTTTTTATGCACACACATGCACACACTAGAAGTGTTCACAAAAGTATTTGTACTCACGGTTGTAGAAGGGTTTTAAAAAATGTGCCACAGGTACAGAAACACTATCAATCAAATGTTAAAGCCTTCATAAGCTCTGTGTAGGTGAGTTCATTCTCCTTCTTTTTTATCTTCGGATGTCTTGCAGAGTGCTTCGTTTGGAGAAAGACCTAAAAGCCACATTGGGTAACAAGAAGGGATAAAAGGGTAAACCTGTCTGTTCATAKTTGCCAGCCTTCAACATGGAGAACACAGCAAGCATTCTGTCAAGGAAAATGAGGATATTCYTTTTTGCTTCTTTGAATCCTCAAAAAATGCATCTTCTTTGTAATAGAAAAGAAGTATCTCAATACTTAAGTCAAAATAGCAAACTTTTCAAAGGCCAGAAACTTGAAGCTGGTCATGCGACTTGTGAATTGCRTACTGTAGGATTGTTTGATATGGCATAAAACAGAGAGAACCTGAAAAATTTTGTCTTCAAAATGATGGATATGGACAGTCCTTTCTCCACAAAGCAATCTTCAATTATTAACAGCAGGACTTGTGCTCAGCAGAGTAAAAAAAGTCTTCCCACTATCTGGAGTGAAGCTCCCTCCAACAGTCATGGTTGATTCCCTTTCTCTTATCTTGTACAGAGACATTAATTCTTCTCCAGCACACATAAAACTATTCACATAAAGAGAACTCTTCACCTACAGAGGAATATTCACATACACACTGTTAAAGTCGGGTTAAGAATGTCACTTACCCAGACACACACACAAAAAGAGAAATATTCAGTGTTAAAGCACCTGCTTGTTCCTTAATTCATGCTTTTGCAGGAAAACATATTGGTCTGTGGGTTACATAAGCTAACATATAACACCAAGACATTTGTGATGCTGTGAGTGAGTACAAAGACTAAGGATAGTATCCCCATAAATGAGGCTAAAGGAATTACTCTCATGCAACTATCTGAAAATCCAGCCTTCAGGATTACATAAGAAGCTATTTTGTCCTCATATTTCATGTTTTTATGGGTTTGAGAAATAAAAGAGGATATTTTGTGTGAATTTTCTTAATTAAAACTCAAGTGAAGCTGATTTTCTTTTTGAGATGTAGTATTCAACAATTCCTGTGTACGGACTGTCTGGTAATGTAAATGCCACTCGGTATGTACCAAGTCCATGTTCTGTAATGTCAAGGACTATGGTACCATAGGGGCTCCTTAGTATGCAAATTATTGACACAATAGAACATAGCAACTCTTTTGAAATCGTTATGTTTTATTGTGTCAGGGTCTCATTGAGGACTCTTTAATCTAAGGATTCTTGAGAAGATAAAATCTAATAGTTCCTCTGGAGCTATAAAGTTCTCTGATGTCATAGGCTATTTGGACACTCCTTATTACAGTATGAGGATTATTAATACACTGACTATAATGACTTTGTGACTCCTTTGTGGTCTGTTATGACTATCTAGAATTTTATAAGGTTGGTCATCACCATGGCATGTAAGTCTCCACCGCAAAAAATTATCTTCCTTTTTGTTTCCTTCTGCCATTCTCTCTGTAACGACACACCGACTAATTGCTGGTCTTTGGAGGGAAAAAAAAAACAACCCACAACACATTGTAAATGTAGAATCTAGTGTTTTGAAASACTTTACAAGAATTTGAGTCAGACAGCCTCACTTTGCGTGTAGTTTTGAGATTCTGGTGGCCAAACATATTTCATCTGGTGGTGTCAGTGGAAATTTGCCCAGTATAACACTCTTCCCAGGCAAAGAAATTTCACTCCCTAATTCTTTTTATGGAAATTACTTGCAGTGTTGTCCGGGTGTCCGTGTCTGTGCATGTCAACATGAATGTTTTACTACTATTAGCTGCAAGTTTCTCTCCAGAGCAGACAGCGAAAAGAGGAATAACTAAAAGAGAAAACCAAATACAGCAATTTGCATTTTAGACTGATGATCTGCCTCGAAACCAGAAGCTCTGAACTCTGTTCCATCTCATAAGCTCCAGGAGTCCTTGCTGCATTTCCCCAGTGAATCTGGAATTTGCATAGCTATGGACTCACAACCCTTGGCTTACCCCATCCTAAATCTCTTTGGGACTGATACTCAGCTGAGAGCCAGGATTACTAGGATTTAAATATATATCAAATGCAAAAGTGGGGAGGTGCAGGAATTTCTACAGCAGCTACATAAGGCGAGCCTTCATGATGTGTGACAACAGAGTCCCTGCCATTTCTCAGCTGGAGAGATATAGGGAAGGATTTTTTCATTAGTCCTTAAGTGGACCCTTATGCCTATAAAGCTCTTTTTTATCTTTTTCATTATTTGTACCTTACACAGCATATGCGCTAAATTTCTATATTTTTAAAATTTAATTTCTATAACATATGTGGTCTAATTTGTGCTGATTTCTTTACTATTTTACCCGGGATGTCATCTGAAAACACACAGATATTTCAGATATGATTTACGTACCACAAGGCAAGCCCATTGTTCTTTACACTACAAGAGAAGACAATCGAAAAACAGTCTCAGAGTCACCAATAACAGGACAAAACCAGGAGGCAGTACTGGTCAGCAAGAAAAGAGATGTCCAGAACCCATCAGCAGCTTCCTTGGCTGCATCTTTTTGGTAGTCATTATAGAAAATGCCTTTCAAGAAAGAACTTGAAAGAGGACAATGTGAACACTGGAAACACATCAACCAGGCAGGAAGGATTTGTGTTCAAGTTAAAATAATGAATGATGGAGGTGACATTCTAGGCCACAGATAACATCCCAAAAGAAAAACCCAGGAAGCAGACGAAGCTGTGAGCATCTTTGAGGGTAATGAGAAACATTGAATTCAAAGAAAGTGTTTGGAAGGATCCAAAGAAAGAGGGAAGATGGTCAGTGCATTAGTCGCAAAGACAATCTCTCAGGAACATTTTAGGTAGATATTATTCTTGCTAGATTTAATCTGTCAAAGCCAGAGACATGAATGCAAAACCGTAGGAACAGGAATGAGTTTCACAGTGTGAAGAGCAAGGAGAGGGTATAATCTGGGGGCATTATGCAACAAGTGTTTGCAAGATTTGAAACACAGTTTAGGAGGTTGTGTTCACTGTTCTCTGTATCAGCCCTTTGTGCATTGCAGAGAAATTGGAGAAGGAGCTAAACTGAGCCTGTTCTGAGTGATCTGCAAATCCAGCAGTTAAAACATGGTACTACTGAGAATCCAAGGAGAGAGTTACAGTTCCTCAGGAATTAGTGTGCACAGTTGCTTTGGAAAGCCAGGAATGTGGGTGTCTGCTGTGATTTCAAACTTAAGACAATTTTCAGCTGAAGGCTGATGTACAGCTGCAAACTTCTGTATCATCAATGTTCAATGGGAACTGTCAGTGTTTTCTGTAAACATTTCTCAACATAGCCCCTAAACTGGATTGACTTATATAATATCCACTTAAATGTGTGTAGTGCACCCTGAAACATATTAGGAAATTAGTGTTCAGTTATACAGTAGACTAAAAAAGTTTTTATTTTGAAGAAAATTAGTAAAATCCGTTCAAATATTTTTCAAGCCATTTAGCAGCACTCAGAGTGGTGTATATTTGGAAAACTTCCAGAGCAGCAGCACGCACACACTGCATGTGGTTTGGTGTCTGTGTAATCCTTATTTAATTTGCAAAGGTCAACAGATAGATTTGTTCTCTCAAAAGACTCAACATATATGCATATATATTTAGGCTTTTTATGTGTCCTATATGCCTGCTTCAAAGCTCTCTGTTTTCTATATATTGCTAAATGGATGTTGCATCACTGCAGTAAAGACCAGTTTTACCTGTCCCTTCTTTGGCAGAGAAGCAACTGTCCTTGGGAACAGTTCTGTATAAGCTCAAATTCTCCCTGTTTKTTCAGAAGGTGCCAGAGACGACTTCAGAACCAGGACACTTAAAAAACGCATCCTGCTTTCATGGCCAGCTCCTGATAAGCAGATTCAGCAATTTTTCATACTATTTCATTTTAGATTGTGTTGACACTTTGCTAATTTTTTTTTTTCTTATTGGAATATACAACTTTTTTTCCAGATCAACAGATTCAGTGAGTGATAATCCTTATTTTTCTTATTTTATTGTGAAAAAAAATCCTTTAGCTGAGCGATCAACATCTGCTTTCCCTCAACCTCTGCTTATTTTGATTAAAAGTATGTTTTAATGGTAGGTCAAAAACTAAATCAGACCCTTGACTACCAAGGTCATAAATCAGTTTAAATAATGTTGCAGAAATTTAGTGGCATGGCCAGAGAGGAGAGGAGAGCACAGCAGAGCAGAGCAGAGCAGAGCAGAGCAGAGCAGAGAGAGGAGCCATCACCAATGTGCATCCCCAACCAGCCCACATATTTATACATTGCAAGAGATGTGTCATACACAAAAGTGAATCATTAAGAAATCTTTTGTGGCAATCATACAAAGTGTCCCAGAGGGCAACCGAAGAAAAAGTTTAATTGTATACAGTCACCTAAATTGTAAAACTGAACTTCTGAAATTAAAACACCCATGTATTAATAAAAAAACCTCAGAATATTCCCTTCTGTAACAGAAATTTACTAAATTGATTGTGAATAATTAAATTAGAAGAAAATAATTAACAAAATAGAAAATACAAGCAAGTAAGTGAAACCATTCAGTCGTACTGCATGACATCATATTGCATTTGCAGGAACAAAGCCCACCACCAGATACCCTATAAGGTACCTCATCAACATAACATAGCTCTCATTAACTCATATTTCTTTAATTCTTTTTTCTGGATAACAACACAGGTTGCCGAGTCAAAACATGTCTCTTTTCCCAAATCTGTGAAGTCTTACACCTCCAAATATCATCTATCAATTCCCTTTATTCATACTTAATTCTTCCAATCCATGCACTGTTTAGGACATAGAGATTTTTTTCTAGTAAAAATTATTTTTTCCTCTTAGAGCATTGCATCCTAAAAGTACAGCATATCTGAAACAAACAGGAAAGATATCTCCAATTTTTGATTGAAAATACTCTCATGTTTGGAATTTTTGGATTAATGAATATAGTTTCATCACGTAAAGCATGAAAGCAACAAAAGTGAGAATGACACAATTATAGAAAAATCACATAGTAGTCAATTTCCAAGGTTAAAAATGCAAACTTGTGAATTTCTAAATAAAATTTCTAAACTATAAAACATCTCCAAGCTTCAGTTTTGCATGTGTTGTGGATTTCAGCTAATTGTGTGACAACACAGGGGGCATTCAGTCCCTTGTTTAGTGAGTAAGGGAAGCAATATGTAAAGACTTGATTAGAGAAAAAGGGTTTTCTGATGTCCCAAAAAAAAAAAAAAAAAAAAGATGAGCTATGGATGTAACATAGCAACTTATTCAATCTCTGAAAATAAAGAAATATTCTTTATATTTTTATCCTTTGCCAATTTTGAATGCAATTACTCTTATTATTTTTGCTTTAGCTATGCCTTGGGGCCCTAAGTGAGATCAGATCCCCTTTGCAAACACAGTGGGAAAGTTCTTGCCTCAAAGATTTTTCAGYCTACATAGGCTATGCAGACAAAGGATGAAGATGGGAACAGAAGCGCTGTAGTGTGCTCAGAGATATACAAAAGGCTGCAGCAGATCTGCCAGCAGATTTAAAGTTTCTGCCCCTGGATTCTCAACCTTGACCAGGCTGGCTCAAGAATAATGTTCTCTCACAATGAACTGCAGAAATACATGTCAGTGTAATACTGAGACTTAATGTGAACCATGCCTCTGGTGAGAGCCCATATTCATCCACATGAACAACATAAGTTCCACATGGTCATAGACATTTTCAATTTAGGGAAAAAAAGTGTTACAGACTTTCAGCATTCAGCCCTTATAGCTTGTGATGGCTGCTGAATCTCAAAATGACTCCTGGATTTCAGAGAACCAGTAGAAAGCAGAGATTTGCTTGCAAATAAACCCAGCTGATTCCTARGGGCTTTCTCTTTGAGCACTGTGTAAGTCAATGTTGTTACGTGGCAAAAAAAGCTTCCATATTTGCTTTTAAATGGTTAATTCCATAAGTCTGCATGTGATCAGAAAGCAGTTACAAGACATCATGATTTTTTTCTATCCAACATGCAATCCTCTTAAAAAGACACAATTATGTCAGGGAATTTTTTGTTCTTCATAAAACACATGACAATAAGATATTAAAGGATGACAGATTTTTCAGAGTTTATACTTAAATTTCTCTATACCATATTAAGGACCAAACTGTGACACTCCTCTGACTTTGAGGCCTGATGTCTTACTGCACAAATCCTCAAGTTAAATTCAGTAGACTGTTGAATATGCGTTTATATGAAGCAAACTTATTACAGCTTAGTCCTAAATTTGTGCTTTACATTTAGTGTGATCCATTTTTTGAAAACTGGAGAGATGCATTTCTGCAAAGCGTTTGTGATACAAGGAGCCTTAAGAATGAAGCCTATAAAGTTCTAAAAAATAACCAAAGAAAGGATTTGTAGGTTGAGAAAACAACCAGTCAGCTTGATCTCACTTGTGGCAAATAGTGTCTTGAAGGCTGAAAATGCAAATTAAATAGGGTGGTGTACCTAGCAAGCAAAGCTTTTCTCATTTGCTTCCTTAGATTATTTTGTTTAATGAGGTCTTTGTTAGCAAGAAAAATTTACTAGTGTTCATTAAAGAAGTCCCAAAATAATTCCAAATCCTGAAACAGGTAAAGGAGCATCTCTGTGCCTGAGCTGTGCACCGTCAGCTCCCACTGGTTTCAGGAGGTGCTCAGAATCAGGAAGAAGATAATCATCACCTCACACAAATGGGACTTTTTTTCAGTGGAATGCTGAGGTTGACTTTCAAGAAGTCAAATTCTCCACCCAGGTTACTCCCTGGATTCAGCCTACAGCTTCATCTAGAACTGGTTATTCCAAACTCAGCACTGGAGGATAAAGCCTTCCCTTTTCTTATTTCCCCTGCTAAGTGCTGCTGTGTACTTTTCCCAGACTAAACAGGCAACCCTGACCTGCAGCCATCTACTCTCACACAAACAATTAACTTAAAGCATGTGTCCTAACATGAATTCTGGCTCCACAACAACCTAGCATTCCTATGGGAAACAACCCAAATTAATAACAGTCTTCTTTCTGAAATACCTGAAGTGCCCTCTCTTAGAGAGATAAGAAAACTTTTTTTCCCCCCTTTGGACTAAACCAATTGATTTTTGGCTTAGAATGGTCTCCCACAGAACACTTATAATACTTACTGTAATGAATACAGTCAACATCTATGTTCCTGTATCACATCACTGTTTTCCCTAAGAAAACATGAGAGGCAAAACACTAATCTGATTTCCAATATAATAACCCATTTTCACACGCTCTCACTAGTCAGTACTGTGTTTGGACTCTGTCCAAAAGAGATGTAAATGTGTTGGGTTTGTTTCTCCCCACCTCCTTTAAAGCTTGAGTCAGATCCTTTTGTCATTTCAAAACATATCAAAGTAGAGAGGAAAAAAACATGCATTTGTTCCCATAATTTTGAAAACTATTTCAAAATTATTTTGTTCCTCTAAATAAGTCTGCTGGCCTAATTGCATTAGTGGCCTCTCCCATGAGATGAACAAAAAGCCAGTATCTRCATATCTCTAAGGTGCCAATCTTACTGAGACAGATCTCCTCTTTCTGAGCACTCCTAGGTCACACTTGAACTCACAGTTCAACTTGAGCCTCATAAACTTCACAGGGGCATTGATGTCAGAGAAAGCACGTGCTCTCCACTTCCCCACTCTAAGCTATAAAACCTTTTTCTTCTTCATGAAAACACATTTAAAGACTACAGGTACAATGGAGCCCTGTGCCTTCAGCTATCTTCAAGTCCCTTTAGGGACTCGTGCATCAGCACTTTCTTCATCTGTTTCTTCTGAAAAACAAAATGTCCTTTGCACTCACCACAAATTCAGATTTATACCATTCTACTGCATCTCTTAATAAAGCCTAGAAATGACCCCAGGATAAGGCAGTAAGAATGTGTAATTTCCCATTTCCTAGAAGAACATGTTCTTCTTGCTCTTTTCATTCAGCCTCTACCAATGAAACTCTTGCTTTTGGTCTGTTGAGGTGAGAAGTGCTTAAGGTCTTGGGGCATGATTCTCTGAATGTTCTCCTGGGTTATGCTTTGTCCTGCTCTAAACTGTGCTAATTTCAAAACCCCAAAATACCCGCATGACATGCACTGCAATGTTCCCCTATGAATGGTGTCCTCTCTTATATGCAAGACAGGAGAAAAGAGCTGAAAAGCACATGGAGGCCCCTGTGACCTGGACACACCCACTTCCTTCTCTGCAGAAGTCACTATTAGCCCTTCTCCCATGACTCACCTGTGATATGAATGGAGTCACAAAGGGCAATCCTCCCTCCTTAGGTAGAGGGGGTCAAAAGCTAGGTGTTGGGAGGCGGGAATTTGTCGGGAGTTCTCATTCTCTGTAGTTGGACCTTTCTCCCAAGCTCACAATCTAGCAGGGAAGAGAATTTGCTTGTGAACCAACACCTCATTTTTCAGGATGTGCAACACAGGTACTGGAGACTTGAACAATGTTCATCAAGGTGGTTTAAAATGGGATGGGCTGTGTAACTCAGTCACAAAATAGGTGGAAAAATTACACTTAATCTTCAGTTCCTTGTTCAGAACTATTCAGGTAAATTCCAGTAAACATCAGAGTAACTCTGAGAGGTAAAAGTTTCCAATTTGGCCTTTTGTTTTAAATGTTACTGCTACAAAGTTACAATAAAGATGTAAAAACTATGACTCCTTTTGACTCCTTTGGCAATGTTAATGTAGGTGCCTGAACTTCTAGAATATTTTTCCCTCAGTTTCAAATGTCCCACTACACATACTCCACAAAATGCGGTGCATTTCTATATGCCAACTAAATGTTCCTTTGCCAGCCTTTGCTTTTGTGTCTTTTAATGTCTTTAATTTACCTATGCAACCTTAAGTTCACATTCCCATATATATATATATATCTCTATCTATTTTTTTAATGCAACATATTAAAATCCTGCTCCAGGCTTCTCCTCTGATCATCCTCTTCCCATTTATCTTTCAGACAGCAATAAAAATATGTAAATATTAAGCCACAAAAACTGTATTACTGTAATTTTAAGGATGTGACTAACACCCACAAAACGCCAGAGGTTTCAAAGTCAAGGTTGCATGTTGAGCCTGGCTCTTTCAACACTCATGTTAAGTAAAATTCAATTAAAAAAGCTCTGATGAGTTGAAGATAAGATTATTTTACTACCACTACTACTTGTAATAGTTGAATTATGGGAGTGTTTGCAACATTAGCAGTGTCCATGCACCATGGGCCAGAACCCAGTTTCAGCTGACATGAATACAGCCTGGTTTTAGGGGAAGCTGCAAAAATTGAACAAGTAGCCACCACCCCAGGGAACAGCTTAAGGCTGGTTTAGTTTATGTCAGTTCTTAAAAGACCCAGGAAAACCGAAGGATCAGCAGTGTGTAGCTGAAAGCTAGCAACAAACTGAAGCTCTACATCATTAGCAACTGTTCACACGACTTGAGAACTGCTACTGTTAATTAGAACAGTTAGGATAATGGGCAAACTTCCCAAATGTCTGCACTGAAAGACCTTTAGGTACAGGTAATGAGAGGATATTAGAAAAGCCTGGATGGAGAAGACTTAGGACTTGCACATCTGAGCATTCATTTACACCCATTCAAAGTGAGCAAATAAAAGATCACAGTGGTAGTAAGTGTGTGATAAAGTGCAATGCTCTCTCCATAGCTATCTCAAATGCTTTACAATATTAACTGATCAAGCCTCCCACAGAACATTTGCAAGTACGTATCACTATCTGTAGTTTACAAATAGTTTTACATGACTTGCACAGGGCTGCAGAACTAGACAGGTGAAATCAAACACTCTATGCCAGGCAGTACATGGCAGTCCTTTGCTGCTTGGAGTAGATGCAACTATTCCCCTTTGTACTTTGAGACATTTCCAAATCCCTGTGTGGATAACAATAGAATTGCATAAGACATTATACATATGGAACTTTCTAGAAGCAAACTAAAGGACAATTTGAAGCTAGGCTGACAAATAAAGCCTGACTGACCAAAATGTGTCTTATCTAGTATTCCTATTGAATTGTGTTCAAATTTGAGTAGGTGAAAAACCTTCTTCTCGAAGAACATGATTTTCAATTTTCCCAAATATCTTATAGGTAGATTGAAAGACACACTTCTTTTTTCACTGGAAAGCAAGTGTAGTCATCCCCCAAAACTTGCTAAAAAATATCTGTAGATATCYAAAAGCATACAGTTAGTGAAAATACGTCGCTTCATTTACTCTTAAAAGAATTACCAATACAAGCAGTTGGCGCTTTTCTATTGTTTGCAATTTACTACAAACTGCCCTCTTCATTGGAGGGAAAGCTTTGCAGAATCAAGCTGAAGATAAAAATTTATTGCTTTTTATCAGCCATCTTTGAAAATCAGGCCCCAAAGTCCTAATTAACTAACATTAGCGGTTTAGTACCTTATGGAGCAAACAGTATCAGATCTGAATTACAAATGGGTATATCTCTGTCCCAAACCTGTGTTCGATCTCTGATAAAGAATGAAGTTGCAAAGACAGTATTAATTAAAGTAAGGYGCTTTCCTTATATAGTTCTCTTGTTGTATGTGTGCCTAGTGGAAACAGACATTTTTTTCTTCGAAGGCGAATTAAAAGAAATTAGTAAAAAACAAGAAAAAGTTCATTTCAAATAGGAATACTTATCCCTCTATATTTTCTATTACTTTTGATATTTATGCTTTGGATACACTTTTAGCATAAAGGAAATCTGAGCAATGACATGGGAACCAAATAGCTAATTCAAAGCAGTCACATGGAAGCCTGTCTAGTAGTCAGCAATGCATGTACGACTGGTTTCCAATGTCAGATTCAGAAAGCAGCAACACATTCTTTAAAACTCCTTTACCTACATGTGGGAAAGGGGCAGCAACACAGATTAGTCCCCAGACAATAGAGTGACACTATTGTCTTCCAGCCCTCCACTGCCTCAGAAACCCACACTTAGATGGGCCCAACAGCTTTGCAGGGAAGAGCAGAGAAATTACATATGGGCTCTATTTATCTATTTATAATTTGCTTATTTATTTTTACACTGCCTCATTTTCAGCAGGCAGATCTGCACTCATGTTGTCATTTTGATAGGGAATTAGTATTTAAATGTGGAGACATAAACATAGTGGCAACCAGATATGGACTAGTAGCTGTGTAATCACTCATCTCAGCAAGGAAAATTGCGAAAACTTCTGCTATCAACGCTGTGGTGCTACAGCTACAGGCCTGCAAGCTATATCAAACACAAGACTTACTTCATCAGTTACAAAATAGAGTATGTTCATTTGCCTTGAAATATAAACAAAATACATGGGAGGGAGGAGCCTGTTTGCAATGACTTCTTTTAAATTTCTTCCCCAACAATCCCACACAATGTACAACTATTGGCATTGTAGCGGTTTAATCTTGTCTGTTCTCAAACCACAATAAATATCTTGGTCATGACCTTAATGAAGTACATAGTTCTGATTTTGATCTTATATTAACTTTTCACAAGTCAGGAGTTCCTCCTGATTTAAGCTAGTATGTAGAGACATCAGAGTCAGACATATATCTAGAAATCTGCTATAGATCTCTCTGGGCATATTTCAGTACTTCACAAAGACACACAGGTTGTCTTTTGGTTTTGGTTTTGGGTTTTTGTTGTTGTTTTTTTCTTCTGGCAACCATTGTGGTCTCCTTCATAAAAGGTTGTGAGAGGACATAGATTCAGACATGCTGGAATGTAGTCTAATCTCCTCATTTTGATCTTTAGAAAATTAAGATGTCTTTATTTACTTTTCTTTTTTATACACATTGTCTTTCAAAATATTTACTTTAAAAGAAGGAGAGAGAGGTTGGAAATAGACAAAAACAAAATAAAAAAAGAAGACATTGTTTTAATTGTCTAACCAGCTCAACCTTTGGGAGAACAACCCTAACCTTTGGATAGATGCCAACAACTGCCATTTAGGTATTTACATCTGTTTATCCTCTCAGTCAAATGTCTTTTGTCTTAGGTTTGACATGGGATTACAAATGTTCTGACCCCTACAAGCGGTTCTCGAACATTGTATAAAAGACTCCTTTTCCCTTTTTCTATAAGGATGAACACATACTTTTATTCTCCCTTATTCCTCCTTACCAGTTATATGCTTCTGAGGCAGTTGTTGACAAGACCTGCATAATTCAGTTTATGTGTGTGACTAGAATTCCTCAAAGGCTTTGCCGGACTTTGCAGCTAGCCTGTTAACCGTCTACGACTCTGTCCCAAGTTTTCAATATACACTTTCCCTTTGCTAGCACTGCCACATATAGCATACAAAAGTTACAGCTCTTTCAGAATTTACTTGAGGATTGTTCTAAGACCTAGAAGTCTTTCCAGACTGGACAAAAAATTCCATTTGAATATGATTGCATAGGCTTTCTTCTTAAAAAAAAAAAAAAAAAAAAATTCAGCTTTGTTCACTGTGCATGGTTTCATTTCTCTTGTCCACATGTAATAAAACAGATAGCAAAGGCAGTAAAAAATAATTATCGGAAATGGGAAACTTTGCAATCCCTCCCTTCCCTGGCATCTGAACTGGATTTTTCTCAATAGGTACACCACCTTGCCAMTAAAAAAAGCCATCATTTAAGTACGTAAATAATCATAGCTCTATTGTGGTTTTAAAAAACTAGGTGACTATCATGTTTCAGCAATCACTGAATGTTTTCTTCAGGTTTGGTATGAAACACAGCAATAAAGTTATCTCTCAGCTTTATAGAACCCAAACTATTTGATGGTGTCTCTCTAAGATCAAATGGAAATTAAAGTCTGCGGAGGAAGTTCAAATGAAGCTTCCAGCTAGAGCTGAAACATAAAAAGCTTCAAGTTAATTGATAAACTCCAGGCAGAGAAAGAAGCCTCTAGGCTTGGCTTGGCTGTTCTCTCAATCTACAGCAGTCTCAAATACCACTAGGCTTTAATCATGCCTGCATTTGGAAGTAGAACCCGGAGGTCTCCCTGAGCTCTGCACCTTTCCTGGCTGATAAACAGGAGCTTTGGTAAGGTTTTTGGTGCTACCCTCCACAGCCAGTAAGCCTCACGTTTCTGCCTAGGGTGGAAAGAAACAAATCTCTCATTGGTAAGACCAATGACCTTTTTGCAAAATTTGTCAAACTTTTCACAAAACTATAAGAGGTCACCATTTGCCACATCATTTTCATGAAGAATCATACCCAAAGCTACGCCAATCACAGAAATTTATTCTTGGAGAAGGACTATCCAGGGGATGCTGGAAGATATGATCGACAGAGCAATAAACCTCCTTTCTCAGGGAACAGGAGCTGAGTAAGAAGAATTCACAGCATGAAAGTTAGCTGGCAGGCTTTGCTTTTTCCACATTCAAATGCGAAAATGTAGATTTATTGCAATGTTTAGTTCTGATTTTTTTCATTCTCTCCTAGGTGCAATATTTGTATTTCCCATTAAGTTGAAGATGTCAGCAGCAAGCATTGGCTGGCAAAGCTTATAAATTTGGTGTTACAGTAGAAATATTGTTTCTGAGTACAAGGTCTTAGGATATTTTTTTGTGTCTGAAACAGTGCTGATATAAAAAAACATTAATGTCACCTATATAAGTAACGTTGCTGACATTTGCACCTAGAGAAAGTAAAAGGAGAGGTTAGCAAGGTGTTCACCCTAAATGACCCAGTGCCCTAGAAGGTCTTTGTGATCCAAAATACTGTGGAATTTTCATTTTCCTGTTTGAGAGTCATTCTCCTTACCAGGCCATTATGAAAAACTAGAGCTCTCAGAAGTCTAAGGCAATGTGCTGGAGTTTTGTTTGTTTCTTCATTTGAAGTTGCTGCCAGAAAAGGCAAGCTAGTTGAAATGTGGGGTTACTTCTGTCATTTAATAATTAGCAAGCACTCAGAAAATACATTATTCATTTTTTGAAACATAAATAATTAAGATGTAATAATGATGCTTTTATAAATAATTTTTCATTCTCTGTGAATAGTCTCCAGGATTTCCTTACATCCTAAACCTACACCTTGCTCCCAGCTAGAAAATGCCTTTTCTGGACCATTCAATGAAAGCAAATGGGATAAAGGGATCTCAACTTCCTTCCCATTTAGATATCTGTGGGAACATCTTTAAGAGCTCTTTCCCCCCATACCTAGAAAATTAGTCCTTTTTAAGCAGCCAGATTGTTAGGCATTCATATTATGCAATCCAAATGAGTTGCAACCAGAATGCATCTGAAAGTGGGTTTTTTTACATGTAAAAACATATAAGCATCTAACACATATAATTTTGGGAACCCAAAGTTTACAGGCTAAGGAAACGGGTGAGTACTAAAACTGACAGGTCTATATTTCAGTTAAAGATTTTTCGGTTTATTTGGCTTATTTAGAAGTGAATATTATATAAAGATACAGCCAGGCAGAATTCCAGAAAAACATGTTCTCTTATTTTACGATCAAAGACCCAAGTCCTGCAGACACTGACTGCTGGATACAGTCCCAGCATTCATCAGCCTCCTCTCTCTTGTACCCATGAAGGGCCACTGAACCTCAAACTATGGCCCCTTTCTCACTGCAGTTGTAGCATAAGTATATAGTGCTTCAGAACTCTATAATAAAGCTACAGTATAAATGAAAATAATCCCCACTATTTTCATAAACTTATTCCTGATTTATACTAGTGTAAATATAAGGAAATCAGGACTAGTTACAAGTATTTGTGGTTTTAAATGCTTTGGAATTTATTATTCTCTTTTCTGATAGTATAAAGCTGACTTAAAGCCAATGCAAATGTAATTTACATTAAGCAACTTTCCTCTGTCAGTCTTGTGTAAATGTATATTAGCATAGATGGGAAGCACAAAAACTGCAAGTGCAAGCTTTACCATACCATGTCAGGAATCGATACTAGAATTTTGTTAAGTTCTCTCATCCTTGTATTAAAATAACTTTTCAGTACCTAAACAGAAACCAGTAAAATCTGTAGGTAGAACAGAGACTTGCCCGCTTATTAAAGTAAGTGCAACTCTCAAAGGAGTACTGAAGAGCAACACCAGGAATCCATGAAAATTCCACCAGAAAAATGGAACATAACAGAACCTGCACGCAGGCGACACTACATGTCTCTTGCTGTGAGGCACAAAGGGAACAAGAAAGTTGATAAGTACATGCCCAGGTGAAACCAAGAGCATTAAGGTTACCAAGAACCAAACCCAATGGATTGGATTATCATGACTCTCAACCACATTAATGCTTTGCAGAAAACAACAGAAGGAGGCAGTGGAAAAGTTTGCCAATAATCTGGCATATTAACTGAATGATGACTGCAGTCTTGGTGCAGCTCTGTCTAGCCCAACCAAATGGTTTCCTTCACTGATGCCAGCTACATTATCAGGTATATCAGTAACCATATCAGTTGTAACATGTACAGAATTGCTGAGATCAACAGAAACCCAGCACTTGGAAAGAGTTAAAACACATGATTAGACACAGGGCCAAAATCAAAGGGCCTTCACCCATCCTACGGGTGGTGTTATCTCAAAGTATAATCACACCCTGGGGTGGCATAAGGCTATTTATCAACTAACTTGCCTATATTTGAGATGGGCAAGACAGAGACTTTTGTTTAGCATGCATTTAAATGCTGCCAAGCAAGAACTGCAGCTGTGACAACCATCCTGTGAATCTCTCAATTGGGAAAAAAAGAGAAAAGAATGAATCAATGAATAAAAGGTGTGTGAAAAAATGGACACACAGGGACATAAAACACCCCTGTCAAAGCACATGACATTGAAGGAAGATAGGAACAGAAGAGAGAGGAACATGGAGCATTGTAGGAGCTGGCGATCTAAAACTTACCCACTTGTTTACATGTGTTATTTCCACAGCAGAAGTCTAAAGACCATCTAAATTAATTAGTCTGCTAGTTAGTGACACAGAAAAATGCCAGCCATGACCAGGGTACCAGAAAGAACACATTTTCTTATCTTTTTATTCTGGTCTGATCTGTAATGACTAAAGGGAAAAGAAACTGTAAGAATCCTTATGCCTTTACATGCTACGCAGAGATGTGCCTCTTTCTACCAATATATTGACCTTACAGTCAGGTCCAGCATGGAACTCTCAGAACAACCCTGTTAAAGGATGTTCATTGAGAAATGGCTATCAAGACCCCACACCCTTCAATGACCCCTTCAGAATTTTGCTTGGAAAATAGAATAAGTAGAATGGGCAAGGTTGGAAAATTAAGGTATGTGAATGGTATTAGTGAAAAACAACCCTTCTCTTTGTTTTGCCTCACAAAAAAAAAAAAAAAGGAAAGGGGGAGAAGGTAAGAGATCCAAAGCTGCTTCCTTTGAACTAGAGGTAATATGCATAGAGGAAAAAAGTACTTGGATTTTCACAGTGAATTGGCATACTATGCAATTTAATGCCAGATTAGGTCAGTAAGTCAAATACCATAACTGGATTTTTTAAAGGGCTGTATGTTTCATGACAACTAGCAACTTTTGGAGCTATCTGAACTAAGATAATGAGGATAATCAAATCTCATGCTTCATTCTACAAAATGATTACCTATAGGAGTTGAGCATGGATTTTTCCTCCAAATGCTAAGTGCATTGTTGGTAGGTTGATTTATTTTCTTGCAAGGAGGAAGTTTTCCCTTTCCTCTGCTGCACTGGATATTTTCTGTGCTGAGAAGAGGATACCAGCTTGCTTTGCCAGGTATGCCAAAACCTATTTAAAGATCTGACTTGGAAGGGAAATCTACTGTATGTGAATTTAAGCTAATGCATTTTATCTCACGAATGGGGCAGCTGAAGAGAGCTTGCACGGTTGGTTACAACAAGTCAGCTGATAGTCACTAACTTGTTAAACTGCCATAATGCAATTGTCTCCCACACTGTGCCCATATCCTGAGGAGGAGAGGGACAAATAGCTGAGCATGCTGAGATGCCATGAGGTAAAGTCAGTGTGGTTTTTTTCCACGGTTTTTAGGATTTTTCAGAGACTGCCTACACTGTGCAAGCAAATGCATTCATCAGTACTTTTTAAAAGCAGACTGCTGTGTAATTTTGGAGTTTTCCTGTTCTTCTCCTCTACTTCTCTCTTCCTATAAGCACATTCACACACACACTTTTACAGAGATAAATCCTAGATAGCCATATTTGTTTCTCAAGGCTGTGAATGTGGTGAATATTAAAACTCACATGGAAATTCTCCTTTGGGTGAATGATCTGAGAGTGTTGGAAATTCTTCACACACATGTCCACAACATCCACAGCTTCACAGACAGACACAGGTAGGCTGAAAGAGCAATCAGGATACCATCTGTGTTTGACAGAAGATTTCCAACCACTTTGCTGCTCTCTCTCTCTCTTGTCTCTCTCAGTGTGAAGAGACAGAGGAACCCATGGAGATTCAGTGAGAATTTAAACAGAACATATTGAGGGCTGCACTGACAACTGTGGATTCGAAGTAGATGAAAAATGAGTGCAATGGTGCTATGGATTCAGAAGGGAACTCTGAAGTGTCTAGCACAAGCACAGCTATAAGGGCTCTGCCTGCTCCTCCCTTGTTCCCCCATCCCCAGCTCTACTTCTGTATGCAAGGTTTTACTGTTCACAGCAGCTGGTTGCTGTTGATATACCAATTTGAGCAACTCTCTAAAGTACATGACGAAGCAAATCTCATGTACCCTAAATGAAGAATGTCGAATTCCTCCACTTTCTGAAAATGCACYCCTTCTTTATGCGCATTTACTTTTGAAATAGTGCTAGCACAAGCTAGATTACAAAGACAGTTGTTTTTCTTGATGTGTGTCACATTAGCATCATACACATGTAATCTACACTCTTCCCATAACTTTGCAGGATCCTCTGCATTTCCTTTGCACAGAGTGTGGGCTATGCAGTTTAGAGCTTTCTGGTCAACTGAGGGCCTTGGTCTAGGTGGACACAAATCCACCAGTGTCACTGAAATGCTGGTCTCTATACTTGCAGACATGAATGTGATACTTTGACTAGGAAGATATCTACAGAGCTACAGGAAAGAGACGATGGACAATAAGAGGGAGCACATTATTTACTTTGTGGGTGTCTAGAGATGAACATGTCTGGCAGTCATGGTGTTGAATTCAAAATAGTTTTACCCAGCACAGAAAAGGCAATAGAAGGAAGAACACTCTTATGGTCTTAATACTGAATTTCTCTTCCACAATTCTGCCGGAATCAGAATATCGTTCCATATACAAGTTAACATTACTGCTTCAATTAGCAAATGGATGCAACTGCATGGTCTGTGTCATCTTTTGCCCAGGCTTTTAGGCCTTAAGAATACCAGAAAATTAAAGAAAATATCCTGGAATGCAAGTGGGTCATAACACATCCATTGCTTGAGAGTCTGTTGAGTATTTGGATAATATGGTTCAGTTTGCCATTTTGTTGGGAAATGCATCCAGTTTGTGTAATTACGGATATCAGTGTCACTCAGTAAAAGGAGCCAGAGAAAAATAAGATCAAGTTAGACYTTGCTTTGCCTCCTCAGCAAAAATATCAAACAAATTCTGATTACAAAATTTTTAATGGGCAATGCTTTCTTATTTAGTTATTAAAAGAGTATAGAACAAGTTAAGATGGGCTCTTAAACAATGAGCAAAGCTCACAAAACTGGCAACAAAAAATTCACTAAGTGTTCCTGGGATGTGGCCTCTACAGCCCAGAGTAATACTTTTCTTTCCAAATAATTACTTTAATAACCTGTAATATCATAACTCCTTAGTAYCCTTAAGGGAGGAGGAGGAGGAGGAGAGAGAAGACAGGAAAGAACAGCTTTATTTTCAAGATACCTTTTTGAGTTTGCAGAATGGATGATTTGAGAAA
Organism: Amblyornis subalaris; assembly: GCA_018881555.1. Lineage (NCBI taxonomy): Eukaryota > Metazoa > Chordata > Aves > Passeriformes > Ptilonorhynchidae > Amblyornis > Amblyornis subalaris. Next base: position 2,064,914 of record JACAXG010000042.1, read on the forward strand.
GTATCAGTTTACTTACACTCCACAATTAACCCAACCCTCTTAGCACTCAGGATACTGAGAAGTATTTTACAGAGAGCCAAAGAGACACAGTCCTGGCCCAAAGACACTAATCTCTGTGAAATGAAGCTCTTTAATTTAAAAATTATTGAAATAAATAAGAACCTCCCAAAAATAATTTTCAGAATTCTTTTTTCTGCCTGAAATCGATTAAAACACTCAAGTTTGCATATCTCAAACACATATTAAGAGCAAAATTCCAAGGATGTAACATCCATGAAGTAAACCAGGTTTTAAACATAATTCCATTTTTATTTTATTAGTAAACAGATGAAGGATTGTTAAAGGACATTACACTTATTTGAAAAACTGGCCCAGAATACTATCACCAGAAATTACTAAGAACTAAGTACCTTTGAAAATCTGCTGTTTATTTAAGGGCCTAGGTAGGAGTTGAGATTGTTAAAACCATTTTGGTCGCTTAACAGATGCAAAGGCCAAAAACTTCACTGAGATTTTCCAAGAAACTCCCTATCAAAATTTTTTGAATCAGTAGCTTTGAGTTTATTCAGTTTAGGAACCCATTACAAATCCTCCAAAATAAATTAAACTCCCACTGGAAATCTATGTTTATAAGCAAGAAACTTTTTTTCCTTAGGCTTCTCAGTGGTCCATAAAGCAACAAAAGCTTTTAGACCACATATTGAAACAGGTATGAAGCAGAAGTTACGAATAAATGACCTGTTCTTGCAGTGGATGAAGATCACCTGTGAAATTCTGTAGAAAAAAGCACTGCTCAACATTCATGGATGACATGGAGTAAATGCTGAGGTGATAAAATGTGATATATGTAGATGGATACAAAGGGAAACACACTCGGAAAAAGTGTCTTACATTCACACCATTACTGCTCAGTGGAGAAAGTTGATTTTTAAAATATTAAAGACACTTCCATGAAAACTATCAAGTCAGTAGTCATCACAGAAGTAAATGAAGAATTCAGAATCCTTAAGGGTGGAGAAGAAAAAAGAAAACCTCATCATACCACAGTAGAAATCCATGATTAGCCATTCTATGACTATATAGGGTTCAGATCCCATCTAGTAAAAATAATATGTTATAATGGGAAAAGTTTCAGACATATGTCTGCAGGATCTCAGTGTGGAATAGCTTCTCTACAGGTATGACTGAGGAGAGGAGGACTGTTCTTTCTGGTCTACAAAATCCCAAGTGGCCAGAAGAGTTTGGGTAAGGCCCAAATATCCATCATTACCTTCCAGTTAAGTACTAAAGACCTTTAAAGAAACCAGGCCCTAAACATACAAAAGGAGGTGTTTCTTTATGCAGCAGATTGCACCYCGGTGGAGGTTCTTTCCAAAAGAGAAGGATAAGGAATACTTACTTACATGAGTACCAGAGGCGGAAGAAAGAACTGTAGGTTGCTGAACAGACAAATAAAATCAGGCTCAGGAATTCCTGTTAACCAAACACAAAAATATGTTTGAGGAGAATGACAGGGGAAGATCATGTATGTTTATCATGCCTTTTCCTGGTATGTCTGTGCACTTGCAGTTACAGCTACCATTTGGAAAAGGACATTGTGTTTGATGAACCCCTAGATTGTCTCAAAGTGAATGACTTTTTAGAATCACTGAACTACGTGGGCAGAAATAGCATGTATTGTCAACATATTTCATTAATTTATCAAATATGTACATATAAGACACTCTCTGTGACAAAGGACTTTGTTGGTCTTTTGGTGCACAATGTACAAAAGAGTGTTGCAAAACTCCATTTGTTGAGAACATTGTGAATTACTTGTGTCAGACGCCCAAAAGGAAAGCATTTCAATATCGAGCTTTTGTTCAAGCATAATTTATTTTAACAATAAAATAATAGAAGAGTASAGAAAAGAACAAGAGGTGTTTATTGTTAATATAAAGTGTGCTTTATTGAACTCCCATGGCTAGATATCATAGCAGTACCTTTCATCTCAGACTGTGGTAGAAGGAGCTAATGCCTTATACAGAAGAACAATTAGTGAACGAACCATAAGGTGTTGTATTTAGCAATGTTTTTGTGCAAAATTGGAGCTTGGCACTTCATGGGGAAGGGAAGAATTTGTCTTTGTATTTGCTGGGTGCATTAAAATCCATTGAAATTTTTGTGTCACCAGTACAGTGTGCAATCAGATGGAACACAACAGAAATGTTTCTAAATAATATATTTGTTTCTGAATAATTTCTCTAATTTATCCACTTTTCATGAATTTCAGAATAACTACAAAAGTTGAACAGCTATGGGTTTCATGTCATCCTTGTATTCATGCAATGGCAGCTGCATAATACTGCCTGGTACTGCAACATGTAATTGAAATTAATTCTTAAGAATATATTAATACAAGCCTTTGTTTAAGTTCCTGGGCCAACTTCAACCCTGATGGAAGCCCAATGAAGGCAGTGAATTTGAATTATGTTGACATCAGGTGTTGATTTAAAAATGTTGACAGGATAGCATTTCAGATATCAAAATGTCAGAGAAGTTGGAGAAAGAGCTCTGGAAATGTCAAAAATTGAGAACTGCCAGTGTTCATTGGATTAGCAACATTTGCAAGCCTCAATCTAGCCAACAAGAAGCAGTATGAAAGAAATCTGTGATTAGAAGAAATGTCCTGGCTTAATCAGCTAAAATCCTATATGGCTAATGACAGAAGTTCTTGTTCCTGCACTCAAAAATGCTTGATAGGTCTGTGACTGAAAATAAGTATAAAGTTTATTTGATTTCATTCAGACTGTGGCTTGAACAGTTCCAAATTATAATTAGACTGGGGCAAAAATAACAGAGAAAGAGGCAAGTTTGAATAAGCTTAGACTTGAAAATAAAATAAARTCATTGTCTGAGCTAAGACACCTAAGAAGAGTGTRGGAATGTCTTCAGCCTATCCCCTTGCCATCCCACAAACATGGGGTCCCAGATTTACAAAAAAACTTGTAAAGTGTGAGGTTAGGATTTCGCCTGGCTCTGACGTTCAAGTTCTAAGGTGCTGGCACTACTCCCTTGCCCTCATCATCCTTCACTTATCGAGATCGCAGGAAACGTTGTATTACCATATTTGAATGTGCTGGAATGGCAATGTGTATTTGAACATTTAATTTCCTCTGAAAAACTACAGTACAAAGTCAGAGAGTAATTATCMCAAAAAAATCCACCAAATTCTAAATGTTACCAAAGTTGCATCGATCTTCAAATACTGCTTAATTTTCTCAATTATTTCATCTTACTGCATTTCATCATGCTGCTAAAACATGATGGGCTTGATTGGAATTAATAGTAATGTTCCAATGCCTTCTTAGCTCTGTATCCATTACTGAAAATAGGAAATATTTTTAGTGCTGTGAAGTTGTGTTTTAGCAAAAGAAACAGTAAGATAGTCATAAAATATATACATATATCTGTTTAAATTGCCTCAGTGAGCAAAAATAAAATGGTGTGCAGGGGGTGAGGAAGTAAAAAACATGGTGGTTAACCCACGCAGCAAGAACATTCTGAATGCTCTGGTTAATTAGAGAGACGCCAATTGTTTCACGTGAAAGATGGCTCATTATTTAAGTATACTCAGAAAATGGTAATTAGTTTACTTAACCAAGTGTACTTTTATTTTGTCTTATTCTTTGTGTTCTGAATGATGTTAACTGTATTTTATTTAATCCATGCAATTTTATTCATTTTCCTTTAATTTTGTTATAAAGTATCAATGCAAATCAATGAATCATCTAACTACATTTGTCTCTTAGAGGTGAAAAATAAGCAAAGGAAATAAAAGTAATTTAATTTAGCATTAATAAACTGCAAACTGATGTTTACAATAAATCAGCCACCATTACCATGCTTAATAGTTGTGAATGAGACAGAGCAGATGTGGATACATCTCTCTTTTTCCTTTCCATATTCTTAGGGGTGAATCTCTCCCACACTCTTCTAAATGAACACATCAGTTGTTCAAGTGGGTGTATAAAAGGACCATTATATAAAATAAGAGTCAAATAAGAGCCAAGGCCAAGAGTCTCTTAATTCCTCAGGTTTGTTTTCTTACAAAAAAAAAAAAAAAAAAGAAAAAATATAGGTGTTCAGTTTCTGTGCAACATTTAAACAGATGCGACAGTCTATAAACAGAAGGAAAGGGGAAGAAAAGAAGAAAAGGTCCTTACAGGTTAAGCGTTTTCATTCAACTTCTCTTTTGTATAGTATCCTTATTCCAGTCCCCTGGAAAAGAACTGTAGCTGTACAAACATTATTGATTTCTATTTAAAAAGGTATTCTGTGTTCTTGATTTTCCACAGAGAGTATTAGAGATTAAAACATTGTTTTTCTGAAAAGTTTTTCTAAACATGGCCATAGCAGTTAATGTTCTGGACATATAGCAGATGCCATCTGCATTGGCCACTGTGTCTCTGCTTCAGGAATCAGTCATGAAAAATACAGGAACCAAGTGAAAGAGAAATCCTTTCCAAAAATCCCTTACTATCACCATACTCAGAATATCCAGAACTCACCTTATGTTTCTACAAGAATGCTTCCTATGTAGTTTGATCTCTGGAATTATACCCAGGATGAGTTACACTCTCAGCATATTTTTAGAAAGTTTATAAGAGCTAAGAAAGGCAGAGAGGAGGAGGAGCACACAGAAAAACCAAAAATATTTTATGCTTTTGCAAGTAATTAATTCCACAGTACAAAAGTCTGAAAAGGGAATGGGCCTGGAGAGCAAATCTGCATGCTAATGCATGCCAATATTTAAAAACTACACAGCACTTTTTATCCAAGGATCTTTGCAAAAATGGGTATCACAGATACTGCATTTTGCTAAAGGTCACTCAGCAAGCCGAAACATGAGCAGAAGCAAGGTGTTCTGTCTCCTGTGTCTGTATCCTACCCACCACAAGACACCACAGCCCTGTTAAGATGAACTGCTATGAAGAGAGGCTTTTGTCTGATTAATCTTTTGTCCTGTCAGGTTCACAACACCCCTTGCAAAATTGTAGTTCAAGGTCTTCTGATGTTTACCTAACATATCACCACTTATTTCTCTGAGGTTTTTATAACTCAGGCATGAAAAATTTGCTCCAGGGTGAAAGTTGGCATGAAAGTGTCTCCAGCCAGGAGTACAGCTTTTTTTTCCTTCTTTGTTTTTTTTTAAACTAAATTTAGGGAAAGGGAAACTAAAAAAAAAGGCTAAAATATTTCCAAGAGCTTGCAAAGCTGGAAACACAAGATCATTTACTTGAACCAGTTTGCCCAGACCTAACTATAATGAGAATCATACCATGCCTTAACTCAAAATTAACCCAAAGCATTGTTACTCACTCAGTCCTCTTTTCCAACRGAGTTCAGTGGGATTTGAAGGGGGTTTTGTGTATTTTTAGTTTTTTTGAAGTAGTCCTCTGTGGTAAAACAGTAATAGCAGGAATGTTGTGAGGGCTTAAAGTCACTGGAATTTCCAGCTCATGATGATTTGGCTGAACTTCAGATAAGAGGACACCCACTTCCCACCTCTCAAATTAACACTCAAGTTCACCTGTAAGCTGTGAGTCCTACCACAGCATTAGGGGGGGTATTAAAATTTGCCCCTGCTCCATGTGTTTCCACAAGTGCTTCAGGCATCCTGCAACATGCAAGGTATCCTTGGGAAAGCTACGCAGCTCAGCCATGGGCAATGTGCTTTGCCCAGGGCTGGGATGGAAACAAGTTTTACTCTGATTTAATTTTCTTGTGTTTTTGGCTGGGCTGCTGCCCAGACTGCCTCAAATTCACCACCATCCCTACAGGCTTCAGATGGTCTTTCCATAGTCTATACCCCACCTTCTCTTGCAGACATGGTGTGAATGATAAAAGACAGTCTTCAGGGGTTCCAGAGAGGAAAAGGGTCTTTTACTAAAGCTGTTAATATGGAAAATGTCCTACATGCAGATGTATTAGATCACAGATTAAAGATATCCTATCTGATTACTCTACCCCTCCACAAGAAGTGAAGTAGGCACTACCAGATAAAAAACATGGCCCCTGTACAAAGAGATTAAAATCTGACCTAACTSACATGGAGTGCTGGCAGCACATGACTGTTTTTCAGTCCAGGTCTCAACTACACAAGCACAAAATGTACTCCCACACCTTCTTAGACTCAAAAAGGRGAGTTTTCTGTGTAAAAAATGTGTCTTTAATAAGCATCCAGTGGACTTCTAAAACTCAGGACTTCAGACTAGGGAAGTCTGGCTTCAATAATAATCATTTTGGAAGGAATTTTGTGTAATGTAAGGGAATATGGATATTTAGGTTTTTGGAAAAATGGGCTGTGTTTCCTAATTTCTAAACTGTTTACTTTTTCTTATGTTTTCCTGTCTTACTGACTGGATTCCCAAGGTATCGAGATCCCAAGAAAGTGAATTTATTTTACAAAAACTGCCTAGCCTGTCTAAAATGTGGTACAAGATTTGGCACCATTGAATAATGGTGTTGTCAAAGTTAAAAGCTGTCTTTCCTCATAAAAATATATTTCTGTCCTCAAAGAACTGTAGGGCAATAATCTCTTAATTTTAGTGTTCCTGAATAAGAGTCTAAAGATTTCCGATTCTTTTTCTTTAAACTRCCTTTTGAAAGATCTGGTGGTGACAGGCCACACCAAAGTGCCTACAGGGACGGCCAAATCTTCTACCTTTTATTTGCCTGAAGATTACTGCTTTTCCTCGTCTCATCTTTCCTCCTTCAAATGCCATAGGACTTATCCACCCTTACCTTGTCACAATGGCTCTCACAAATGCCTCTCAGGACCGGCTCTTGGCAAATTAAAGACTATTTACTTAATTCTGGAGGAGGTACAGAGACGAAATTTCAGGTAATTTGATATTTACAGGGCTGAAGCACCTTCCAGCGACAATTCTTTAAAATTGTACAGTTATATAGTGGTCTGAAAGGGGAGAAAAATAGTTGATTACAGATAAAACAGCAGTAACTTTATAACCAGTTTTAGAGTTATGACACAGTTTCCAACTGTGAAAAGTTACCAGACAGGGAGAATACAGAGGCCTACAAAAGAGGACAAATGTGAATTTGTAGTGAGATAGTAGAAGAGATTCTGATCCTTTTCCAAAGTATAGTCATTAATCAGGGACAGATTTAGGACAGCCAATGGGAGTTTTGACACCAGCTTTAGTGAAGTGAGAATTCACCTAGGCCCTACTTTTTACAGCATTGAGATCTGTAGCTATTTCTGCTTTTACAGATTTTGGAAACAAAACTTTTTAATATGTGTATTTATAGTCTTAAACATTGAGAATCACCAAGAAAAAAATATTGGAGTTGCTGATATCTTTGCAGTRTAAGAGCTTACAGACTTCTTTATATTTTTCCTGCCTAATAACTTTGGATTACTTCCTGTTTACTGTCAGTGCATCTAATGCGTGTGTCAGCTTGGTGCAGCACTGACATGATATACGCATTAGACCACACATTGATAGCAAAGACAAAGTTACTCGATTCTGACAGGACAAGAAAATTACCCACAAGCAGTAAAATATAGGATTGCCATGTGACTATGTTCTGCTCCAAAACCATGTATCACATGGTGATAGCACAAGAATTAGGGGATTGTGAGAGACGCTGGAACTGCAAAGGCAGTTATCTGGTCCCTTTGCCTATATGTGTTCTGCAATAATGTGCACACCTGCTTTAATCTCCCTTGTGTCACGACGGGCTGCTGAGCTCTATTTGGAGTTTTTGTGCCTTGTTTCTTACCACAGTCAGCCCAGTTGTTACACACCTCGTGCATTGCCTTGTTTCCCTTGCAGCACCAATTCCCTCTGTTGGTAATGACTCTGCTGCTCACCTACCCCCACACACACCTTCTGGTCACACTGCCTGCACTGCTCTAAATCTACCTGCCACACTGGGAGAGCTAAGGCAGCCCAGGGGGAAAGGAAYGGGGGCAACAGGCGATTTACTGTCAATGCTCAGTTTAGTTTTCTTTTCAGAAAATGCAGACTTGCAATGAATTAAGACTGCAATACTTTGCAATCTTGCTGATATTCTAATTACAAATCTGAAGCATCCAATCCACCAACTCAGGGAAAATAAGGAAGAAGAAAATTATTATCTACAGATAGAACAATACGGTTGAGGTAGTTGAGATCATGTCCATGTGTTTCCTACGCAAATTCTGGGTTTTTATTTAGTTAATGTGAGCTACTGAAAGGTAAGTCATTGGTTAAAAGTCCTATATGTGTACTTCTGCCTTTACTGTGATTTGCATAAACGCCGACTGTGCTACCTGAAAGCGTTCCTGTTCTGATTTATGGGTGTGTTTGTATTGCTCATATCATAAATCTTCTTCTCTAGGACACTTCTGTTCTGGTATTTATTGACCAAAGACAATTTGCGTTAAGAATGTTTTGAGATCTTGCCAGATATGCACTAGGGGATATTTGAGAAAACATTCAGTACTCAAGTGAATGAATCTAGGCAAGTGTATGATCTCACCACCCAGATAAACATTTTGCCATAATATTTTAGTACCCTATTTTATTAAGAGAAACCTATATTTCCATATGCATCTATTTACCATAGAGTCAGTTCATTTAGGCCAAATCAAAATAAGTGCTGGAAGAAGATAATTTAGGCTAGTAGCCTCAGACTGGTGATTACAGCTCAGCGAACAAATCTTTAGGGTCAGATCTTCTTTTACTGAATCTAGCTCAAGCTTGAGTACTACCCTGTGATGAAACAAAATGCCTGAACTTGCCCTCTGTACTGTATTTCTAGGAATTTTACTTCAAGGAGAGGATTCCTTACTACTAATTATTATTGTCAAGTCTGAAAATATAGAGAAATCTTTGATTGAAATGAACACTTTGCACTACTGGGGGATGTACATCTTCACCGCAAGAGAAGTAGACACCGACACAGGCTTTATGAACAGTGGGAGAAGTATGTCCATGAGAAACTGAGGCACAAGGCGATGAAGGGGTGTTCATGCAAGGAAAAATCATCTCTGCAGCATCTGGTGGCTTAAGGGTGCATTTCTTGGTGCTCATCTCATGACATAGCCTTCATATGATGTCCTCACCTGGAAGTGCAGTGCCAGGAACACGGATTCACCCTCTGCAGGGCTTTACATGGCTTGATTTGGGTCAAAGTCAACCTTTCCCCCAGGATTAGGCACGCTTTCTTTGAAGGACAGAGTAGGGATTCTGAACACGGTTTTCTCTCCCTGCCTGCCTGTCCCTATGCAAGTCAGGGTCACAGCACCCACACTTCAGCTAGGAGATGATGCCATCTTTGGAAGATCTCTACATGCTAGCTGCTCCTGACTTGGAAGCTTGAGGGAGTCTTCAGTCCCTCCTTCCAAATCGGTTTCACTTTGCAAGAAACATCTACAGATTCATTTGGCCAAAGAGGGAAAGCAAGACTGAGCATGAATCTCTACCCTACTAGTTAGGGCAGTCACCTGGAAGGAAGGAGTCCTAGGCTCCAGTCTCTTGTTTCAATGTGTTTATGTGATTTATATTAAACAGCCATTGGATAAAATACTTAAACAGTTATTAGAACAGGGATGGCAGCCTGGGTCTGCCCCTTCCCTTCCAGGTGAGGGCCCCGAACTGCCAGAGAGTCATGCTGGGTCTTGCTATCTCCCTATCTCTTTCTAATGAATCTGCAATTATTTGATGCAAAGTGGAACAGCTTTCACAGCAAAGGTGGGGAAAGCACCTCCCTCTTTCCCCTGTTTTTAGAGAGGAGGGTTCAAAGACTCTCAGGAAGAGCAGGAAACTCTGCTGAAGTCTCCTGATTCCGAGCTGTGGGGTCACTGTGGGGCTGGTGGCTCCGCTCCTCTGGTGGCTGTGTACCCTCTGAGGTCACCTGGCAGACTGAGCCCCTAAGGCGACCACACACAAAATAATACCTCATCTGTAGATCCCCAGCCAGACAGGCGGGAATTAGACGCTGAGCTACCTGGGACTAAGACACTTGGTGGCATGCCCAGAGCTGGAGGCACTGGGGGATCTCCTCATCCCGACATGAGAAACACTGGGGAGGTGGCACGTGAGTGGGGGCTGGAAAGGTGCTCTGACAGGACTCAAAATCTCCCCGTCCTTGCCTGAATCTAGCCCTGGGTCACCTGCCAAAGACCACCCAGGGAAGCAGGGGAGGAGCGAGCCTTGAGCAGCCATCTCCTGAGGCACAGCCAGGCACCTCTTTGCTCTTATGCACTCCCAGGCAATTTCTCAAGGAAGGAAAAAATCTGCGGCGAGGGTGGACAAGGCAGACTGTTCACCACCCAGAAAGATTACAGCTAACAGCCTCTGCCATTTCCAGTGGATTCGTGTAATTAGCAACCATTCAGTAGGCAGTCCTAAATGAAAAGCACAAATAGAGCTGGTGAGTTCCTCGTGGAAAGATTTAGTTATCTTTCCAGAGGAAAATAATATGTCTGTGTCTAACCTTTTAACTCTTCTTCTCTTTCCTTCTCTTACTCTTACACTGGATAATTATTTATTTTGTAGCTTAATTAGCTAATTATGCATGTGTTATGATGCTTTTAAGCGGGAAGTCACTTTGTTTAGTTGTTGGTGGCATGTGGCTTTTGTTCGGCATCTGTGATGTCAGTTTATAACATAGTCATCTTTACTTGCAGTGGTCTGAGGTGATGAAGCCTTCTCCCGATGGTAATATTTTAATTATCAGAGTAAAGTTTGAAAAAGGTCAGTGACTAACAGGGAACTGCTTCATGTGGGTAGAGGCTAAGCGGTAAATCTGCACAAGACCTCAGCTGCCTGTCTGTGAGGCAAAGTTGTGCTGCACCCTTTAGAAGAAAAATCTTTGAGGCTTTTCAGAGGGTGTACTAAAAGGTACTAACAAGAATTGACCAAATCCACACAGGAGTTTCTTTCTGGTTATCACTGTCTTTTCAGAAACATAAAGGGACTTGAACTGGATCCCCATCCCATCAGCTCAACAGTAAAAGCATCTAGGTAGAACTGGTGCTTAGGAAGCAGATGCAAACAGGATATATTGCAGGCAGCCGAGGCAGGTTATCTTGCTGCCTGCTACAGCTTCACACTGCAGCACAAGTTCCACCTGCCTGCACACAAGCACCAGTTCCCTGTACATGCAGGCCAGGTATACAAGGTCATTGCAAGAGTTAGAAGCTTTGTTCCTTATCAAATGCCCAGCCATGAAAGCAACTACAGCATGTATCAGTGGTTGTCCCCCACAACTGTCCAATTCTCTAGTTTGTCTGATTCAGAGATATCCAGCATGGTGCCCTGTGCCAGCTCCAAACCCTGACAAACGTCTTTTGTTTGCATTTGGTTGTCAGACGTAATGTATGCAGCCACAGACCTGCAGTAACATTTATTCCTGCTTCTACTGGAAAGTTGAGTAAGGCTCTTAGGCTCATTTCCCCAGTGGTAAACCCTGGCTGTCTCAGTTAGGAAACTGGTCTCCCTCAATTCCTTATCTAGTCAGCTGAGCTGCTCAAGAGGACTATTCAGAGCATGTGAATTAGTTTCTCCTGAGAATTATCCTTTAAAGAGCCTCTCTCCAGCAGAAACAGTACAGCTACTAGTTTACAGTACTCAGTGCTTTAAAACCCTTTCTATATTCACAGATTAATACTGTACACATTTCTATATGTTCATGTATTAAGAAATAAATTTCCCTCTGAATCTATTAATTTGTCCACCAGAAACTGTGCCTGCTACCTGAAAGAAAGAAAAAGGTATAGCCTTGAGTAAATCCCTTAGAAACCATAACATGTACAACAGTTCCTACATTGGCTTTGAGACTGAAATGTTGCTCTATGTTTTTAAGCTCACTGACAGTTTTATGATTTAAAGGCATTTTTTCCTGTCTCTTTCCCACCCTCCCATTCACGTATTCTTCACGGTGGTTCCTGTGCAACAACACTCAGTAATAACCCCTTTCCCTAAGGGATCAAGGAAGGAAATTCGACAAGTCACTGCCTCTCCCCTTTCATTTTTTTTTTTTTGTTTGGTTTGGATGGTCTCTGAAACGGGCTGGAATGCAAATGGAAGATATTTGGCAGGTTGACATTTGTCTGCAAAGCTAGGCACCGAGCCAGAAGCATGGAGCAAGCTGGAGTGGGTTTACATAAAGTGGGAGCAATAGTGCCAGAGCACTCCAATACATTTTCCCCTGAGACTCATAGGCAGCCCACTCAATACTTCATTAAGGGTGAAATCCAGCACTATTTGAAGAGCCATAGGAAAGGGCCTGTGCACCAATTAAGTTCTTGAGACCTCTGCACTGGTCTGAATTCCACCCAAAAGAAGAATTGTTAGCTGAGGAAAAGATGTTATTACCCAGATTACAGTCTGCTCTTGTGAGGAAGAGAGACTGTTGGCATATGGTTGGAAGCAGCACAACCCTTCTACACAATCCTTCATAGACGATTCCTTGCAGAATGTTCAGTGCAAACAGACTCTCACCCATCCATGAATAACTCTTACAAGGTGAAAGAGTCCAGGCAATCAAGAAAGCAGGAAGAACCCAAAAATCTGATCTTTCTTTAAACAGGAATACAGGAGTCACTTCTACGCTGCTGGGATGTTACAGACTACCCAGGGCTGGCTGTGGTGAGGTGGCTCAGAACAACATCCCAGAGTCTGTTTTACAAACATAGGTATTAGTTTTTCTGAATCTCTTTCTGCATGAATACAGGATGAACACAAGGATGACAGGCATGATACCGCATTTACTACAGATAAGAAGTGTCTGCTATCGTTTCAGTAGGCTGGAATACTGTTTTTGCTAAAGAAGTTTGCCTAAATTATTCTCTTATTTATATCTATAAGGCAGGCAGGCATTTAGTAGCTCTCTACTTCAGTAGGAAGTTAGTCTTAGATGGAGGATATCTTTCTATTAACAAGGTCAACACCATTATTTTGTATGGGTTGCATGAACACTCATTTGTTTGCATGCAGTGCGGGGAACACTGAATATTTTAATTTCTAAACAATGGGGTGGCACAATGTCAAAGGGACACAGAGGGACAGGGGGAGCAAGGGGAATGCTTGCAATGCCCCAGAGCCTTTTCACAGCAAACCACTGATAATACAAGCTAATGGTTTCTGTAATATGAACCAGGATAAGGTCAGTTTAAGACTGATTTTTAGCTTCCATCAGAGGGCATCTGCTCCATAAATAAATCTCTTTACATAGTGCATTAGATTGAAATGTAGGGTTGAATACTGAATGGTGGAAATATGTTTTTTAATTAAAAACCTCTTCACACTTGCATAGACATACCAAAGAAGCTGAGTACAGCAATGGGGACTTGCCAAACAATTTGTGAGTTCAACCCATCAATTGAATACTAGCCCCTTGGTGCACATCCTTAACTCCCATTAGTGGCACTGGGATAACAGGACTGCACCAGTGGAGAGAATCGACCTCATAGTCTTTACACAAATGCATATGCTTTCCATTGAAATTAAGGTGCTTTTAAGAATGTGGGGTTAAGAAAAATACAGTCTACACAATGAAAGTGAATCAAATGTTTACATTATATAATTGCTTTTGCTTGCTTTGACAAGGAAAATTAGCTCTGTAAAGTGCCAGTTCTAAAATGCATACTTGAATACACTTGATGAGCATGAGATCCCTGCACACCTAAGGCTAGATTGATGAAAAAACCTCACATATGCAATCGAGCTCAATTTTTTTCTTCCTCTTGCAGTTACTGTCAGGAGCCTGTGAGTTGAGGTGGTAATTCCATAATTTGCAAAAGTATCAAATGAAAGCAAATATGATCTAGCATGTGGGCATGGTGCATCCAGCAAGAGATGAATTAAAGAATAGAAATGGTCTTGCTTCAGGCCAGCATTGTGTAGTCCTCAATCAGGACTTCAGATTTCAAGGTCAGAAACAGTTATTGTGATCATCTAAAATGCATTGCAGAACTCAGGTATTTCTCAAATTAAATACTAAAAGAAAACCAAAACAAAAAAGGCTTTCTTGGATGGAGAATTCACTATAGCACATCATAATTACTGTCCTTATCAAAGCAGCAAACAACTGTTCCCTCAAAATGTGTGCCATTGAAATTGAATTTGTTTGGCTTTAAGCATATTAAATTATAACCTGGCCTGTAGAACTGAAGAGCTCTCAACATGAGAACTGAATGGGATTTTTTTCACTGTTGTCTAGTCAACAGCAGAGGGAGAGAGAGAACATTAATCTGGAAGGTGGGACACCCAAGTTCCATCCCAATTTTGCCCGAACTAGACTTGAGGGATTTGAGCCACTTTCCCACCATAAGACAGTGGGTCACACTGGGAACTGGAGTAGCATCCAGCCTGCTACTTACTGTAACTGTGTCAGCAGATAAAGCATTCCTTGGCACAGGTTTGAAGCTTTTCTACATGGATGGTCAGGAAAGTTTGCATAAAAATCCTGGATAGTGGTGGAATTGCACTCCCCATCAGCAAGTAAAGCTGAGGAGAGGAAGTGAAGCCATGAGCTCTTCAATAGTTTCAGTCCCAAGGTTATGTTTCACAGTGATGCAGTGGCTTGTTTTCTAGGTCTGCCTACAAACACTGGCAAAAATGGTGCAAATTGCAAACAATGAGTGGGAGAAGTGTATGTACATCCTACTGTATTTTCTTCACAGGTTTTATCTGTGCCTATTTCCTCTGTGATGATTTGTAAAAGCTTTCTCCAAGGTGCCACAACCTGAATATTATTTGAAACGTTATTGGTAATGTATTACCTCAGAAAGTAACAAAATGGGGAGAAAAATGACAACAAAATCTAACAGGTCCCAAAACATTGGAAAACTCTATTATTGTTTTGAACCAGAATGCAAGCTGGGACAGAGATCTTTCAAATTTGGGTGGCTCACAGAGAAAAACACTGATCTGTGCCAGCTATGGAAATGCATTGCCCTCAGTGGGATCACAAAAATACGTGTAGAGAGACACAATCCATGGATGGCTTATTTAAGCAGATGGCTTCATTTTGGGGGAGTACTGTTTGCCTAGCACATTATAACTCTAGCAAAAGAGATTTGTATCACTTTTCTTATCGAGTTATGACCTGTATTTTCAAATGTGGGTACTTACAGTTAGCAGTTAAATAAGTGCCCTGATTTCCAAAGCCACAGAAGACATAAGGATGCCTCTGTTTTCCTTTTTTTTTTTTCCTTTGGTTAGGTTGGTTTTTGTTTTTAGTTTATTTGGGTTTTTTGTTTTGAATGCTTAAAATGTTACTCAGTTCTGTAGAGACTAATGAATCATCAGGGATCTCAAAGATCACTTTCTTGACTGAAACAATCATTGGAGTTCTATGTTCAGAGCTGTTATTAGAAACAGGTGAATGGGGTAAATTCACCACTCAACCATGGCAGCAATGATCGAATGTGCAGGTGGAAAAAGGATGGTCTATACATTCACAAATGCTTTTGCAGAGTCCTCACTGTTTTAGCTCCACTTTGATTATGTCTCCTAACTTTACTAAAAGACTTATTGTCATAGAATATAGGACGAAACCCCGAGAAATAGAATCTATCAAAGTTAGCTCAACTTTGACCAGTATATTGGACCAGATGACTTCCAGACATCCCTTCCAACCTACATTATTCTTTGATTCAAGTTAAATCTTATGCAGCCTGGTTATGAAGGTGACTTGGGGAAAGTCAGATATGTTGGCTGAGTGATGGCAGCTCCTGAGCCACCAAGAAACTTAGCAAACCCCAAACAGACTTTTAATTTTGTAAGACCAAAAGAGGCAACAAAAAGGATACTTAAGGCCTCCAGATAATTATTAATAAAAAAATTAAATAGAGCAAAACTTTCATAGGTGGTGGTGGGTAGGAAGAGAACACTAGAATAGCCTTCCAAGGCTTGCAGTGGCAGCAAGAACTCCTGCCAAAGGAGGCATAGTAAACTGATCAGAGTGTGATGGGTTGACCTTGCCTGGATTCCAGGTGCCCAACAAGTTGCTCTATCACTCCTACTTCTCATCTGGAAAAGGGAGAGAAAATATGATGGAAAAAACTTGTAGGTGGAGATAAGGCAGTTTGGTAAAGTCAAAATCAAACACTGCACTTCCACAAAGAAAAAAACCAAAGATTTTATTCTCTACTTCCCATCAGCAAGTGATGTCAGCCACTTCCCAGGAAGCACATGTAGCTTTTATATATGAGCTGATGTCATGTGGTGTGGAATCCCTTTAGTCAGTTTGGCTGTCCTAGTTGTGTCCCCTCCCAAGAGATTTCCCACTCCCAGCCTACTGATAGAGCAGGGGATTGGAATGTTGAAGAGACAGCATTGATGCTGCTGGAGCACTCCTCAGCAGTAGTAAAAACAATAGCCAAGAAGTGTTATCACTTTTCTATCTACCAATGCAAAGCACAGCACTTGAGGGCTGCTATGGGGAAAACTAACTGCATCTCAGACAGACCTAACACACAGGGCAAAACACACCAAGGCACAAAGAGCTGAAATTCAAAGGTATCAATCGTATCAGGGCCCCTAGGGTAAAACCTTACTCCTGAGATGATTACCCTGGTCAGAAATCAGGTTGAAAAAAATCCTGAAACAAGACAAGCAGTAAGGAGCAAGCAGCTGTCCACAGAAGTTCAAGAAAGTAAAGGTCACTCTGCTTCTCCACAGAAGTCTTCAGTAGTATATGAGCTGAGAAACACCAGCTCTGAAATACAAACCTCCATGTAGGAGAAACAAGGCTGTTAGGTTCTTCTGGATGAAGATCAGTGCAATGTAAGCCTGGTGATCAGAGGGGCTCTTTCTTCTCTTATCCAGAAGTGATGTGGCAATTCAGATTATAAAAAAGATACAGAATCAGCATCAAAGCAGGAACCTGGGAAGAGATATTTGCAATGTGTTCATTGCTCCATATGGCCCCATGAATTTCAAGCTCCCTGCTACATATTTTACGCTACTTAATGTGACATCTTTCATTAATGGAAGGCCAAGTCTCATTCATTTTGCTCATGTGACTTAGCAGGAACTGTTCTATTTATTGATGCATGAAAAGTTTGGCCTCATAAATTACCAGAGAAGAAATCAACAGGTCTGCATTTTGCTTTCTGCAGCCTGCTGTAGGAGTGCACCAGCTTGACAACTGAGAGTCATGAGTCATGAGGAAGGTGACTTTCACAGTCACATTCCTTCAGAAAGAAAATATAAAATGTTTTCCTTTTGGAAAAAAACCCAACATATGAATTCATTATATGGGTTCTAGGATTTCCATAGATTTCTCTTACATATTTTACCATTTACAATCATGAGCTATGTTGTCTGTGTGTAAGTATGGTATGTATTTTATCTTTTTCATATAATTTTATTCCATGAAACACCAATATCAATGCAGGTGAAGGTTTTTCCAGAGAATCATATGACCATTAAAACATTACAGATCAGGTTTATACTGTTGAAAGATATGAACTCAACCTTACATTAACCTAGAGCTTTTACCAAATCCTAGAAGTCATGGCAGGAATTAGACAGATGTAACCTGACTCCTCTTTACTTAGATTTCCATGGAGACCACTTTTCATTACTAGACCAGGTCCCAGAATCACTTTTTTTTCCAAAGATACCAAGGTCAAACCACAATAAATGTTTAATCATCAGTAAAGGTTTTTTTTGTTTTTTTAAATAAAAACACAATACTCCCTCTAGTTGAAAAACTAAGATAGTAAGATGTTAACTAATATGTATTTATGATCATTTAATATCTCCAGATCTAATAAAATAATGATAATTTCTGTTAAGCAATATTATGCATGCTAAGTACTGATTCAGTCCATGTTGAGACAGCTGACGTCACAATTATTTTTATTTCTAAGTATATTTGAAATTTAAATTGAAAAGAATTGGCAATATTAAGCATGCATACTCAAGGTTTAAATGTAACAGGTATAAGTGGTGGAAGCATGTTTTTCTTCTCCCAGTGCTTCTGTAATATTCTTAAATAAATCTTTTTCTAGGTATATCTGGTGGTGTAATGTTGATGAATAAAGTCCTGGACACATTTGATTTACAGTCACATTTTCCCTATTGTTAAATACTCTTCATCTCTCTTTAAAAAAAAATATTAGTACAATAAGGATCATTAAATTTAACATCTTTTTTTGTCCTGGTTCAAAACCTGCTGAGATTTGTCTTCAAAAAGAAGTAACTCAGTGACAAATCTAAATATGCTTGGTCTTTTCTTTTCTGAAGAATGACTCAGAAGTTCAATTAAACATACTGCAATCAAAGAGAGATGTCAACTCTCTTCAAGGACTTGAAGTGAGGAATTTTGTTTGCTTGTTTTTCTTTTTACTAAAATTGTAACTTTCAGAGGCATCTGATTTAAAATTAGAGTTTTTGTTTGCCAGATTAAAAAAAAAATTACATCTGGGAAGGGAAGGATTCTCAATGGGTGTAAATTAGCAAAGTTGATTTAAAGTTGATGGAGGAATGTTCATTTATATCAACTGTCATTCTGACACAAACTGTATATATTTTAACTGGGAAACATTCACAATTTTACAAATTATTCCATTTTATATCTAATGTTTTTCATGATTAACAGAGTTGTCTCATACAATAGAGGCTGCTGTTTTTCTTGTTGGAGAATATATTGGTTAAAAGCATCACAAGGAAAAAAACAATATCTTGATATAAAGGAGTTCGCTTTATTTCCTTAATGGCTATTAAAGTATCCAACAGCAATAAGGTATTTTGAAACTACACTGTCCAAATAATATTAATATGCAGAGGTGGGAAATAAACATCAAGTTACTCAAAATCAACACTGTCCAGGCAGAAACTTGCATCTCAGAAAATAAATTACTTGTAAAACTAAATGTCTATATGAAATATTAAAGTTTAAAACCATTCGGTATTACCCATTTTAAATACAGTCACCCAACTTATGCTGCTTCTTCTCCAACCATATCTGAAAGTGAGCAGGCACACTGCATCAATCAAAAGAAAACTGCAGTGAGAAAAATAATCCCCCATCAAAGCAAAATACATAAATACATAAATAAAGCCAGTGTTACATAAAATATCAGCAATACTGAAAAGTATTTAAATGAGTGTTTAAAAACTTAGGAGTATTTTTCTCTCCCTCCTTCTGCCTCCCCACCTTCCCCTCCCCAGCCTGGACTTGTTTTATTTGGTGCTAAAAGAGTCTGGTTTATTAAGCAAATATTTATGAACTTGACTTTAACCAAAATCCTGTTCACAGCTGCACCTGAGAGTTACTCCAGCCTTGGATTGGAGCAACTCTTGGGGATCAGCAAATTGTTTGCACAGCCACGGACAGGGAATTAAAAATCTTGTTGAATCAGGATTAGCAGTCTGCATGAGGAGGAGGAGGAGAGCTCATTTCCATAAGCTCTTCATCTCCCAGGCTGCTTCTCAACCCTCTGTGGCCTGCAGACATGTGTGACCCAAAAATGGGGGGAAAAAAAAAAGAGTGTATGATTGAAAGGGAAAAAACGAGAATGGAGAAAGAAGGGGATTTTGCAATGACTACAACTTTGCTTTTTCTGTCGGGCAGGGTCTGAGCCACCTTCCTGCCCCTTCAGATAGACCCAAATGACCTCCCACACTTGGAAGTACATAACAGTGTCGAGACAAATCCCAACAGTACAGCTGAACCTTTGTTCCTGCCTCAAGCAGTGTTGCCAAGCAGGTTAAACTTTGTGGGGCCATGTTTATTTCTGCCTTCTGATTAATGGCAGAAAAGCTGTGTCTGCCGTGTGAAGTCCCACATCTCACATCTGTTGAGCCGCCTACCTACCTATGCCTCCCAAGGCCTGGGCAAAAGCATGTTCTCTGATCATAAAGGGCCATTAGCTGCTTGCTATTTGCATGGGCATCAACAGCATCTAAATCCAAAACAAAATACACCACTGTGGCATGCATGCAAGATAAATGGATAAAGCTGGCTGAAGTTAACAAAGTATTCAATGACTTAGAGCTGCCCTAAATTTGTAGAGAGCCACCAGTACAGTGATGTGAACTCCATTTCCTCGTTAAGAGCAGGGGCACGAGGTCTCTTACTCAATAGAGAAAAATACACATGCCCACAACTCTCACAAGGTGTATTCAGTAAAACCTGAGGCTGGGATGGCTATAGAGTCTCCATCACCTACCCAAGTTCCTTCATGACCACAGTCACCACTGCCACAACTTCCTCTCTTGACTGTAACCAGGATGGTTGAAGCATACCAAGTTTATTTTTGAACAAATCAAACCACAGGCAAATGAAAATGTACATATTTGAATTCTATAGATTATGAAAAAAAGAGGTACAATGTAGCAAAGATAAGAATAGCAAAATCAAACTAAAAATTACTGTGGATATATGTGTGAAGCCAGACAAAAGCAAATCATGCTTTTTACATTGAGATTTTTCTTGTGTTTATGTTTGCTGTCCCAGAAGAGCCAAGTGAACAACTTCTTCAGCATTAATTGGGAGCTATATAGCTAAATCTCTACTATACTCTCTGAACAAGACCATGTCCTTCTCTGTGATAGTTCATACATTGATGGGTCTTCTAACTGCTGCAACTGTAGAATCAAAAGTAGAAACCAATTTCTGAAGTGCTTGAAAGAAAAAAATCACACATGTCCCAGCTATGTGGTCACTTCAATCAACCATCCTTTTATAAACTGCATTAGAAACTTTAGCTAGAGTTTGAACAGCTCAGGTTTATTGACTTTGGCAGTCTCATTTTTATTCACTAGAGTAGCTTAAAATTTTTGAATGAAAAATGTGTGAAAATTTGGCCCATTTTCAAAACTTGATTTTTTTAAAACTGCTAAAGCCCATTAATGTACTTATGATTTGACAGACAACATTTCTTCTTTTTTTTTTAATTGAAAGCTTTTCTTTTCTCTTTCCTGCCCCATAGAAGCTGCTTTTTCATGTCCCTAAAGTGCTCATTTGAAGTGATCTTTTCCATCACACTTCCCCTGCTGCTGCCAACACTTATACATTTGAAGTCCATCTTGGTTATGACTCTGTACCATTTTAAGCACTTCTGCAATCTTCTTGCTCCTAGACTGCTCTGAAGGCTGAAAAGACCCTTAAAATCACTGAGGCAATCCTCAGCCCCTTTTAAATTGCAACTGCATGTCCAGGCTGTCACACARGTCACTAAGGCTGTGTTACACTCACCTAAGATACAACCCTCCCGGATCTGGATACTCCTGCATTTGCTGTCCCAAATCTGATGGCTCCTACTCTTTGGAGCCATTGAGACTCTTCCAGAGGGTCATCAGGCCATTTTTTTCCCCATCCAGTAATTGTTGCGGCTGTGAACCCACCATGAAGCTTATGGGCCTTTGTCCACAGGTGAGGGCCAACATGAAGGACATATCCCAGATATTCCCATCCAGGATGCTGCTGCCAGTCTTTCCACATTACGTGTTGCCACCCTACTTCTCCTTTCAACTGTTGCAGCATCTGCTATACCCAAATCCAAGGAGGAATCTTTAAGGTTGATGGAATGGTACCAATTTCTTCAGCAAGAAATTCTAAGTTTTATTTCTCCTTTACACAAGGTTCTGACCTTTTTGCATGTATCATTTTTCACTTGGCATAAAGTACCTGAACTACAAGACAGATTGTTATAGCTCCTCTTTTTTGGTACTTTCCTTCACACCCCAAATCTCTGATTTTCTTCTGAAATCTCACCTCTTCAAACCTACTAACCAACAACAGGCAACATTCCCCGACACCACCTCCACTGTAGCACCCCTTCAGTCTGGCCTTCCCAGCAGGAAGAGAAGTGGAAATTGCCTCTTCCCCTTCACTCACTGCAGAGAAACCTCAGTTTCAAGCTTTGGTTTGCCTGATGCTGCTCGGGAACATCCGCAGACGTAGATCACACCTTCTCCATCCTTTACCGTCGCTGTTCCTCCAGCCCCAACAGCCACACAGCGGAGCGGCTGAGAGACTGTGTCTATCACTGAGGGCACGGAACCCTAAAAGCCAGTGAATCCAAAAGTTTTTCATGCAGTCCATACTGTTTTCTTGGCAGTAGTGCCAAGGTGACAGGGACGTTGCTCACAGTCATACTGAAAATAGATGAATTGATACATACTGCAGAGTGGGCAACATGTCTTCAGTACGTTTTTGTGGATTTTTTTGCTTTTGTTGTCTTTAGGACTGGTGCAGTGGCACATTACATTAGTGCAAACTGGTGCTGATGCTCAGAGGCTGTGCCCACTCTGTCAGTATTCAAAATATTAACACAATCTGCAAGTAAGCAATAAGATATGACAAGGAGTGTGATACTGTAACATAACAATGTACCTCGAGGGACACCTGTGAGGGAGGAGGTGAAAAGGAGTGTATTCAAATGCCCAAGGTGTGATTTTTATCTCAAGCCATAATGTAATAAGATGTGATAATAAAAAGGCACAGGAGTGAAACAAACCATGTCTTTTTTAGAACGTCAACCTGCTTATGTGGTACACTTTAAAAATTCTTGTGTGATTTCCTGCTATCTAAACAGAACGCTTAAAGAATTATCTGAGATAATTTACATTAGCGTGTTTCTTTTTTAAAAATCTATTAGCCGTGTCAGGTCTGGATTCCTCACGTGGATTCTGCTCCAAGAATCCCTTATGCATCCTATATTGTTTTGCCAATACATAAAAAAACTCAACAAAGTAGAAATTGGCTCAATCTTTTGTTTCATTTTAAATATAAGGGGTTTAGAAGCATGGCAAGAGAAATGCAATACACAACTAGTTCTCTCCTTTCATAACTAGTCCCATCCTTTGTTGATGATATTTTGCTAGTGTGTTCCTAACACAGATACTACACAAGCCTCAAACTGTCTCATGCAATAAAAAATTTAAATTCACTTAAGCAAAACTAAAATAAAGTAGATTACTAACTCCTCGGGGACAATTTCAAGCGAAACCAGGCTCCATAATTTAAAATTTTTGTGCACCTACAACACAAATCTGGGGGTCTTGGTTGACAGAAAGCAGAATATGAGTCAGCAGTGCCCTGGCAGCCAGGAAGGCCAACCATGTCCTGGGGAGCATTGGGCACAGCATCACCAGCTGGGCAAGGAAGGGGATTGTCCCACTCTGCTCTGCACTGGGGTGGCCTTACCTCGAGTATTGTGTGCTGTTTTGGTCACCACAATATAAGAAAGATAGTAAGCTGTTAGAGTGTGTCCACATATTCTGTGATTCTGTGAAATCATAGAAATAAAATAATTTTCAAACATGGCATAATGAAAAGAAAATACTCCTGCTATCAGAGCTCTTCTATCAAATCTCAGAATTGTTTACTTTCAAATTTTAATTCATGACTTCTCCATATAATCCAGTGCTATTTTAGAAAAAAAAAATTGGTTTATTCAATTCAGTAGGCATTTGGACATCATTACAAATGTCTGGTTCACCAACACAGCAAGCCTCAGTCTCCATCTTCTCCAAAATATGCCATTGACTGTATTTCATGAAAAGAGAAGAAAACGTTTGGACAAATACAGTCCAGTCACCAGCAAGAGATTTAATCTACTTGTTGTGTAGAAAATAACTATTGTATGTCTTGTTATGATTATATGCAGTACTTATTGAAGCATTGGTTCCCATTGAGATGAAACACCTCAGCTCTGCAAATACTCTTCTTCTGTTACTGGCCACGCCTGAAGCTGTTTTTTAAGCACATGACCATGAATAGTTCCCCTGAACAGTTAAGTCCCATTGACTTCAGTGGTAGCAGTCACAGGCACGAAGCTTGTGATGAAATCTCGATTAGGGGCTGCTGTTATTTCTGCTTGCCAGTATTTAATGATGCTGGTCTATTTTAGTCCAGTGGGAGAGGATCTACTATCCTTATTTGTGCCCTCCACAAAAGTTCACACGCATTGCTCTCCTTGCTCTCTAGCCCAGGTAAGTCTCTGTATACCCGTGCAAAGCAAACATTTCTTTCTCTGTAGTCTTCCCCTTACAGGGGGTCTGTTACCACAAGTTCAGCAGACCAGGCATATATCAGTCCTCAGATGGGAGAACCATTTGGGCAAAAGCAGACAGTTTGTGTCTTAGGGGACGGTGCCATTATTTTAAGCCAAGAAAAAAGTTGTGTTTCCTACAGACTGTGCTATAGGAAATGTCAAAAGGGGTAATAATACAAAGGTTTGGGCTATTTGGCTCCTCGTAGTAATTTTCCCAATACCATCCCCAGTGCTATGCCTGATTTCAAATTGAGATAATTGCATTTTACCTATCTGAATTTCTGTTCTGGAACTCGATTGGATAGACTAACTTTTTTGCTGTCAGAATTCAAACGTTGTTTAGGGATGCAATCTGGTTTTAGACAATTGTTGTTCTGTTCTCCAGGGAGAGATTCATAGCAATTCAGATACTGAAATGGTTAATATTAGAACACTACATATAAATAAATAAAGGTATTTCAGGAGTGGTTGAAGTTATTCCTATACACATGCACACATATGACCCTTCAAGATGAGATGCAGTATATGAGACACTACGTTGTAAGACACTGAGATGTTATTATGCTTTGTATGGAGGATGCTATATAAAATATTAATGTCTTTCATTAAAATTACTCTTAATGTCAATATGTAGTGTGACTGTGCCATGATTTCTTATGTTAGTAGGTGCTTTACTAGAAGTTATAACTTTACATTATTCAACCACAATAGTCTCTGTACTAAATGTATTGCCTCTGTTATCAACTTACTTATGCCCCATGAAAAACCATTGCTATGGTGATGAGTATTTTATGGTACAGTATTCGCCTAATTATAAAACTGTTCCCTAACAGAAGCACTAATGTTATCTTCAACAGCAAAATCCATTTTCAAAATTAAAATACATGCAAATAATTGATCCATAACCCTCATCASACAGTATTTTTATTGATAATTATTTCTGTGTATTAAAAATGTTTGAGGCAAATGTAAAAGTTATTGCAATGGGTGTTTAAGAGACCCTATTTTTATAATTCTAAGGCAATGTATACCTTTTTTATTTGCTGATGGACTGTATGCTGCTAAAGTGAAAAAGTTACAATAGAAATAAAATTATTCTGATTGTCTATGAAGCATAATATCATGCAAAAGAAAAATGCCAGATCTGGGTTCATTAAGCATTTATTTGTAAATAGCATCATCCTTTGAAAAATGACACATTTAGTTCTCTGACTTTATTACCAGTTCCATGAGGCTCAATGTTTTTCTTCAAATTATTGTGATTATTATACTCAGTCTGAGAATTTGACACCTGCTGTTTCAAAACTTGATCGCAAATGTTTCAGGATATATATCAGATAGTACATAAGAGAGAAAAAAGACTCAGACTACAATAATACAGGAAGATTTTTTAAAAAAAACCAAACAACCAAAGTTGTTCTTCCCAGTAAGTAAAATCAGTCAAAACAGTTATCCAGAATGTGAAGAGAATATGTTAGGTGCATTTAAATTAGCATCATGAAATTTATAATGGAATGGTAAGCAGAAGAAAAAAAAAAATTCCTACTAGCAGAGGATATAATTTTTGTTGAATCCCGTAGCAAACTGTCTGTAGGAAAACAATACTAACAGGGATACAACTGAGAGTAAGACAGTTAAGCACACAAGACCAGAAATGCTTGAATTAAGAAGAATGGAACATCATGAGATAATAATGGGTAAGAACAATGTGTGTAATATCGTACTTTAGTTTTTATTCATTATTTAAGTGGTAAAAAGACAGGGAACCTGATATAGTTTAATATCTACTGTGTTACAGTGAGCATAATAGTGATGTTTAATCTGAAAGTCTCTATCTTTTATTCCTTTTCCTCTTAGTTTATTTGTCTTTTCCTCTTATTTATAAGTGGCTGGCTTAATAATTGTACCGTTAACTTTGCACAGTATTTCTGAGATGCTTGCTTATAATGGAAGCTTCAATACATAAATCAAAATAATGGAGAGCAGGGTATTGATGATTATTCAAATAACATCATCCATTAATAGCCTTTACTTCCTGCAGGTTAAGCAGGGTTTCAATTTGATAAAGCATTTAGATGTAATCCTAACTTTGAGCATGCACTGAAGTCTGTCTGCAATCATATAAATATTTAGGCATATGCTTCAATTGGAATGAAATGCACATGTAGGGTTAAACAGACGCTTTGCTGAGGCACAGATTCTAAAACTGTGAGCCTGATCCTTGATCTATTGAAAGCTTTCAACTCTGCTGGATGTTAGTTCTTTTATTATGTGTAAAGCTGTCCAGGGAGGATGAGATACTGACCCTAAAATGAATAACAGTACATTCAGCCAATGTTTTTGCTCATGTCTGCTTTGAATAGAGATGGAATAAAATTAATGTCTGAAATCTGCCTTATTTGAGAAAAGAAGTAAAAAAGGTCAAAACTGGGGGGCCTGCACTTGGATATAATACCAGTTTCTGTCTCTTATCTGAAGGTTATTGATGTCAGATACAGGTAAGAGCTGATTCTAGATTGCTTTGGTTTTTATTTACTTACGGTATTTTTCAGTGTGTTGTATTTCTGCAACACAAAGACTGGTGCTTGCATTATTTCTTTGGGAAAACAAAAATAGAAAGGAACTCCTGTGTAATCAGGTCCAGTTTACGGCTAATGGAGGCAAGCAGGTCATGTAGTTCTGATAATAAATTTATCAAACTCTTTGTTTAAACCCATTTGGTTTTTTTTTACCCTTCATTGCTCCTGTCTGAAAACTGTTCCAGAACTTCAGTCCTCTGCAAGTTATAAATCTTCTCTTTTCTGTCCTAGATGTGTTTACAACCAATTTATACCCATTTGATCTTATGYCAACATTGTCTTGGATTTTAACCCCTCTCTAGTTGAAGAAACATAACAAAAAATTTTAAAGGAAAAAAGAGAATTTCACTGTTGAAAATCTCTAATTCTGACACTGTTAAAATACAGAAAATAGAAAATACTCCCACATTCTGATTTTGGGATACTTTTACTCACTTTCCATAGGAACCATCAAAATCTAAAGCAGAGTTTGACTTTTCTCTTGAGAAACAGATTTATGTCTGGACAATCCTATATAAGAAACAGTCAAGAATTTATCCCTATAATTAGGCCTAAATAATAACTCCTAAATGAAGAAGTAACAGTGTTATCATCTTTCTAGACCTTCTTAGCAGTTATTTTGAAAAGACACTGGTCAAACCACCCCTCTCTGGGGGTAGACTTTGTTTCTCACAGACAGAAAACTCAGGAAACTAGCGTCCAAAATATTCAAGATTTCTGGATTGCACTAGTTTAAGGCTATTTAAACAAAAGCCATTGTTCTATGAGGACAAACACTGTTTTCTTCCTATCATTGAACTGGTCATGGAACAGAGTTTTCATGACAAAAATGAGGGTTTGGGTTTTTTCAGGGTTTTTTGGGTTCTTTTTTTTGAAGGAAAGTAGTATCTTCTTCTCTTCCTTGTTATGGGCACTGTACTATCCATTGGTCCAATCCCCAGCTTGTGGAGCTCTTCTTCCATTTATAGCCATGGCAGAGTATTCACAGAAAACAGGTACAGCCCCTGGAAGAAGAGAAATATTTTCCAAGAGGTTTCTGCTTCTTCTTTTCAAAGAGACTGAACAGGCTACCTGCATATGATCTCTCTTTTGATTACAGAAATACACATATATGCTTACAGATATAGATAATTTTCAATGCACTATGAATGCAGCAATATCCGATTTTTTTTTTAAGAGAATGAACACATGTAATGAATTTACAAGGTATTCAAAGCAATAGTATTGTAAATATTTCCTTTAATTGTAACTCACATTTATAGGTTTTGATTTAAAATACATAAATCTTGTAGAAAGATGAAGACTTGAAAACAGAAATAAATATAAAGCCTTAAAGATGGTGAACACTGAAGGCAGAGTATGAATTTAAACTTGAATATCTGCACTTCACTAGTCCTCCTCCAAAATAAATAAGGTCATGGAAAAAAATAACACCACATGGCAGCCTAAGACACTCACTGAGAGCTCAGCCTTCTTGGACCACCAATACCATTGTTTCCTGAAAGTGAAGATTTTGTGTTGGAAATACTTGTATCCAACTATGTTGGAGTAAAGACTATGGGAACATATAAATTATATAAATGTTGAAAGGTCCTGATAGGACACTGTCAATCTCCAGGGATATCTTCGAGACAAATATGCTTGCCACACTGAATTCTTCCCTTTCCTTTCAGGCTGGTAATAAATCTTGTGAAGTTAGTTCTACTTCCAAAGCATAGGAAAGGGTATAAAAATATCCCATAAATAAGAAGAATTAAAAGTGCTAGTGCCCAATCGTATTGATTTCACTTAGAGTTGAGGGCACTCAGCACCTTGCAGGAGGCTCTTGCAGCATCAGACGATCAGGCCCTTATGCAGAAGGAAATCTTTCATTGATTGCTCTTAACTATAAATGGTGTCATTTCAGAAGAAGCAGCACAGAATGTCAAATGTGTGACACTTTTTTAGGCCCTCTCTTGCAAACATTTATGCACAGGAGAGCACGTACACAGGTGAGACGATTTGATGAGGTCTGCCAGGCACAGGGAGGCAGGAGCCACCCTCCCTTGCCGGCCCAGGCAGAACCATGCAGCCAACAGACGGATTTTCTCCACTCCCTCATTTTCCACTACGAGCCACTTTGAAGGCACGTGAACTGGGTGCACAGATTTACTCCCTTACAAGTGCTCTCAGAAATGTTTCCTCTCCCTCCCTTTCTAAGTCATTTCATACACTTTATTTCCTTTTAGTGAACTTTCCAGTACACCCAGCACCTGTCCCTTTAATATAGCACACAGGGTTCTTTCCCTCCATACTGTACATTATCCTCATTAACACATATCAGTCAAAAGCACTGTTAATTAAACTGGCAAGATGATTACACACGCCTCCATGTGCCCCCTCAGAGCATCCGCTTGCCAAGATTTTTTCCTCCCTCATCTAAAGTGGGTGGAGAAAGCCCTGAGTAAACCAGAATTTAATATTTAGAAAAAAGATCCCAGTGCATTGTTTTCTTGGAGCAAAATGGCTTACACATCATCACCACTGTCCCAAATAAATAAATACAACACTGACACCAGTCTGTAAAACTAACACATGCATATTTGGTCCATACAGGCACTGCATATAATGATGTTTCCTTTCAAAGCTCCTCTCCAGA
The DNA here is from genome assembly GCA_018881555.1 of Amblyornis subalaris. Taxonomy (NCBI): domain Eukaryota; kingdom Metazoa; phylum Chordata; class Aves; order Passeriformes; family Ptilonorhynchidae; genus Amblyornis; species Amblyornis subalaris. The sequence goes on from JACAXG010000042.1 coordinate 2,094,141, forward strand.
TAGAAGACTCAATACACTGCCATTGAAGTCTGGATTAATGAGGACGTCATAAAGAATTGATTAAAGCTGGGCAAAACCCAACAGGTTAAGGGGGTTGGGGTGTTTAGCTTTCCTCTTTTTTTTCTTTTTCTTTTTTTTTTTTTGTCTTTGTAAAAATCTGAGTCATTTTCCAGGTTTTCTATTCACTTCCACTCGTTTGTGACATTTTTGCATGGAAATTCATTGGCTTCCAGCAAACATTTCCACAGCATTTCAAAAGTTATAACCATTTTTGCCACATTGCCACAAAACTCTTTAGAGAGTTTGCAATTCTGTAATGTGCTTTGGATCAAGCTCTCTTCAAGAATACTATTGGAATGACAGGGCTGGAGGGTACAGTAGTGGAGTATAAATAAAGGCAGGCAGTGGTGATCCCTGAAGCAAAGATAATGTACTTTTCTAGTACACATACACAGGCCTGATAGCAGCAACATAAGCCATCCAAACATCTCCCTAGCAGAATACAGTTCTAAGAAGCTGTAAGAAAATACTGTCTTGCAAGGAAGGAGATGAATTTGCAGAAATCCATCATTGAGACTAAAAAAGTGTTTACTCCATAGTAGAACACAAGCACCTAAGCTCCTGGGAAGTGGGACTGGTGGTATTCAGCTGACTGCTAATACCCTCTTCTCAAGCACAAGACATGTCTTTGAATGCTGAGGAGAAAAATATAGTGTAGATCAACAGGAATTTTTTACCTGATTTTTTTCTCCTCCTGTATCAGAAGAGGTCAGAGTTTTGAAAATTATTGTGAACTGATGAAAAATTAGGGGAAAGAGAAGCATGAGTGAGAAAGCTGTGGTTTGCCGAAATTATTTTGCACTGTTTTGTTCCAAATTGTGTCTTAGAAGCTGAAAGGTGATTTCAATGTAAATAAACACTGACAGCTGGGAAGGAAAAAAAAAATATTTCTTTTTAAGAAGGATATTCACAAAATTATCATCTTCAATAAATGTTTCCTAGTTTGACTATTTCACAATTTCCAGTAGAAAAATTCATAAAAATTCTTAACCAATTGTGATGGGAATTTGATTCAACATTACACTTACCTTGACAGAAAGGAAAAGAGACACTCCTTATAAAAGTTTTCAGGCTGGCCATGTACAGGTCAGTAAGTTTATTTCTTTTCTTTGAACTTCAGACACATCTAACTGAACAGAACAAGACTCTCCTTGTGTGACATAAAGCCATTTTCCTGTCAAAAGTCCCCACATACACACTCCAGAAGGGTAACATCTTACATGCTGTCTCAAATGGTAAGAGAAATACCTGTGTATCATGATAGAAGATCAGCAACATTAAATAAGTTATTATTATTTTAAAATGGGAAATGGTTATTAAAATTATCTTTAATGTATAATGTGTTATTAAAATTAAATTATTAATTTATTTTCTTTAAAAAATTGAATTCTGATCACTTAATTTTGATTATTTTTTGCTAGCACTATTTGCTACCTATGTTCCAAGCTCTGGAATTCAGGTAAATCTCAGTAATCCTGTCTAGGGAAGAGAGGGGAGGAACATTATATGCCCACAAAAACTTACATGCACACTCATAAACAGATATTGAAAGGTCTCATCATAAACAAAGAAGATAATCAAAAACCTCTCACCAGACAGATGATAACTTTGCTCCAGGACAAAATTTACAGCTTGTTTTTTCTATTACTTGAAACTGAGATGCCTGACTCAAAGGCTCAGTGGTGCTGGGCACACCTTCTCAAAGTGACCTTGGTTATTTTTGGAGTGGAGGCAGAGTTTGCCAACCATCCCTTCTAGTACTGTCCTTGAAGTGCCAGTCTTGACACTTGCAGCCTATTTTCAAGCAGCAGGCATGCACTGCAAGCACTGCTGGACCCAATTCCACCCCCTTTGAAGTCAACAGTAACTTCGACATTGAGTTCAGTAGACACCTATGATGGAAGGTGGCCTGATACTGCAGTTTAGTTAGTGCTGTCACTTGTTATGGAAGCTGAGCTAAAATTTACCACCTGAACTTCCCTCTTCTCCTGTACGATCCCTCCATATCAGTTCTAAAATATTGAATGCTACATTTTTTACTCTATGGACCATTTTGGATCTTTACAATTGGCAAAGCAYGTAGATGTCACTAACATCAGTTTTTATGACCCCATAGCCATGATGAAGATAACTTTTTCCTTGGTAATTAGGGAAAGCAATATGCTAAAAATTTAAAGGCCCTTTTTGATGAAGCATCTTTGTGCTGTCTGGCTTGTACACAAGGGACAAACTGTGGCCCCGTATGACAAGTAAAAAATTCATCTCACTGAGAACAACCTAAAGCTTAGGTAAACACTGATAGAAGTCACACAGCAAATAATGAGCACAAAGAGAGTAGAGAGGAGCTAACTTCTTCATGATAAATCATCCATAGGCTTCATGTGTATCTTGTGCAACAACCATCAGCATAAGAGAGAGGTTAAAGAGCATTCACACCACTGAGAGACCCAAACTCATGCAAACAGCTGTAGCCTTCTTTTCCATGACTCTTTTTTATACCATGCATGCCAAATATCCTGACAATAATTTTTTGATCCATGCATGCAAAAGGAACTCCTCTGATGATCACAGGTAGGTAAAGGCTATGCTTGTAGTGATTATGTCAGACTAGTCAGTGGTCTGGATTGTTGTCAATAAACCACTGCTTCAGAACACATAACATGAGTAGGAAAAACAAGCTTAATGCCAAGGTGATAGTCCATGGGAACTAATGGAAGCAGTAGGTCTAATATAAACATAGATCCCACTGAAAGTGATTTATAGTTGCCTAAAGTATTCTGCAAGAGATACAAGTCTTAGCCTGAGCAATTATTCTTCCCTCAAAATCTACTATAAATACGTTTACATGATGACAAAAGCCTCTTAGTATTTCTGAATTACAGTTGGGGAAAAAAATGGGAAAGGAAAATATAATAATCCAACCCAACAGGAATATTCCAATGACTTCCAAGGAAAGCACATTGAAAAGTAGTTTTGGAAACGCGACAGAGTGATACGAAGGGACTTCAGGCATATAGGCCATATCTACCATCTGTTAGATTTTCCAGTTTTACAGGGCTTGAAAAAGGCACTCGCCCACTTGCAGTAATGAGTGAGAAACAGTCTCTGAGGAGTACAGGCAGCATCGGGGTGAGCTTCACAAGACTGTGTCTGCTTCCTTGAAATGCTCAGAGGCTACTGCTAAAGAAACAGATCAAGTCTGGGTTGGTGGAAGAGACTTCCCACCACTCTAAGCATGAATATCATGTTACTAGTAGAAAATGACTGTGCAAATTAGCCAACAGATGGAATTCAAGAATACTCTTTATTCTTTTTTCTGAAACATCCAGTCCCAGGAGATGTTAAAGACAGGACGCTAGGACTGCTGGGTCACTAATCTGATTTATTGTGGCAGTCACCTTACTTCAAATTATTTGAAGACATGTTAATATACACTCACTTCAACAATTACATTCAGGTTCTAAGTGAGCCAGCAATAACTTTTTTTTTCTAGAAACCTTGGGAAGCTGAATTCCTTTAATCAAAAAAGTAATGGGATAGAAGTGCTATCTTTCATTTTTAGCCACGTGACAAAGTCCTGCAATGTTGGTCACGCACCCTAGACCAGAATTTAGTGACAAAATCATATCACTCAAAGACAGAAAAATATGTCCATCATTTGCTTCCTCAGCTATTTTTTACTCAGACACTGGCTGAAGAGTGCCAAACTTGGAACTGTGTGAAGGCTTCCTTATAATAATAGTATAGACAGGGATGGAGAAATGCCAAAAGGTTTCTCATGGAACTGGAAACCTGCAATATAGAGTACTAATTTTCTTTGAACTTTCCATTAAGGATCAGTTGACGGTCAGTTGGCTGAATTTAAACTATGTGAGCGGTATACTTCAAGTATTTATGATCTTTTCAGCCACAGCCAGGCACGTGGTTTGAACAGTGAATGTAACTAACCATTGGAACTGGGAGATGGAGCAGATTTTCCATCACATGAACTTCTTCCATCAGTGTAGTCAGTGTTTCCCCTGCCTCCTACTCAGTCAAAAAATAAGGGTTTGATGCGGAATAATCCTTCCAGTGAAATTCTCTGGCTTATGTAAGCCCTTAGTGGTTATTCTTGTCTTGCAACCCATGCCGTCCATGTCTTGCACACTGAATTATTTGCTAGAGGGTACACTGAGTTTGACCATTCTGTTTATGTAGAGGTGCTCACACCTTTATCTCCTTTCTTCTGAACAATTATTTGCTATAGAGTATTGGAATTGAAAAGGGTCTGTACTCAGTCACTCCAGGAGGAGTAAATGAAAATAAAATGGGAAATTCAGAAAAAAAGTCTAGTTTTATAAAGCACCCCAAATTTTCATAAATCAGAGATTCAGGACAGCATCTGAGTTTTGACCTCGGCAAGATTTGAACTTGTCATCACTGTTGGTTGCTCCAATGTACATCTTCCCTATTGAAGAGACATGGAAAATTATGCAAAACCACTAGGTGGTCCTACAGTCAGAAAAATTGCCATTTTCTCTAAGTCTTCAAGTGTTTTATTCCCTGTTCTCCTGAATCCTTACCATTCTTAAAAGTAACTGGCATGTGATGCCATAATTCTGAATTAATTTCTATGTCCTCTGCAATTTAAATGGCTGAACCACTTTCGGTACACTGGTTAGGTAGAGTCCCTCTTTACTGAACCAGCCAGCTCTCAATCTTATGTAATTATCTGTTATGAAGATAGAGGCACCTATAGACATAGATGTTAATTTTTTTTCCATTGTATGCACACAGTCATTTTTACCATAGAGTGACTAATATCTCTGGATCATTGAAATATTTTTCAGTCAGTATATTCATAACTATAACTAAATTTGTGCATTAAATTACATTGGGTTGTTCCAGAAAGCAGCCTAGCAGTTTTCATGACAGACAGAAATAAAAGGCAATGAAATTATGCTGATTTTTAAACATAATTTTCCAGTAGTTTAAGAAGAATAAGTTTTTCATTTAAAAAAGCCAGCAGGATCAGCAGGCAACTAAGTTCTGTTTTAGTTGAAAATCAGTGGGAGGGAATATAAAGCCATATTTTTTTTCCTAAACGGAACTGGAGCAGCAGCAAAGCTAACAAGTTGTAATCAGCCAAGAATTTTTTTTAACATATCGCAAAAAAGGTACTTTTTAAAAATCCATAGCGCCCCAGTGTAATATTACAAAGCACATTTGCTTGAAGTATTTATTCTTGCTGTAGAAAGCACAAGAAAGAAGCATCTCGGGAAGGGTAGGAGAGGGGATTGCTATAGCCAAGTATAATTGGGGTTATTCAGTTATATTTACAAAACCCTCAATGACCAACTTATGCTTATCTTATGCTGCATCCCTCCCAAAATACAAATCATAAAAAGGTGTCCCTCTGTTGACAGGTGAATACTCACCAGCCTAATGTCAAGAAAACAAACAAAAGATCCTACCAGCTCTCAGCTCAGCCTTTCTCAGTAGAGTGGAAATAGTGAAGTGGGTTTTTCAGCTTGATGCAAAGGTTAAAAAATCAGATCAATGGTAAACCAACTGTAAGGGAGAGCTCTGGAGAAATCATTACTAAAGATTGTCCTGCTAACCTCCCTTTCCACAAACGTCTCCGTTGACTTTACTGGGCTTTGGAGCACACCCAGAGTGATTTGTTGCCCACTGCTCTGTCAGCTGAAGAGAGAAAATCTCTCAAATAGGCAAATCCTAGGCCACTAGGGCTCTAGGGACTAATGCCAATAAAGTGTACTAGCCAGAAATTTGCTGCCTGCCAGGACACATCCACTGAAAAGACATGTTTAAGCAGATACGAAAATTCTGCACTGAACTTTTGCTTCAGTTTCCAAATGGTCTCTAAGGCTATATAACTTTCTCTTTTAGAGGAATTAAGAGCTACAGTGGCTGACACAAGCATCACAAACTGAAAGGGAGGTTGGCTTAGAGTAAAGGTTCAGGCATTGCTGTTTGCTAGGCTGTACTACCTTCTTGAAGTACAAAGTTTACATATGCTGATGGGAAGGTGAACAATGCTGCACTGAAAGAAATTAAAACCTCTTCTCGAAATATTTCTTCCCCTATCTATCAGAAATATCTTTAAAGTTGAAAAAAATATATATATATATAAAAAAACCATCAAGACAAGGGGAGAGCTATATGACAATTGCATATGATCACAAAACAAATGGCCAGATATTTCTCCAAACATACATCAGACTGCAACAAATTGTAGCCTGAAGACACTTCCTATTAGCTCTAGGAAGAGGCAGAAGAAAAAAATTGAGACTTATTTGATATTTTAGCAGTAAAATTAAAGGGTTACAAATTTCTAATATTTTTAGGATGTTAAGTTACAAGGTAATGAGTAGATTTTTGAGGTTCTTGAAAAATTCCTTGAAAATTCTTCATGTGGTTTATCTTTGGGTTTTACTACATACTGCTTAGAGTACTCTCCATGATACAAAATGTGGAGGATTCCTGAAAGGTGCTTAATTTGTATGCAGCAGTATTTCATCCACAGTACCAACACAGTAAATGGTTGATACATCACCCTTCATTCCACCATCGGCACCATCATGCCTTCACTGGACATGTTCGGATCAAGACCAAAATTGTACACTCTCTGACAACTTTTCATTGAAAAACTGGTTCATTTGCTTGTAAAACGAGCACATGACAAAACTGAGAATCTGTCTGACTCAGGTTAAGTATTTCTCCTCAAGTCCATTTTAAATTTAAATTGGTCTCAAACAATGTGACTATTTTTCCCAAATTTGTCTCTAGCAGAAAATTACCTGACTTTCTGGAACACCACCTATAAATTTTAGAACATAATTTCTTTCAAAAGAAAGGCAAGATTATCAAAGATTTCTATTGTTATGTTTCAATCACAAAAAGGTCAAGAAAAAGACAGATAACCTCCAGATTTGATATTTAATTGACTGTAGCTGTTCTATAGTCTGGGGAATAATTGGCATGTAAAAGAGCATTAAACTATGGGCACTCTGATTCCCTCACCCTGACAATAATATTTCACATCATTAAGGTGGAAGAATGACCTGCATGACTGACCAAACCAAGCCTCAGGTCACTTCAATAATTAAAAAGATAGGTAAGATCAATAACAGCAAGCGGTAGCACTTTACAGCACAATGACTGGTTACATGTAGTATAACTGGCAGTAACAACCTCATATTTATAAAGGCTGGGTGAAATTAGAAAGAGGAAGAGAAAAAACACTCAAGTGCTATTGTACACATTTGTTTTCTGGCCATCAATATTTAGCTTGTTATGGAATTTCAGTGACTCATTGATTGAATGTGGAGATGTGTAATCAGCACACAGATTTTATTTAAGCATCGATCTTTCAGTCAAAAGCCCCATAGCAACTCTCCTCAAGAATTTCTGACTTGTCAAGGCCAGGCACTACAACTGATACAGACTGTGCATCATTCTACACATGTGTAGATGATCGTGCAGACATAAAGACACCTCGTCAGGCAAAACGGGGTTCAGTATGCATGCCTCTGATTTTTTTTTTTTTTGAGGGAGTGAATAAAATGTTTAAAACAAAAATTTTTCAGACTATTAAAACCCTGCCCCGGTACTTGTTATGAACTGTCTTCTGTCCACCTGGAGTATCATGAAGTAACAAGATCATTGGCTCAGGGCTGTACTGATACAAAACTTAACAGAAATGAACTGATTCTCCTTGATTTTGCAAAAATGCAGACATCCTAATAGAATGGAGGGAATCTCTCATCACATGGGCTTAGAAATAAATCCAAATTTAGAATCTCTCATTGAATATTTTTTAATCTTAAAATTAGATTTCTTAAAAATAAAAACCAGAAGGACTATTTTGACAATATTTAGAATATTGCATTAAAAAAGCAAACGCTAATTTTACATACCCAACAGTCGGCTCTCTTAGGCTTACGTCCACTGGCTATGTGTATCATTACATCTACATCATTTGGCATAGATTCCAACACTGTGACTACACTGATTTTTACCAGTTGAATATCTTCTTCAATGTTTGTAGAAGGCAGTTCAGTGGGCAGTGCCAGGAAACTAGAGTCAGTGGGAGACACATCAACCTACTTGTCCTGGGGGAAGATTTCTACCTTTTACCCTGTTTTCAGAGCCTGTGTTTAACCTGTTGGAGTTGTCATGACAATAACCTTTTGCCATCAATTTAAACTGGGTTTTAAGTTGCTTGTTGTTCAGCAACAACATCATTGTAGACGTGTAAATGATACCCCTCAAACTTTAGCCTTTGTTGGCTGACAGACCTCTTGAAACACAGCACACAGCAAAACTGTATCAAGATTAGAGAGCATAACTGGTGATAACTTTCAGTGTTATTATCTTAATAAACTTTCTGTACTTGATTAGCCCGGATAAAGAAGATATAGATCAGCCATGATAGCTGCAAAACTACAGATAAGCTGGTCATCCTTTCAAGATAAAAATGCCCATCTGTTCCGAGATTGTAATCAAGGACCCTCTGCTGATATTTAGTCTATTCCTACATGGCCTCTAGCTAATTAAATACTAAGATGAAATCCATTGTTAGTGCTTTCTCTTTTCATTTAACTCACTTCATTGTACCCACTCTGTGCTTTTTTAAAGATCACAGCATACTAAAATTCTTATGGAAGGTTATAAAAGCCACTTATACCTAGTCGTCTCATACAGTTGAAGGGTTCAGGAGCAGCAGGGTTTATAACTCAGTGCTCTTTGGCGAGAACAAGAAATGTACAGCAAGAAATTTGCTCTATGGCAAATCCAAATTCATGAATCTCTATATTTCAGGGGGCTGTAGCTAATTTATAAATTTCTGTCTGTTTTGTTTGGGTTTAGTTTTTTTTCCCCAATACTGCTTTTCATATTCCTAGTCTGGGTTCTTTTCAGTTTACTTTGTGGGGTTTTGTTTTAGAACTTTAGGGGTTGTGGGGTTTGCTTTCTTTATTTGCAAAGTTTAAAAAGAGAGATTAGCAACACATTACTCATCCAGGAGTGTGAATGAACAAAATTTAGGATTGTAAAGGATTAGGTGTGGAGGCAATTCTCTGCCAATCTTCTTTACTTTGCAGAGGTATGTTTGAATGGATTATGGAACAAGAGTAACCTTGCCTAATTAAGGTTTCTGGTAGCACTGCTATAGTATTGCTTCTCCTCAATTCTTCCATCATGGAGTTACTTCTCACTATGTCTGGATATATAATTTTTTAGAATTCAACTAGTCTTCTTGATTATCTGAAGCGAGTGCTCAATTTGCAGCACACAAAACTGTTTGTAGCCTATATGCCTTATCTGATCAACTAGAATCTGTTGTGCTTTGAACTCAGAAATTTTGTAAGGTATATCTTTTTTATATACCTTGAACATATCTTCTTGCTGTCTTTATTCAGTGATCTATGTTCATTAATAGACTGCCTCTAGCCTATTTTTTTAACCTGAAAACATTTGGTCCACAAGACTTTTTCAAGTTCCAATAAACAGATTAAACCCTCATTTCTCCACAGGAGAAAACCCAAAGTTGTGTTTTGTATACTACTTACACTGTTTACTTGCATTACCACTACTACCTCTGCTATTAATACAGCCCTCTTCCACTGTAATTTGACTATTCTGTGTGGTGTTCTACCTCCATTTTCTGAGACACGAGCGGACTTTGTGTGTGGTGATTTTGACAAGGCTGTCCTGAGTGATTGAGAGCCCATGGCAATGTTCTGCTACTTCCAACTTCTCTGTGTTGACCAAAAATTTCCTTCTTTCAAGATCAAGATCATTAATTTATTTCCTTAAAATTACACTAGGAACCTCAGTGTTTGCTGCACTAGATTTATTCCAGCCATTAATGTTATCACAAACAAGTTTCATATCCATTTTGGCACCCCTCATTACAGTTGTTTATTAGGTCACACTTTCAAACAGCTGTCTCTAGCACGTATTACAACTTAACTTCTAGCTGTGCTTTTCTACACTACTTCTCTGTCTCTCWTTTTTTCCGTTTCTGTGGCCCTTCTTTATCTCAGCCCCTGCTATGCCAGGTATCCTCTCCGCATTAGTTCCAGACCTTCTAGGCATACATGTTTCTGTGTCCCCATCTTCCTTTGGGGAGGAGGTAAGAAAAAAAAAGAAAAAGAAAAAAAGCAATTTCTATGCAAGCCTTTGTACCCTATTTTATCTTAGCCCTACAGGCAAGCAGACTTCTAACATAGCTTTAGGAGCTTCTTGTATGCACCTTCTCTCTAGAACTTCTCCCGCTTCCACAGTGGTGAACCCAAGTCTAAGATAAGCATGCTTTCTTTGTTCCTATCCTGATTTCTCCCACTGCATTTTTTTCTTTCATGCCTCTTTTCTCCTTGTACCAATTTTCCTTGTAATTTTAATCCACTGTCTCAAACCCACCAACAAATTTCACACACTTCAGATTAATTCATTGGCATCTGTGAAATCATACTAACATAAATTCATCTGAAAACACCAGAACTTTCTATATTATAGAAACCTTAGCAATTTCTGAGTTCTAATTATTTATTATCACATTATTCAAGAGATTTATCTTGACAGAAAAAAAAAAGAAATGAGACAATGACCATATATCGATGTAAGGAGCTAGGTTTTATAAGTCAAGAAATATACAGGAAATGCAGATAAAATATAGCATTACTTCAATTACCTAAAGGTGACGAACAAATTGTGCTCTTAGATGTGTCCAGTTGCCACTGAGCAGCTTAGTTTATTTCAAGCAATGGGTGTTAGGTCATATAAGAGCACTGAAGACAAATGGGACCTGCTACTTCTATTCCTCTGCATATTCAGTCACTCCCATTGTTATTTTCGAATCAGTGTAGAAATATCCTTCAACAGACTTTTTTTCTGCGAGGATCAAAAGCCATCCCTTCTTTCCTAAGCACACTTGCATACAGCTCTTTTCCATTGCCTGACAAAAGCCATCGCTGGCACTAGTGCCAAGCATTTGTGAATAATTCTGCCTGCAGATACCCAATGTACAAATTTATACTTCTGCTTTTTATAAACACTGCTTCAGCTACACCATCTGAGCATAAGAAATTAATTCAATATAACAGTGGGTGTTGTTTAGTTGGACATAGATTCACCAAATCTTCTAAAGATTAGATTTAACTTCAACTCTACCTTTTTAATGATTTTTGTTGAGAAGGGAGGTGGATGGAGGGTAGAAAGAGTGGGGACAAATTCTTCTCACCCTACAATTAGGATGCACAGGAAAAAATAGGCTGTCCTATGTAACTTAATATTTGCTTCCCACAAATAAATTCAAATGCACTGGAAAGATGAAGATGACGCACCATTTTCATTCATCTTAAGATGTCAGGCCAGCCAACTCCATTCCTGCTGATGAAACTTTTATCTTATCAACAGCCTTTCAGTCATTCCTTGAATGTCTTAGTCTGATTTAGTTTTCAATGCAGATTCTTGTTGAGTGTTATTTGTTTGTTTGTGGGCTTTTCTTCCAACAACCTCCCTTCAGTGTGAGGGTAGCTTCTAGAGAATGCCTTCTTCTGGCAGTCTCCTTAACCACCTTTTATTCATAGAGTCATTCTGAGTGCTTTAAAGCACAGATAAGAAGCAGAACTCCAGAAAAGGGATGTATGTGCTGATACTGTGATTTCTGTCAAGTCAATTTAATTCTGCAGTTCTAGAGTTTAGTATAATTGGGTTGTCCAGGTTTCTCTGGTGAGAGAGAGGAGCAATTTTTCCTGCTGTAAGGTGGTATGTGTACGAGATTGGTTCAACAAAAAACAATTTGGAGTTTACACAGGCTCATCACTGACATGGGAGAGAGACTGGAAGACATCTAACTTTTCACTGCTAACACTTTATAACTCACCTTATGCATGCACATCTCTTCTAGAACTTGCTGTAAGCACATAGTTGTCCCAAAACCTCATTCTGTCTATCCACACACAGTTTCCTAGAAGCTTTTTCTGCAAATAGCTTCTAGTTAGAGATAATAGGGAAAAGAACAATCTGGCTGCTAGCAGCAACATCTCTCTCAAAAGACATTTACATATATGAATTAACAGTGCAAATATTTCTTTCAAGACTTGAACACTAACACATTATTATTATTCTTGCTGAAAGACAGTGCTGCAGGTTAATACTTTCCGTAACCACACATTTTGAGTTTTCATTCATGTGGTGCTTTGTTGTTCTGCCCAGTAATGGGCTGAACAGGGGCACTGCAAAACCCTGCCACTCCCTGGAGAGGTCAGTGAGTTTCTAAGGCAGAAGCAGGACACATCCCCTAAATGACTTGATGCTGTGAAGGTCCACCTCCTATCTGGGTCCTGTGGGCTCTGCTGAGCCTCTGATGGCATTCCTGTCTACTGCAACCGGGACAGGATCATGAGCAGGATATGAAAAGTGAAGGTAACCAAGCACTTGAAGGTCTGCAATGTGGCCATTTCTAGGTTTCAGAAAAGAAACAATAATAGTGTTATTGTTGGTTAATGAGAATAAAAAACCAGTAATGTCAGATTGGGAGTTATGAGGCCCAGAGACAACTGGAGACAATACAAGTGAATTAGGTGTCAGGCCTTGTATTACTGGGAGAGGGCAAGCAGAGAGATGTGACAATTGATGAGTCTAAGCTATAAGGGTGTTCTTGGATACCAGAATGCAGAAGCTAATCAAAGTTTTTTTCATACCAGAGTAGCCTTCAGTCATGCCTAGTCTATTGTGCTACAGCTGTCAGTGTCCAACTTTAAGATGATTAMGTTATTTTAAAATATTATTTTAGTCACTGCACTTTTTTTTCTCCTGGTGACAAAAGGTAAAATTCTTCCCTGACCATTACTGGTGCTATAATCAGCTTATATCCTGAAATGTATGATTTGATTATCCTTATTATCTTGGCTTTCATAGCTATAAAAATGTTATTAGTGATCATAAAAGTATCTGCCCCTTTTTACTCAAGTCAAATTATTTTACTTGGTTACCTCCTGTGGCAGTACACTCAGCAGGTCAAATATATATTGCATATCTGAGCTTGTACAGAACTTTATGGTCCACAAATGAGGTTTAAAATTTTACAAATCTCATGAGAGCAAGGCTTACCAGTGATTTTGATAAGTAATTCTTGCTCACTTGAGGATGATAAGAGTAGTGCAAGAATGTTTCATAATGCTCTAGTTAGTTCTCTGTGAGTTTTAGGTGAATCCTTGAGATTCTGAGGTGCTATATTTATTTAAGCTATTGAAGAGTAAGATCAAAAAATTGAGTTATCCTAAAGGAACTTGATATTGCTCTTCATTCTCCAAGCCTGTATCTATAAAGGCATGTCATACTTGTAGGCAAACATCACTCCTGATGCCCTGTGGGGGTGAGCTTGTTGCCAATTTTAGGAGCTTTCTAAACACAGACAGAGCCTAGTTTAGAAAGGAGACATCATTTATTCTGTGCTGAGTGCAGGGTGGAGGTTTCCACAAATCAAGCATACCATGGGGTAAAAAGTTGCATCTTTCATGCAGTAAACACATTTACATGAACCCTTCCTTTCTAGGAACCCTGCCTACCTAATGCAGATATACTTGTGTGACACAAAGTTCTTTTATTTATTAAGCAACTGCTATTGTAGAAGTTATCTGATGACATTAGCTATGTTTACAAAAGGTGAGAAAATTACATCAATTGCTTTCGTAGAAGTTATCTGATGACACCAGCTGCGTTTACAAAAGGTGAGAAGATTCAGCCGGGAGACAGATAATTCAGCTTGAAGAGATAAGGCTCACTGACTTGGGCCATTTTGGGTGTCAGAATGAACACCTCAAACTTAATTTTCACAATAGCCCCTCCTGACTTTAGAAATTGGTGCCAAGAACTGTCTCCCATTTTCTCCTGACTGAGAAAAAGCTAAACTCTGGTGGAGGAACAGCGATGTCAAAACAGGAGCGACCCAGGAGAAGGCATCCTTCCCCGGCGTGCCTGGGCCCCGGCTGAGGCCGTGCAGGGCCTGGCGGGGAAGGGTTAAATGTGGCGACAGAGGAGAATTAATGGTCAGTGTCAGAAACAGCAAACAGCGTTTGAGAGGCCAGTACCCCGCTGGGCAGCACCTCGACCTCTCGCCGACCCGCGGCTGCCGGGCTGCCCGGAGGGCCGCGGCCGGGCCGGGGGCGCCGGGCTGCCGTGGCCGTGACCTCCGGTGGGGATTTATCGACTGGCGTCTCCGCCAGCTCCACCGGGGCTCAGGTCGCCGGTGAAAGGCGTATCGATTACACATTAGTCTGCGAGGACGGGCTGGCATCACCGGCTCCAAAGAAACGCGGGCCAGCTCTCACACGTTATTAGGTTTGGCATAATTCTAAGAGGACACATAGGATGGTTTTATTTTACCTGGCAGCCGTGACATTCACTGATATAAAGGATATAATCACAGAAACTGAGTAAGATATTAATGTGGAATTTTGAACAATAATTCTGGGAGCTCCAGGCTGGAAATATATACACTGCTTTCTAACATGTCACCATTTAATTTAGCATCCAAAACACTCTATCTATGCATATTTTCTCAATTTCTGTCATCTGAAGCTCTGTAACAAGGACTATAAAAAATTCTGGATACAGTGACCAGAAATACCAGAAGGAAGTATGATTGTTTAACTGCTTAGTTAACTTTGCTTTCTATTTATAAAATTGAAGAGGTTTTTTTTTAAAAAAAGACACATGGATAAATGTAGTTTAATTATCCTTAATCTGTAATGTTTATTGTAATTCTGTCTTATTTACATATTTCCTTTCAATTGTGAAGTCATTAGTAAAAAAAGACTTGTTAAGCATCTGCAAAATTGAATGTGGGTGAATGTTAACAATGACAATCTTCATACTCGCTGAGTTCCTGAAAAATGTGGGTTTAGAAATAAAATATATGATCTCTGTTCCAAATCACAACTCCCCTGACATCAATTTAGGTCTTAATATTAGCCTGAACTCCTACATGATTTTAGAGAAACACCATTTAGGTGAAAAATCATTTAAAAAATTGCTATCATTATTTGAGAATAGCAATAAACATCACTCACGCTGTTTACTTTATCACTCAATTCTCAGTGCAGTTTGTCAGTGCTGACCAAGGCAATGAAAACATCTAGTTAAAGAAAGAGAAAGTCAATTTTTGAAGCTTTGTTAATGCAAGCAAACAGTACAGATGCTTGTCCAACTTCCAATGCGGGCTGAACAAACCATGGCTCTTGCTCTGCAGCCATTCCTGAGATTTTGGGGTGCATCATGCTGGGGCAGAGGCACATGCCTTGGTGGCACCTCACTTGGCAGCCCAGTTCTCTGGCAGGGGAAGGCATAGTGCCCACAAGGACTACCAAAGACGAAATGTCTGGAAATTTGCTGTGTGCTTTGCCCTGCCTTACCCTAAAATAGCTCTGTACATTTCATAGCTAGTGCCCGAGCTTCCTGAGTGAGGAGGCACAGGGATGACTCCCAGCTATCTCAGGTATGCAGCCAGTAGGCTCAGATTAGCCTGCTCCTCAACCCCCAGGTCCCACAGTAAAGATCCTTACAGCATAAACAGAGCATAAACTGAGAAGAGGTAACTTTTTTCTCCTATTTTTTAATTTGTAAGATGAACAGAAACGGTTTGAAGGAGGGCAAAAGAAAAAAAAAAAAGGCCAGTTACATTTAAATGCTCTGGTCTGATTTCGCCCTGCCTTGTAGTCACTTTCCAGTGATTTAGTGAAAACAGCAAATAAAGGACAAGCTCTCCAGAAAGTTTGAATTATAGCTAATTGTGTTAAGTTAATTTTGGTCTTATTGAGCCCATAGCACACTTTATTGATTGTAAACAGCGTAAATTTAAAAGCCAAACCATAAAAGCCTCAAGTCTACAGAAAGAAAGATGATATGTATGCTTGCTACCAGCATATCACTCATTCTAATTAAAACAAAAATACTGTGCTAATGGCAGGGGTGCCTAAAAAGGTGTTCTTCATAAATGGTGAGATGTTTGCTTTTGACTGAATAACACATCTGAACCACATCATCGGCAACTGTTAAGAGAAATCTGGATTTGCTGGAAGGAGCATCCAGTTGTGGCTCATAAGGCTCTGAACCATGATAACACAAGCATGAAGGAAAGATTCCCCATGATGTACTCCTTTGTGTTTCTTCTCAGAACAGGAGTTCAAACTGCCTGCTTTTCAATGAGAAAGCCTATGATTGACTCAAATTTTCCTAAACACTTCAAGACAACAATTCACTTAAAAGTTAATATTTATGCAAAAAACCATTTTTGGTTTGTGTGCCAGATAGAACACTTTAACAAAAAAAGGACACAGCTCTTCTCATCTTCATTATGACAGTAGTTATTGTAGAGTTTAGTTTTGGAGGAACATGCCATTTTCCATGTGTAATCCAAGCAGCATTGTGTTGGATCGTATGGAGTACTCAGAGATGACAACCATAACTGAGGATGAGCAAATAAGATTCAGACTGCACCAGATTAACTGCCCTAATGAACAGCAGGAAAAGTCAAAATCTGTTGATAAAATTGCATGTGTTTTTCTGTGCAAAAGTACTAAAATGAAAATAGGAACCACTTTTCCCAGTACGCACAAAAACTTTTATTCTTCTAAAACAGACACACAAAGGTGTTATCAYCCACTGCATATTAAGGTGTTACTAAGCACATAGGTGACACATGCATCTCAATTTCAAAAGTARCATTGGTGTATGGAGGCACTCTTTTTTGGTTAAAAAAAGAACAATGACACGCAAGAAAAAGGGCTTATGCAAAGATGAAAACAGGCAATGTATTTTGTATAATATTCAGAACGCACTAAACTTTTAATTCCTGTGTTGCAATACAGCACCTTATTTCTGATAAATGGCACAAAAAATGCCATCTACCAGGAAAAAGTTCTGTTTCCAAGGCACAAGGAAAGTTCCTTCTCTGAGGCAGAAGACTGTTGTACCACACACAGTGCAACAATCTATCTAGGCCACTTTTCTTGTTGGTAGAAGAATGGAACATATTTTTTAAACTTTGCACTGAACCAAAACATATTGAAATGGTACTGTAATGATCAAGCTAATGGCACCGCAGATTTCAATGAAAGTTTCCCCTTGTAAAAATAGGATACACATATGAAAGGCATAATATAACTGAGCACCTCCCCCCAGCCCCCAAAAAGTAAATAGGCTGCAGCAAGAGCTGACAAACCAAGCTGATGTTTGCCCCTCACTTCTACTGGAGCTCTAAAATGTGAAAAACAATTATATTCAAACTTCATCACACAAATCAAAATCGTGCTGAAAGTTACTAATGTACACAAAGCCGTAGGGAAGCGCCGACTTCAGTGCTCACACTGCTACACTGAGAGGCACACAGTCTAACCCTGAACGGTGCAATACCCTGTGTAGCATCGCCTGTTCTCCCAGCCAAGGGACAGCCACAGGTAAGGCACTCACCAGAACACAAAAAAAAGACTGTCCACAACTTCGACAACCCCGTCAGGTCAGTCAGAGCTCAACAAAAGTGAGGAGAAGACATCACAAAAATTTGCATATCCAACAACCAGATGCACTGATCTGAAAATTAAATCCCCAGTGGAACTCTGCAGAGGCAAGCAAAGTATGACCCAGACTGACCCAGCTGCAATCACATCTTTAAACTAAATCACAGCTGAGTTTTGGTCCTTTTGCAGTCTATATTTTTAAGAAAGCAAAGCCTGTGAAGCTGTAGGTATCAGCAAACCAAAACATGGTTCTTCCACAACGAAATTTAAAAAAAAAAAAATTAAAAAAAAAGGAAATAAAAATCTGCATGGTAAATAACTGCACAGAGTAATGAAATTTCTATTTGCCAGTTACAAGGCTAAAACTTTTTACTAGAATGCATCTGGGAGCTCTACATTTAACTCTTTCAGATGGTAAGTGCTGTTCACTTCCTTTAAAATATAAATGCCACTAGGTAACCTGAAGGCTTGCTGTAAATCAAACCTGCACTGTATAAAAACTGTTATTTGTGTCCTAATGGGTCAAACAGAAGAGATGCCCTCTCTAAAAGAGCTAGATACCAGATTCCCCTTTCATTGATCGAGGTTTCAACTCTGGGTGCTTGAGTTTATGACAAAAGAGTTCACAACACCGCTGGCAGGAAGTCGATAGTTTGATAGATACCCTTTGCAGTTGGTCCTGTCTCTAGCACTTTAACCACGCTTTCACTCTGACAGTTATTACTGCTGCAATAAATTCTTCAGTAAAACAAATAGGCTCTCTGAAAACATATTAGCCCAGGCACACTATTTTACTTAATATAACTGCAAGTCTTAAACAGGTAACTACCATAGTAAATAGGCCAATATATTTAGAAAGAATCGTGTGTGTGTGTGCATTTACAGTAAGCTACCTAGACTTCCCTTCAGATCAGGTTGCACCATATTTATTACACCTTCAGGTTATAGTTTTAAAATTCACAAAGTAACTGGCAGTAGCGAAGGCTTTAAAAATCTATTTCATATAATGCTGTAAGAATTCTTGCAGAGTTTTCAAAATTGCCTGGATGAGTTTGCAGCCTAAATCCTTATAGTGACCCCTAGACCCTTTGGTACAGTTGAAAAACTGTACTCATTGCATTCATACTCGGCCTTAATTGCTATTTCTCTTCCAGAAATCTCAGCACTGTTGCCATTTTCTTACAGGATGCTTAATAACAATTGGCAACAGATTCTGACTGTTTCGGAAGGGAGAGTGATGGTGTCCAGAATTCTTCACTGGGGTCCATAGGCAGCAGCAATTCACTCACTCTCCCTCTCCCCTAGGCCATCTGTCTTAGGAATGTTAGTCCCAAAGGAAATTTCTGCAAATTTTGAATTTTGAATTCTCATCAGCTCTATTTCATGGCTTAATCAAAATAGTTGCTAAGCAAATCTGCAAACATTTGTCCATTGCCATCAATAATAATAGGCAATACGGGAAGAGTGTTATCACGTTATTGATATTCTTCTATGTTGTTTGGTTTCACTTTTTTTCCATCTGCATTCATTAGCAATTTTCATTAAACACGAGAATTAATATTAAAGCTAATTTATTAGGAGCTATCCCAATTTTTCTCCACTTACCGCACAGTCAGAGAGAAACTGTCTACGTACAGAACCCTTCAGCACTCCTCTCTACATCCAGAGACTTTGTGTCACTTAGGGGAGATGTCTTGAGACATCTATCCTTCAAGATTAAATGCATCCCTTCTGAGTGGCAGTTGCCACAATTGAAGTAAGCATTTACTGCTAGTGCTCAGCCATGCAGCTAACTGCTCTGTGGCTGTGGCCTCTCAAGGTGTAGGACATTCATGGGGGAACACTGGTAATTTTGTTTTACCCTGCAGGCATGCAGTTTCTGGCTACGTTGTGAGGAAATATCGTTGAGTCCATGCTGAGATTGCTGTGCCTGCTGCTCAGAGCTCTCATGAAATGAACTAAAAGGATAAGAGCTCTCTTGACCTTTAAAGTCCACTTATTTGGGGTGATGGATCTCCCAGACATTTAAAAAAAAGTAAATCCCAAGCCCATTAGAAAACAAGTGAGGATTGGCTGAATAGAGTGATCAAAATTCCATCTGCTAGAACAAAGAGAAAATCTGTTTTTTAGCAAAAGGAGAAGTGGGTTGGCAATTAAAGTTCATTTCCACAACTTTATCGCTAAGGGCTCCTAAGAGTCTCCTATTTCTTCCCATTCTATTTCTGCCATAACAAGAAGTTGTATTCTTTTCATTTCTTTGATCTCTATTCTGGGTTTTTTTTTCAAAACCAACCTGTCTTTCTTATTACTAGTTATCAAATCAGCCAAACATTGCCTTGTGTAACGCAAGCAGGTGAAATGATGCAGAAAAAAAACAGATTCCGTCAAGCTCAGCTATAATTCCTGGGAAAATCTTTGCTATCAGAAATCAAAGCAAAATATTATCGGGGGGAAAAGTTAACAAAACTCTTAATGTCCATGGTTTGATCAGGTTGACTAGACAGTTTTCTAAAGCCAAGGTTAATTTCCCAAACATTGTGTCCCTCTGTCTCAGGAAGAACTTTCCTCCACACTGCACATCTGCTCAAGGAGAAGATTCACCTTCCATGCAGTTAATTCTTTATTCACCAAAGTAGAAGGTTTTCAGCCAGTATACCATTTTGCTACACACTAACATTCATGAGAATATGCTGTCTGAGTTACTGAGGTATTTGCCAGTTCAACCACTTCTGCACCTGTGCCCTCACCCAAACCCTGAATTGGTTTGTGGAAGGTTTTGAAGGAGCTATGACTGTTAGAAGTTCCACAAGAATACAACTCCACACTGGTCAAATGTCTTGTTGCTCATAGAAATTCACAACAAGGAACAAAATTGGTATGGTACTAAAGGAAAAATAAACAGCAGACTCTTCATTTAATGTATTTATCAAACAGATGCAAATAACATCTGACACAGTGGCATGGAAAGGTTTGAAACACTAATCTATTTCATTTTTCTAACAGCAGCATTTTTAGTTATTGTATTTCACAACTGAAAGTTCCTTTGAATTTAACAAGGTGGAATTCAGCTCTTTCAGTCTTGGCATAGGATAATACGGGTCTGAGCAGAACCACAAAATACTCTGCCCGCTTTTATGTTCACGTAAATAACACTATTGTTTCTGATAGCCCATAACACTTACACTGCCATGTATGCTCCAGACAGAAAAGCTGGAAAGCTCAGTATGAACTCCTGATAAAATTATAAACTGATTGAGCCAAGGATAACAAAGCATGAAGGGAATAATCATGCTGGGTTGGAACAAAGTCCTAGCAGGCAGTGCAGCCCACAGAGGAGTTGTCCATTCCAGTGGGCACAAGCAGTCTTCAAATCAGCATTGGCCTCCTCTCCAATGCCCAGCTCTGAGTTAATCTGAACAGAATGACATGGAGCAGAACCTGGTCAAAAAAAATGTCTGAGATGTAGAAGGTATAGACCCCACCAGACAAGAAGGGAAAAAAAAAATAGCCTTGTGGCACTGAACAAGGGACTTCCCTTGTAAAACACAAGGTCAAGTTCTACAGTAGAGGTTGGGTCTTTTCCAGCACCACTGAATGTCAAATCTGTGGCAGAATCAGCAGAAGGCTGAGAAAATCTCAGCTATCATCAAGGCGGTATTTACGAAAAATAAGTTCCTGTGCAGCCTGTGATGCTGTCTTCTGGTGTGAAAAAGGAATCTAGAACAGCGTCAAAAACATCTGGTTTATTACAAGAGAAGGAATACTACCAAAAGGAAAGGGTGTCTGAATCACCCCATGACCTCAACTTCAAAAAAAAAAAGTCTGGTCATTACCAGATGGCCAAGGAAGGTGAAGAGTAGGGTAAACAGGCATCCAAGATACTTGCAGCTAATACTTTCCCAGACACAAACTGTTTCCAGTATGGGGACTTCCAGAGCTGAATGCGATTCCTACATATTTAGTGATCTTCAAAGGATTTCTCTTTCATAAAGTTGCCCAGTCTCAGAGCCTGGACATGATCCAGCAATGTGAGCTTGCAGCCCAGAAAGCCAATTGTATCCTGGGCTGCATCAAAAGAGGACTGACTAGCAGATTGAGGGCATTCTGTCCCTCTACTCTACTCTTCTCTGGTGAGACCCCACCTGCAGTGCTGCATCCAGCTCTGGGGTCCCAGGACAGGAAGGACATCAACTTGTTGGAGCAAGTCTGGGGGAGGCCACCAAGATGGTTAGAGGGATGGAGTATCTCTCATAGAATTGGGATTGTTCAGCCTGGAAAAGAGTAGGCTTCAGGGTGTCCTAGTTGTGGCCTTCCAGTACCTGAGGGGTACAAGGAAAATGGAGATACTATTTAYGAGAGCATGTAGTGACAGGACAAGGGGGAATGGCTTCAAAGTGAAAGCAAGTAGGTCTAGATTAGATATTAGGAAAAAATTGATTGGTAAGGCACTGGAACAGGTTGCCCAGGGAAGTCATGGATGCCCCATCCCCAAAAGTATTCAAGGACAGGTTGGATGGGGCTCTGAGCAACCTGGTCTAGTGAAAGGTGTCCCTGCCCACAGCAGGGAGTTTGGAGCTAAATGATCTTTAAGGTCTGTTCCAAGCCATGCCATTCTATGATTCTATGCTTCTATGACATTATGTCAGTCCCAGACACGTCTCAGCCCCTCTCCAGTGCACCAATATGCTCTCCAACAGTTCTCTCTCCAGGGAAGAAGGTACTACTAGCACCCTTGAACACAGTAGACAGTGTAAGCAACTGAAATTTTAACTGAAGAGATGCAGCAATGAGGCTGTGTGCTTTGCTTCTCCATCAGTAAAAACTGAAGAGTAAGTCTGCAGTAACATTGCCACTGTTTAGCTTGTGTATTTAGATGCATGATATGCCAAGATTTAGAGTTTTACTTTTGCATACAGATTCAAAGTTCCTTGGAAGGGTGTACTCTGTAGGAAAAGGAACGAGTAGTCATGTTTGCAATTAATTGAATGCAAGATCTTGCACCTTAGACTGTCAGCCCTTTTAGACCAAGTCCCTCATTTGTTTTATACATGCATTTTGCATGAAACAATAGATTCTTACTGTCTGTGGTAGCTGCTAAGTAATAGTGGTGGAAATTCAATCAAATCATATGAATGGATACACTCTTCACATAATGGCCATGGTTTCCTTAACCACCCAAAACCAACACTTCATAACACAGAGCAATACTTGGAATCATCCTTCTTTTCATAATAATTCCTTTGCTTAGCATAAGAACTTGAAGCTGTTTCTGATGGATTCATTCTTGAGAACTTGATATATGGATTTAGTATTTTTCCTCATTCAATTCTATTTATTCATTCACGCAGAGTCAAGTTGGAAGAAACCAAGAAGAGAGTTATTAAACAGATTTTCCTCTGTCCCTAGTATTTCCTCTTGCTCTTTTCCATGTCTTGTCTTGTTTGGAGAAGGCCAGTGCTCCAAATCATGCACTTGCCTAGTCTTCCCAGTAGGAGACAAACTTTGCTGTTCACATCAAACACCAGCATATTGATTTTTCTTCTATTTCCATGGAGTTTTCTGTATTCAGTCATGTTGCTGCAGAAAACCGGACCTTGGCTCTTTCCCCAGCCACACTGGACACATATTTGCTGACATGTCGTTTCAATTAGACTACCCAAGAGCTGCACAGAAACAGGAAACCACTCTCAACCTCAAACCAATCCAGACACCGGAAACCAGGGGTAGACAGAAGTGAGCTGCAGCTTCATTAACAACAGTCAGAGCAGAAAAAGCAGTACTTGCAGAAGGACAGCAGACCTTGTGTGGAGGTATGCTGTTCTGAAAGGAATTAGTTAAACACAGGAGTTCTATCCTTCCCACTTTGCTGTCTCAGACCCACTTCAACCCATCAGTGGCTAAGGGTTCATCTTCACTGAAGTCACACACAGTAACAAGTTTATTGCAATGAAAGGACATGCAAACCTCTTCAGGTCCTCTTGGCACTGTAGCCAGGACCTTAGGGAGCTTAGTGAGGAAGAAACGTAACCAGCCACTGAGAAATATACAGCTGTGGCTAGGCAGCTATCTTGTGAACCAGAATGTCTCATACCTAAGTTAGCTCAAAAGTAGCAAACCCACTACATTACACTGCCTCCTGGTATGCAGATACACTCTGAGAGATGAACAGAAATACTTGGGCAGAAATCTCTGTCATTCTCACATAATCATCTCTAATGGGTTCTTCAATCCAGAAACTAAATTTGGCATGTAATACATATGAAGCTTCTTTATTTTTCAAAATAGCCAACTTTCAACCTAAGAAACCACCTCACTGAAAATTTTGCCAAAAATCACTACATTGCTAATTCTTTTGCTGAAACAGTGTTTTTAGGGAATATATATATACGTAAATAAATTCTAAGTAGCGTTTCTGGTGGACTGGAGATTTGGCAAGACTGTATTGCAACCTAAAAAGAACAGATGTCAGTGATGATACAAGTAGCAGAGCATGGGAAGCAAGTTTTGAAGCATTGCTTAAGAAAAGCAAAAGCTGTATAATGGGAGTAATGTCTTCATTATCAGCATCCTTCCACTTGACAGTCTGTGCACCCAATGAAAACTAGTATGATTTATCAAGACATCAGGAGTGGCACAGCACAGGTAGCCTCTTCTCTGGCTTTGGACTTTGGAAGTCTGGTCCCTGATTGCTTTTTTGACTCATAAAGTAATGAATGCTGTTCTTTGCTTGCTGATAGATGTGCTTTAATATATAATTTAATTTATAATTTGATTTATATAATTTAAAGTACAATATATGTGTAATAATATATATTATAATTTATTATAATACAGCCTCGACTCCCAAAGCAGAGGACAGTGGAGGAATATCTTCTTCTTGACTTACAGCCATCAGTTCTGTGGTATAGACAATGCAAGGCACCCCAAAAGGCACACTCAACTCCCAGAAGCCTTCACCATTCTGCAACAAAGATTACTCTGTCATTAGCATCTATGGGGAGCTTTAGCTGCACAGTAGGACCTGGACCAAGGCCTAATTCCACAGTTTGGATCACAATCCAACAGGTATTAGAGATGAGAGGCCATTCACAAGGACCACATTTTTTCCTGAGATATGTAGTCAGACTGGCATCTAGTGGGATTTTGAAATGTGCCTAAGAGCCTAACTGGATTTCTGAAACCTCCTTTTAGCACTGATCAACAGTTTTTGGTGGCTAAAACCTTCCAGGCTGGCACGTGGTTTTGATTTGTAGTCAATCTTCTGCTAGCAGAGCAATTCAAAGCTAAAGTTTCAGTTCTTGTTTCTCTGTCTACTTGATTTGTTTTTTTATTTGGAAAAAAACAAAAAGGCTGTTTTGCTCTTGGACAGAGCTAGGAGTGGCAGCTGAATGTGGTAAACAGGAGACAAATGCATCAGCTAACAGGGGTTTTTTTTAGAAACTTCAAGTGTCGCTTGAGAGAAGATTTGGCACAACATGTTTTATACAAGTACCACGTGCTGGATAGTTTGGTGCGATTATGTTCTCAGCAGACATAGAGAGTGACAATACATGCTTTACCTCTCATTTCACTGGGAAGATAGCCCCGCAGATGACATGACAGCACTGATGTTKTTGATGATCTGACATCCAAATGATAATTTACAGAGACTTTTATTGAGCTGACCTGTGTCACAGGGTGACATTAAAGCCTATTGGTTATCGCTCCTTCAATGAAGAGACTTAGCCTGACACAGGTGTGTCAGGTTTATCGAATTTGGGTAAAAATATTGAGTACTTTGATGATGGTTCATCTTCACATGCAAATCAGACAGGAAAGAAAAAGCAGGGTCATAACTAGAAAGACAGTTAGAAAAGAAGACAGATATTTGGTACATATGCAGAGAGCATACATTTGTAGATTATGTATTTATTCTAGGGCCTTTATTCAATTAAACATCCTTCAATTGCCAAGAGACAGTCTTCGTAAGATTCCTAGGTTAAGAAATAAAACCAGTTAAATAGTTTTCTTTTCATTTTATTTTTATTCATAACATTTTAAGTTGTTTTTGATTAGGAAAAAGTTTGTTCACTGGCAGTTTTTTTTAAGTATCAGTTTGTGTTTGCATCTCTTGATGTGGGATGTTATATTAAATTATTCATTTTTACAGAATGGAAATTAATTATTGTGTATGAAATCCCAAACACATATGGTCACAGTGCTGGTTAGATCTGCCTCCTGCTATGCTTTAGAGATTCAAATTTGGAGGTAGCATGTTATTTTCCATGCCAAGACCACCTATGGTTTTCAAGATATAAGTATCTGAAAATTAGCATTTTCACACTGAGCACTTGTTCCAGCTTTAGTATACATTGACGACTACCATCTTGTAACTAGATGTACTAGAAGGGATCTTAGCAGTCTATAAATGTAATTTAAGTTCTTCTGAAATTCACTGACTGACTGCATTTTCTACATCTACCTTTAGTACTATGTAACATCAATCTCTTCTTTTGAAATCCCTCAGAATGTCTTTTGACTGATAGCAGTGATTGGCATTAATTAATTTCAAGGGTCAGTTGTGAATGATTGGTTTGTCATGGTCGAGGACTGAATTATATACGATCAGGAGAGCGTGCTGAAATGGTCAGTCAGTCAGTGAAAATCAAAGAACATAAGTTCAGATGGAAAAGAATTCACAGCTCTGTTTATGAATGCAGCCAAGCCACTTTACATCTGAAATTAAGGGGTTTTGGTCTTGAATCGACTCTTAAGGAAATAGCCCAATCTCTAACTGTAATTTTTGCAATAAAATGTATAAAGAACAAAAATTCTATTTCTTTCTGCAGCTGTCAAGGAAAGTCCTACTAAAAAGATTCAGAAAATCTGTTCTTTATTATATATTTATCAAAGAAAATCAGATTAATTTCTGTTATTATATAAAAAACTTCTATTTCTTAACTATTCATTAATGCATCTACATTATATACTATCAAAAGGAGAAAGATTCTAGGAGAAGCAACAAAAAATAATGATCCCAGTTGTGTTGTTTTTTGGTTTTTTTCACTTTGCATTCTGTTTTGTTTCCCCTGCAGTGTATAACTAAAAGGAAAGTGAAAAGAAAATAATATTATTAGATTCACAGAATATGCTTGAGAGAACAATATCTTTCTCCAAAAAAAGGTGTCACTCATGATTTTTTGTTAACTTATATGTTGATAAAAGTTAATCTTGAAAGTATTCTAATCAAACACATCAATGAATGATCATTGCAGCTTTTACAATAGTATTGTAAGTACTTGAACTCATAAGTCAATACCTAAGGGAACCTATGGAGTAGCTGTATTGGGGAATATTTTAGTAGATAAGTATTTAGAAACCTACTGGCTACTGATGGCCAAAATGGTAACCCAACTTACCTTAACATCTGAATTGGTGGTGGTACAGACTAACAACTGTTTAATAACCATATAAAAATGGTTTAAAAAACCATATATTTTTATTTATTTATTTCATGTATCTTACAAGCTTTCAAGGCAGAAAGATGCAACATCTATCAATCTATATAAAGTCTTGATTCACTGTCTGAGAATATCCAGCATTTAGTGCAATACATCTTAATGCATAGCAATGATACCTGGACTATGCACAGGATCAAAAATCGGATTGGATAGATTTTACTTCCCTGCAATTCTCTTACATTCAAAACTTTAATGAAATTTCTAAGAAAAATAAAGTCCAAGACAGTGCAAAGAGTCTCAATATTCCAGTGAGTTGGAAGAGTAAACGAACTGGAAGAGTAAATACTTTGCTTTTTCTATCACAAAGATGAAGGACAGCGGTCTATATACAATAGGATAAAATTTTTATTTTATAGGATGAAACTAAACCCTTGGGCAGAGAGTAGGATACTGATGGGCTAGGTTAGACTTTGGGCTAGACATCTTGGTTAAGTATTTGAGGTCTTTTAGAGCAGCAGTTCACTGAACTGGAAAGGTCAGTTTAAGTGATCAGAGATTTAACAGTAAACTAAGGTGTAACAGGTACCTGAGATGAAAGACAGTGCAGCTCTGCAGCAGGAGCATGCAAATCACAGCTATGGACAGCTCTGTTAAACATACTCCTAGTGCTATCCATGCAAATTAGCACAGTCTACATCTCTAAGGATTCATCAGCAGGACTGTAAAAGGATTATCTGATGCAATGATTTCCATCCAATGCAATATTCTGTTGCACATGGGCATCCCAGCTTGTGAAAACTTACAGGAAAGAAGGAAAGAAAACCCAACATGCATGTTCTACTCAAAAACTAAGAGGCTGCTTTGCACTGATATGTGTCACCTAATTGACCATGAAGATAGACCCACAGGACTGGCCAACCCTCCCTGGTGGGAGGCACCACTACTTTGGCGTTGCACTGTGACCATGTGAGGATCATCGACGGCACGTCACAGGATCCAGGCTCAGTCTTGCCTTTGCAGATTCAAGCAACATTTTACAGTGGCAGCGCTGTAAGAGCTGTGGGTCCAGGAACCAGGGAACCTGCCTGTGAAAAACGTGCATGTCAGAAAGCAGCACCACTTCTGCCTTCTCTGCAGTCAACACAAGTAACTTATCAGGTAATTTTTCTCCAGAACCATCAATCAAAAGCATCCCAGAGGAACAGATCCTGAATATAAACTAAAAATCTTGGCTCTAGCAAAGCCACTTGCAAAATATTCTTTGGCTACAAAAGGGCTTGAGGCCAAGACTTTATATAAACTTTTTCATGATCATGCAAGATATGACTATGGATCTACTGAGGTAAGGTGAATTTTCATGGTCCACTACTAATACTGAACTCATCACTACCAGTTCTCCTGATCTTATTCAAGTTTTATGCTATCTTTTCAGTCATTGATGACAGATTCAAGAGAATTCTAACATAAAAATCTCACTAGTCTTTATTTAAATGGGCTTCTTTTTTTGTTTAATGGAAATTCTAGCCTTATCATTGCTGACAAAACTCTTAGTATAYCTTCTAAATGCAACCTCCGGGCTAAAACTGCATTAGAAGAACACAAAGTAGTTTTCTAGTACATCTTGCTGACTATAAGACAGTCCCATGAGTCGGGATCTTATGAGGATGGTAATGTCACCATTAACTTGCCACAGGAATGAGAATAGTCCAGTGAAGTGCAAAATTTCACAACATTTCACTCTCAAGAAGCCATAAGAATGGGGCCTATGACAGTGAGTGGCACCTCAGTGTTCTCGAGAATGTCATGGTACACGTATCTAGCATTGTTTGTAATAAAAAATTGTAAGTATGATAAATGCCAGCTCTTCCCATCTGCTTCTCAAATCAAAACAGATCCAGTTTCTTAAAGGTGTTGAGCCAAAAGTGGACCTTCTGTATGTGCAAACTAAACTGGATATAAATTGTTTTCTTTTTATTGTTACACTTATAAATTATATCATTTTAGTTTTAAAAACACAGGGACCGCTGTCATTATAATAGTGTCATAACACAGGTGCATTTCATAACACAGGTACATGGCTTTCATTAACAACAAAGCTGGAAGTGGGTGTTATTTATTAATCCAATAGCACCTAAAGTTCCAGCCATGCTAAGTTCTCAAACAGACTAGGATCTGCACAAATATAGTAGTTCCAATCTGTGTATGGAAAGCATGCCATCAATAATCCCACACATTTGGGATATTCAGTAAATATCAAACTTCTGTTAAAGAATCAAAGATGGACAGCAATGCTAACAAATATGGAATGAAAAGAGAATCAGGATTGCAAGTCATCATGGACATCAGTGATAAACCAGGTGAAGAAAAGTTAAAATAACAATGTTTTATCCACATTAAAGTTCATAGAAAAACCACTTTTCCTTTCAAAAAAGTTGGAATATCATTCATATCAGACAATTTTGTTCTCGAGACCTCTCATACACATTCCAAAATATTTAAAACTTGTGACACCCCACCTGGAACACTGCACCCAGCTCTGGCATCCTCAACACAAGAAAGCTGTGGACCTGTTACAGCGGGTGCAGAGGAGGGCAACGAAATGATCAGAGGAATGGAGCACTTCTCCTACAGAGACAGGCTGAGACAGCTGGGGTTATTCAATGTGGAGAAGAGAAGGCTTTGGGCAGATCTCATTGCAGCCTTCCAGTACCTTAAGAAGGCTTATAAAAAGGAGGCAGAGGGACTTTTTATACAGGCAGACAGTGACAGGGCAAGGGACAATAGTTTTGAACCGAAAGAGGGCAGGTTTAGGTTTAATATTAAGAAAAAAACTCTTTACTGTGAGAGTGAGGCACTGGAACAGGCTGTCCAGAGAAGTTGCACATAACCCATACCTGGAAGAGTTCAAGGCCAGGCTGGATGGAGGCCCAAGCAACCTGATCTGGTGAATGGCATCCCTGCCCATGGCAGGGGTTTTTGAACTAGGTGATCTTTAAAATCCCTTTCAACCCAAACCATCCCATTATTCTGTGATTCTGCTAAGCAGTATGAGAAACCATGGTGATGGGCACATTAAAAATACCTGAGACAGGGAGAGAGAAATAGGCTGATAGATAAGTAACAAGGTCACATGGCATCAATCCACAGGTGATGTGTTTTGGGTGACAGCTGGTGCCTGGAAGCATGCAATATATTGTAAGGCATTTTTTTGCAGGAAAGTTGATGTATTTCCAAACATTGGTGAAAAGCAGAAACACCGAGAGTGGGTCAACCTCCCACAGTTCACATCTGATCCATTGAGAGTAGGATTAAATGTGATTGCCATAAATACTCATCTTGTCTATTACCATGTAAACTGATGGCAATATATATAAACAAAAGTAGCTGTGTGTCAGTCATTTAATCAGGTGTCGCAACTTTATTAATTTAGTATGTACACAAGGACAGAAGTTTACCAAGGAGAGTACAATTTCTGATAGGGTAGGTGTATCTCTGCTCTTTTTTTTTTTTCTTTTCTCAAGAGAAAATAACCCTGCTTTAGAGACTTGCAATACTAGTGAAGCAGTTTAATAAAACAGCAAGCTCTGCAGGTAGAATGATCAGGCATTAGGTAGTGATCAAACTAATGATCAGGCAATGTAGGTAAGTGGAGAACTATCAGTATACAGCTGACACGAGAGTTGCAAAGAGCTTACCCATCCACTTTCACCCTATTTATTTAAAAAAACGCTAACAGAGACAGTGCAGACCAGTGCTACCATATCAGTAAACTTAGGGGGTGACAGCCCATGTTGAAAAGTGAAATAACCTACAATTTGCTCTGTTAGTATTTTGTCAGCCAAATAGAGAGCAGAGTGTGCAGACAGTTTCTAATTCCAATACCAGCAGGTTATGGCTAGCAATCAGGAAGGAAAAGACAAGGGTTGAGAGTCTACCTGCATTTACCCAGACTGCTAGACTTCCAGGACAGGGGAATATGAGCTAATAACAGAAGTTATTTGCCTGGACCTTTTTCTTTCACTGTATTCTTACAGTGATTGTGATGCCTTAAAGAGTCTGTTAATTATCAATAACATAATTCACTAAATATCAATTCACTACTATTCACTAATTATCAATAATATAATTCACTAAAATTAGGATTTCTCCTCATATACGGTGTACTGGTGTCAGACCCCTTAATACAGTTTTACTATGAATTTTAAATGATGACTGCATATATTAACAGATACCAACAATAACTAAGCTTCATGGGTGCATCCTACATACCTACAATGCCAATATGACTCAGGAATGGTTTCACGATGACAGTCCATCAGTGCTATTGCTGGGATCCAACACAGTCATTTGGATGTTAAATTGTGTTGAACTTGCTTGGTGAAACTTGATGCTCACAATAGAAATAGATAACAATCTCTGGGTATTGAACCAAGAATGGATCATAGTTCTATCTATGCTAGTTCCCTGCCATGTCAAAAACAGCAACATTTTAAAGTTCTGTAAGGAGACAGAAAAATTGAAGAAGCAATGGAAGATTTTAATGGATCATTTTAAGCCTTTAATGAGGATGAGGGTACATCTTGGACACAGGTCATAAAACTGGCTCAAGACTGACAACAATGCATAATGACTGTGGAAAGGAATCCCCATTATCAACCTAATAGTCAGGAAAAGATAGATTAGGATGGCACAGTGTTCACATGTGGCCTCTTGGGGATCATTTCTTAAATGAATTCTTAACATGCAATGCTGTAAAAAGATGATTTGTTGAGACTTGAGGACGATTTCTTTCCCAGATATTTCAATGGTTTTAGCATGGCTGGTGACATATTTCCTCCTTAGGTTACATGCCCAGAAAAAAAAAGACAGGAATACATTAAATGGCATAAAAGCATAGTTAAACAAACTGAGCATCTTATATTGTATTCATCAGGATTCATATACTGCAGGGCAAAAACGCACATTGCTTTAAAGCTTTGAGAGACACAAGGAGAAGTGCTGAATATAGATTTTCCCTACTAGGTCCACCGAACTTAAAAGAATCAGAGTCTGAAAATTCCTATATGACATCATGGCTGGAGCAAGTCCTCATTAATCCCAATGACAGTCATTAACCATGTGAAAATTCTTGGTGCTTTTTGTCCCACTTAAAACATCAAAGTTTTATATGCAGAACTGTTGACATGGGCACCACAGAAGGGGATCAGCCTGTGATGTTAAGTTACAGACTCACTGGAAAAAGTTGTCTACGTATTTTAAAAAAGAAGTCTTCCTGTCCATTCTGGGCTGGTATCTGCCAAAAGAGCACCAACAGACAGCCTACCATGTCCAACTCTCTGAGGACTTTTCATGAAAGGATAAAGAAAATATAAAGACATTAACTTTGTGCCACCGTTCACAAAGCAGGATGACATAGCAGGACTACAAATTGCTTCTCATGTATTCATGTGGATTAACAAAGAACAAAAATAATAATAATAATAATAAACAAGTTGGTTTGTATTCATTCCATCATGAAAAGGCCAATAATTACCTGGCTTGCAGCGCAGAAAATTAAAATATTTAGCAGAAATCAGGCTTATGCAATCATGCTGCTTATTCACCATCTGCCTCTCCTCCTCATAACAACTCTGAATCTACTGACCAGTTTCTTTGTCCACATCATCCACTGACTTTGAGCCTTCGGTAATGAATTTTTTCCCATTCTGACGTGCTTGTTGCACCCCAGTTCAGTTGAGAAGTCACAAAATTAATTAGATTTCATAACGCTGAAGATCAGCACCTGAACAGTGGAGAAAGGCCACATCAATTCTCCATGGAGAAAATTTCTCCTGTAGTTTGGCACTAGGTCAAAAAAGATCAGTTGCGAATGAAAGAAGCCGGATAGGGATCCTATGAGATCTAAAGATACTGCTGCAGGAGGTATTATAGGAGGCCCAAAAGGAATCTGAAGTTTTTGCAGTGAGTAAAGCAGACGACACAGCATACACCTCTGTAAGAAACCAGAATGCTTTTCTGGTTTTAAATACTAAGAGCGGTCCTTTATGTACCTATGTAAGGATGTGGAGAGATCTCCAAAACCTTTTTTTTCCATGTATATAATAACATGAAACCCATATGGCTTCTCTCTTGTCTGAACTGGGATGCATTTTGCAAGGGGCCAGAATTTGGTGTGGTGTATAGGATGCTCTGAGTCAAAGTCAACTAATGTCAATGGGGCCCCATCTGCTGCCTTCAGCAGACTTTGGATCAGGCTCATTGCATACTGATAAAGATCAAGCAGAAGGGGGCCTTGAATTCTCATTCTGATTTATGCTGAGTAATTGAATACAAATATAAAGACAATATAAATAACTTCAGAAAGGTCACTTGGCTAGTCAACCCAGGAAATAAATTTAGAAGTCTTAGGTAAATGCCTAGACTACCAGAGAAAATACCTTTTGAAGGCATCAGACAACTGTTTTATCCTTATGGGTTTTTTTAAGGATTATAGGCATCATTCAAAATCTACTTTTTTTTTGCATTCCTAATGTAATAAACAATCAATAGGGCTTTTCAGCACTTTTTTTATGGCCTCATCCTTCTATTGATCTCAGCTCAAAGTTCTCACTTCAGTGAAGTCTCACTTATATAAGGACAGACAGACTCAGCCTTAATGAGTTTCTGTATCAGCTTCATCTATGATATATCCAAGGTTATATATAGATCTGGAAATAGCATCTGACAGCCTTGTGCTGCTGCACAAGAGTGAATGGAGACAACACTCAATTT
This sequence comes from Amblyornis subalaris, assembly GCA_018881555.1. NCBI lineage: Eukaryota > Metazoa > Chordata > Aves > Passeriformes > Ptilonorhynchidae > Amblyornis > Amblyornis subalaris. The sequence goes on from JACAXG010000042.1 coordinate 2,127,937, forward strand.
ACCAGTGTGACCCACTAAATACCCTTTGGCAGTAACATATGAACCCATCTGTTCAGTAGTCCAAGGAATGGGGTGCCAGTGTCTGGATTTCATTTCTAGAGGGAAGAAAGAGGAATATACATACATGCATGTTTCCTTTCTGGTTTGACTCAGCTCTTTGTCTTCCAAAAGTCACAAGATTTTCTCCAAGCTAGACAATTCATTCAGTCCATACTTGCTTCTCTCTGAAGATGACCTGTTCCCCAGCTTTTATACCCAAATCATACATATCTACCAAGGAAAATTAAGTCAATTTTGTACTTCCTGACCAGACACGAAACAAGCTTTGGGGATACCATGCGTGGTTTAGATAAACCACTTTTTGTATGAAAAGACACTCAAAGACAGGAATATCTGTACGTGCACTGAGGCCATGACATTAGCTGCAAAAGCTGCGAAAGCATCAAAACTCTCCCCCAGAATATGTTAAGGAGTAGAGCCAGAAGCATGAAAACAGCATAGGGTCCTGCTGAGGTAACTTAACTTACTGAAAAAGTTGTACTGAGATTGCAGGATATCTAGTCCAAGTATTGATTAGGTCACTTATATCGATAATACACCATAGAGAAGCTGTAGTTGAGCCACCAAATACACAGCTTAAAGCAACACAGGAAGACAGCAGGGTTCTTAAATCAGAATAACCCAAATTTTCCAGTTTCTATTCCAGTGTCCCAACTACTAGGCAGTCACTCACATCCTTGAGTTTACAATATTAGATTCTCTATGCTGCTTGCCACAGCAAATTCCAAGCATCTATTCCCTGTTACCAGCAGAACTATAGTTTGCTGATCCATTCCCTTAACAGAAAAACATGTTTGAAGTGCAAGTCCTCAGTCTTGCCCACAAATTTAATTTTAATCATATGACATTCCCATTAAGGAAATGGCACTTTCAAGGTTAAAGATAAGAACATGATTGTTTACAAGGTTTACTTTTGACTTTATAGCTAATACATACCTACAAAGTCTAAAAGCCAGACAATCATTCCTTCTGTTTCTCCTACATGGAGGCCATGTTCCTACATGTCTAACTGCATCTGTTCCGTGATTGATACAATACATTAAATTATTAATTAATACAAAAACTTCATTGCAGCCATTTTATACTCTTGAACAAGATAAAAAGAATGTATGGAGGTTTTCCACTCCATCAAAGTAATTTCACCTTAAACTGTGTTCTCGGGCACCTGACAATTGCCTGTGAGGAATTGTGTAGGTCTGTCTTTCAAGATAGGAATCTGTTGTTCAGGTTTTGGGATTYGCATGTGCATTGTAGAAAGGAGCGTTGTTTTGCTTAACCGCATTCTCTATGCCGTGAATGGTCACAGCACACCCAAGACCAGTGGGAAAGCGAAGAGGGATGGAAAGATGAGAGAAATGGCCACAGGAGCCTGGTGTCTTATTTGCCCTGTCCTATAAGAAATAATATAGACAAGTTAAAGAAAAGGTGGAAGTATCAAGATCTGCAAAGAAAGAGGAAACAGTGCTTGGCATCATATAAAAGCAGTAGAGAGGACAGAGCTGGTGTTTGGGGCTGGACAGGAAATAGAAGGAATCTTGGATTCCTTCCCAAGGAAGGGAAGGATTCCTCCCAAGATTAATCAGGACCCAGCCTTTATTGCTGCTTTATATTCTCTAATTTAAATGGATAGACAAACACAGAAAGAAGCCTACGGTTTAAAGAGTTCTTCAGTTCACCTGACTCATTCGCATATTTGAAGGCAAAGAAAATTTTGCACAATCATTTTATACCAATGCATTCCCTGTTAATTGTCTGTGATGGATGTAAAAACAACATTATGCCAGCTGTGAAGAAAGTGACTGCTACAGTACATTGGGCTGCTATGTTTCATCCTATCTGCAAACCTAAATAACCCAACTGTCCAAGGCTTTTTGAGAGACTGTATTTCATATTTGTGGAAAGGAAGATAGAAAGAAAATTGCCCAGATCCCTCAGGGAATACAGCCCCTTCTGCTTTGACTTATAAAAATATCATTGTTAACATAACTGATAATTCATACATGATACCACTCTTCAAATGTGAACATTTACCTCCTTAACAGTCTGAGTTGGGTTAAGTTCAGCATCCCCATAAGCACAGACTGAGTTGGGTTAAGTTCAGCATCCCCATAAGTACAGAAATGCAGGATGAACTTGATCATTTCCCTCTATCTTTCAAGTAGGAAAATAAAGAAAAACTAAGTGATAGAGAGCACTGGAAGGAAAGCTGCAGCCAAACTAGGACAAAAGCACAAGTAATCACTCCCCTTTCTCTCTTTACAGTGAGTTTTTTTTGATCATTCCTGCTTTGTTAGACCAATATTAAAGGTTTAATTCCATAACCCTGTCTCACACAAGCAGACCTTTTGCAAGCAGAAATATCCCATGAGTTTAGTGAAATTAGTGCTGATATATAATGGGATTTTAAAAGAGGACCCAGGTGGAAGCCACTGGTGGTGGAAATTGGTCTAGTGCCTCTGAAGGGAAGTTTTTGTACCGTTTTCCTTGTTCCTGAAAACCACCCATGAAATTAAGATATGATTAATTGGAATCCACAGCAGTGCAGTAGGTTAGAAGCTCTGCATCATATCATCGTCTCCACTTTAAACTCAATAGATTAAAAATACCTTGATTCTTATGTACAGTGGACAATCACCATTTTCCCTAACATGCAACCAAAAACTTCTGCTTTGCTGTTTGGGGCCATACTGCAGCACGGCTGGGACAGGGAACTTCAGGAACATTTCAAGTGTACATTTCAGTAAAACCATCCTGTTTCTGTAAATGAAAAGTCCTCATTTTCTCCTGATAGATGTGCAGGCATGCCTCACTAACAATTACTGAGGGTCACAGGCAAACAATTTCTACACCTACTGTACATAATAATTGTCATGAGAAATTATCTTCACAGCCTTCTAAGCTTCCATTTGCAAACAATGATCTATATGATAATAATATCTCTATAGCTTACAATGCATACACATTAGCCTGGTGTATACACAGCACAACTTTCCATAGAGAAGTCCACATTGATCATCAAAAGTTTATACCATACTTCATAGCTGGGAATAAAACGCGTGACATGTTTTTATCAACAAAATACTCATTTTCAGTGCCTCTGGCTGCATATCATTCTTGACTAAATGGACATGCTACAAACCTCCTACATTCCAACATATGGCTTTCTTGCATGCTTCAGAAAGAGAAATTAAGCAGCCATAAGCATTAATAGTCTCTATTGTGCTAAATGAAGAAGATTTTGTAGTATTATATATCATAATATGGTTGCTTCAAGAGATGCCTCTTTAAAAACCAGAATATATTTACATTTAAAATTAAGTATTATTTTCTCTCCATTTCTCATAATCCTTTAATATGGCAGACGTGCACCTGATCATGCTGCTTGCCATACAGCAAAGCATGTTTGTGTACTGTTAAGTGATAATGTATTTCGCGTATATGATACCTGCTCTGCCAAGTTGCCTCTCTTTCTCTATGCATGCTGCAAGAACATTTTTAATGAGATATTTGCCATTAACAACATTTTCATACATGCATTCTATTCATGAGAGGAAAAGAAATCATCTTGCTTTGGATTAAACTCAGTTTTAAATAACAAACTGCATTACTAAACCTGCCCCGTTCCCGAGGCAGAGGCACATGCCTGTGTACAGACACATAGGTACACACAGCCTCAGAGAGCAGAGTGCTGCATTTCCTTCTGAGTATCGTGTGTCCCCTGTAGCCCTTTAATGCTTAAGGCTAAAATGCTAAAACACTAAAAACAGGTGTACCTTGACCCTCTGAAGATCTGATAAGATCTGACTGGATCAAAGGCCAAGGTCACTTGAGTCATGAGATTGGCTGAGTGATATTATTTTTGTCATGGTTCCAAACTGTTGAGAGGTAGGACTCTGATTCTGGCACATGAGAATCAAATGATATGATAGTCTAGTTATTAAATATGACAGATAGAAAAAGCTGTATGTTGCATAGCTACTCTGTGATTAGTAGCCTATATTTTACAATGTCACTGCTCCAAATGCTGTAATACTTCCAAGACTCTTTCAAGAACTAAGGCTTTTGAATTTAAAAAGAAACAATAAAAGAAGATAGAGATGAAATCTGGTAACAGCTCTGTAAGATTTCACAGCTTATTTTCCCAAACAGCATACTATTTCAATAATTCAACTGTAAAACTAGTTCTCTACTGCCGTTTTTTCCTTAGGACCATCTTTAAATCTTCTATTTTATTTTATTTTAATCAGACAGATGAATAAACTTATATGGAACATTAGAGGAAGGCAAAACAAGAAAAGTTAGCTCTATCTTCTCATTTTCATGTTATGCTTGCAAATAGATGCAGCATTTTAAATCCAGCTCTATTCCCCTACAGGTAACTCATCCCAAGGATTAGGGAGGAACCCCAGCAACAATAAAAATGCACATCTCACCCATGTGTCTCAAACATTATCTTTTTAAGGTAATCAAAAGTAGAATAGTTTGATGTTTAGCATGGCATATCTATAACTTACACAGCCTATCAGTTCATTCATCTGTAAACTAGATAYACTTTTCTCTCTCCCTGATGCTTTGCAAATGTTTTTAAAGGGCTTTGAGATCCACTGATGAAAGGCATTTTAACAGCATGCAGTATAACTGACATGGGCATCTTGAGTGCCTACTTGCATTTTGAAAATGCAGCCTTTTGTCTTTAGAAGGCGGCCTAAACCCCTAATTAAATTGGAAGAATTTTGTGGGCTGAGGGATTGTGCAGTATTAGATAAGTTAGCAACAAACCCATCAAGTAGTCCAAGAGGAAAAAAATAAAATGCAATCAGGTAATCTTACAATCAGCAGATAAAAGCTAAATAGAAACATATTACATAGCCTGTAACTATAATAGGCTAACACTGCATTATTTCCAAGACATAACTACTGCATACAATCAGGAAGAGAACGAAGAATCATGAAATGCTCAGTGAAAATGGGATAGGAAGGGAGAACTTGTATTCAAAATAYGGGATTTTCTGTTGTTTCTTCTGAAAGAATGGATGATTGCTTGATATAGATAATAAAAATGATGATATTAAGACATGTCTGAACGGGCAACAGTTGCTACTGTGCTTAAGACCAGAGCTGGAAGGAATGACTGTTTCTGTTTTGGGTAGAAGTGGGCCCCCGGTCTCTAAGAATGTGTGCATGATGTATAATAGATACCTGTCTGATATAATTAATTATATTTTTCCTAAATTTAACATTGCCTGAAGGGTAAAATCATTTTGCTTGGTGAAATCCCTCATGCCACACAAAGTCTGTGCACAAGTCAGATTTAATTGCTGTGATAAAACCACAAGAAAGACCAGGTTTGCATTAAATCTATAACCACATCTAGTGAAGAATAGCTTTAATCACCTTTGAAATGGTGACCACAAGATAATTAAAGGGAAAGTGTTCTCATTAGTAATTATCCAGGAATATCAAATCTCAGTTTATCTTGAAGTCCAATTTAAAATGCTTGGCATGGCTTTAATTTTTTTCCTCTATTTCTGAGGTTATGAATCTCCTAGAATTTCTTCTATGAGGGTGGGAAAAAATTCGAGTTTGTCCTGTGCAATTCCACAATCCACTGTCATGCTTCCTTTCCCATGTCTGTGCTAGTCAGAGTACCAGGTAACAGCAGCGACTTCTCATTGATACCTTTGCCATTTTCACATTCAGGACAAACTGAAAACCGAAGTTTTTCATTCTCACTAAAGATATCATTACTTGTGTTGCTAGGAGATGATGTATCTCCTTGCTCCTATCACTAAAACGTCTTTGGTGTAGTTACTCTGCTCCTGGTAACATATACTTGATCTCTTGCACATGTGCTTCCAGTGGAAAAGGGAAGCAGAATCCCACTTGAATCTGAGCAATAACTTGCTTTAATTTGCATGTGTAAATCAGTCTTGCATCTGAGTTTTTCAAACAGCATGCAAGACCACCCCTGTTCTCCAGAATCAAAGCATAGCTCTGACTCCAGGCTTTGACAAGAGTCACCTGTGTTATGAACTGACCCTAATCAAAGATCAGCACAGAGAGCAAATTCTTCTGCTTTTCACATTGTTTCCTCTGTCTGACCTGTTTAACAAACCTAACACACCACATCTCATTAGTCTCAGCTTTTACTTGACTGTAAAGGAAATGAATTTAGAAGACTGTATTTAAGAACATCAGATAGTGATAGCAGCACAACACGGTAAGTGTAGTAAGGTAAACGATTCTTTTACAGGAACTTATTTCCCTCTGCATACTTTCTCTGTTTTCCTCCTCCTTTCCTCTTTACACACCTTAGCAAATATGCTGGGAGGGGAGATCCTGGTCTGAAGTGCTGCCTATGAAATTTCAGACAGCTTGATTTTTGGCTTGGCAAAGTTTGGTAAGGGTCGCTTTCAATATTAGGCTTATAATGAAAGGATTGTTGTAACCTTATCTATGTTATGTGGAAGAGATCAACATCACTCAATCATTAAAAAAAAGAAAAAAGGAAAAGAAAGCAGAAGGCTTCTTTTCTTTCTTCAAATGTAATTTAGTTTTCCTTTCCCCCTTTCCCAAGTCTCATTGTGGGTTCACTGARCTACTCTCCCCTTCAGGCAGAAATGGAAACCAGAGGAGTTGCATTCCTTCAGTCTGTTTCTGACAGCGAGTGCGGCTGCATCAAACTTAGCAGCTAAAGCCTTGCCCTGCACTCTGTAGTGCAGCTGTGCAGAACTTGGCTGTTTCAGATCACAGTGCTTTTATAAAGACTTTCACAAARATTTCACTTGGCTTGCTGCTGCTGAATTGCACTTTGAGACCAGCAAACAACACAAAAATAAGGAAAAAAAAAAAGTATCAAAACACTCAGTGAAAAACCTTGCATTTCATCTGGTCCTGTGTTGAAATTGCATGGTGCTATGAAGTTTGCATGATACAGAGGAATAAAAGAATTTTTTGAACCCTGGCCCAGGTTTGCTTTGAAATGTTCACAAACTATAGCAAAACTTTCAACTGATGTAAAGTGAGATTCAAGTTTCTAATGAAACCAGGCCATTTTGCATGGATTCAGRTTTCATAATGCAGGTCTCTTACAGCTGTACTCTCAAAGGAACATATTCCTATCTCAAGATGGGATTTACATACTGTATGTAACTCCCCACATGTCCCGGCAAGATTATTACTTTCTTATACAGCCGTAAATCCTAGAGCTTTATGTTATGTCAAGGGAATGGATAATCCGCTCACTAAGGGCCAAATCCTACCCCTTGAACAGGCATGTCAAGGCCCAAGAGGTAAAAGAAACCCTATTCTTTGAGGAGATAGATTAGCAAGGCACGCCCTCCACAGCAGCACAGAAGATGCTCAGTCCACACTGGTGTGCCACGGTCCCTGAGTAGGGACGCAGTCAGCCCCAGTAGCCACACACAGAGCAGCACAGCAACCAGCAGCCCAGCACCAAACAGATCAGGCACTAGTTAGGTCATGTCAATCAGGTCCTGACACACATTATTCTTTTCCCTAGAAGCATTCCTGCAACTTAAATTCAGAGAATATTGGCCAACTAATATGGGTAATGTCAAACTTTAGAGAYGATAAACAAAAGCATCAAGTTCTGGACTCAAGTGCTACTCTCTTGCACTAAGGGGGGTGGGGATTTTGTGTGAAAGCAGAATAAAAATTTATAGGTCTGCACTGTATTTGACTTTAAGGAAACCAGAGTGTTTTTTTCAGAACCTGCATATTCTTCATTGCAAGTTTCCTGACAACAGACAGCCCAAAGAACCCAATTCTCTCTATACATATGCAGTTCTCTGTACACATGCCACCAGCATTCCCTATTATCTGCCTGTTTTATTTCCATAATTTAGGATCCCTCCTGTCCTGCCCACGCTCGGGTGCCCTGAAGTGCATGTATGTTCATGGCGTGATGTATTGATACATGAGCAAAAAGAGAGACTACAGACCTTCTGCATTTCCTAAGGAGTATCACTCTGGCAAATGGAATCAGCCAGGGAAAATGCCCTGTTCCAAAGGCCAAGAGCAAACAAGAAATCTCCCTTCTCAGCAGCAGACATCACATAATGGTAGCTTTTTTGTGCTCTGCCTAAGCACTGCCCACAAGAAGCAAGCACCAGAGAGCRGGACATCACCTTGCTCAGAGCTGATCTCTAACACTGGACCCAGCTTCCTTCCTCTCCCATTCTCCCTGCCAAGCCAGGGCCCTTCCAACACACCCCTTTATGCTGTGCAGGAGCAGTGTGTATAGGAAGCAATTAACTCCCCACAGCTGGTCTAATTCCTACAGGATGGAAAGACAACTGTAGTCCCTTTTCTAGCCGGCTTAAGGATTAACCCCTTCTTCACCAGTGTCTCAAGGAGATGTATACACTCTCATGAGTTAGAGTACAGCTCTGAACACATTTGATAGCTGAGTTTCAGCAGCAGTTCCACATCTGAATGACAAAGGGCTATGTGTCCTTAAACAAAACATATTATCAGTAACARATTAAAAACAAAATTCTGTGTTTAGACTCATTATTATAGATATGCTTCACGCAGATATAATCATGTCCTGTAGAGATTAACCAAAAGCATGGGAAAGGAAGTCCACATAGTAAAATCTTATTTCCTTCATGTAAGTGATTAATGTATAATTGAATGATAATATTGCAAATAATAATAATACATGGCACTTATATAGCACCTGCCATCTGAGGATCTCAGCACTTTTCAAACAGCTACAAAATCTCACACATGCTAACAACATGGCTTATGATCTTTCCTGCCTAACCTTTCAAAACTTTACATGCCATATGAGCGTGTTAAAACCAGGAAATGAATATGCCTGTGACTTCACAGAATTGGACATGGATTTAGGTCTAAATCTGGTGCAAATATGTGCCCACCCTAAGTGAATCTGACCCCAGAGTGGCTACAGTTAGGATATTATTAGAGTGAGGTAGATATATGTGCATACATGTTTAATTACTATCCGAGTTTTCATTCATTTTGGGAGTGTCTTGGTTCAAGGAAAGAAGAAAAACTTGGTTCAAGGAGAGCAAAAAAACTTGTGATGCCAGAAGTCATCTTTACCTTATGCTGCCTGAGACACACACACAAAGAAAAGGGTCTGGCCRGGTTAGACAGAAGATTCATTAATGTGCCCTTGATGCAGTCTCTACCACAGGTGCTCACATAAAGCCYAGCCAGATGTAAAATCTAGATCAGAAGCTAAATTTCCTCCTGCAGGTATGTTGGCAAAGGCACTTGGTGCACAGCCCCACACGTGTACACCTGATTGGTGACTGTGAGGAGTTGCAGGTGAATGACGAAGCTACATAAAATAAAGATTAACAGATTCATCCCATGTGCTTGGCAGATATATTACAGTGTGCAGATTGTCATTATGTGCAGGGTTTGGAAAATGCAACAGTAATTCCTGTCGAGAGGAATCAAGAATTAAATGGGCTGGACCCAGTCCCCAGATCCTCAYATGGCCTTAAGGACATGCACTGACCGAAAGGTATAGTGGTGGCTTATGGACGTGGCACTAGCTTAGGAACCTGAGATGTTGGGATCTATCTGCAGTACAGCCAGTGACCACCTCTGTCACCTCAGTTAAACAAGTTTTCTCCAYATTTCTGCTTTCTTTCTGCTTCAGAGTAAACTGTCATTATAAAAAAACAAGAAGTATTTTAAGGTGATATTTAGTTCCATTAAGAGACAGTTTCTAATGGTCTAGTGATCTGTGTAATACAAGGAGACCCAGGTACGTGAGCACAACAACTCTCCATTAATCTCATTCTTGGCAAAGCCAGTGTTATTGACTGGGTATCAGACCAGATGAGGTTTCACAAAACTACTGGAATTTTAATATACCTTAATTTCAATAATATGAAGTACTAACGAGCACAGTAACCCATTAATTGAATCTTTTTGTTTTCAGCTATATGTATTTATCTCAACACAAAATTCTTTTAAGAATAAGAGAGAACACATTTTTCCTTCCTTCCTTCCTTCCTTCCTTCCTTCCTTCCTTCCTTCCTTCCTTCCTTCCTTCCTTCCTCCCTCCCTCCCTCCCTCCCTCCCTCCCTTCCCTTCCCTTCCCTCCCTCTCAATACTCTTCTCTATCTTTATTCTAGAGACATTTAATCCTCTTCACACCTAACTCTTGATTGAAAATTCTGTATAAAGCACCTATTTCTAAAAGTCACCCTAGCCAATCAGGGACCAGAAATAAACCAGGTGAACAGTCACACACAAGGAATAACTTAAAGTAAATAATCATAGTGTTCAAATTGCAGATAATTCATAGGGTACAGTTTGCTCACAAAAATAATTCAGCAGACAATTACAAATAATGATCTAATTTGGGAAAATCGCAATCAGCTTGTATGCATTACATTTACAGAAGAGCTGAATTTGCTGGATGAAATATTTGTTATGAAGAGTTCAACCAGCTCCACTATTTACTTCACAGAGTAGCTAAATCCAAAGAGCACACAGTGGAAACCACTGCAGAAGGGAAATATTTACATATTATCTATGTTAGAAGTGTGCAATGAAAGTTGGAGAGAATACACAGCTAAAAAGGCATGCTAATCACCCTGGAAATCATAATGCAAAATTAGCATGCAGTAGATGTTAAATGGCAAGCAAATAAATGCAGACACATGACCAAACTGGGCCAGAAAATTCCAGATCAGTATCTTACTTCCACACTGATAGTATTTATTTCATGGGTAAGGGAATGGAGTTATGTTACTATTGTTGTAGGGCACAGACCAAAATTTCAGACTCATTTGGTCTACACACACTAATTTTCACTCCACAGAGGCTGACTGATGTCACCAGGTTCATACTAGAATCTGATGGAGCACGAGGTGTTTGGATATGATTACACAAAACTCTGTGGCCTGCCTTGAAATTTTGAGCCCAATTTAGAAAATTAAAATATAATTACATTTCRCAGTAATTCCATTTTGTTTTGGTTCTTCTTGAAGAAAGGGCAAGAAATGGAGCAGGATAGACAGACACTTTTAGGTAGTCAGATTTAACCCTCTGTTCTGGGTGAATCTTTGTTACATTTTGGGATCTTTCTTTGTAGCAGTTTGTCCTGTCTCATCTTAGATACAGGTTTTCAAAGTACGTCTTCCAGGTTGAAATATTCAGTTCTGACCTAGCTTGGGCCAAGTTTTAGACCAGAGGATATTTATTAGACAGTTTCACAGTTCTAAAYACATTTACACTGTTCCACAGCTTTAAGTAGCAAATTTTTTATGAACAATATTATCTCTCTGTTATAGACTCTATTTATAATGCCTTGTGGAAAAATATTGTTAAAGGAACATTGAAGAAAGGAGCTCAAAACAAACATATGTTAAAATTAATAAATTATAGCCTTTCATTTTCTCCTCATTCCCCTTTTTTTGTTTCCCATGTTTTGGGTCATACCAGGTCCAAGTAAAACTGAGTAAAGATTTAGGAGGCAGTTTGGGATCAATGCCATTTTAGCAGTGCTGTTCTTACCACACTAGGATTTTATGTAGTTTCATCTTTTTCTCCTTTTGAATGTTGGCCATCGTTTCAGTCTGCCTGCTCTGCTGCACAGAATTCGATATGCAAGTCACAGAAGTGTCCCAGATTTGGCTTTGACCAAAAAAGTGAGTTTTCTAAGGACCTCATATCCACAGCATTCATATTTCCTACACCATATGGTACTGGAATACTCAGTGGGAGTTGAGGCAGTAGAAGAATCCTGGGTGAGGCTGCATGAAGCTACAAACAGCATTTGAAAACTGAGTTGTCTCACCACTCTGACCAGAGAGTCTCCACAAACCACTAATAAATGTACTCCAGACCACAGCTGGGGAAAGGCTGAGATAGACAARTCATTTAATAGCCAGAATATGCTCTTCATTCACAGAGCTTTCTTTAAAGAGGAATGAAAATGAGGCACAGTGTCTGACAAAGCATTTCTTTTAGACAATAGAATACTTACTTTTAATTTATAATCCAGTTTACTTGGCAAAAATTACTTTYCCTCCTCATTTCACTGCTATGTACTTTCCTGCCTCTACAGGGAGCCAGCTGGTCACCACTTTCTGCCCTAGAGGTAGCTGCTTTTCACTGGTGCTTTATATTGTTGTGAAGTGCTTAGGGATTTACAAGATGGAAGACACTATAAATGTGAGAAATTGTTGAGCTTGTTAAAGTTATTACGAAACTTCCACTTTGTATTAGTCAGATCTTTTCACAGCCACTTTACCACTGAAGTCATCAAAATGTCATCCATCCTTTCAACTAGGAAAGAGGGCTCACCAGATTCATTTAAATGACATTATCCATCCTAAAATTCTGTTCAATTTCGATGATTGCAAATGATTGGTGATGCCTGCACCCACTTTATCCCCAGTTGTCCTCACGTTCTGCAAATTTCTAACTATCCAGAATTTGAACTCTCCCTGTAAGCAATGTTGGTCAAACCCAGGCAAATGTAACCATACCATCACACACACACACAAAAAAAGAAAAATAAAAAAAAAAACCCTAAAAAGACAGAAACAAAAAAAAAGCCACCCAAGGTTGTTCAGACAAATCCATATCTTAATTATCCTTTTCTTCTCTCTAGATTTTGCATGTGTCAAATAATGAATGAAGAAATTTGATTTACAGTTCAGGACATCATAGACAAAAACAATCATTACAGCATATGCACGGACACAAAATCTTCACCAGCTTAAGTTCATCCAAATGGTCTGGTGAGGAAACAAAGAATTAACTAATTCATTGTGTGAGCAGCCTGCTGGTCATTAGCAGCTCTACAGAAAGAGACGTCAGCTTAACTAGAACATTATTGTTGAAGTAAAAAAAAAAAAAAAAAAAAAAAAAGAAAAGAAAAGAAACACCACAATTATGACATTCAATTATTCTATTAAGTGAAATTAACTATTCTTCTTGTTCTTTGAAAAGAGCAAGATAAAGCACAGGATCCAAATAATTAGGTCAGCAGCAGAATGAATCCTGAAGAAAAGCTGTCTAGACTTCTATTTTCGTTTTCAAGTTTGAGTGGTTGGGTTTTGTGCGCTTGTGTGCATTCGCTGCTTTGAATTCTCGGGGTGGTCACGTTAACAAGTTTGCCCCAGCAGGCAGAGTGAAGCCCGGATCAAGGTGTGGCGCTCTGGCTTTGATGTCGGCTGTCACGCTCAGCTGCCTCTCGATCCCTTTGGCTGCCATCGTGTCTGTTGTTGTGGGAGACCAGGTAAACCARGGCTGCGTGGCACAGCTCAAAGCAGGGTCAGCTCAGATACGCTGTGAGGGGTTACGGTACTCACCAGCTAAACACACAAGGAGAGCACAACTCGTAACAAACTTTTAAATAAAAAGGCATTGATTCTCACCGGGCTTTYAGTAGAGGCCATGGAATGTTAGTGCGACAGCAGTTACTGAGTTCTGTTTGTAAAAGGTCCTGCGAAGGGAAACTATACAGTGGAATGGAAAAGGTGGACCAAGATAAACAGTGAGTTGGCATGTATTTACAGAATTAGAAGCACATTTCACAAAAATCTTATAGGAGAAAGGTGTGTGAGGGTGTGGAGAGTGGAATAAGTCTTTCTTCAACTGGAAATTTGATGGACATTCCAGAAACAGAACACTTTAAAAGCAGTATTTCCCCACCTTTTCTGTTCCTACAAACACCAGTAACTAATAGCAACTGTTTGCAAAGCAAGATGCAAAACTGAATGAGCAATTTAAAAGGAAGAATGCAATCCTAGCCTTTCCTTGAGCACAGGGAGGTCTGTTTCAAAGGGGAGCTCAGTAGGTGCAGTCTATTATTTATTAGTGTGACTAATGTGAGGAACTCCCATGGTTCACACAAGGAAGTTCTTCACTGCCTATCTCAACATTCTGTAGGATAAAACCTTTCATGCATGTTGTCCTCAAATGTCAAAAATGTTTTCATCTGAAAAAGAGGGTGGAAACCAAGTGGACTCATCCCAGAAACTGAATCATCACATTGTATTTCTGAGATGGTGCTATGATGTAAACTGTAACTGCTTTCAGCAGCACTGAACACTGAAGGTTTTAAAAATTAAACATTTTTAACATACATATGAAAGCTCCTTTTTACCAAAGACTCTGCATCCTACTCTTATTTTCTAGTCTTTACCCAGGTTGTTAAACTGATGGAAATTTTGAAGTGACAACTGAATGAATATGGGACTTCTGAATTTGGTTCATTTAATCTTAAAGAAAYGAACAGTATGAAAATGAAAAAACAAGCTTTTCTAAAACTAAATACCAGAGCAATGCTTATCCATTTCTTCTATTCTGTCAAAGTTGCCACCTTGAGACAAATGTACAGGTAAGGTCAAAAGCAGCCTTCCAAGGCTGCCTGAAACTGAAGTTAGCACATTCATCCAACGCCAGTAACTTCTGAGAATTTGGGGAGGAGTATGAGCTGCCACATACAATCCAAACTGGAACTCATCTTGCTGCATGGCTTTTTTGACAGCATAGTGAGTAATACCAGTGGTCACAATAAACCCTACAGCTTGAAAACAAGGCTGAAAACACTGCAAACACCAGTCAATTTAATAATAACTTCTGAGGTTAAATACAGTAAACCAAGGAAATGGTCTGCTGCCCAACCCCAAAGTCCTGCACATGGAKGCTCCCTCATTTCACAATTGCTTCATGCTCCTTAACATGGGACATACAGTTTTGCATTCTCGTGCTGCATGGCCCATGCATCTTGGACTGYCAATTTCTCATTTTACATTTAGTAATTTCATTTTTACCTTTGTACAAACCCAGGTGGTTACTTGGGACTGGTGCAGTGGAAGGTCACTTGGCATGAGAGGGGCTGTGCTATACAACATGTGGAAGTGCATTGGATGGTGCAGCCCTGCCATGGTGTAGCAATAAATGAGCTTCCAGAGGTACAAAGCAGGAGATTGTTCATCAGCTTCTCAAGAAAATGCAAAGAAATTTTCTGAAGGAAAAAAAATAGTGTGTCACCAGGACAGCCTTAAAACACATTTTCRAAAGAAAATTAACATTTCAAAAGTGTAGACATTCCACATCCAACATTAAGAATAGAGAATAATATACACCATTGACTTAGGAACTGCCTATCCATCAGAAATGGCTAGTAGGAAATGATCCCCTGATTCAGTGTGAGATGAGAAGATGTYGCAGAGAATCATGCATTAGTGCAACATCAGTTTAGTCATTTGTTATTTGATGCTTATTTGGACTAAACTACCAGGAGCTCTTCAGCAAGTTTCAGCCACAAGGTAGGTGGCGTTATTACTGTGGTCAGTACAGTTCTTGAAGTTCATAAGTAATCTTATTTTTACTTTCTCTTTTTTTCCCCTTGCGGACTGTGTGTGTTCATTATTTTATCAATGTTAACAATGGAATAGATGAGTAAAACTTCCAGAGGCATCTAAATGACTTAAGGACAATAAATCCCATTGGCTTTGGATTCTAAGTCAATTAGATGCATTTGAAAATTTTACCTTTTATCTGCATGCTTCATTAGTCAGATTTATTAACCAATCATTTAGGAAGGAAAAGGCCAGAGCAAAAGGATCCCCAAAGTGTAAAATTTACAACACTGCTATCTATCCTCACCAATTGCCCAAGTTTAATTCTCTAATTTAATTCATTAATTAAAGAATATGCTAATTGACTGAAAAACCCAGGCAGAGGTTTTTCTCTGAGCTCTTTCCCGTTGAGAAAAATGGATCCCAGTTCCTAACAAAATACACATATCAAGAATAAGGCCATTGGAATTCTTTTCAAATCTAAGCCCACGTTTAGCACAGGAGTACTTATCCCTATTGAATACACTGTTTCACCTGAACTTTCCCAAGAAATGGGATTTTTGTAGTTTGCCTTTCTCATGAGTTCTCTGGCCCATTGCATTCCATYGTCAGCAAGTTTATTCCAAATATTCCATCCTGATTTATTTTCCACTCATTTAATTTCACTCATTTTACTTGATCTCTATGCCCTAGTGCTACCTAAAATAATTCCTCAATGCTTTTGCCAAGACTGAGCCAAATGGACAAAAAGCCTCAAGGACTAAGAAAAGCATCTCTGCAGAGCAGTGTGTTTGTGCTTCACTGTAATTCCTCTTTTTCCATACTGCTGACATCTCTGCAGGTAGCTTTTTTGCCTCTGGGCAATAGGGTCGTAGGTTCATAGAACAGCAAAGGGGGAAGGCTGGAGAACTTCCTTTCCTCTTGGCCCAACACAGCTCTGCACTGTATTTSTCTACTGTTCCCATCTGCTACATAAACATTTAATAGCCCACAACTGTGTTGAAAAGCTGATAAATTCTGACACATTGGCCCATTTTCTCACTTAAGACTACAGTATGAAATAGTATATGGCCTTCTCAGYGAGAGAACGCATTCAAGTTCCATCCCTATTTTTAAAATGTTTTCAATATAAAATCTTTCATATTCAGACACAAATATCTTACAGAAACTATTGACCTCACACTAGTGATAAAAAAGAAATCAAAACCCCCCAAAACAGCATTGGGATTATTTGCCTGTGAATATTTCTGTCTATTTACAGTAGATCAGAATTAGTAAGAGAGATAGAATGGAGGTTTTATATCATCAATTTAACATTAATTACCTAAATCTCTTTGAGGACATGTAACAAAAAGCCCCCGACATTTGTGTCACAAAGATTATTATAACATATTGCCAAGTCATAGCATTGCTGCACTGGTTGATAGAATTCAAATTCAAATCCAGGCTAAAGATGCTACAGCTGTCACCCTTGCCCAGAAAAGCCCTCTTAGGTTCAAAAGTTAGCCGTCCTCCTGCCTGCCTCCACCAAATCAGCTCCTGATCCCTGGAGATTACTAATCCCGGCTTCCCTGCACATAGTTGACAGGAAGAATAAAGCTATTGTGCCTTCCTAATAATTCAGGCTAATCACATATTTATAAAAGAAAATTAGGAAGAAGTGATTAACTCCTTCCAGTTCAGCTATTGATAGTATAGAGTTTACAAAGAGGCAGCTGGAATAGCTTTAAAATGTGTTTAAATTTTAACACAGTGTTATAAAATAATAAATGTTTAAATAACTATGTTTTGGATTAGCCTAGTTGCCCATTATTGCACCACTGTCACCAAGGAAACATGGAAAGGGGAGTTGACAGAGGCTTGTGTTTTGGATGCACGCATTCAACCTGAAAGTGCAGCTATAACATGTGGCAGGTCCAGCTCAGGTGCCCACCCTTCGGARGGAAAAGTGTGTAGCAAACAATTGAAACAGAAAATTCCTGTATGATATGATTCATGTAGGATATGACTTGAATCTCTGCAAGCTAGGAAAGATTTCCATCCTTATTTTTGTGTGTATTGAAATGCTATGAATTCTAGAGTGATTCTGCACCCAGTGCAATACAAAGCAAAAAGATGGCTACTACTCTTCTGTGTGTGCAGTCCCTATCAGTTTGGTATTAACAGAGTACTGGTAGACCTAAGAATGACAAACCAGGAAAGCCTCAAAAAATCCAGAATCCAGTCAAGTGTCATGGGCTTAGACAGGAGCTATTCCCTCATCCCTGTGTTCCTGGTATTTCCTGCATCTCCCACAGAAGTATTGATTCACTCATTATTTTCTTGAGTTTCCATTCACGCAGAAGCKGAGCAGTGCTCAGTGACATCAACGTGTAACAGTCATAGGCACACAGCACCTTTCAAGCAAAAATTAGTATATCAGCAATTGTGGCCCATGGCATGTAAGGTCCTCTAGGAACAGAGCAGGAAATGGCATATTTAAAGAGAGCAATATGATAGAACAAAATTAATTACCGAAACCACCCTCATATTGTCCTGTCCTAACAGCAAGCAATTTAAAACAGTGTCTTCTCTGCAGTAACACYTTTAAAAATAAAGTGATATGCATATTTTTGTTGTTGTTGAAAATCTTTACTTTTATCCAGCACCACACACCATGAATATTGTCAAAAACTATTAACTTTTGGATTCTTCCCTATATCCTGACAATCTGTTCATCCAGGAAATAAATGATGAAAACTTTACTAATTCTTTGAATAYTAACCTTTAATCTTAGTCAAAAATAGAACTAAAATACAATATTTCTATGGAAATCCTGCTATGTTTCAGGCACTTCCTTCCCTTTGACCCAACTCCATCTTTATTTCAGCTTTGAAATTGTCATTTAGGAGAGGGGGAAAGCAGGAAAGATAGACAGCCAAAAAGGACAAAGAGCCCAATCATATTCAGAATTTCTGCTCATAACAAGGGAGAGCTGAGGTTGTGGATGCAAACACAGGGCCTTACTGGCAAGAGTAGGATGTTTGCATGGGACGAAGGAATTGCAGGTTCAAATCCTCACATTTTGAAATGTCTCCACACTGCATCAGCAGAGATGTGTTGATATCTTTAAAAATATACTGAAATTTCTGATTTTCAGTCTAATTTCATAATAAGATTTGCAGCACTATATTTCATCCTACCTGTTTTATCACTGGGCAGAGTTATAACACTTCTCCAAGAGTGTTAAAGAGAGAAACACGAGGCTCTGAGACACTACATCTGAATCAGGATATGTTTTATCTGGGAAAACCTGTGTATTTCTAATGAACACTAAAATCAGTGAAAAGAAACAGATAGAGGTCTAATGCATTTTAGCCAGCAGAAATAAATCTCATTTGTTTATCCTGAGCAGTTAATGGGTTAAAAAAATGGTTCAGCACTGTTTACCACTCATTCTGACACCATCTGAAGAATGGATGGTTTCTTTCATTTTGTTTTCTTTTTCAGTCATCTCAGAAGGCTGAATTCATGTGRGAATGTTTTCTTCCTTGTCCTTCTCTCTCTTCTTTTCTTCTTTCTCTTCTTTTCATAGAATCACACAGAACGCTTGTCATCCATCTATTGAGTTGTTTGGTCATAGACATTAATGGCTTTAAATTGAAAGAGAGTAGGTTTAGATTAGATATTAGGAAAAAAATTCTTTACTCAGAGGGTGGTGAGGCACAGAAACAGGTTGCCCTGAGAAGTTGTGGATGCGCCATCCCTGGAAGTGTTCAAGTCCAGGCTGGATGGGGCTCTGAGCAACCTGGTCTAGTGAAAGGTGTCCCTGCCTCTGGCAGAGGGGTTGAAAGTAAATGACCTTTAAGGTCAACCCTTCCAACCCCAGCCATTCTATGATTCTATAATTCCCAAAGAAAATAAAGGCATTTCAAAATAAAATACGAAAACTAGAAGCTTACAATGACCTCTTAGTATGAATGAGCAGGAGAAGAAAATGAATGTTGAGGAAAAAATGTCTTGTTTACAAACATTTATCTTCAATTATTAAGTATTTATGGAGGAAAATAGCCGTAGATACATGATTGGCAAATTGGCTTATGTTTAAATAATGTGTCTAAAGTTTGACTGAGCATGGAAGTTCATCTTTAAATAAACAAATGGTACCATAATGTTACAGTCATGAAATATAAACAAGCCACAGTCATGGTATCTGCCTGCCACACTAAAGTTGCGCAGAAGCATCTGAGTTTCCTGAAGCTCTTTCAGTGAACTGTGAAGAGGTTCATATCAAGGAAAGTCACTGAAGTGTGTTACACTCACAGCTTTTCCTTTCATTGCATCTCAGTAGCCAAGTCTGCTGGTGAACTCAGGTTGCTGGGAATGGAAATAAAGGAGCATTTCCTAATGTTGCCCACAAACCCAGGTAACTTCAGCTCTCCAAACACTTCAGTTCTTCAGCACTCATTGTACAATCACATAAAACGTGCCTCAGATGCGATACCCTCTTTGAGGTTCAGGAGACAGCGGCAGAAACAGGCAGGTGAGCAGGGAGTTTTGTTTGGCTGATTTTCTGGGTTTGTCTCCGTTGCTGAGCCCGTTATTACAGTGTGAACTGCTGGCAGCTGTCCATCTGTCTGGTCCCCATCCYTCATGGTAGCGCATTTGCACTGCCAAGCATCTCATCCCTATTTCGCTGATATGAGGACTGATAATCACAAGARGATTTTCTATTTGCTTTTCGAGGAAGTCAGGTTAAAAAAGTGGTGCATGCAAATCTGAAAATATTTGGMCTCGGTAACTGCATTGAGAAAAATACTCTAGAAGAATAAACGAATTAATGTCTGTTAGCCCATAAACAGATTTGTCCTATGACCAAAACGCTGTTAGGGAAAGCTGCAGACATTCTTCAAAGGATAAATATTACTTGCACTCTCAGAAATGTAGGACTTGGGAAAGAAATTGATTCTGCTTATTCACATGTCCCCTTCGCCTCTTCTAAACCTTGCTCCCGTAGCAGATGGGTTTAGCCTTTCTGAGGGGCACAGCTGCAGCTGGTTGCACAGAGAGGAGCTGCCTGAGGGCCACTGCAGGCCATGGAGAGCTCACTGGAGCCAGACTGCGACCCTGAACCCAGTATTTTAATCAGACATGAAGCAGAGTCCAGAGTGCTCTTGCCAGTCTYGCTGCAGTAAGTTTGTGTTCTCAATAGGCTGAAGCTCCCCAATCATAATTTTATACATAATTTAAAAAATATCTGTAAGAAGCAGTTTCTTTCTCAGTTCTCTTTTTTTTTTTTTCAATTCATAGTTGTGTGAAGAGCATATTTACCACTTTGGCAAAATGACATGAAAAAATACATTTTTAAAAGCAACAGAAATTCTACCAAAGATGATGAAAATGAAGAGACATTCTCCACCAGGGCAAACAGGGTACTGCTGGTGAATAGTCTCTGTCCATCCATCCGTGCTTGGACAGCCTTCCCAGAGTGTCCAGTTCACAGTGCACAGGTCTGACTCATCATTCTTTCATACTGTGTGAAGTTATCTCCACAGGTATGAACTGGGAGTGAATGCTACCAACCCAGTATTACCTACCTGCTTATGTCCATGGCAGTCCATTGCTTTGTTCCGGGCAATGGTGAATGATTTGAAAGTGTTAAGAACACAAGGAATCAGATCTGAAGCATTTTAAAGACTTATCAGACCACATTGCAAACAATGGACTGTGCTATGGAARGCATTTTTAGCTTGGGGAATGCAGATGAGAAAACACAGTGATCGAGCAATTAAAAGCCTTGAGTCCCCCCTCCCACCTTCAGCATATGGCAGGAAATTGGACCAGAATCAAGTGATGTCTCTCCTTGGTGGAGTCTGACTTCTGACCTCTAAGACAATGGAGTCACAAGCTATCCTGAGGCTTGATTGAGAAGCCACTTCAACATTTCCATAAGTCATTCTGCCATTGCAGATCTGTCACAATTTTGTCATAAAGTTTGCAGAATTCTGTTGACATTGTGTCATCTCAATAAATGCAAAGGGAAAAAAAATGAGTCGGGGCAGGTGCGAGCACAGATTTCAAGTCTAATGCGTGGGCTGCTGCATGTCTTCTGACATAATCTAGGCTCTCATACTTGATGTTTTTCTGGAGCCGTGGTGAACTCTTCCATCCTTTAAAGCGATCAACCTCATTTGACTAATTTGAGAAGAAAAAAAAAGAAAGAAAAACACTTCACTTCCCCTCTCAAAGCATCCTCGGCCAACTTGGATCTTTAAAAAAAGTAACTTRACGATTTGGGGCCTGGTTGTCATTTACATGAAGGTCACTTCACACTGATCTGGCTGTGTAAATGGGCCATAAGTTACTTCTACACCCACTTGAAAGACCTCTTGTGCTTGCCAGAATGATGTA
Organism: Amblyornis subalaris; assembly: GCA_018881555.1. NCBI lineage: Eukaryota > Metazoa > Chordata > Aves > Passeriformes > Ptilonorhynchidae > Amblyornis > Amblyornis subalaris. The sequence goes on from JACAXG010000042.1 coordinate 2,149,719, forward strand.
AAATAGCCTCAATGTAAGTGAGAATTCAGGCTCTTATTTTTAAAGCACTATCCCTTTATGGCAATGCATCAGTCAAGCACATTATATTCCACTCATTATCCTAATGGAAGCCTGCAGCTTGCAGAAGGCAAACAAAATGGCCACTGACAGCATTACAGCAACAACAACCAGGACAGGCATGTTCCACTGCAGAAGAACCCACAGCTTCCAAAATACCGAAATAACCCGCCAGCTTTTATCACCTGACTAGCTCTATTGACTACTTGCTTGAACACATCATCACACTGGTAATTTAAGGCCTTCTGTCATGGGAAGGTGCAACCCATCTAGATGCAAGACATCTGTTAGTACTAAGCATGCTCAGACCTTTCCACGACTGCGGCCTTAGTGATTGTGTTTCTCTTGAGCTCGGCCCAGCTGTGGTGGGATGGTATTTGTGCAACCAAGCCGACTGGCATGTGAGTTGATAGTTGCAGCTACTGCAGGTAACAACTGGGTCTACAGCTGAGAGGGTGTTCATGCCCTTCTGTGCACCAGCAGCTCAGCACTGTGTAGCCCACTTTGCACAAAGGGCTTGTCCGCTGTGATGGTGCTTTTGGATTATGTTTAATAGGAACCAAGTTGAAGTCACTTGTATCAAATGGGCTAATGAATTGGCAGAAAAGAGGAGGAAGCTTCAGAAACTTTGGAACTGGTGAGATTTCAGACCGATACAAATGGGTTTCACTGCTTTTTACCTTATCCTTCCGTCATCCACCTGGTTGTGTTTGAAGAGAGATTTAATATTCTTTGTAGAAGTTGCCTTTGTGACCTGGATGCTTTGTAGAGAAACAGAATGAGGTAAGTTAGGAATGAAATACAAATGGCAAGAATTGAGAAGATAATTTGGTAGAGTTTGGTGGCTTTATTGCATTTAAATGCACTCTAAACCCCAAAGAGAGCTCAAAGGGGTTAGAAACAGAGAGATCAAATTGAATTGTGTGAAACATAATTTGAGACCAGTCCAGACTTCATTTTTGTGGGCCTTGGGAGAGCTAACACATTCAGATCCCCAGGCAGATGCCTCCCAAATCTCCATCACTAATCCCCTAGAAGCCTTCTGTTATTCTCTTATCTCCATCAGGCTGAAACAAACCTTCTCACCTTTGTGTAGCTCCCAAAGCAGTCAAACCCAAATTGTTTCTTAACTTTTGGAAGGAGATGGCAAAAACAAAATCTACATTAACTAGTTTTAATCAGTGTCTACTACTCCCACTTGTCCATCCTGTCAGTCAATGATATGGTATTTAATAAAAATATTCCATGTAATACCACCATACTGTAACTTTTAAAATTAAATGTTTCCATAAAAAGACACAGACAAAAAGCCAGTGTATCCTGACATGCATCTCAACCATTATGGATTTGACCTTTATTCCCCTTGTTCTTAATTTAAGATCTCTTATTTATCTCCCTAACCAGTGGGCTTGTATAAATCAGATCCCATTCCCTTAGAAGTAATTATCAACCAGGGAGTTGTAATTTTGATTGTGCAAAATATGAAAAATAAAAGATCCACATATTACTGCACCTCCAAAGTATGAGTTTTAATACCTTAGAATATTCTTAGATATTTCTTTAAGAYAAGATGGGGAGCTGCCTGGCAGCTGGGAACTTTCAAGTGCCAATGTTGCATCCTTTGGCCCTTGAGGCTCCAGGTTTCTGCTACATGACCAAGAGCTGAATGGGGCCATCAAAGCAAGGCATGAATTGTCAAAAACGACATCACTATAGCACACACTGAACATCCCATGTCATCAAGGAGGCACAGTGTTCCACTTCTTTTATATGCTGAAAGTCCAAAGCCAACTCTAATGCCAAGAAGTGTTTTTCTTTAGAACTGCTTTTATATTTGAACAACAACAGTTGTTGGAGTAAAATGCTCTGCTTACATTTGTCAGGACAAAACTGAATTTCTCATCCGGGGTCATAGCTGGGCTTTTAGTTCAAAGGCCTGAAGGGAATATACAGTGATTTCACTAAATTCCCCCAAAATATAGCTCTCTAAGGAACATGCTATCCTTTATTTTCCTTCTCTATAGAAGGACTGCAGTTGCAGTACACAGTTCATCAGTGAGTGTTTCACAAATTGGACATATTTTATTTCAACATCATCCAGGCACCTTTCTGCCCATCATTATACTCTGCTCGCAAGAACAATACAAGTTTTGACTGAAGAAGGATCACCCTGAGGTGACTACTTTTCTTTTGTTAATAGCCATGTCAAATGATTAATGGCTGACACATAGACAATAAAGTTACCTTCTGTTGCCCAGCTCCTTCCAGAAGGACAGGTACTTCCATTACTTCTCCTCTTTGGTGTCTTCCTGACTTTCCCTGAAACGCTCAAGAAATTCCGTGTCCAAATGAAAATGCCAAGCGAGGGAAAAGAAGGCAGGAGATACTCAAGGAGAAAATGTGACAGTAATAATACAAGAACTGAAGGTATCTGATCAGTGTCTGGGCAGTAAGCCTGGGAGAGGTGTAATAGATTGCTCTGGTGCTCCTCTGCAATACAGAGCTCATTTGTCTCATATATCCAATTAGTCACTGCACAAAGTTTGTGCTGTGTCTGGAAAGGGGGCTGAAGGCTTCTGTTCTTCTGACCTTTCTGTTTTGATGTCCTTTCCACAGACACAAACCAAGAAGGGAACAGAAAATATCGGTGCTGGGAATGGCTATTGTTCATGAAGCAAAGTCAGCATAGACCAGAATTATGAGAAAAACTGCAGAAAGCAAGATGGGGCGGAACACATAGAGCTTGTGTTTCAGAATAGCACCAGTGTCACCTTCTCCTCCCTCCCTAGCAGGACCACAAAAATGGCCCCAGCTGGCCCTGCTCAGATACAGAGCTTCTGGAAGCAGTAAGCAGCCTTGGACACCTTTTGCCTTTACATATATAAAAACCAAAACTAGAGATATTTTTTAAAATGTTGAGAGGAAGTGCAACATCTGCTTCCTATACTCCTTTTGGCTGAGAAGTCCCATGAACTAAGCCTCAGTTCTCTTCCGGGACAGGATAAAGAGACAGATATGCCCCTCCAGCTTTTTTTCAAATATCCAGAGGATATTTCAGAAACATAATTGGCTTCTCTCACCGTAATTTCTTCACCTGTTTTCCAAATCTGGAACTCCAAATCAGCTCATTTCAAGGAAACAGAGGTCTGATTTTACCGACAGTTTTCTCTTACTCAATTTACTTGCTGCTGCTATCTCTGTTATTGTATCCATTGCTGTTTTTCAATCAACCACCCAAAAYAGCCAGCCTCCCAAGAACACACTGSTCCAGATTCACTTACTGTCATGACTTAATAAGCTCCAGCTCCAAAAGGTGTTTTTCTCATAAGATTTTTTTTAATCAAATAAGTGTCTTCTTTCTTGCTAGTACTGGCGTGATTTGTAACTTCACCTGTCGTAGTTCAGACTAAGGGGCATCTATCTCTCTGTACAAACAGAGACCTAGCAAAAAAAGTCAAGTTCCAGCCCTCTGCTACTCATGCAGCTGCTAGGACCATCATCCAGCCAGGAATTAGCAGTAGACTGCACACAGCAACAGGAAATAAAGTTAGTGCTGATCATAGCAAATTCCAATGCCAACAAAAAGTAATGAACAGGGCATACCCCTCATCACTTCCTAAATATGTAGTGCCAGCTATCACTAAGATCTCACTGGATGACATTACACCTTATTTCGCCTCTTATTCCATGCTCTCTGCCCACTGTTCCTCCATTCCTCCTTTTGGATAGGACAGGACAGAAAAAGACAGGTCTCATAGCCAATTAAACCCAGTTATTGATGCCACAATGCCTATGAACTTGGCAATCTTTCTGCTGGTAAATAGACAAGTTGTTAAATTACTTTTTTCTTCTGTAAAGGTTAGCCATAGGTGGACAAAGGTGAGTTAATTCTAATATTGGCAGTTGAGTTACACATGCTATGCACACACACATGCACAAAAAATCCTCATTATTAAATCACAAAGCAATTAAAAAATTAAAAATTTCATAAGACCCCACATAAAAGAAATACAAGTGTTTAATGATGGATTATAAAGTGAAAGTGAGAAAAAAGTAAAAGCTCAGCTGTCTCAGGGGCTTCCCTTGCAGCCTGTGATACTGATTTCTGTCTTCACCCTCACACAAGCCGCAAGAGCTAATAAATTCCTGGCTCCCCTGCCTGGGAGCCAAGGCCGATTAATATCTGCCTACCTTGTTACCTAATTCATTATGGAATAGCAGTTAATTTGATTTGATATTATTTTAATAAAATTCTGTAATATATTAGATTGTTTCAGGCTATCAAAATAATTTTCCAATTATTACGGTTACTCAAGCAAGTCTTTTTTTCCCTTCATGAGCGGCAGTTGGTCTGACTCAGAATACATTAGCTCCTACAGCTTCATCCTGGCCAGAGGAATACGAAGTATATGCATGATTACACCAGAAATATTATTGCCAGTAATGTGAGCCTGCAGATCAAGGCACAGAGTCCAGATTGATGTGCAATTACAGGCCCCCATGATGTCATGACATTGCTGATTGCTCTTCATCTACAAATGAGTTAATGCATTAATATACATATACACGGTTACACATACACATATGTGCAAGCATGCATGCATGCAAGTATCTGCTATTTTCTGTATCCTGATACCAGTGTTTGAGGGGCAGCAGCACATGAAGGCAATGTGGGATAGATCTTGCATCTCACAGGGACTTGTGCTACTTGCTCCTAGCATGGACAGTGCCAGTCTGGCCAGCAGGAGAGGGTGGATGAGTTTTGCAAGCAGTGGGAGTTGCCTTTTTTTGCTGTCATTACTGTCTTTGACCACTTCAACAGATACCAACTTAGGTATTACATTCCTGCTGAGGAAGCATCAGGCTGCTCTTTTCTCTTGGTTATAGCAAAAGCCTAAGAGACAGAGAAAAGAAAGGACATGGGTGGAACTTGATTGAAATAGGAAAAGGCAGCCTAGACAAAAGAGCAGGTGCAAACACAGCCATTCCATTTGCAGATGCGCTGAATGTCATAACATTTCTGCCTGGGTATGTGAGAGCATCTTCCTCATATGCTTATGGGGTTGAGAGGGTGGCATACCAAACGTCTTCATGGCTTGATGCTAGTCCCACTGGAGTGGGTCATCATCTTCATTAGGGACAGAACTGGGTCTGTGTTAGTAAATTCACAGAGTGCAATCAACAGAAATAGAATGGATTAGCCACTGTCTCAGCCTTTCTACAATACTTCCTCAAAGGGCTTCTGTTCCCATGAACAGAATACCTGTACTTTCATGCTGTGAACAACGAGGGTCCTGAATTCTAAATGGTGGAAGGTGTTGCTTGTTCCTCAAAAATAAGAACTGATGGGACCAATGGCCTCTCTCTCAGATCACCATTCCATGAATCCTGACACAATCCCTGCACTCCTGAAACAGTCTCTGACCCTGCTGGGGCCCATCCAATGGCAAGTTCATGGAAAAACTTCATGAAGGATTGTCATTTTGCCATTCAGTTCTACCGTTTCCCTGCCTGGATTTAAAAAAGTAGTGCAAGCAGCTGAGTTTAAGCTGCCGATCATTTTTAAGTGATGGTTTTCTGCCTTATACAGTACATCACAGTTTCTTTTTCATATTCCGCTTCCAAAAGTGGTTATTCCCATTCCATTCAGCACTCTTAGAAGAGTGGTGGCTGACCCATGGGATGTATGTCAAATATGATTTACAACCTTTTTCATGCTTCAGCAGAACTCAGCAGAAACATAAATGGATCAGAACACACCATACATATGTGAGGAAATACAACTGCTTTTTGTTTCAGTATTTGTAAATTGCTTTATTATTTCCATGGCTTGGCCATCATTAAGTGCATGAAATAGCCCTGTTAATCGCAGGATGTTGCAACAGCACTTATTGTGCAAAGAGTTTATTACAGCGAGTAAACTATATGCAACCTCCAAGTGAAAGAACTATCATATCACAGGTAGAGGTTAGTGTAGTTTTTCCTTCTGTGCATTAATGTTTCTTAACTTATGTTCACATTCGGGTGGGTTTAAATTGTTGACACAAAAATGATATTGTCTACCAAAAGGATATTAGTGAAAGATGAGGGGATAGTGCAGTTGCCTAACATGAGGCTATTTGTCACGCTAATCCTGAAGAGCAAAAATGTTTCTAAGTTTCCCTTTCAACATCAGTGCATTTTTCTACAAACTACATTTTTGCTAGCCCTTACAGGATAAAAATAAAACAAAATTATTGTCTTGTCACAAAATTCAAGTACACAAAAGACTTTGGAAGTATTCACAGTTTCAAATACACCCATTTCCAAAAGGAAGTTTCTCATACAGCACTCAGAGACTAGAAAACTTGGCTTAAAGTCTGCCTCTTGCCAATTTTTTTTTTAATATGCAAGTTTTTTTAGATGAGCAATATTTTTTAATATTAATATGTTTTAAATGTAGCTATCACATTTTAAAACAGTCAAAAAGACTTACAAAGGCTCCTGACTTTATATTTTGAAAAAAAATCCTGATGTCATTAATCATAACTAAAGTTTTTCAGTCACTCAGTATTAGTGATGCTGAAGTGAATTCACTAAAAGGCTTTCATGCTTCTTGATCTTATATCCCATGCCTGAAACCCTCATTCATTCAAATCTTTCTTACTCACGTAAGTTGTCCTATTGAAGTCAATGTATCTCAGCATGTAAGTGGGGTCTGAAGAGAGGTCTTTGGTACATAAAAGTGGGAAACAGGGTTGGTTCTCATGATTCTTGCATAGAAACTGGTAGGCTTACATTCTTTTCAACATCTCTAATGCATAATCATCTAAAATGATTTTAGATCCTAGAAATTGCTACAAGATGGTTATAAATTCTTTGTGTGGACAACTTTTCCATTTGGTGGTAAAACTGGAAGGCCTTATCACTCTTTTATAACTTTCTATATAATTTTTATGAAGGCAAACATAAGGCATCAAAGACTGCAGGCTAAAAACTCCTCTGTGATCCAAACCAAGTGGCAAAATTAAGTCCTGAAAAAGTTAAGAAACACATCTGGTTTATGGTCTGCTTAGGCGACTTGGCCTGAGAACATAGCACAGGAATAGATTGATGCAGAATAAGGCTCAAATTTAATAATCAACTTGGTTACTGAATACAGCTATAAAGATGGATAAAATGAAAAGTTTGTATTACATGTCTCCACTCATCACGTAACAAAAGAACATGAAATAAGGGGACGTTTCGAGACGAAAAGAATGGTCTGTGCTGAAAAGGCATCAGATGTAAACAATATGGGATAAGACTTTAATACAACAATAACCAAGGAAGATTGTGGTGTCCATTGCTTGGTAACGGGAAAGGGACCTTAGGCCTAAGCTGCTGTCACTCTGTACATATGTTTCTCTTTAGGCAAGCAACAGAAGATCACAAAATCCTTTGTTATTTGGCTTCCAGTGAAGGGCTCTGCCAGCATATTACCATTGTAGAATCCCTGTTCTCCACCCTTCTTCCTCAATCCACCCCTCTTCCCTCTGGGTGATCCTCTTGGCTGGCCAGCAGAGTTGATTTGGTAACTCTCTATTCTTCTTGTCCTTCTCTGATCAGAAGTCTTGCAATACAGTCCATCTTGGATGACATACAGTAGAAGGGAAAAGTTAATTGAAAAATTACAAGCTGTGCTACTTTAGTAACTATTATATACATTGTTTGGATATTGCATCTTCTGCAAGTCACAGGACTAAGAATCCAAGATGCATCAATAATTCTGGGATCCTCAAAGGTTCTTCCAAATGTAGCTTGAATTACAGGAGCTGGGATATGGAGGTTCCTGATAGAGAGGGAAATCCTGAAAGTAATATAACCCCAGAAAAATGTTCTCACAGCAACTGATGACAACCCAGACAGAGAAGATTTAATGCACTTTTATTCTATGGTTGGGCTGTCTGAATTGCCCTGTGAAAAAGTGTGGCCACTCTGACGATTTATCTTTGTAGGTATCCATCTTAGGTATGTGCATGACTACCCACCTCAGTGCCTGAGTGTCCTGCTTTGACACGCTAACCTGCCAGCATCCCTTCAGAACTGCCTGTCCCAGCTGAGAGCTGAGGAATCGGGGCACAGCTGGTCAGACTCCTGCAAGGTCCGTGGGCATCCTGAGCTTTCAAACAGCTTTCCATATGAACTGCTAGGTAACACAACCACGGAATATCCCCTTACAAGTGTTCTCCTTTGCACTTCAATTGCTGTTGGACTTCGTGAAACATCAGCATTCTATAGTTCAGGCTGCTCAGAACTAAGTCCACTTTATCATATATAATGACTTGGTGAAATGTTTTAGATGTTGTTGCACAGTATTCCTGCTAAATAAGTGCCATGGAATTTTTCTAGGATTTTTGGGGTTTGGGTTGTTTTTTTGTTTTTTGTTATGAGGACATTGCAGTAATTTTCTTTAAGTGACTTTCTTTCTTAACATATTTCGAGGGTACATGAACTCAGTGTCTCTGTTTCTCTTTTGTTGTTTTTTTGAATACTTCAAATAGATACCTATGTACAAGAGAAACAAAACTCTGATGAGGTCAGTCCATGTGGAGAAACCCTCATGTAGTATAGCGATTAATGTCTACTTTTTCTATTGAATAACAAATATAATCAGCATCCTGATAAAAAAAAAAAGGGTCAAATAAAGAACAGAATACATCCACAAGGAGGGAAGAGCAAAACTCACTGATTTGGGTGCTGACAAATCCGTGTGATTGTCTGATATGTTAATCAGCTCACAAATGTTTCCTGACTTCTGAAAAACAGAAGTATTCTCTGTGTTGAGGGGCCTCTACAATTAACACAAGTAAGGAAACTTCTTCAAAAATAAATGGTACATGTTTCTTTTCCTTGTATTGGGCATAAATCATGGGTAATTTTTGAATGTGCTAGATGAAAAAAAATATAAAACTGTTATGAAAAGAGAATCAGATTTTCTCTCATGTTAAATTTTGAATTCTTAAATATAGGTTCTTAAGGAAATTAATTACATCCAGTTATCTAAGGCTGAGGCTTCAGATTTTATAACATGTAAGTTAGAATAAAATGTATAGATACAACTGACTTCAGATAAGACTGTAATAGAAGCTCTTTTAGTGATTCAGAGAGAAAGAATGAATGAGGGCTACCAGCACTGTCAAAGATTTCAAGAAAAGAAACAGAATGCATGCTGTACCTTAGTCTTCCAGTGTAACTTTTGATGAGTCATTGAATGTTCAAGTTTCCCAGCTGTAACATGGCGGCAATACCATTTGCCATTTTCACATGGGTGGTCAGAGGATGGACAGGTTGAGATAATGACCTGCTCCTGCAAGGGGCCTGCAGAACCAGTCATACCTTCAGCAGTTTGTCCTCCTACTCAGCAGAAAAGGAGAGGCAATGATCCGGGAGATGAGTGGTTGCACAAGAGACATAAAACTAAGGTAATTAAAAATCATTGGGTAGAACAGTGATGAGTAATTGCATTCTCCTTACTTAAAAAAATAACTCCCCGAAGCTTCAACTTGGTCTAGGATTTTTTTCCTTTCATTTGAAGACAGCAGGTGTTGTGCTACATCTCTGTGCGTTGTTAACGAGTTGCCATGTTTCTCCTTAGCAATGGATTGGCAAAGTGATTCCCTTCAGTCTGCAAAACACTTTCTGGCTCTCTGAGATGAAAGAATACATAGATGGAAAATCAGCCATACCTGAAAAGGCCTGATTTCATAGGAAAGTTTCTATGGAAGAGAGCAGCAGGACCTGGTTTGTCATGGGCAGTCTCAAGTCCAGCAGTGCAACCACTCTCATCCCCTGCCAGTGACTGCCCTGACTATTTCCTTGGTGGAACAGACAATCACACGGATTTGTCAGCACCCAAATCAGTGAGTTTTGCTCAGGTAGCACGGTTGCTTTTGCCTTCAGATCAGTGAGGTCTTTTCCATAGTTTGTTCTACCAGCCCTGTCCCATAAGGGGTAAGATCTTGAGAGAGGCAATAGTAAATCATCTGGAGAGAAATCAGGAAAAAAATTGCTTGAATCCATTTCAGCCATTTGTAAAAGAACCCCATATCTAAAGCGTGAGCATTTTCAGGACCCTCACAAGCTCTGTGTCTCTCTTAGAAATCTCCAGGCATATGGGGAATCCTGTAATGCTGCTATAAGCAGTTACTGGTTTTATTCTGAACTTCTTCCAAAGGTTATGCTGTATCTCAACACACAGATCTATGAATGAAATACTCTGCTCATTTTTAGGGCACAAACTGAGATGAACCAAATTCTCATCTTCCTATTGGATAGGAGAAACTCAGCAGGAAGTAAAGAGCAGGACCGCCCAACCAAACAAGGAGCTCTTTCAACAGATTTGTACCATCAAATAGATACATGCGAAGACAACACTGAAAGAGTGGAAAATATTTTAAAAATTATTTCTTCTTAAACCTTCCAGAAAATTAATTAGTCTTCTTGCACAACCAAGAATTGCTCTTCAGTTGAGAATCTGCTTTGGAGAAAACTTGCTGCATGTCATCATTTCAATTTCCTGTAAATCCTTTTCTCATTTAAAAAATTATCATGTAAACACGTAAAGTCACTTCACCCCTCTGTTGAGGTTATGGTGATTTGCATAGTAGATATGGTTGTTAAAAGAGGACAGACTGAAAACAGGTTCTTCATTTTTACATAAAACACGAATCACAAATTAGGAAAAGCAGAGCATAAAGAAAAGAGAAAGAAGTTCTGGCACACCTGTAGTCTTCAAAAATTAGATTTCTTATCAGTCTATTCTAGTGTCTAGTTTCTAAACTCACTTGCCAGCATAATATCTGAATGTTATATGAGAACAAATCTGTCCTGTGTTGCTTTCTCAAGCTTGGGCCAATCCGGGAGAAAGGGACCTGATCTGTATCTATATGTAAGGAAACGAGTCCCAGAAAATCTGTGTAGATAAAAGAGGAGGTATCAGAATTTGTGATGGCCCTTCATTCCCAAGAGTTTATACTGCAAGCTTGGAATGAAACACATGAAAAGGCATTAACTTCCACATAATCTTATGTACTCACGTGACTTCAGGTGGTCATATACCAGAAGAGATTTCTAGAAGTCTTAAATAAGACAGGGGCACCTCCACTTAAATTTTGCATATGATTTTACTTTTTAAGGAGGTCAAGAGAATGACAATTGAACTCAAAAGAGAGAGAATAACAAAAAACACAAGGGTATTTTGAGATTTGAGTTTCAAACACCAGAATGCCAGATTGTGAGCTTAGCTATAGCAGGGCTAATCTGAAGTGAATCCATTGACATAAAATCAAAACTGGAGTCACTGAAGTCAGTTACTCTGGATTTAGAATGCCATGACTGAGATTAGAATTTGGCCTATGCTGTTTAGATAAGGTCAGTATATATGAATGAAAACAGAAATCGAGGCAGCAGAATGCAGAGAAACTGAGGTGATAAATAGAATGGAAGAGTTTACAGATGAGGAGAGAATTACTTAGTCTTAGAAGAATAATAAAGATGATTAAGAGGTGACAGGACTGAGGTATTTAAACTAGCTGAAGATCATTATAAAATTAAGCTTGATGATCTATTTGAGTTTGTTGAAGAGACCAGAACTAGAGGATTTAGGTTTAAGTAAAGTGGGAATACATATAAGAAGAATTTAGGGAAGTACTATTTTACAGAGGCTGATAAAAAGATGGAACGTACTTCATATTCAAATGTTAGAGACATGCTGCATTAATATTTAAGCAAATGCAGTAAGACTATCTGCAACCTAATGCAGTTAAGTGGTATCAGTCAGTTTTCTACTTGCAAATAACCAATCATTTTTACAGAGAGCTAATTTCCACTGATTATTTCTTCACCCGAATAACTAGATCAAATCAGAGATACAGAGCTTACAGCTGCTCAGGTTTTTGGAGCAATGTCAGTTTTCACTGGGTGCAGATCTGGTCTTGTGTTTTTCTTTCACTCAGCAAGACTGGCAGACTCTCTCCAGCCCCAGGAGCTTGGTTGCATGCACTGTCAGGGTGGCATGAGGAAGCTTACATTTCTGCTGTCCACACATAACCTGTTTGGTGGGTAATTAAAGGATTTTAAACTCCAACACAGTCAATCTGGCACCTTTCAACAATTCAAACTGACAGGAGCAGAAGACAAAAAAGAAAGAGCACATTTAATTCTTGTTGAAACAGAAAAAAAATAATTATGTGGAAAAGATAAATAAGACTTATGAACAGTGTATCATTGTATTTTTGTATCTCTGAATCACTTTTGAAGAAGACAAAGCTCCGCCTGATGCTCTACCTCCAAACATCTCCACATATAATCTTCTGCCTTCCCCAATACGTGCAGATCTGCTATAACTCTGCTTAAGTACACTTTTCATGAGGCTAAATGACAACTGAGTCTAATCAGTGTTGTGCATGCCTGCAAATCAAAAGGTAAATCTGGAAAAGATCAAATAAGGAAACAACCCAGAGGTTTACTTCCATAGTGCCACTTTACATTTTGTCCTTCTCCCTTACTTTCCCATCTCTACAAGTCTTACAAATGGGATTAATCAAGAGAAAGTTTTAAGTCACTTTAAAGAATGGCAATAGTAGAGGGTGTTAATATTTTATCTTTTTCTCTCATATCAGATTATAATTTAAGACTCAGAGGAAGTATTATGTCAGGCATATGTAAAATCTCAACCCAGTTCAGTTCCTTAAGGATCACCTTTTTAACTCAGACTGCAGGGCTCCAATGTTGTTATGTGAATATGCCTCACACAACATGTTGGAAAAGTTTTGTCAAGACGGCTTCATAAAGGGTTGCTTTTTTGGTAAGGAAACATGCAGTTCAGATGGGAGGTTTGAGGTTGAATTTTCCCAGGACACAAATGCTCTAGACTCCGTTGCTCACCAGCAATTACTCTAACCCCTTTAAGCTATCACCACTCCCAAATCAGTTTGAAAAATTGCAGCAAACCTGTCATTCACAGAGAAGGGAAGGGCAGGAAAGAGCACTGCTCCATGAATCCAAGCCTCATGGAGGGGGGACTTTCAAGATGGGCAGAAAAATTGAGGAGATAGATGAGATTTCAAATTGTCTGCCATTATTTTCTCCTTTGTGAATATGTGTTGCTACCTATTTTCTTCTGCCCCATTTGGGGCTGGCTCCATCCTATTTTATTTAAGTGATTAACTGATTGTTGGAAGCAGTGTCACTCTAGATTTCTCATGTAACTGATGAAAAAAGCTGACTGTCTTCATGGGAAAACTCAACTTTTGTTGAACTGGGACGTAAACTGCCTTTTACACCTGTACTTTCCCCTGAACACACAGGAAGACTACAGAGGCTGCACTTCTAAATCAAATATCTGTTACATTTCTAGTTAGACCCTTAGTGTGTAAGTGATTGCAAAGTCCAGTCCTGAGGCACCGGGGTCTTTTCGAAAGCTGTATTGTGCAGGTTTGTGAATTTAACTCCTGGAACTTGACACCCAAAGTTATGTGAAAAATACCTTTCTAAGTACTTTTGTGAATCTTTCCCAGGGTTGTAGAAGTTATTAGTTGAACTCATTCCACTCATAACTTAGGTGATTATGCTAGCCACTGTAATATCTTTCTCCTTTTTCAAGTTTCTTTCCTTGAAGAAAGAAGACTGATGTGATTATGTGGGCAGGCTGGCTGGTTGTCCCCACTTGTGAATATTTTTTTCCCCGAATAAATCCACTGACCATTTTCAAACACATGCAAAATCACGGAACAGTAAAGCTTCAATGTGCTTATGAAAATCAGTAGAGAGAATAAATTTAAATGATGCCTCCAGTGAAGAAAAAAAAAAAATAGTTCTTTGTCAACTCCGTTTGACAATGGCCAACTGGCTAATCGATGACAGAGTGTGATGATTTTGCTTAAAAGGTATAAAATAAAGGGAAGGGCTGTGGGAGAACCTGTTACCATCTGTCAAGCAAAGAAAAGTTTGCAGGACAAAGGATGTTTATCTTCCTATATATTGAAATACAGACTGGATTTGTTCCATTACTTATGGTAGAACTTATTTTTTGTCAGTGTGAGGGTGGTAGGTACGATTGTTTCTCTCATCATTTTTTTTCTCACTAGCATATAGTAGGTAAATACAGGAGGAATCTGTAATTGCCTGAATAAAAATAATTACATTTTTTTTAAATTTTGCTTACTTGAGATTATTTTTGGATTTGCACTTAATTACAAGGCAGAAAATATATATTTCTTTGTGCACAGCTCCACTTCTGTATACACAAGTTAAAAATGGAAAAATCTATTTCTTTGTAAACTACGGTTGGGAAGACAGCAAAAACAGTTTTAGGGGTATACATAAGAGATCAAAAATGTTATTACCTCTTGAGGCAAATTGCAGAACTAGTACAAACTCATTTGTCCAATTCACACTTGTTTGATATATTTCAAAAGCATGATTTTATGCGGGATCAGCTATCATCTCTCTTCCTTGCAGCCGTCATCAGGCCAGGATAAACACTACAGTGTATACTCTGATTAATTTGACATAAATACTGTCAAATTCTCATACCTGAGCCAGATCATGTTTTGTGTAGAGGATGATCCAGGTGTGCACATATCTGGTATTAATGAGCACAGAAACGAGGTTTAAACTAGATGTTCCCTCTCAGTGTAAGTAAGAAATGGTAGCCAAGTATAAATTACTGGTTATAGTTCTCCTCTGATGCTGGCCAGTTTTCCATATTCAGTCCAAGTACATGAGCATTTTAGCAATATATCCATATGATTCTCACTTTCCATTGCACTATCCCAAATATTGCACTGAGCCTGCTTTACTCCCAGATGATTATACATAATGGGCAATGTCTGGATGGAAGTGTGCTGCAGGGATTGTGAGCAAATGAGCTGTCTCAAACTTACAATGTGGGACTGCTCTACCGTTAACAGAATCTTCTGACATTATTTCAAGCAGTGAGATTATTAAGTGTCATACGGCTAAATAGGACGGGTCATTCAACGGAAATATCAGCAAATTCAGTCATATAAAAACATAGTACCAAATGCTCTGTGTGACATTAGCCCATATCCCCCATAAATCTATAGATCTCATTTATTTTATATATATACATATTTATATATATACATATATATATTCTTTTTATATATTATTACATTTTTATATCTATTCTTTTTTCTATATATATATAAGATATAATTTTATGTGTTGCATGGTAAAACAATGCCAAGTCTGTGCATAACAGCCTTTTCCTGCAGTGGGAAAGTCTCCAGGCTTGGGCACTTGTCTTGATTCAAGAGGCAAGGCCTTTTCTTAAGGGAAATAAAAAGGGGACTGGATAGTTTAAAGGATATAAGGTTACTAGACAAATGGCAAGTCATGGATTTTAAGAATATTCCTATCATACAGCTGATCATGAAGATTAGCCCACCTTTCTATGTCTGATCAAATGGCCTCAAAATTATGTATGCATATAAAGATATGTAATGTAAATAATTTTACGGAAGGTAGAAGACATCATAATCCCAAAATATCAAAACTTATATCTGATGTCTTTTCCCTGGGCTTCAAAGAGGCAGCTCTAGACCTTGGTAAAGCCTGATCTATTTACAACATAAGCACTGTCCTTGAGGGGACAGGAACAACAAGTACTCTGAGATAGTAATCCCTGGAATATCCACCTAACCCACCTGGAGTACTGCATCCAGCTATGGTGTCCCCAGTACAGAAATGACATGGACCTGTTGAAGACAGTCCAGAGGAGGCCACCAACATGATTAGAGATCTAGAGCACCTCTTCTACAAGAAAAGGTTGAGAGAATTAGGACTGTTGAGCCTGGAAAAAAGAAGGCTTTGGGGTGACATAATTGTGGGCTTCTCTGTCTGAACAGAGCCTAGAAGAAAAATGCAGAGAAACTTTTTGCAAGAGAATGTAGTGACAGACAAGGGGGAATGGTTTCAAATTGAAAGAGAGTATGTTTAGTTAAGGTATTAGAAAGAAATTCTTTACTGTGAGGGTGGTGAGGCACTGGAACAGGTTACCCAGGGAAATTGTGGATGCCGCATCCCTGAAAGTGCTCAAGGCCAGGCTGGATGGGGCTCTGAGCAACCTGGTCTCATGAAAGGTGTCCTAGCCCATGGCAGGGGGTTAGAATTAAATGATCTTTAAGGCCCCTTCCAACCTAACCCATTCTATGATTCTAATATTCTATCATTAATGTAACCCAGCTTGAACACAGTAGATAACAAACACTAACTAGACAAAATGGTGTCTCCATCTAAATAAGAGTCATCCCTTTCACTCTGTTCACTCAGCGAAAGACCTAGAAAAGCAGAGAAGACCAAGACAAAGTGAAATAGGATGTTGTGGACAAAATACTGGATTATAACTCAGAGATACTCAAATTACTCCTGGCCCTATCACCAGCCCGCTGCATTAATCTGTTATTTCAAATTTGGCATCCCCTGCCATACCCATCTTTTCCCATTTGTTTGTAGTTTCTAGTGCAACGTAGCCTACACATGTAGCTAAAATCAAATAATAACAACAGTGGCATGGGATAGTGTAAGATTAGAATTGCGTGCAGGAGGAAAGAAAATGTGCTCTGTGATAGTCTGCTCCACCGTGAGACAGTGTTCCATGAAATTAAACTCATTAGGTATTTGGAAGCCTGGAAAGGAGATAATGGTATTGTCAAAAAATGTTGATGCAAATAGTTTGGTAAGATTATTCTTATGCGAAACAAAATGGTTAATTCCTGTATACTCGACCCCACCTGTAAACAACTGTTGATGTGAGATGTGCTGGGAAATTGAAAACATTGTCTTTTAACCCATTCAGGAGGTTCTACCATGAAAAGGATGTAACAGAGTTGGATCTTATTTGCCAGTATTGCTTTGGAAACTGAGATGAAAAAAAAAATGCCTTTGTGATGAAGGGAAAGAATTATTCCTACAATGTGGCAGTTCAGTTCCAGCCTAGTTCACCGATTCCCATCTGACCTTGTGCACATTTAAGTCAGTGCAGGAGCCAAATGGAAGGTGCTGAGGACAGAGGTGTATTACAGGTCCAGAGAGGGCTTGACTCATGCAGAGAGACTATACTTTAAACATCATGGTCTGAATGACCCCAGGGTTTTCAAACATCATCAAATCTCAGTACAGAAACTGAAAGGATGTACCAAGGAAAGATCTCTTCAATAGTTGCTTTTTTCCCTATGCTTTCCTATGCTTTCATTACTGCCCCTGCCAGAGACAGGATACTTGAAAGGTTGTTCTTCTGCTGAGGAATGGTTGCTCTTCTGTTACAGCTATGTTTTGATATAGATGATTCAGTGCAGGTCTCAGATTCAGATCTCTGCAGGTCTCGGTTTTTCCCATCCACCTTTTTTGTCTGTCTTCTCTAATTTGGCTGTAAGTTTGAATCCCAGCCCCACTGATTTATGGGAGTTTTGCCATTAGCTTCACTGAGCAAAGATTTGCTCTTACATTCTTTGAGCCCAGGACTGTCTTTTATTATGTATGTGCCATGTCTAGCTCACTGGGGTGCTGAAGTCGGTTGGGACTGCCAGATGCTACTGTAATGCGAATAAATGTTAGTACACATGGAGGAAGAAGAGAGATTGTATAGGTTTTCTTTCAACCATTATATAAAAATCCTCTCGAACTTAAAGGACTTCAAGATATTACATTAAAACCAGCTTTTTTATTATTTTTGCAGGATCTCCAGCATTTTTCATGTGCAGACTGATGGCTAACAGCTCTTCATGGTATTTACAGGAAAAATGCATAGTGCTAAATAATCGCCACATGCCATGGGAATAACTTCTGTTTTTAATAAAACCAATCTGGTCTGGATCAATGATAAGGGGGCATAATTTCTTCAAATGGGAAGCCAACTCTTTGAAAGGAATCTTACAGTCTACATTAATCTCAGATCAGGGTCTGCAGGGTAAGCAGAAATCAGAGGCCTGGCTGTTTTTATGAATAAAGAGTATTGTCCCTGTCTGAGGGGAAATTCTGGCAAAGAGATTTTGCTGGGAGAAAGAACTTTGGGTGCACAGGACAAAGTGGTCTGGAGCATGTGGGGCTAATTGCTGCTGTTTCTTTAGGTGTACAGGCACTCATTCAAGAATGTATTTACTGGACAGTAAGCTCTTGCATTAGTGCTTCCTTTTTTTAGGGAATGAATCCTCCCTTTTGCAAGGCAGGGAGCAATAACTGAGCAGAATTGCTGCCCACATCATGATTGCCTTTAGCACTGTCAACCCATATATGGGTTATCACCTCTATTCCCTGCTGGCAGGCCCTCTCTCCACTTTGCATGTGTGTGGGTGGCCCAGTGCAGTTGACTCAAGCATCACTGATATCCAGGGCGGTTTCCTTGCACACAGTGGTCCATCATACTGCAAGGACCAAGTAGCAGGACTGATGTCTTGTTATCTTCTCCCCTGTGCTACATCTCTATCTTGCTGCTGGATAAGTTCTTGCAGTCTCTCCTCTACCGTTGCTGCAGACACAGCGTCAGTGTTCTCCACCCTGCACTTCTTGCCACGATACAATCAATCTAATCTTACTGTCCATTGTTTCTGTAATTAATGCATTGGCGCGTGACAAATTGCTAAACAGAGGAAAAACAGAGAGTTGTCTTCGGATTGTATGGATCCCAAACAGAAACTGCAGGGAGGAGAAGAAAAAGACAGCAGGTGTCCAAGCAAACCAATTGTTGTCACTGGACTCAAGGATGACATTCCAAGAGCAGATCATTTTCAGCAGCTGTCCAGTCAGGCAGATACATTTGCTGCAAACAAAGTGGTTTGCAATTCACTTTTTCAAATATAATAGGTGAACCAAATCCCATGGATTTTCCTGACTCATATTATAAACAGTAACAATAAAGGTATACATAGTGCCTTCATCCCTCTGATTTTATGTGTTCTGTAAGCTTTAAGCATCCTTCTCCGACAACTGAAGAAGAGCAGAGAAGTGATTTACACAAGGTCATGATGTAAATCAGCAATTAACTGAAGGTTTCCAGATTTCAGCTCTGCATTCATATCAATAGATTTCAGTTGCATCTCTTGTAGGAGGGAAGACAAGACAGGCTCCTACCAGCTGATTTCATTTTGTGTAAAACGAAAGTGTACACAAAGTTAGAATACAAAACCACCCAATTTTGCTTTAATCATATGACTGCTTTTGGCTAGGGTTGTTTGGGTTTTTTTCACCTCTAAATGCGTATGCTGTGAATGCTTCCTTAGTTGTGTATTATTACATGTTTCAAGCAGTAAACTGTCTAAAATGATACAAGACTTTTTCAGTTTCTGCTATGGATGTGACCACCAGGAAGATGAAAATTTCCACGGTGTTGGAAAAACAGGCAAACAAGACATACAGCCAACCATAATAATTACTTTTTGGCAAAGTGCTTAGTGGAAAATTTCCCATTGTCATTGTACAAACAATGCACGTTCTCCCATGAAACAGTGTCAGAGTGTTTCTCATAAACATATGCACCATTTCCTCTTCAGAAAGGTCAAGTAAAATAGCATCTATCAAGAGGAGCATTTAGAAGCAACCCACCTGTTATTGCCAGCCAACAGCAACTCAGAGAAATGATGCTAGTGTATCTTGGGGAAAGACAACTGGGTCTCTGTCTGCAGTGGATTTTTATGGTGTAAAAGAAGAACACACTGGTTGAAATTCACAATCCATTACTTTAAACTAGCTTTGTGAGGCCCAATAAAGTCAGTAAAGATAAATCATTGAGGTTTGTATTAGATGCTTCAATGGAAGTATTGAAAAGAGATGTGCCAGTGTATCAATGGAAGGAGCCTTTTGAGCCTTTCTACAAGATCCTTACATTTAGGGGGCTTCATTTTCGAAACAGAAGTTATTACAATCAGCAGATTTTTTTAAAACAGCAAAGTGTAGCTCAGCCAAGTGTTTTGTGTTTGAAGCATAAATGGCTGGTTAAAATTCTTCACGTTATACAGGATAACAGACACTACTGTCATAATGATGACTCAGACTTTATTAACCACAAATTTATACCACACCCTGCACGTCATCTGTGCATCTCTGATTATCCATAATGAGATCTACAGATATAGGAAAGATTATGATAAAAATTAAGCTCATTTTCACTCTACAACATGTCATGTTTGGGCAGTTGCTGAGGGAGAAAGGGGCACATTAAAAGGAGAATATATTTATGGGTCTACCAATAATGGGAGATTAGCTACTGAGAACCTGCAAATAATCACTCCCAGATAAACAAAATGTTTGTTTTTCAATCGCTTGTGATCTTGGCATTAAAATAAAAAATATTAAAAATAAGTAAATAAATAAATAAATAAAGTAATTACCAAAGTATCTTCCCAGAAAATTAGTCCCTTGGATTTGATCCCAATTTTCAGTCTCCCCTCACTATTCTGAACCACCTATGCAATGTGGGAATCCTAAGCATATATATGTATATGTATATGTATTTTTATACATATGTATATAGATCCTTTGAAGAAGGTACCCTTTAGAAATCTGCAGTCAAAGACACCGAATGGTTCAGAGGAGAACTATGTCAGGGTAAGTACTGAAGAAAGAGTACTGAAAGGTTTCTGAGTGACAATAATGCATATGACAAATGGAAAGGGCCACTGAATTCTGAAGTCTTACAGAAGAGAAGTTTAATATGCAGGTCATCAGGGAGAGGAGGAAGAATTGGACAACTTGAAGGGCAAATCATGCTAGAATTCTGTGCAAGCCACTGAGCACAAATGACAAATACACCCAGAGACAACACTCATGCGCACAAATACACCGTATAATCCCAGACACTGTAAGAAACATGTAAACATTCGAGCTTGCATTTGCATACATTCTGAAAATGCTAGAGGACGTTTTTGCAAGCTATTATTTAATTTATTCACAAGGTCGATTTGGAAACAGTGTTCAAATGTTTTGGAAATACGTCAAGAACATCGTTTTATTTCATGGTATTGTGGTAGCATCTCATTATAGTAGTCTAATATGAATGCAGCACAATGAAAAAGCTATTGTGATTGTATTGTACTAGGCTAAATAGATAGAATGTTATTACAGTACTGTAAAAGGAAAGATTTATAGGTTAGCATTTGCATTTATGAGTAAGAACAGCACATGCAGCCACATACTTGGTTATTTGGGCTCCCAAGGAAACTAAACCTTTTGTTATATTCAGAGTTATCAGACATTTAAGCAGTGAATGACCCTGCTATTGCTGGAAAAAAAAGCAGCAGCAAGGGAGAAGAGGTGTGTTGACTCTGCTTCTGGAACAGTTTCTGCTGCCACACTCCCCAGAGGTTTTATCCCCTTTCAACAAGAACATCAGGGTCCCAGACAGAGTAGGATCCAATTGCACATCAAAGCAGCCTTTTTTTTTCAGGATGGACAACTAAGGGGCACAATTTTAATTTCTACAGCAGGCAAACAAAACTACCTTGTATGAGCTGAGGAATTTCTCTGCCTTCTCCAGGATATTCTCTACGGTGATTAGAGGCAGAGGTGATGGAGGAGAGCTGAGGGGATTTCTCTGTTTCCTTGTTAAAAACATTTTGCCAACTATGAGTTTTTCAGTAGTGCATCCCTTCATCCCCTTCTCTCTCTTGCTGAGTTTCGATTGATGAGATCTATGAGTTTTCTATTTAAAGGAAAAAATCCCTGTTTGCTTTCAGCTTAGGTGGATAAATATGATCTGGAGAGGAAAGAATCCTGAAAGCCAAGTCCTTGGTGTTGTAATCACCACAGTTGTGCTGACTAGAATGAAACTGCACTGATTTGTATCAGCTAAGGCTCTGGCCTGATACCATGAACACATCTTTGTAAGCTACTAAACATCTCTCCATACTGTCTCTTGAAAGAATAGATGCTTTAGTGACAACTGCTTCCAACAGGAAATCTAATACAATAATGAGAAACCTTAAAAACAGGAAATAGCACTCAGCTGTGGAATAAGGGCTTGATGGAAAGTCTATGGAAACCAGTGGGAATCACACCATGACTTCACACAGGTTTTGGATAGCTCCTAAAAACAAATATTAAAAAGTGTCTGAAGGAACCAGGTGCTTCATTCTTGATAAATAATGCTGTAAAGGGAATTAATAGATTTTTACTATGGAATTTCCAATTAATCTGGACAGATTCTGGGTGCTTTCAAGAATCACATCCTCCTGTTCACTTTGACGACATATGCATTGATTGATTGTCAGTCTGGAAGAATGGCTTTTCAGTCTTAATTCATGGGGTAGGTATCTTTGTTTAACAAGGGATACCAGCCTGTGAAGTGCTGGATGTTTGCTGCCAGATGCTGAATGTCTGCATTACTGTTGAAAGTATTCCACATCCTGCTAACGTTGGTGAGCAAGGCAGGAGGACCGTGCTTGTTCAGAAATAAAATCTGCCAAGGAATCCATGATACGATAATAAAAAAACAACTCAATATATAAAAAAAAAGAAAAACATTATAAGGTTTGACGCATGACATCTTTTTTTTCTAAAAAAAGAACAGGCAGAGTTTTTAGGATGCTTACTAAAAACTTTATGCAACCTATTGATTTTAATTAGACATCACTGGATGTTATGGGAAGTATAATATATAACCAATAAATGGATGTAAAGGTAGAGAGGCAGACAGACAATTATTGATTAAAACAACGTAAAGAGCTTTATATACCTGAGAAAGGTCTTTTCCCTTCTCCAAAAAATATACGTATATAAATATAAATCTTTCATATGGTATATCCTGTAGGATGTATGAGGAGTTGTCTGATTTTTATCAAAATTACAACATGAATAAGCAATGAGTTATTGCAGAGGAAGAGTTCCTATTAGAGTTAGAAAATAACGTTACTGATCTGCCTCTGTTTATAAGTAACCACTGCTCAGAAATACCAATTAATTCCAATCAATATTTTAAACAATTATTTAAGACCAATTCAATCATGCCAAAACTATTAAAAAGAAATATTTGGAATTTTATCATCACAGAATCAATTTTTATAGGTAGACTCAAACAAAATAAACTTCTGATTTTGTTGCCCCCATCTTATTCTTGTTAAGCCTTGTTGCTGAGTACTGAATTACAGATTGTTCCAAGGTTGATGACAAAGTTTAAACCAGTGAACTCTTGGGTGTTAATTTCACCAGAGAATTCCCATCTATTTGCTACCTACCACAGTGGGGTCTGCACAAAGCCCAGCTGCCTTCAGTCAAAACATATTTGGAAAACATATTGAGTTTTAGGGGCCTCATGGCAGGAGCTGCCATACAAGTCACTGTCACTAGGTGCTTACTCCCAGAATAATAATCCATGCTCAGGATTACAAGCAAAAAAAGATATTTATCATCTTTAAAAAAAAAAAAAGAAAAGCCATTCTCAGTTCAGAAAGCAGCAGAAAACTAGAAAGTGCACTGGTTGTTGTTTGGTACCAACTAGTTGATTGACCATGCAGGGAAACTAATCAGATCATTTTAGTTCTTCAAATAACCTGCTACGGTCAGGTAGCTAATTTTTTACTTAGTAGGTGTGTGAAAATAAGGTATTTATATCCAATTGTACCTTCAAAACATAGAAATAAGTCCACTGACTTAAAAAAAGAAAACATATGCTTAAAGTTAGATATCTAGTCAAAGGTCTTGATGATTCAGTACCTTTATGTCAATGCAGAAAATAATAATCAACTCTTCTGTTTCATACTATCATCTCCCAGGTGAATTCCACTCCTAGAAGCTTATCACAAGTGCCAAGACATTTTTGTTTGATTCTTCTCAGTGGGCCATGTCTTCAAAGAGCAATCCTACTACACATTTGCAAATAGAAATATTTGTTAAAGCCAATGTTCATCCCAAAGGGATCTCTGCTTGTGAGTGTACTGCTGGATTTTTGCCTTTTACAGGAACGTAAAATAGGAAGTAGTTTATTGTTCAATACTGGGCCTATGACAGACTTCTAACTGGAGAATTGGAGACCATAAAACACCAAATGATTATATCTTTCAGTCCTGTTATCATGCTTGAAAGGAAATGATTTGACTCATTAAGCATTCCGCAGGTTAAAAACAAATTATCTCCATTTGTATTTATTTGCAGATCTAAAGAGCTATCGAGCTCACAAACCTCTTCTGGCCTATTAAAACCATCCAGCACCAATTTTAAGAGTGCTTGGGAGGCAGCTTGCAAACAAGTAGTACCCAAAACCATGGACAGACTTTCTGAGAGCTCCATCTACAACACATTGAGTTTATTTTGGGACACAAACAGGAACCAAGCCCTTCTGAAAATCTGTGCTTCATTAGGAATTCTGATTATTATTAAAAATCTGGCACTCATTGAAGGTGCTGAGTACTTGAAAACTCAGTGCTAGGTTCTCTTGAATTTCCTGTCGGAGAGTTGTTAATATGCCAGGCAARGTTTTCAAGTTAGAAATGTGTTTTAAGGGAATTTTGAGATACACATCCAGGTACCAGAATAACTTCTCAAAATATGTTTAAATCACTGGTGTAGGAAAAATAGTGTGACTTTGTTGTGTGGTGACATCATTACATCTCATGCACTCAGTGGCATCATAGAGCTAGCGAAATAAAAATGTCAGCAATTTCTAATGAAGAGATGAAAATAAAATAATTTTAGCCCAATTGTCGATAATTATAATATTCTCAAAACAGAAGAAAACTTAGGGCTGATTCTATTGACTAGGATAGCTGGATTAATATCTGACATGTCATAGTGGTAGAATATGGAGAAGCAAAGACTCAAATTTAGGGGCCTTACACTTTTAAGCTACCAATACAAAGGGCTATTACAAAGTCCAAAGGCAGTTAAAACAGCAGCCTCCTAGGTCTGGGAGAAATGACTTACACTGGATAAAGCAGTTCAATATTGAGCATTTGGCTTTATTTTTCCCCTCGGGGCCATACCATTGTTCTGTCATTTTGAACAAAAGAAAAATATTTAAAAAGGATAATATTTCTAGGTCTTACAGATACGCATTCTCTCCTTAGCTCTTCACAGGAAAAAGAACTATGAGATAAATTAGACATTGCCCTGTGAAATAAGACAAGTTCTAATGGGTAAAATACTCCAATAGGGATTAGACACTCCTTGGCTTTTGGATAATCTGCAGGTGTTCAAATATTTAATGTTTCCATTTTTAGAGGCATTTGGACAATGCCCTTACTAATATGATTTAACTTTTGGTCAGCCCTAAAGTGGTGAAGAAGTTGGACTAAATGATCCTTGCAGGTCCCTTCCAGCTGGAACTATTCTATTCTACTCCATTCTGTTAAGTGATGGTCCTCTATGGGGACTGATTAGGCCAATGGGAAACATAAAAAATACTTAATTTTCTGAAAAGATACAAAAACCACCAAGTCTTTTGGGACGACACCACTGGGATTCACCAAGAAGAATCTGCTACAAGAATATAAAATATGTAAAAATACAGATAAATCGATGTGTAATATAAGACAAATATCTTTTAAAAGAACAAGATGAGGCAGTGTTTCACATTTATTCCTCAGATAGCCTACAATGTCCTGTCTACATTATAATCTGTGAAACATCTGGGTCTGATCTGAGATTGCTATTCCACCAGATGTGCTAAAACAGTTGTCCCTTCTCAGGTGCAGCGACGTGGACACTGGCTGCATAGTGAGCCTGCAATCTTCTATCTCAGATGCTGGTTGTAGCGAAGGCTCTGGTTCATCTTCCTTCGGGTGATTTACAGTTGCTTGTTTCCTTCTTCTGCCTCAGGTGGAGGCTAAAAGCATCCGGGCTTTTGAGGGAGACCAGCAGTGCCATGTCTGTTTCTTCCTGCTGGTGGCTGTTTGGTGGATGAAAGCTCCAGGGACAGCCCTGGCCTGGCCCAGCAGCAGAAAGGTGTCTATGGAAGGCGAGAATAAGCCTCTCTGTCTCTGAAACAGCTTTTGTTCCACCCCCTCAGAGCAGATAGCTTCCACCTGCAGCATGCTAATGCAGGGTAACAGGGAGGTAAGACTGCCATAGAAAATGATCTCTGTTTCATTTCATCCGAATCATCCCAGTGAAAAATTAGTCTTACACCCACCAACGCCCTTAAAGGCATATGCTCCTTTTAATGTGTGAGATGAAGAACGGGAGGAGGATAAGAGATGAAAAAGAAGAACTCTGATAACTGTGGGATCTAGAAGCTATAGTGCGCTCAATTAATTAGAATCTTCTCTTGTTTAAAAAAATGGTCTCTCTGTGCACATATTTAAAAACTGGTAATAAAATATCACTACTGCACCACTACGGAGTCTCTTTGAGATGCTCAATGAAATACTTGAATTACAAAGTAACAATTTCTATTGTTAGGAGTTGCAGCTATTCTCTTTTTATTGATGTCATAAAGTAGGTATTTATGAGATGAGGTTATTAAGATCAATAGTATAAATGGAACACCTAATTCTCTCTTTTTCAGACCAGCACAAAGCATTCCTTGGGTGGAATATGTGAGAATAAAAGGTGACTGGATACTGTCAGTTAACCCTAATCCAAATGCAAAGAGCTCACCCTATTAACAATGAGTCATTTTTTACATGTTTCTTAGATCTAAAACTATCTTGTCCCTAAGTAGCCTTTATGAAACATACGGATTTGAATTCATTGCAGGATTGGATTTGCCACATTTACAACTAAAACTGAAACTCTATTTTTGCCTTTTTTAAAATATGAAAGAGAAGATGGAACATTTTATTTTAAAATCCATTTAGTAGTGTGTTTTTAATAAATATGATCCTTCTTTGTGAAAAATGTCCTTTAGCAAAGAACAAAAATCTCAGATTTTAGCTCTGATACCATGTCTTCCCATCTACTGAATAATGAGCTGCAAAGATGGTATGGACTGGGTTAAATCTATATATTGATGAAGAATTGAACCTAAATTTATACAGTTTCATTGCTCAGACCAAGTTGCAAAAGAGAGTGTTTTTGAGCCAAATGCAGTCACCAAATCCTCCCAACTATTTCTAGTGATCTGACTTTTGTTTCCATTTCCCTTTTTCACTTGTAATCAGCAGCATCATCAATCACTGCTAATTTAAGCTCATGATTAAATAATATCAGCTTAGTTTAGTGGTCATCATTAAGGGAAAATATTTGCCAACAGCTGATCATGTTGTTGTTCTTAATGACTCTGCTCCTAGAACTCCATTCTACAAGCACTTGATAACACCAACAAGATTTACACATAGGAGTAGGGTTTGAAAAGTTCACCAGTCATGAGACGCTACAGAAGACAGTGAATATTCTCCATTGTTAAATGAAGAAAAATTTTACAGAAGATTTTTTCTCAGATTTTTGTTAAGGAAAATACATAGAAAATTTGGATCACTTCAGCAATAGAAAAAAAAAAACAAGACCAACACTTTTATTAAATAATCAAACTATATTATCATTCTAGTATTGTTCACTTCCCTGAATTACTCATGTTTTAATTTAAAAGAGGTGATTTTCAAAAATGCACAGCAAAGATTGCTATAATACTGTAAAACCTAAATAAAGCACACAAAACAAATCTTCAACATCTTATTTCACAGAGATTCACTTCCTTTGTCTTAACTGTTTAGTTCGCAGTAGTGTACAAGAGTTAATTGAAACACTTAGCAAACTGAGACATGACCTTCTACTATAGCTCTTCCCACTCAAACTGTTGAATGAGAAAAAGTTCCAATACGTCACAATTTTCCTATGTGGCTAAGCATAAAAACTTTGTGTCCATTCAAGCAATTGTTACCAGACACAACAAATTTGCTATGAAAGTTAAAATACATAACGTGATGCATCCCAACTAACAGTAGTAATTGACCGGTAAGGTCTTTTCCACGCTGCTTAGACATCTCTGAGGGTTGTAAAAATCATAGACAACTATCTATGGATTTTGCACTGTCAGCTATTGCCTGGCAGCATGTCTGGTGACCAGGAAAGGTGTACAAAGCAGTGCTGGGATGGGGGGAGAGCTATGGTGAAGCTCAGCTCTGTGGTGTGTCCCCAGGTGCAGCCCCCCGCGTGCAGGGGCTCTGCTCAGCCCTCTTCGCTGTCTTGGGGCACATTCCTCTGTGCCTGCAACCAGGGGCTGCGAAACCTTTACAGGGCTAATACAAAGCTAACATTTATGTCATGCTGAAAGGTATTTGAGGAGGAAAAGACCCCTGCTTGTCTGCCAGGCTGTCTATTCCCCACACTATACTCAAAGCCTCTTTACTGTTGTGCCACAAAGGGTGAATCAGAGAGAGCGGGGAACAAAAACCTTCTAGATGGCAAATCTGAGAAACAACGTGAGAGCTGCATACTGTGCGATGCCATTATATGACTTCAAATCTTTTGTTCTAGAGAACATTATATACCTATTACATGCTTAAATACAGGCATTGCTATAGCATAATTAAAATGTTTGTGATCACAGAAATAAAAGGAGAAGTTAAAAAGCAACACTGTATTACCTCTGTAGGACTGCTGAACTTTGGCTGTAGGCACAGAAAGAAAAGCCACCAGCATGAGGCAAGGAGTGTACAGGCCTTTGGCTCTATCTGAAAAAACAAGTTAATAGGTAGAAGGGCAATTCTCTGTTGGTGTGTAGCTGTAGAAAACTACTTTCTCTTAGCTCTGTAAGCACGGTTCCTTGAGCAGTGTTTTCACGCCTGAAATGCTCCTGTGGACATGCTACAGGGCACTGGCTTTAGTGTGAGCTGTGCAACTCTACAGTAATACTCGTTAACCTGTACCACCTAGTCCTTGCTGTAGTTTCTCCTCTAGTGAAAAAAACTGTACATTTGGTCACAAGGAAGACAAAAGTTACAACTGCTAAAATACTTCAAATGTTAGTTTGAGATCTAGGGTTCTCAAATGTATTGATTTTTTTTTTCCGGAAAAGCAGATATTAATTTCCATTTAAAAAAAAAAAAAATTTCCACAGGGAAATGTATAAGTGAGCACTTGCAATCAGCTTTATTCATAGCTTTGCAGATAAATTGCTGCAAACACCCTACACTTTTACACTTTGTTTTGCTTAACAATTCTAGAGAAGTCCATAAGTGAGATTGCTGCCACAACTGGGAATCCTTGGTTTAGCTGACAAAGACCTAGCTAAAGTGTTCTGAGGATGTAGAATTAAATGAGAACTTTGTCCTTCTTTTCCAGTCTGATCCCAGAAGGTGCTTGGGCTAGATTATCTTCTGTAATGTGTTTTGCCACAGTCTCTAGAGAGGACCACCTCCTTAAAAGGACAGCATAGTAATCTAATAAAAATCCAATCTATAGAGATCCATTACTGTGCAACTGAGAAAACCAAACCAAACAAGATACTAATATAAAAACCTCAGAATTCCTTGGTGCATTTTATGTACTACAGCATTTACAAATGACCACATGGATCGTGTAATATCATCTACTGTGCAGAGTTTCTTTTATAGGTCCCCATGGACTGAAATGTTTAGACACAACAGAGCTGAGCAGAGGGGCCAGTTGTAGATTTAACTGGGAATTCTTATGGTTTTATGGGCTTGTATGTCAGCCATACCACTGCTTTAAAAATTGCTTTTGTATTTAATAGTAGGAGAGCTTGACCTGAACATAGTAACAACACATGTATCCCTTTAACTGAGATCTGCAAAGGATTGCAAATTGAAATGTAGAGAGATACTAGCTTTGTGAGTTAAGATGTCATTAGCTGCCCAGGAAAGGTAACTTTGTCAATTGTCATTAACA
Source organism: Amblyornis subalaris (assembly GCA_018881555.1). Classification (NCBI taxonomy): domain Eukaryota; kingdom Metazoa; phylum Chordata; class Aves; order Passeriformes; family Ptilonorhynchidae; genus Amblyornis; species Amblyornis subalaris. Next base: position 2,179,536 of record JACAXG010000042.1, read on the forward strand.
CATTTTTTATACTGGTACTTTAAAGATCAGAAGTGTTAACCTGGAAATGGCATTCTGATTTAAATCTCTTTAACGTTTGGAAGGGTTGGTCATTTCTTTATACCTCACTGCTCTTTGAGGAGAGCCCTTCCTTTGTTCAGCATCTGTAAATTGCCTGTATGTGGATCTCACTTAAGAAAGCAGAAAAAGATCCTGAGTTACTCAGATCTGTCATAAAACTGTCACTTTGGATTATTGCTTAAATGTTGGCTGCAGGCTGAAAACTCTATGTCCATGCAGCACTCGCCAGTTCAGGTGGGGTTTATAAAAGAGAAATTGTTGCTCTGCAGGGAGATACCTGTTAACCTTATTCATTTGTAAAACTGGTTACATATTTTGGCACTCACCTGTGCAGTCTGACACTGACAAAGCTTTTGACAAGATGAAGTGGATATATGGTATTTATGTAAGGTTCTCAGAAAGTGCAGGTTCAGAGCAAACTTTATTAACTGCACCTGAGCTCTTTCTGTGTCAACCAGCAACTCTTTGTAGGAAAGACTTCAGATCTTCTGCCCTGTGACCTTTAACAAGATACAAAGCTGGGATGCAGGTGATATAGGACTCACAATTAGTGGTTCCAGCTTTGCATGCATTCTTCTGTTTTGTGATTCAGACGTCTTTTACCAGGCTACAGGCTGTGTGGGACAGAAGTCGGAAAACAAGGAGCTTGTCTTGAGAGATGTTTAGCAGCTTCAGCTCCTATGAACACCAATTCCCAGAACAATGAAGGATTCATTCTGCAACTTACTGGACTAGGTTTTGTATGACTGTCTGCATAGAAGGAATAACCTTTGAGTAATGGCAAACTGAAATTAACAATATTGTACATATGTTTGCATACATAACTTAGCTTTTTTAATTAATGTGGATTAAATTAATATTTAATTGTTTTTAATCTGACGTATTTTTCTGATTTTATTCAGTGAGTAAAACTGCAAAAGACAAAAATTAGGTAGATTAAAATGTATTCATTTTGTATTCATTGTGTAGCCATTATCATTATGAAGGATCTTGTTTAGAATTGAAAAATTTTTGATATTCACTGAAGTCTTTGCACAGATTCCTCATACAGTAAGATTCTGGCACATATTTGAAGAAAAGAATGAAAATCAAATGAGACACTTTATCATGACTGAAATTTTTCATCGAGAGAAACAGTTGCTTCACCTGAGCTGTGTAGCTGCCTGGGTAAGGTACAAGAAAAAGGCTCTAAGATGGACAAGAGTGGAAATATAATATCAGTTAATGCAGGTAGGCACTCATTGGCCTGAAGCTGAATTGAGACATGGTCTATCTCCAGGAGAATATTTGAGGAAACTCCATCTGAGACTCTCAGCAGTCTCTAACATCGGACAGCCCAGTAACAGCTACATCTCATGGCATTCAGGACCAAATACCTCATGGTATGTGTGGCTCACCTTTGCACTGCTTGAGCAATTACTCCAATGTCTAGGACATGTTCCACCTGCTGCACAAGTGGTTCACAGACAGGTTGTGGACATGCTTTCAATCTAATGATCCATCCCTGCTGCCGACTAATGCTTATATGGAGGGTGTCAACCAGAGAAATAAACCTGAAAATGAAATGGTAATAAGGATTTCTGGGATTTTATTGTGAAAGCAGACGTTGCCAGTGTCTTTAAAAAGGTTTAAGGTAATCTGTTGCGGCTGTTGACTTCTCACCCTTTTTTGTGCAGGACTAACGTACCCACTGCAACGCAAAACTGTCTCATGGTAATTTGATATTCTACAACAGTTCAACCATGGCCATCCTCCTCACCACATCATGCGTTTCCTTTGCAGGTGTGGTATATGGCTGCCTCACATCATGCCTTTCCTTGGACACTCAGTTTCTTGGAAAATATTGCACAGTTTCAAGCTGTTGGCTTGTCTAGTGATTTCTGCTGGGACAGACACAGAAAAAGACACTTCCCCAGCTTAGCATAACCCCTGAGCCTCCCTCTGTACCTCCAGACTACCCATATTTTCTCTTCTACCTTTCAACCCTACTGTGACACAGCAAGACAATTGGATTTTTCCCCTGATTACATACAAGCTTTGCAATATAACTGCTGTATTGCAGGCTGGGATTTCATATATTGTAATCAAGTATGATCAATTCACTGCAGGTGCTATGGCAGGCAGAGGACATGCAGTCCCTGGTTTCTAAGTGCTCCAAACCTAACCTTTAAATGTTGCTACCAAGAGGGGTGATTGGCAGTGCCTTCTGTACTGCGAGGAGATAATTGTGGTGCTATGCTATAATCAAGTGAGACTCATTCTGTATTTTTGCTATCGTGGAAAAAAAATTCTGATAAGAGCCATATGGGGTAAAAGAGTAGGGTTACTGCAATACAATTACAGGGTTGTTTTATCCGAGCATAGGTGTGACTGAGACAAGAAGTGAACTTTTCTAGAATATGTGTATGCAGGCAAAAAATCTGAAAGGCTGTGGACTCTATTTCTAACTGAACTTCCTGTGACCACTGAAGAACAGAAGAATTTTCAATGAGGAATTACTGTTATGAAGAGGTTTAATATTATATAGCTCATGGCACACGAAAGATCCTTAGCTCTTAGCTCATGATAATCCGGATAGAATTTAACCTTCAAAACTTAAAAGGTGAGTTCGCATTACTTTTAAGAGAAAAAAGATCTATCTTATGCTGTCACTCAGGTCCAATTCAAAGTTCTTAAAGTTAACAGGTCTCTTTCCCTTGCCTTCAGTAGGCTTTGGATCAGATCCTGACAGTCACAACTCCAAACGGTGTGATATGTAAAAGTGCCTTTTTTAAGTGCTCCTTGCAATCAGATAAAACTCTTTCCTAAATAGCATCATTCAATATACAGATTGTAGCAGGTAATTGTAATTGTAAATTACTGTAGCAAGCTTAGAATCAACTATTTAAGTACTCACCTGGCAAAACTGCAAAAGCTAACTTTTTTCCTCCTTACTTTCCAGTATATATTTCATTTTTCATGCCTCCTTCTCTCAGATATTGCAGTGGGCAATTAGGATTGAATCTTGGCATAGATGTTGTCAGCCTCCAAGCAAATATTTGTCATTTAGAAATCGTGGTTCTGTTGAGTAAATCTTGGCAAACTGTTCTAAAACTGTATATACAGCAGCTCTATTTGCAAGTATTAATGCACCAGGTACGCACACTTTCTGGCAAAACAAACTCCCATACACGAGTGTGCACACATACAAAATACACAAATACCATTTCCCAGCACACCAGAACTCTTCAGAACATCCAACATCATTTTGGACTCAGGACTGGAAGGGATACTAAGCAAGCTCACAGATGATACAAAACTAGGAGGAGCTGTTGTCTCCGTCAAAGGCAGGGAGGCCCTTCAGGGAGACCTCAACAAATCAGAGGACTGGGCAATCACCAACAGTACAAAGAACATTAAAGTTAGAGAACATTAAAGTGCCAGATCCTGCATCTGCAATGGGGCAACCCTAGATGTACAGACTGGGGAATTAGATGCTGGAGAGCAGCCTGGGTGTCCTGGTCAATGGTAAATTGAATCTGAGTCAGCAGTGCCCTGACAGCCAGGAGGGCCAGCCCTGTCCTGGGGCGCATCAAGCACAGCCAGGCAAGGGAGGGGATTGTCCCACTCTGTTCTGCACTGCGGTGGCCTCACCTTGGCACCTGGGGGCAGTTTTGGGTGCCACAATATAATAAAGACATTAAACTATTAGAGGAGCATCCAAAGGAGGGCAACGAAGATAAAGGGCCATGAGGGGAAGTCATATGAGGAACAGCTGAGGTCACTTGGTCTGTTTAACCTGGAGAAGAGGAGACTGAAGGGAGACCTCATTGCAGTTAGAGCTTCCTCATGAGGGAAAGAGGCGGGGCAGGCACTGATCTCTTCTCTGTGGTGACAGTGACAGGACCTGAGGGAATGGCCTGAAGTTGTGTCAGGGAGGTTTAGGTTGGATATTAGGAAAACTTTTTTCGCCCAGAAGGTGGTTGGGCACTGGAACAGGCTCCCCAGGGAAGTGGTCACAGCACCAGCCTGACAGAGATCAAGAAGTGTTTGAACAATGCTCTCAGGCACATGGTGTGACTCTTGGGGATGATGCTGTGGAACTCCAGGAGTTGGAATCAATGATCCTTCTGGGTCCATTCCAACTCTACATGTTCTATGACTTTGGATGTGCCTTCCATACAAAGGACTGCTTGGCGTTTGATATTCACTGGCATAATAGAGTCTAATCCCTCCAAAAGGAGTCTTAATAACTAATATTCCTATAGGCACACATTTTGAAAGCACACACTTCAAAACTATGGAAATAGAAGCATAAAAAGTAAATTCATAATTTCACATATAATAGAAATTGTAGAATATTAGGCTTTTTACAAATGTCTCAACAACAAGGGAGAAAAGGGAGGGAAAGATAGAGGTGTTTCAAGATACTTCATAATACCTAATGCTTAATTATCTAATTATAATTACCAATTTACAGCTTCATCTTGCCAACTGCAGACGCACTGAGAACCCTTCACTGTAGTTAAATTTAATGGGAGTTGAGGCTGACCACCAGCTATCAGGACTTCTCAAAATTGGTAGGACTGACCTGTTTGAACACACACTCTTGGTGCTTCATGATCAGCAAACGAGACACTGCAATGGATGGGAGGAACTCACAGCCAAGWATTTACTGCCCAAAGTTGAGGAAAGAATTAGGGATGAGAATAATAATGAAAAGAGACATTCATGCCAAACCAAACACAAGGGGTATAAAGCCAGCACAGCACCAGAAAGAATGACCTAAAAAGATCACAGGTCTACTCTCTGTCAGTGCAAAGATATTTTATCAGCTTTCTTCTTCAGCAGCTCTAAGTGACTCAATATATTAACTCATATGGCAGACACTACACTACAATAAAATATAACCAGGTGAATTTGTGGCAGATTGGAAACTTTCATTTAAAAATGTCCATGCTTGTCAATTCAATTAGATGAGAATTTACTGGCAAGACAAGCTAAGTAAGTCTTGCCAAAATACAAGAAAAAAGCAGATTCATCAGATAACTGTCTGAGGCAAGTACAGCTCACCAGGCTAGGCATTTCCCTCTGCTTTAAAAGTTTCTTCCTCTGCATCCATAAGTTAGTATTGTCCCTGAACTGGGAACAGGTTCTGCCATTGCAAGCTGCCTGTTTTGCCACCCTGCTCCTCTTTTACTCTGTGTCAGTCTAAATCCTTCCTGGTTTATTCTGATGTGACAGTGGGTTGCAGTGAGGTGTTCATTTCTGCCTGTCTCTAGCTGCCAACACAACTCTCTTACGACCAAATCGCTGTATTTTCCAACAGCCAAAACAAAAAGGTATTCCACAGATGTAAGAGGACAGGCCACTCCTGTCAAGGGTCTCTCCTAAACCTCGTACAGTGAATGGCATTGGGTTGGGATTTTGGTTTGAGTTTCTTTTGGAAACTTTATATACTAATAAAAATTGAGCTGTGATTATGTGATATACACCTAATTAAAATGTACTGCAATTGCTGAAGTATTTTACTGAAGTAATTTTCTTTTTCAAGCACCAGGTTTGCCAGATGATAAAAGTTGTGATTTCTCTGCTGTTAAGAGCTCAGAGCTATGTACAGAGGGTGTGGTCAGCCCTGGACATCAACTCCCGCCCCCAGGAATGACAGCATTTTTCACTAAGCTCTCATGCTCAAGGCTTAAGTCAGGCTTTCTGCCAAACACTCAAGTCCAAGACAAATAGCCTATGTGGGTGTTTTGTGCATAAAGATTACTGAAGTTCGTTTTAGCTAGATGGATAAACCTTTTGAAATCTGGCTTGCTAGAATTAACTATAATATAGATCAGAGTCAGCTGTTTATTGAAAAGCACTGTGAGAGGAATGTAAATTACCAATGAATCAGAATGACCTGGTGGTGAAGTACCAGCAGCTCTTGGTGAATGTGTTGTCACCAATTCTCACAAACAATGCAACCATTTATGTACAGTAGATTTTTTTTTTAACAACTATGTTCCTGTTCTGTCTGTTCAAGTTTTCCATTTTTCAACATAAAAATGAGGTACAACCCTATGGAATTTGCAAAGACAAGTTCAAAACTTCCTAAACATCCTGATTTTTTAAAAAACAATTTTATTTAATATATCTCTTATTCCGTATGGCCTATTTTGGTGGCAGGGCTGAAATTTCCCTGTGGGTGAAAAACCTAAGTGATTCTAAGTCGCATTTTGACTCCATTTTTATGCACCAGGGGAGGTTTTTTTTGGTTTATTTTATTTTAGTGTCAGAAGGTGAAGCTCCGGTTTAGTACTGCCCCCAATCTTCCACAGGTTGACAGCAAAACACGGAGCATTCCTGACTCATCTTGTGCTCCTTCAGGTATTCTCTAACTTGGTTTTCACCCTTTTTTCCATTCCAGAAAAAAAAAAAGGGGGCATATAATTGTTCATAACTGCTCAAAAATTTGGAACACAGAAAGTGCAGTCCGAGATGTCACCTTGTGTGTTAAACCAGAGGAAGGGAAATCATCTGCAAAGTACAGCATCTCTCACATTAAAGGCATTTCCCTAAGGTATTGGAATGCACTTAAAAGTTTTACCTTTCCCACATGCAGTCAGTATTCACGCTTTCTTTCTCTTGCCTAGGAGAATGGCTCTGTTTTCACTCTGAAAGTCGTCTACTACTTCAGTTAGCAACAGAACCAAAAGCAGTTGCGTTGTTAAAAGGTACCACAGAGCGCCATGGTCTACAACCATGATGAAAGTATGGCCTGGAGAACAACTCTGCCATGTATTTCCACTGCATCATGTGAGTGCTGTCAGTGCCTGCTCGGCCCTGCCTTCCTTCCTGAGAATGCCAGTCATGTTGTTCGTTGATACACATTATTTAACACCAGGCAATGTCATGGAGGGACACTCAAGTGAGTTGAGTCAGGGTCACAGGCAGAGCTATCAGGCTAGCACACAACTCCACTAAGCTGATGTATCCTGCTCCTTGGCATTTAATTTGATCAGACTTTACCCTGACTGTGATAACATGGGTATTCTTGCTACCAGCAGTATCTCTGCATTGCACTCAGCACGCCGTGGACACACACTTCTAAAGCAAGAGCAATAGGACTCTGGGATGTAAGCCTGCATAGCCTAGGACATGGGCTGAAAACCGCCTAACTTCACATTATAACTCAAAGAAACCAGAAGACTGTAGAAAGTTCTGTTTAATGATGATTCAGGCTTCATTTGATCCAACAGTGATGGAAATTAAACCTGGCAAAACTTGGTCTTGATTGATTAATGTGGTGTTGACAGCATCCTAATGGGTGTTATTAGAAACTTGACAATTATTAGTGTTTATGGTGCACCTCTGTGGGGTTTGCAGAATTACTCATTCTGCACACATCCTAATCACAGAAACATTCAAGAAATACCTTAATGAAATTAAAAAGCACTTTCAGGTAAAACTGGCAAGTTTTTGTAAGGTATATGCAGCTGCAATACATCCTATTGATCAAAGAACATTAAAATTGCACAGATAAAATAATGGAAATAGAACAATCTATGGAACAGCAGCTTTTTCAAGAAACACCACTCATTCGGTGTGCAGAGTAAACCCTGGATCTTATAGGAAAACTAAAAAGCCAGTCACATAATTAATATCAATATAAACCATATTCATAATTGGGTTAAATTAAAGCTGAATGGTCAACTTTAATTCTGAAAATACCTAAATCTGATTGGTTTACTTTTCAGTAATCAAATACTGCAATAATAAAAATAATGCATATTGGTTTAATTTTATTTATTGTAACACTGTCTGGAGGCTACTTTTTTTGCAGTAGTGACCATCAAAACCCTCCTGCTAGAACAGCTATGGCAACCATTAGGTCTTGTAAAGTAAATACTTCCAAATAATCAACAGCAACTATATCAAGATACACATCACATGCTGCAAAACAGACAGGAATTTGGCATGTGTTTCCCTTGCCCAGCCATGAACAACAATCAGTGCAGCACATGGTTGATGTCACCCTTTGTGCTGTCCCTGTCCCCCCACCATCAAGGTGGCTTTCAGCCCTGTAAGTACTGGTTGCTAATAGGTCTGTTTCACAACTTTTTCTTCAGAAGCTCCTTTCTGTTACACTCCTGGCATCTGTTTCTTCCCCCATAGAAGCTGCTTAACCTAGGTGCATAACACTGTTTTATAGAGAATCCAAGGCCTGATCCAGCAGCCACTGAAGTCTTAATAGAGCTCAGTAGGGCTAGACAAGCCAAAGCAAAAGATATAAGGAAGACAGACAGGCCATACCGGCAGGTTTGTCTAGAGACTCTCAGAGGTGCACTGAGAGGCACAGTGACAGAAGGGCCAGGGCTATCGGTTGTGTAAATCCGTGTGCCTGTTTGCTGTTTSCATCGCAGCAAGCAGCAGGTTGTTACAGCCTCTGTGGTTTCTCTCCTCTATGCCATCATTAACCACATTATTCCCTTCTTGCTCTCAGAGAGAAATCTTACTTCATCCCAATGTATCCCTGGAGGAAGGTCTTGCAAAACTTCCCTCTGGCATTACCCGATGGTGGGTCAGGCCCTTACACAGAAGAGAAGCAGCTGAGTGAAGCGAGTTTTACATGCAAACTTTGACCCATTTCTGTACAACCTGAGACTTTTTTCCCAAGTATACATCTTAAATTGCTTTTGGGCCGTGCCACAGGTTTCCTAGCAGTTATGGTTACACAGTGGGAAATGAACCTTTATTTTTGGATTTGAGACCTGATCCAGTCATTTTGCTGTACAACCTCTCTTTGTTTATGGTTGTAAAGTGGGAATTGCTGCTGCTCATTTTAGGGCTCGTCACCTGAAGCAGTACAAGATTTAGGGTATGAGCAAGTCAACCACAAGCAGCTGGGGTACAGCTCTCAGCTGAGACTTGATAACTGTGTGTATACGTCCTTCTAGCCTGTTGCAAAGAAGAAAAGAAACTGGTTGCCTGAAACCAAGCTCAGAGTGGATGTAAGCCACTTCCTGGGTAACTTGAGCATGTTTGGTTTTCACATGCATCAGATCTACACAGACATGTCTCAGCAGAGGGGTGCTGAGTTTAAAGGACTCCCTCTCTCAATTGATGTAAATCAAACAGTCAGGCCTCTAGTTCAGGAGATGTTTGGGACAGGCTTTGTATTTAAAAAACTCGTGTGATGAGTCTCAGTCCATTACTGATGTTACCAGGCATCAAAGTGATAAATATTATAAGGCCTATAACATTATAAGGTCTATAACACATTAGTATTCTGCTGCTGTGGATATAATTGTAACAAGAACTCTTTACTGTGAAGGTTAATTCATTAAGGTCTGAAAAACATTTGGAGGTCCCTGTAAGAAAGGAGTTAAAGAAATGCAAAAGCGTTGCTTTGGTATTGTGTTATTTATCAGCTGTCTGGTTAGCATTTGTGCTCAGTCCGCAGGTTTCACATGTAAATCAAATGCAATGAGTCTATGACAACTCACAAGATTTACACAGATGGGACCTGACCAGCCCTCTCTGAAGTCACCGGAGGTGGTCTGGGTTCCCTAATGATTGCAAATAGGAGGCACAAACATAAATATAATTTACTTTTATAAAACTTTTAATTAGGTTAATAAAATATCTCAGCATAAAAGCCTATAGCTCGTAAAAACTCAGACCCTGTACACAGCAGAGCTGATGTGGGTCAGGATAATAGCCACAAAGAATTGTATTACCATGCTAATACAATAGGGAAGTCTCCTGTCTCTCTTTTGAATAACCTCTTATGCAAATTTCAAATGTTGACCATGACACCAGACCTCTATAGGGCACTGAGTTGTGTTTCCCTGTGCTTACAATATATTTGATTTCAATGCAAAACTGCAAACTCATCAAAACCACACCTTTCTAACAGCATTCAATTATTTAAATATAGAATATATACAATGTGGGGGATTTGCCTCTGAGTCTTGTATAAAGTACTTCAGTCAAGCTTACAAATAATATAATATGAAAAGGACAAAAATCTAAGTGAGGGGAAATTTTAGCCATTGGGATCCTTTTTAGCTATTAGTTTCCACCTTTGCTCACCCTTGACAAGTTACTTAAAATGCTGCTTCCAAAATGCATTTAAGCATGCAACAAATATATATATATATATATACATATATATATAAAAAAAAATATATATATATAAAATATATAAAAATTGTCTCTACAATAACTAATCTTGCATTCAAAGACGGGTTTATTTGTAATTTGAGTCATTATCTGCCCACTTGCTAAATTGTTTGAAAACATGCTAGAGATTAGAGCTATGCAAAGTTTCATTATTGTTGTCCAATTACAATGTGTTTGGTTTCTCACGCACATAAAGATGGACTATTTATAAATATACAGGTATTTCATAACATTTATTAAATGTTACCCACAAAATCAAATAATAATACATATATAAGAATATTCCATATAAACACACACACAAATGCCGTTAACAAAGTATGTTGTTATTTTATGTGCCATATTCCAGGCTCAGTTCTTAGAGATCACAATACAAGGAAGTGGTAAAACACATGAGGTTGGTTTCAATCACTTTCTCTTCCAATAGACAAAAGTTTAATTTGTCTTGTACAATGGGACTTGTGCTAAACATATGGAACAATTTTACACGTCTTAGGGAGTTAAGAATTATTCCTACACATTTCTAGAAAAATCCCCCAAAATATAATCTTTACAGAAGTACATCCAGTTTTATGTTCAAAAGTGTGATATATTGAAAATAAGAGCAAATTTAATTTTTAGAATATATATATGCTTTCATACCCATACACTGGTTTTTTTCCTCCAAAATCTAAAAATTATGGACTTTGTAGTTTCACCTCAGCACTATTAGCATCTGTGTCTGTGCCACCCCAAACAGAATGGCTCTGAAGGATTAACAAGGGCTGCCATCCCAACTGTGACTGCATTGCAGTCTTGATTGTCAGAGCCCAGCATTCCAGGAGAGGGATCCCTCTAACACCGACTGGCTGGAGGGTGTGGAGGTTTGCTGTGACTCACCAAAGGCAGGACATGCATGTCCACACAGACTGCAGCTCAGGAGGATGTTGAATGGGTTCAGTGTACTTCACCTCCTGACTAAAACACTCACTGCTTCAACAGGCATGAGGCACATCCTCCAAGGAGTGGGGCTCCACATCCTCCAGGATGGGGGGTTCCACACCTCCACTAGGCATCCCCGGGGCCTTGTTCCCTTCTGCTCCCAATGCCTGGCCACATCCAGGACTCTGTCCCTTTCCGCTTTCCTCGCACGGAGGAGCAGCGTGCAGGATCCAGAGCCAGCCATGTTTGAATGAACGTCACTACCCACGTTCTTTGTGCTGGATGCTGTTCCCTTCAGACCTGTCTGAGAGCGGGTTGAGTCAAAGGGAAAATCTACCCCAAATTCAGTGGATTTGAGGTCTGATTCCAGACCCAAAAAATATTTTGCTTTCAGGAGTCTAGGATATAAACCTATGTCTCTGTTGCAGACCTAACTGTAATCTGATTCCAGTAGTCATGAACAGGACATAAGAAATGTGGAAATATCTGTACACGTTCCCTGCTCAAACAGTGGGTGCCGTTAGAAAGCATAATAGTGTTCTGGGCTATTGATTTTACCACAGTATTTCCTTGCTTGGTCTGTTTTCCACTATGAGATATTTGCACCATGCCATGGTAAATGTTGTTTTTAACAGAGCTCACTGCAGTCTTATTTGAGAAACTATGTGAACAATGTGGGGTTCTCTCACAGTGCTGAGCTGTCGGTTGGGCTGTCTGATGTTCTATTTGAAAAAATAGGCAGGAAGAGCCAAATGCAACATAAAGCTGAAATGAGGTAAAATGTATATACTAAAAATACTGGACAGTGAGCCCTCATGAAGTAGTTTAGATACTAATTATATTAAGTAGGGGATTATGTTCATAGGTAGAGTCCAGATTTTTATTATGTTTGTATGGAACAGAAACAGACACCCAGACCTCATTTATCTTCCAAAACAAATACAGCTTAAGTCATATAAGATGTGTTCTTTTTTATGCCACTTTTCAATTACTTGGTTATTTTGCTGAGAGATTCACTTATTCCACTGTAGGCTAATAGAGGAAAACAAGGGGCCTGGGGAGTAAGGGCAGGAGAAAAGGAATTCATATAAACCAATAAACAAGTTGAATATGCTTCTAAGTTACAATCTACATAATTAAATGTAGATCAACTCGTCTGTCATAATAAGGTCCAATATTCATTTAAATGAAATTTGTATAATTTTTGTCCTTGGCATAAGGTGGACCAAAATTAAGTTTAAAACAAACTGATCTTTGTTGATATGAATCAACCCATTTCCTCTTTTCTGCATGAGTTCTTAATTAGAGCAACTTAAAACAACTAAATTTTACCAAGTACTTATGTCATATGATGAAAAGCAGGTGAATAAAATATTAGTGAAACTTAACAAAAGCAAATACATTTAGTGATTTCTTCTCATCCTGGATAGATGCACTGAACGTTCCATGGGATCTGTCATGTTTGGCACTAATTTGTATTTCATTTATGACTAGAAGATGGAATAAAGTGTACTTGTAGTAAATGAACAAATGACATGCAACTAAACCACACTTCAGACACATTGGATGAGGCTTCAAAATCAGATTAAATAATGGCCTTAAAAAGTAGTATACAACAAGGACAAGGGTAAAGTTGTATACTCAGGATTAGGAAAACTCATCAGGAGTAAGGTATGACATGTTGTGGCAAAAATGCAAAAAATATATACAAAAAAGTGTCATCTACATGGCACACAGGTAATATACAACCACAAATGGAGAATTGTGTCCAGCTGTGGTCTCAACTTGAAGAAAGGTGTAAACTCATTGAAGAGACTGTGGGACAGGGCAGTAAAAAACAGTGAAGGGTCAGAAAAGGACATTAGAAAGCAGAAGGGAATCACCTGTTCTCCACGCTATAAGGGGCAAAAAATAATGAGCCAGAAAATATTAACTGTAAATTTTGGAGCATGTTATCTAAAGAGATGGTTGGAAATTCCTAATAGCAGGTTAGATAAAGATGACAAGTCTGGTTTAGGTACAGTTCATTCTGCCCGGGGAGACAAGGGCAGATCTGAGTTTTTTAGTCCTCTTTCCATTTCTTTTACATTTATTTCATACAACTGTACATTAACATTCCATTGCAGTTATGATAGAAAGAGCTCAAACGGGAATATTCACCAATCTACAAGCATACTTACAGGAATCCCGCAATGGGACTATTTGCATGGACACCCCTGACAAATAAGACCCCATGTCTTTTCTGAAAAGCAAAATCCCCGTTGGGTTCACAGGAAAACAAAGGACTGGACTATTCAGAAGCCAATATAACTGGAAAAGGAAGAGCCAGACTGCTGGAGAAAATTAGCTTCAGGCATATATTTTCACTAAGGCTGCAGAGTCGTCTCTGAGCAATTTATCATCCTAAATTACCATTGGATCTACATAGGAAATAAATCTTCACAGATATCCACTTGGAACAGGAAAGGAAAAAAAAAATTAAAAAAAAGTTAGCTCTCCTGTTCCAGGATGTATTTTAGCATATTTTCTTTTATAGACTTCAGCAAAGATTTTACTTGTAATGGGTAGTGGGTGATGGCAGATATTTTACTCTTTGTTTTTTGGGGTTCTATGTTACTCTGGTTTTTGTGGGGTTTTCTTTGAAGGGGGTCAGAGGGCTAGGGCAAGGGCAAAAAAAGTCAAAATCTTGGTATTTTTACCTGAAATTGAAGGGTTGCAAATATTGAACCATAAATGTCAAATATTTTAAGTTTTCAGATGTTAGATTTTTTTGTCCTACACTGAAATTATCTGCAAAAATCTGACTTTCTTTAAATGGGTTCATCAAAAAATGTAACTTTCCCAGTTACAAACACATACCCAAATTAAGTGAATTTAGCATGATTCTAGAGTACAATACTTTTGAATTCTTTGCAGCACCATGATTTCTGGACATTTAAAAGTTACAGGTATTTATTATTCACTGGACTTAACTATGTCAGGAGTCATTAATCCCTCACAGAGTACATAAAAATAAGCATAAAAATTATCTACAAATAATGAATTATAAATTCATTTAAAATTTGGTTTGGATTTCAGATAATTACATTTCAAAACATACCAAGAAACTAACTGAAAACTGCTTAATTTCTGTCCTGTGAAATCTAGAGATCTGGGGAAAGGGACCATGTCAGAGCAGGTGTCACTGAGGAGTGGCTATCCCCTCCACTTTGATATGTACCACAAAGTTAATGGCTGCTCGAACTACCAGGCACTTACTGAGCTCCTTAGTTTTCTTGTAGATGGAAAGTTATTATTTAAATATAAAAGAAGACTAGTTCTCACTTCAGCAAGTTCTCAATGCTAAACAGAAGTTCTCTATTGGCAGACACTGCTGCTTTGGAAGAAGGATGTAGACTCATTGAAGTAATTCTAGAATAGGGAAATAAGGACTATCTAAGAAACAAAAAGAATTTCTCAAAGCAGAATGGAAATCCTGGTAATGTCCACTGATACTGAAAGGAGAGGACAGCCTGACATACAAGATTGCCATTGCTCAGGGATTTGAGGCTGATGGAATAGAAGGGGAATACTCTGCAGAGTTCAATGACTGCCCTCACAAGGCATGTTTAGAGGAAACAGCTGGCTCTGTAAGCAAGACGTAATATATCCTGCATTGAATGTACACATTCTTAGGAAGAACAAAAAGTGTAGTATAAAGAAAGAGAAGTGAAAGATAAGAACAGTTTAAGAGAAAAACAGAAGTGGAAAAGAAATCATGAAGGGGAAGAATTTCAGGATGTTTTTCTGACTGCAGCAACAACATCATAGATCTGTATTTGATATTATGCCAATGTCTAAATCTTGTCAAGAGATATCTACTAGTGATCAACTACTGTAATGAAGTAAATTTTGCATTTATTTAGAATCTCTAGCAAATGCACATTCCAGCTGCTTGCCTCCAGGGTGACACAAACTATTGCAGAATATCTGAATTTAAAATCTCTCCCTGTTCACTTCCAGCTGCAGTTCAATCTGACATTCAAGACATGCTTCAAAAGGGACCTCACCAAATGAGATGCCACTTTCTTTTCTGTATAATAGTTGGTGAATGGATCCTTACTTGAAAACTCTTGATGTCAGTTCACAAGAATAATTTCTGAGGGACCTATGGCAGGTCATTCTGAAGGCCAGTTCTCAAGTTTCAGGTCCTGGTTCTTCCACAATTCAGGTCAGGTCAGAATATTTTTTTAGCTTCTTTCTTATCTTTTGAGATTACCTCCTCTTTCTGGACAAATGAATTGCTAGAATGTCTGTGAGGTCCCTAATGTTCAAGAACTTGGGAATAGTTCAGTTGAGAGAAATATCAAAATCTCCCGACTGGGTTTGAAATGCAAAGATATAAGGGTAGGAAAAATGCTCTAATTATGGTGAAATCTGCAACACTTGATCAGTATGTCTCAGAACAACTTTTTTTAATCTCATAAAAAATTAAACTTCCTTACTCCATGGATAGTTTATGGTAAATAATGTTTTTCAAGGTTAGCAATAAGTTTCTGTCTAACTGCTACAGCAACAGTGTCTCTATAAATCAGTACAATAAGCAATTAAAAATTCTCCACGTCTGTAAGTTTAGTAGAGAAATGTCCATTAATTGCCACCAAACAACAACATAGTCTGCCAACATGCAAGTCATCTGCTATCCCATACTAACTTCCAATGGTAGAGCTATATTTCAYACAGGAAAATCAAAATCAACTTGCAGGAATGTTTGAAGCAAAAGTCATGCAAAATCCACTATAGCAAAATGAATATCAGAGTCAGTGGGTTCCAAAAAGAAGAAAGAAAAAAGTAGCTATAAACTCCGCAGAAAGTGGAAATGCAGGCATTGTTACACAGACCTCTAATCTCTTGTGCAGTGCTATATGTGGAGAGGAAAAAATGCCTTCCTGACCTCTCCAAGTGATCAATTTATACTCTGAAGCCTGAGAGCTGATCTGTATCTATTCCAAATTAACTGGAATAGAAGGAGGCATGAGGCTAACCCATAAAGAAATAACACTGTAAAAAGCAGAAAGTACCTTATTCATCAGTACAAGAACGTATGTCATTTGATAGCAAAGGAGATATCCTCCTTTTATAAATATGCCCGTGCCGATTTTAATATCAAAAGTACCTCAGAACTCTCAGTGAAAATAATCTCTGCAGGTACTGGTCCAAAGCCTACAGAGATCAATAGGAATACCTCCCTCCACTGCAGTAGACTCTGGATCAGGCCCTTTATAACAAAGGTTCCCTCCATCACAGTGCTGCAATATCTCCTTCTCCTACTCCCTTACGGTACACTCAACTTCTGTTTTGAAACTCACAGGAAAACAGCCTGGATGAACCTAACTGGGAGTGCCCTTTCAGATGGGGAAAGATATGCAGAATCACACCAGCTTTATTCAATGTTAAGATGTCATGTGACCTACAATCCGATGCATTTTATGTGATCATCATGTG
This sequence comes from Amblyornis subalaris, assembly GCA_018881555.1. NCBI lineage: Eukaryota > Metazoa > Chordata > Aves > Passeriformes > Ptilonorhynchidae > Amblyornis > Amblyornis subalaris. The sequence continues at coordinate 2,196,153 of JACAXG010000042.1, forward strand.
GTATAATTTTATAGTGTCTTTTTTTTTCCCCAGGTCTACTGAAGTTCTGTTATTTCCAAAGTGTTAAAAAATACTCTGTTTGCTAATATAAATGATTACAATTGACAGTGCATTGTCAATCTATTGCAAAGCTGATTTAATTAAGAATGCCAAGGGGCATCATTTGGGGCCAGGTATCTAAGCTGCAAATTTTTTTTTGATCTCAACCTCTCCCTATAGGACCGTCCACACTGGCACCAAAGGCTGGAGGGCAAGAGAACAAAGGGAATTTTATGTGTCTGAATTCAAATTCTTTCCCTTTGAAATGAAGCGTCCAGAATGGGCAATAAAACTGTGAAAATGGATTTCTGGCCGCATTTGATGTTAAGCCTTTAGTGTCAAGAGCCAGGTCTTTTTTTCTCTCTCTTTCTTTTAGGTTTTTTTTTTCCTTTCCCTGAATGGTCTTGTGGGGAATTTGTCCTATAAATTATTTCTTGCAGTTTGTATGCATACAGTATGGCCTTGTCTCATAGTTAGAACTCAAAAGTAGGCTATTTTGTGTGTATGTGTTTTAATTAACTTGTGTTTCCAGTAAAATTGCAATAGAAAACATTGTGCTAAAGAGGCTCATTTCATGTGGCTCTCTTTTTCCCTATCAGCCCATGTGTGAAACCTGAATGTTTATTAAGCACTTCTGTGGAAAGAGTAACTTTCATTCTAGTCTTCCTTTTTCATACCCAGTACTCATAATCCTTTGTATCATCTCTTCCATTCCCATAGTAGGATATTGCAATGCAGTAAGAAAAGCAGAGGATTAGGCCCACTTAGAATGATCATGCAGAGGGATCTATTTTAATAATGATTACAACCATTTTATCTTTAATAGCTAGCCACTGATGGAAGGGCAAGAGGGGAAAAGAAAGACAGAGAAAGGAAAGGAATTTTGGCATATTTAAATGATTTTTTCTCTAAACTTTGATTGTATACGAAAATTGATCTTTAAATATTTATTTGTAAAAAAAGCAGTTGGCAATACTTTATTAAAGCTGGCTAAATTAATTTACATTGTTAGACACCACTTAGGCAGTATGTTCTTCCTGTCTGAAGAAAAACAATTGTGTACATCCATGAGTATTCATGAGTGTATGCATGCAGTTTAATTGCAAAACATCTTTTTTTAATAAAACTAGTAGCAGTTCACTATCCATTTCTCTGCACATCATGTTTTCATGAAGCAAGATTACAAGGATTAACAATTGTTTTTCTACCCTAGAAAATCAAGGTGTTGAAAGCAAAATTTAGTTCCACAAGTACATGGAGAGTCCATTATCAGGAGCCAGACTCAGGTTTTCAAACAGAGTAACAAATGTTTAAAAAGGTCATACATTTTGCCCCTGTTAAGAAAAGTTAGTGAGAAAAACCAAACCCAAACTCAAAGACCAAAATAAAAATTTTCTCTTTGGTGGGTCCATGAGTTTCATCGTCTCTAGTCCTACATTCCTCCTCTTTCAGCCCCTCCTTTTTTTACTGATAACCTTTTCTTGTAGTTTTCTTTCTTCAGGCCTCCCTCAGGCATCCTCCCATCTATCTAGACTTATTCCCTTTTCCATTGACTCTGGTACATTCTGATCTTTTTTCTTTTGTTTTACACACCACAGTTAGTTCACTTTTCCTCCTTTCTCACATATACCTTTTCTGTGCCTTTTCTGCTTTATTTGTCTGTCCTTGTCTACATTTCTAATTCTCTGGTTTCTGTATTTTTAAATAAGATTTTGTGACATATATAATCATGCGAAATTGCAGTCAAAAGAATTCTTCAAGAATTCATTTCAATCTGKATCTGAAGCCAAGAGATTTACACACACAAAGTGATATACCAGTGTCTATCATACCAGAACGTATGGCCCAGTGTCAGGGCCAGAATGCTTCAAATGAAATTATTAAAACATAGATAATTTCCTATTTTCATATTTACTGCTTTACAGAATCACAGAGTGGGTCAGGTTGGTAGGGGCCACATTGGGTCATCTGGTCCAACCTCCCTGCTCAAGCATAGTCATCCTAGAGCACATGGCATTGGATTGTGTCCAGACAGTTCTGCATTATCTCCAGTGAAGGAGACTCCACAATCTCTCTGGACAATCTGTTCCAGTGTGCAGTCACTGCACAGTAAAGAAGTTCTTCCTCATGTTCCGGGTGGACCTTCCTGTGTATCAGTTTTTGCCCACTGCCTCTTGTCCAATTGCTTGGCACCGCCAAGAAGAGCCTGGAATCCCTCTTCTTGGCACCCTTCCTTTGGGTACTTATAGACATTGATGAGCTCCCCTCTCAGTTGTCTCTTCTCAAGGCTGAGCAGGCCCAGCTCCCTCAGCCTTTCCTCATAAGAGAGATGCTCCAGTCCCCTAATTGTTGTCCTCTGTTCACTCACCAGCAAGTTAGTTACAGTAATGAGCATCCTTTCTGACCTCTCCTAACCTAGAGTCCATCACAACTTTTATGTGGAGCCACAATATTACCCTATGGAAAACATGGTCTATCCCAGCACAAAAGGAAGAGTGCAAATACAATTTTTAGGCAAACCATATTTTCTCTGATCTATTTAGTTCTCAAAGGAATTCCTCCAGAGTTACCCATGTAAGTCCAGTAGTGCCCTGAAAATCATGCTTTTGTTTGACTTCAAGGCAGTGTGTTCAAAAACCACAAGGAATTGTTTGACAGACTATAAGGCATTTTTGAATGTTTAGCATCCTGACTTTACTCACAATAGATTGTATGATATTACTTTGAGCAATACCCTTCCTTTTATCCTGGTTATATGAATAGAACCAATCTCTCACACACTTCATATTCAATGGCATGTGTTGTATAAATAAGTTGCCAGAGCCTAGAAGGATTGATGTCTCAAGACATTTTGGGATGAATGGGGGGGGGGGGGGGGGGGGGG